>JAANER010000011.1:610470-1220940 GCA_019702505.1 Alternaria panax | reverse complement strand
TTCTCTCTTCTCCCTACTTCTTATACAATAATTGAACTATTTTTCTATTTTTTATCTATTTTCTTATTCTTTCTCTTCCTTCTTTTTTCTTCTCAAACTCTACTAAACTCATCTCTACTCTATTACTACTCTCATTCTATAAAATCGTAAAACATCTCTACTTCATTATTGCATTATATTATTCTTAACTCTTGTTTCTCTTAAACACTTATTATTGTTCTACTATCTTTCTCTACTCTACTGCTTTCTCTCTTTGCTTCTGTATCTACTCTCTCTACAATTCTACCTTATACTTTCTTCTCTTCTTTCTACTTGTACGGACCGGGGCTACCTTTCTGATTTCGGTTCCGGCCCGAACGGAACTTCATGCTGCCTCCCCCTTCTTCTACGCTTCACGGCCGCCCTCTCTTCTCTTCTCTTTGTGATACCTGACGGGCCCTCCACCCACCCTCCTCTTCTCCTAAATCGGACGCTTTCCCCGCCTCTTATTCCTCCCTCTCTGCTAAAAAAAAAAAAAAAAAAAAAAAAAAAAAAAAAAAAACGGGTTGCGGTTACGGGCTGTCATTACGGGTTGCTGTTACCGGTCGCCGTTACGGGTCACGGATAACGGGAACCGGGGTACGCGCTCTTTCCGGCCTCAAGCGGTTGCCTTTAACTATTGAACCCATCTCCTAAGCCTAGCGATCGTCTTCATACGTTTGTTCTTCTTCTTGTGACACCTTACAGTCCCTGACTTCCGTTCCGATGGGGACGCAAGTCAGTTTTTACCTTTCTGATTTCCGATCCGGCCCGAACCCAATTCATACACACACTCTATGCGCTTTCACGATTCGCGTATGCTATCCTTTTCCTTTTCCTAAACTTAGCGGTTGCCTGCATCCTTCGACTCTTATCGTATTCTTGTTCTTGCGACGCTCCCTCTTCTGACTCTCCTACAGCCCCGCAGCGGTACTGCCCGCCACTACCGTCTTTCTACATGGGCTACAACGGGTTGCTAGTCTCCACCTTATCATTCTACTCTCTTATTGGGCGCTTACCTCGGATCCTACACGTGCTCTTTCTGACTTGCGATCGCCGTGCAGCCGCAAGTCAGTCTGCCACGCGTTTGTCCCGGCTTTTCCTATTTTTCTATATCTCTTCTTTATCCCACATGTCTTTTTACCAATTCCTAAATCCTTGTCTTCTTACGCGAACCCTAACCCTATCCTGACTTGCGTCCCGGCCGGAACCCAACTCCAAAACCACTTTCTCTTGCCTCTACTACTCTCACTACTCCATCCTTGCACCCTTACACCTTCTTCGCTCTTCTTTTCCGCCTCTTTCTCCTCTCTTGTTCTTATTCTTGATTGTCTGCTTGCCCCAAACACCGATAACCCTAACCCTGACTTGCGTCCCAATCTGATCCTAACTCCATCCCTGCTCTTCTCTTTCTTCACCTTGTCCTTCGACGGTTCCTTCTCCTCTATGCTCTTTGACCCCTAACCGGTCCACCATCCACGTCTCTTTTTCCCTGCTCTTCAACCTCGCTTCGCTCCTCTCGGACTTCTCACGGGCCCACCGCCCACCCTCTTCCCCTCCTCTCCCCTCTCCCCTCATCCGCTCTTTGCTTCCCTGTGGCACCTGACGGGCCCACCGCCCGCCCTTCCCTTGCGCACTACGGCATCTACGGGTTCGGGAATGCCTTTCTGGCTGCGGCACCACAATCGGGTTTGCCAAACTTCCCCTAACTATTGTTCTATCTTGTGTTAATACTCTGTAAACGCCCAAAACACCTTATTACACGTTAATCTTATCCCGCTCCATCTTTCCAAACCACCTGATTACCTGTTCAAATGCCTTCTCCCTCCACCATCCGTTCTTACACCTGGTTCGTAAAAAAACCCACCCACCTGGTCTAAATCGGCGCGATCGACGCAATTGACGCCCCTTTATACGACTGACCCCCTTGTTGTGCCCCTTCCATCCACCATCCTGCTGCCCCTTCTACCTATTGCGCATGCCTTTCCCGACTACTCTACTGTTTATCTAAATTTACTTTGTCTCGACCCTGACTCTCTTTAATACGTACGGGTGCTTCGGGTTGGGGACTTACTTGGTTTGGGCTGCTCTCTCCGAATTGGGGGCTCTTCCTGGATTGGGAGCTCTTCTTAAGTTACCGACTCTTACTGATTTGGGAGCGCTGACGGGGACTCCCTTGGCTTTGGGGGACCACTTTGGGTCACTTGGGTTGGCGTGCAGCTTGGCGCACTACTGGGGGAACCACTTGGGAACCACTTGGGATCACTTGGGTTGGGGGTCTTCTTGCGGGCTTCTGTGTCATCCTACATGCTGTTGCCCGCTCAACCCAAATACGGCTAACCCTAACCCTATCCTGGCTTGCGTCCCGGCCCGATCTTAACTCCACTATACACCCTTCTTTACTTGCTCTCTATGGGTTGGGGGGGCTCTTCTCGGGCGGGCGCACCATGATCGGGTTCCCTGAACTCTCCTGCACTATTCTTCTATCTCGCGACAATACGCTGCAAACGCCCAAAACGCCCAACACATCTTGTTGCTCTCAATGCCGCCCCATCGCGTCTTCTTCCCAAGCCACTTAACAACCCGCTTAAATGCCTCCCCATCATCCTCCTGCCATCTTACTCCCTCCTCCACCATCCGCTCTTGCGCCCATTCCGTGAATCTGTCTGACCACCTGGCCCAAATCGACGCAATCGACGCGATCAACACCCCACGGTACTGACAACTTCCCCCGACTTTCCTCTTCCATCCGCCATCCGCCCGGCTCTCATACCTTTCGCATATCGCCTGTGGTACGCCACACTCAAAACAACACGAAAACCTCTCCCACTGAATGGAACTCGCAATGATCCCTACTCCTTTGCGAATCTCCGCCGCCTCTGTTGCTGTGCAATCCGCCATCCCATGACCTTCACATCCTTCCCCCCACGCCCTGCATCGCTGACATCCCTCCTTCCACTCGTCCAACATCTCTTCTAATCCTTGGATCCCCACCAACCCCTCGGTCTGTAACTCCATCTCCCTTTGCGCCGCCAATCTTCGTGCTCTTCCCTCCTGATCGAACGCTACCCTTTCTTCCTCATCCCCAATCCCTCCTGCCTCTTGCGCGTCGCCTTCGTCTTCCCTCCAGTCTTCGACTTCTCTTGCACACTCTGCCTCTCTCCCGATCTGACACCCAAAGCACCCGCTACATCTCTCTTCGTCAACTTCGCAACCCACTCTGTCCATTCTCCCATCCATCTCTCTGTCCAATACGACTCTCATACACCCCTTGGTCGTGATGAACTCCCGCATTTCTTCATCTACCCCACCCCAACTTCCCTCTTGCATGCTGCCATCCCGACGGTATCTCTCCCCTCTTACAATAATCGCCTCACTCTTCTGCCCATCTCGTCCTGCTCGCCCGCTTTCTTGCGCATAATCCCGTAACTTCCTTACTGTCCCGACATGAATTACAACTCGGATGGTGGGCGCATCTACCCCCAATCCTAACGCATTTGTTGCTGTGAAAACTTGTTGTCGCCCCTCTGTCAATTGGCGCACCAACTCCGCCTTTTCGCCTCTGCTCCCTACCTGCCGGTGGTAACAAACGCAATCCAACAACTTCGCTAATCGAACTGTCTTCGCCACCGTGTCGCAATACACAATGATCTGGCCGGGCATCGGGTACTGCCGCTTCTTCTCCTCCACCAACTGTACCAACACCTCGTCTTCGTCTTCCTCCTTCTGGTCGTACCGCTGTATCTGGTACTTGACGTTCTTCCGCGTCGTCTGGCCCCGGAACCACTGGCATTCCTTCTTGGCTGGCAACCCCATCAATGCAATAAACTCGCCCTCGTCTCTCGGCCGCATCGTTGCTGTCAAGTACACCAGCTGTGTCTCTGCCTTGACCAAATCCCGCAACGCCAACATCCGCGTCCTCCATCCGCCTGTCGAATCCAGCACAACGTGACATTCATCGACAACGATTCGGTCTAATCGCCCCATGGCTCGTTGCCGGTTGATGAAGCCCCCAAAACTCTCGCTGACCGCCGACTCGGGCGTGACCAACACCACCGACGCCCACTCCTGCGGTTTGCGACTGTCCCACTCCACGCAATCGATCCCGGCCTGGACGCACCGGTCCTTCAAGTTGCCGCGCAACGAAACCAACGGCACGACTACGATGGTGACGCCCGTGGAGCACGACGCTGGCAACATAAACGCCATGCTCTTGCCTGCTCCTGTGCCCATAACCACGACAATGGGACTCTTTTGGTGCATGATGGCCTCTATCGCCGGCCGTTGCACGCTTCTGAACCTGGCGCCCGCCCCCACCAAGCTCTCCAGCTGACGCTGCGTGTCTACCGCTCGCATCTTCCTCCAACGCCGGAACTCCTCCTCGACCGCCTCCTTCCTGGCCTCCGCCGCTCGCGTCCCTTTCTTGGGATGCATTTCCAACGCTGACTTGAACAACAAAAACCGATGCCACTCCATACTCACTCGCCGCAATGCCGCTCGCTGGGCTTCGGTGCTGAACGGCGACTCGGTAATTGGTCTCCCATAAACTGTGCCTCCGATCTTGGAGCTGTGCCCTGTCTGAATGTCAAATGCGTCGTCTTCGCCGTCCTCATCTTCGTCGCCCTCTACGACTGCCTTGATGACCGCCTTGTCGTTGATGTATTTCCGATATATCGCCTTGCCGCTGTGTCTCCACGCCATGATGTTGAGCTTCACGCCTAGCCATCGTATTGACACGCGCTGGATCGCCCGCCGAACCCGGTTGGTATCCCATTTCTCTGGTCCACGCAACGACGGTTCCTCCTCTTTCGTTCCTCTGCCTTGTTCTTCTTCCCTCTCCTCTTCTCTCTCGTCTTCCCTCTCCTCTTCGTCCACGTCCCGTCGCCGAACTTCACTCTCCCCCTCACCCTCATCGCTTTCCCGTCCCCTTTTTCCACGTTGCGGCCGTGCCCACGGCTCCTCCTCCCTTGGCTCCCATATGAATGGGCTGGCTTCCTTTACTGCCTCTTTCCTGACGGCCCCCTCTAACTTCCTCCAAAACGGCATGACCATCCACAAATAATAAAACAACAATTCACCCACCTCACGCGGTAAATACCGGTGGATGATCTTGGCCTTTGCGCTGGCCCCGATGCCTTTGTGGTACATAGTCACGTACACCATCAACCCGTCCTCGATGAACACACCACGGCTCTCGCCATTGGGGCTGTTCATGTACTGGACCGTGACCACTTCCGTTCCACGTGCTGGTAGCCCCCCGGTCGTGTGCACCAAAACCAACAAATGCTCTCGGAACGCTTGCATGGCCTTCTCGTACTCTCTCACCGCCCGAGCTCTCCACACCACCCCGCGTCCTTCGGGTACGGATGGGTTGGTGGCTTGGACGTCTACAAATACCTCTTGTAACCTCTTCTCGTGAATCACGCGATGCGCCAACCAACTCTTCCCGTCTACGCCTCCAAACGTGTTGCGCTTGTCCTGGAAAAAGTTCCACCCAACCTTCATCTCGGCTGGGTTGTCGACGATGCTGTCCCAATGAATTGTTGGCAACGGCGTGGCCCCTTCCGCTAGCCGGCCATCCTCATCGATGTCTAATAACAGCAACCGCTTTTGCAATTCAAACCGTGCTGTTTCCACCAATCCGTGGATCATCGACCGTAAACCGGGCATCGTGAAGCGGATATGGCCGTATAACAATGTATCGCCCACCCATTCAATCACGCCATCTGCGTTGGTGTTGAACCGGATCTTCATGCCATACGTCCGCAATCGCAACAACCAGTCCATCGGGCTGGGCATGCCGCCGTAGCTGGTCAACGTCATGAAACGATTGGCGCTTTCCTTGATCAGTTCAAAATGGCTTACGGCCATTTCATCGGCGTCCTGGCGGACATAACCCTCCTTCTCCATGATCTCGGTCACGCGGTCTTGACGCGTCTTCACCGCCGTATACAACACCAACATCCGTGCAATGGTAACGACGGCGGAAATGATGGGCGTGTACACCAGCGGGTCCTTCCACCCACGATCGCCGTCTACTCCCATTACTGCTGTGGCGCTGACGAACGCGCTCTTGTACTCGTCGTCTTTCAAATGATGGTCCAACAACGATAACAAAAGCCCCAAAACATGAGCCTCCAACAGCCCTTCCTTCTCTTCGTCTATATCCTCTTCGCTCTCTACGTCTTCATCTCCGCCTTCGATTGGTTGGTGCTGGCTTCCGTCTTCGGCTTCTTCCTCGTCCTCGCCTGCGACTTGCTTGATCTTCCACAACCACACGATTTGGCTTGCTGTCAAACGATACGGCGGCCTCCGTCCCCTGACTCCCTTCGATCCACCGTCCCGATTCTCTTGCGCATCTGCCTCTGTTTCCTGGGCTTTCATGACCTCCAACTCATGGGTCCGCCAAACGTAACGGATGACCGACGACCACCAGCCGGCATACTTAGCCATCGTCTTGCCTGTCTGACGTGCATTGAACGGCTTCTCGTTGGTCTCGCTTCCCATCTCGCGGCGGTTGATGTAGTTCATTGCCGGAAAACCGACAACGCTCGGACGTGAAGCCTGCTGGGCCTTCCAAATCACCATCTGTACCGCCCAACAAACTTTGCTCAACGCCTTCTCGTTCCTCCTAGGTTTTTGGATCAATTCCAATAACCACTCGCGGTCTAAGCCGCCTAAATGACGGGCCCAACCAGTCCGGTTCAACCATGCGTGCGTGACATACCGGTTGCGGTCTGGTTCGATCCGGGCGTTGGCTTTCTTGTCGACCTCGTCTAGCACGGCGGTGGTCTCTTGAAACACTGCCTCTAAACGCCGCTGGATCATGACGCTTTCCCCTCCTGTGTCCCCCTTGGCCTCTCCTCTGTCCTGGCTACTGACTTCAAACAAACGCCCCAATCGTCCTGCGTGCGCAAACTTTTGGCAACATACACCCTTGATCCACATTCTGTTGGTTTCAATGCGCGGTCCCTTGGACGTTCGCCCTCTCTTCCGCGGGTTTGTCCAGTTGTGCTTGTTACGGCAATGCAACTGCATGTCTTGCACAGTTCGGCGGATGTAACCACACGTCGTCGCGTCGTTCTCCTTTGCCTCGCACTTAATACCGTCCTGCCATATTCTTAAATGGGGTATGGGATCGGATCCTGGCTCTGGGTACACGACTCTGTCCTCATCTTCTGCCAAGTCGTTCATTGCCCGTACTACTCGGACAACGTCTGTTCTTGTGCTTACGGTCAAATATGCATGCTTGCTGTTCAAATGGGTCGCTACATGGGCCTTGACGACACCTGTGCCGCATTCTTTACAAACAATGATGCGGCATCTGGGGATGTGTACGAATATGGTGTTGAACTGATCCATTGTTCTTTGTGGGTGCAAGTGGATCTTCTAATCGTCAGTTGGGCGCTATTTATCATCTTTGAACACTTCTCCTTTCCCCTCACCTTGCCAACATCTTCTTCTTGATTTTCCTCTATTGTACTGCCGTTTAATATTGTACCGATATCCCCACGTCCTTTGATTGGATGCGTGATAGCCATGTAGGTCTGTGCAACGACGATCAAACCTTCGCACGGTCCTGCCTCACCAAAACTGCGCGGACAACGTTGGACGGTGTTTCTGTGCGAACACAACAATTAAACACTAAATCCAAGCTTGCCAATCGAATTAACGGACACGGTTTGGGGGGTCTAGCGATTTTTTGTGTCAAGTTGTCGCTTTTTACGACCTTAACTGATTTCTCTAAGATATGTAAATCAGTAATACCCCTGTCGTTCAAAACGCTCGGACTCCCGGGAAATCCGCAAGACCATTACTGTTCACCCTCTTAATGTTAGGGTGCGATGGGTTGACCATAAGTGCAAGGTATAACAGTAATGAATTCGATAGAGAAGCTACACTACGCTTGCGCTGAGTCTATGTATCACGTAGTGCTAGGTTCGAGAAACTTCTAAGGGTCCGTGGAGCGCCGATGAAGCCCCGACAACGCTCCGAGGGTTGCAGCCTATCCCAACCAGCTATAACGAAGGCCACAGGCCAAGTACTACTAACCAAGGCTTCAGCCTCTTACAGTACCCCCCTTCTTAGGCTTAGATCCCTCCTGTGTGGCGTGTTTCCAATCTTTGAGAGCATCAGTCTCTTTCAGATTTACGGCTGGTTCCCAAGTTGGATCGGGATAGCCTTCCCATTTTACCAGGTACTGCTTTCTGTGCCCCTGGCCTCTCTCCTCCAGGATCTCCTCTACCAGATACATCTCTTCTCCATCCACCTCAATAGGCTCTGGCTCGTTATCATCTTGTGGCTGACTAGGTAACGGGTCCGATGAAGCGAGCCTCAGCATGTTGACGTTGAATACTGGATGAACTCGTCCAGGAGTGTTTAGCTTGACTGCGCTTGGTCCTACAATCTCAAGTACCGTATACTTCAAGTTCTTCCAGTCAAGTTTTCTGCTTGGCCTCTTAGTCTTAAAGTGGTCGCCTAGCTTTAACCATACTTTGTCACCAACTCGCAATTGAGGAGCTTGTTTCCGTCTCTTGTTAGCCTGCAGTTCTTGGTCTTGTTGGGCCTCTCCCATGATCGCTTGAGCTAGCTGAATGCTCTGCCTCAATCTTTCTACGATGTTCTCAGCCTTTTCATGCTCGTCTTGCACTCTCTTTCCCTTGGGCTTGTTTTCCGGGCCGTACTTAATAGCAATCTGAACAGGGTCCACTTCGTATCCGTGCTGCATAAAGAATGGTGACATCCTTGTAGACCGCGCTTCCCTTGCTGTAATTGCGATTTTAGCCATTCCTAGGTTGGATTTCCAATTGCTCTGATTCCAGTCGCAGAAAGCGCGGAGGTAGGCTTGTACTGTCGCGTTCATTCTCTCCGTAGATCCATCGGTCTCTGGGTGGTATCCTGACGATAGTCTTCGCTCAATACTCATTAGTTCACAAAGCCTAGCCCACATGTGGCTTACAAACTGTGAGCCTCGGTCTGAAGTAATGTAGTCCGGTAGCCAGTGGTATGCAACGACGTGATTCATGTACGCCTTAGCTACACTCTCTGTCGTAATGTCTGCTAAGCCCATAAGTACTACGTCCTTACTAAGGCGGTCTGTTACCACCATTAGGTTGGTACAGCCCTCACTTTCAGGCAAGCCTGTTATAAAGTCCATAGAGACTTCCTTCCAGATGCGTTCAGGAATTGGTAAAGGCCGTAGTAACCCTTGGAGGCCATCTCTCCAAGGCTTCACTCGTCCGCAAACAGAACAGTTCCGTACATACTGGCGAACTGAGTTGCTTAATAAAGGCCAGAAATACTCCCGTGCAACAGCTTGGTATGTGAGGTTTCTTCCTGGGTGTCCTAAGGCCCTTGAAGAGTGCATTTTGTGTATGATGCCAGTCCTTAGAGGTTCACTGTCTGGTACCCATTTTCGATCTCGATATAATAGGTTACCAGAGTCGTCTAAGCGACACTCTGAGATTGATAGCTTGAGGTCTAAGGCTGTTGGAAACTTGCGTTCACCGTCCCTAACCGCTTTCCAGGCCGATTGGTACACCTGATCTTTTTCCCTAGCTTCCTCCCATAGTTGCTCTAACCTGTGTTGAGCTGGTGGGGTTGGGGGTGCAGACACTGGGTAGGAGAAAACTGTCGGTCTCTCAACACTACACCGAAAGATCTTCAGTGCTTCGTCGTCAGCTGGGTCTTTGTCTATCGTAGCAGTAGCGGGTTTAAAGACCTGCAGGAAACGTCGAGAGATCCGTGCATCTGAACCATTAGCTGGCATATCCTGATGTCTTCTTGAAAGAGCATCGGCTCTGACATTGTCAGCTCCAGGCCGGTAGGCGATCTCCATGTTTGGGAACTTTCCGAGAAACTGGGCCCATCTCATTTGGCGTTCGCTGAGCTGCCGAGGCTTCCCAAAGTACTCTAGGTTCTTGTGGTCGGTAATTACCGTGAACTTCTTTAAAGACCTCAGCATTCCGTCCCATTCAGCTATGCAGCAGATTACTGCAAGCAATTCTTTATCGTGGATTTCGTAATTGCTCTGAGCGCTAGTCATCTTTTTTGAGTAGTAGGCGACTGGTCGTAGCAGCCCTTGGTCATCGTACTGAGATAGTACTCCAGCAACTACGTAACCAGACGAGTCAGTCTCTAAGATAGTCTCTCGATCCGGGTCCCATTGAGCGAGTACTGGTTCGGTAATAAAGATCTCTTTTAGCTTGTCGAACGCCTGTTGCTCTACTTCTCCCCATCGGAAGGTAACATCTCCAGTTAACCTTGTAAGTGGAGCTGCTATCTCTGAGTAGTTCTTGATAAAACGTCGGTAGAAGTTCGCAAATCCTAGAAAGCTGCGCACTCCCTTTACGTTCACTGGGGGTTCCCATTCCTTAATAGCCTTAACCTTGTCAGGGTCCATTTTCAGTCCTTTGCCAGCTTCAATCACAAACCCAAGGTACTTTGTACATTTAACGTCGAACTCGCATTTCTTGATATCCAAAGGTAAACCAGCTTTGCCCATGGCCTCAAGGACCTTGTTTGTGTTTTGCTGGTGCTCCTTCAGGGTACCGTTGGTGTAGATCAAGACATCATCCAGGTAGGCTGAGCAGAAGTCGTCCATGTACTCACGAAGCGTCCAGTTGATATACCGCTGAAAGGTGCTAGGTGCGTTTGCCATACCAAAAGGGGTGACTAGCCACTCGTACAATCCAAATCGGGTGCGGAAGGCTGTCTTCCATTCGTCTCCCGCGTTGATCCTTATCCTGTGAAAAGCAGCTGATACATCAATCTTTGTAAACCATTTTGCTTTAGCGATGTTGTTAAAGGTCTCCTGGATTAGGGGTAACGGGTATCGGTCCTTCTTGGTGATTGCGTTAAGAGCTCTATAGTCTACGCAGAAGCGTAGCCCTCCTCCTGGCTTCTTTGCGAATAACACTGGAGAGGCAGCTGGGGAGCTGCTTGCTCTAATCCATCCCTTGTCGAGGAGAGATATCAATTCCTTGCGTAAGACTAGGAGCTCTCCTCTGCTCATGTTGTACAAGGGGCCCCAGGGTGGCTCCTTCTCCTTGCCATTCTCATCCTTCTCTAGTTCAATCCGATGATCAATCTCCGGTCCGCGCAGAGGAGGCATCTTTGCAGCTGTTTTGGGGTCAAAGATCCAGGCCATGTGCTGGTGTGCTTTAGGAAGATAAGACATAACATCAACCTTCTTCTTTGGGGCTAACGCTTTCTCAATGTCTTGAAGAGAGGCTGCGAATATCTGTACTGTCTTGTCGTTCTTCGAGCGCCGGATGTACGTGTAATAAGCTGTTGCACCAATGCGCTTCAGCTGTAGGTCCTTCGGGATAGGGCGGTCCTCTGTGCTAATAAGGCGGATCCTCTGGTGTGATGAATGGATATAGATAGACTTCTTCGATGGAGCAATAGTAACTTGTCTCTTGTTCATCCACGGGCGTCCAAGTATAAGATCATACCCTGGGTGTGAAGGCGCAACGTATCCCCATATAGTGTCCTTGTAGCCTTGAATGTCGATAGTAAGCCTAGCGACTCTTCTAATAGTCCCAGGCTCTTCGGTAACTCCTTCCAACACGCGGGGGGAGATAGGTAGGCACTGTAAACCAGCACGTCTAACAAGGCGGGGGCTTATAAGAGAGTATGAGAGATTTCCAGTGTCAATTAAGGTTGAAGCAAAGGTATGCTGGTCAACTAGTGTCTCGACAGTAATCCCATTGCCGCTCATGTCCTTCTTAAAGGACGCCCACTCTTTTGCCAAATTGTGCTGACTTACATGCAGCTCTTGCCGGTGACTTTGGGCAAGAGCTAGTCTTTTCCCGAGTCGCTGTCTTCTTCTAGGGTATCCACACTACTTAATTCCTCGTCACTACTTGGTTCCTCCTTCTGGGCTTTCCTGCTCTTCCTTTGCTCTGTAGTCTTAGAGCTAGAGGCCTTTAGCACAGCTGTCTTTTTGTTCTTTCCCTTCTTCTCAGATAAACCTTTATCCTCTGCACAAGTAGCAGACACATGTCCTCTACGTTTACAGTTAAAGCAGCGTCCTTCACGGCGTAATCGGTCATACTCAGAGCTGCTGAGTCGGCGGGGCCTCCCGGATCTCCCTGTGTATTCTACACCTTCCATTCTATCCTCTAGTATTGGGGAAGGAGAACGGTGCTTGTTCCCGTGTTCTTTGTTTAGGGATCTGTCTTCCCGACGGCGGTTCTTGGTTCCCTTGGTATGCAAGTCCATCCGATACAGCTGGTCGGCGATCTCGATTGCCCTGCTCTGTAGCTCCTCTAGATTCTTGCTCTTTAGGCCTACAAGCTTGTCCTGGAGCTTGTAAGCGAGGCCTTTTCTGAAGATCATCATCTTCGTATTCTCGTCCAAGCTGCTGTTGGAAAGCAGTAACTGCTCCTGGAAGTCCATCACGTAGCTACGGATGTTCTTGTTCCCTTGCGACATAGACCAAAGCTTGTCACGAGCTCTCTCCTCCTTGTGTGGATCTCCAAACATCTGGTTAAAGAACTCAAGAAGTTGGTTGAAATCCCATTTGCCAGATATTCTCATCTGGCTTATGTATGGCAGGGTCAGAGTAGCAGCTGTTCCCTTAAGTCTCGCGAAGGCGTAATCACATGCCATCTTATCGTTCTCGAAATCATTCTTGTCATTTTCCACCTTAGCTGTCAGCTGCTGGTGGAAGACCTGGTATTGCTTCCTTGTACCATCGAACATGTCCGGGTCAGGCTGTCGGCGGCGCTTTGCGGCGGTATTAACGGTGTTTACGGGTTGTATTGCAGCTAGAAGGGTAGCTAGCCATGTCGGCGGCTGATCGTTTGGGTTTACGGTTGTAGTTGTAGCTGTAGTGGCTGGAAGATGTAGGTCTCCTGTCTCCATGGGCGCTGAATCCTCATTGCTCTGGGGAGTAGAGACATTGCTTGAACCAGCCCTCTGCAGCGCAGTTCTCATCGTACTCCAGATATGGAAAGCTTCCTGTACTCTTTCCTGGACTGCAGGCTCATCCATCCCCTGGGCCCTACATAGGTTCTGGAGAGATCCTCGTATCTCCTCATTGCTTACACCGTCGTGGTACAGTTGCGTTATCTGTACTGCCAGCCCTACTGCAGAGGCATCCGCTGCTGCCATTGTGCCAGTGTAGGTAGGTCGATTTCTTGGGCCACGCCTTGAGTAGTGGACTTATCTAACGGTCTTCGGTAGACCTTTCTCGGTTTCTGGTGCTGCCTAATGTCCGCGGCGATGGCAGGCTTATCCAACGATCCTCGGTGGACCGTTCTATATTTCCGGGTGCTTGTACGTGTACCAAGCTGTGTAGCACTGCAGCCAGTTGCAAGTGCTCTTCGTTAACCCTCGGTGGGTTCGAAACGGCTTAACTGAGATCGGTTCTTTGATCACTCAGTATCTTCAATATATCGCTCTAAAAGGCGTCCGTCTAGATGTAGCTCTAGGGGGCTTCGGTCGTCACTGCTATGGAGGTTACTCCAAAGAGGCTAGTTCGACGTAGCGGATGCTACAGAAGGATCGAATTCAATTGTAAGGGTGCGATGGGTTGACCATAAGTGCAAGGTATAACAGTAATGAATTCGATAGAGAAGCTACACTACGCTTGCGCTGAGTCTATGTATCACGTAGTGCTAGGTTCGAGAAACTTCTAAGGGTCCGTGGAGCGCCGATGAAGCCCCGACAACGCTCCGAGGGTTGCAGCCTATCCCAACCAGCTATAACGAAGGCCACAGGCCAAGTACTACTAACCAAGGCTTCAGCCTCTTACACTGTTACCGGTCGCCGTTACGGGTCACGGATAACGGGAACCGGGGTACGCGCTCTTTCCGGCCTCAAGCGGTTGCCTTTAACTATTGAACCCATCTCCTAAGCCTAGCGATCGTCTTCATACGTTTGTTCTTCTTCTTGTGACACCTTACAGTCCCTGACTTCCGTTCCGATGGGGACGCAAGTCAGTTTTTACCTTTCTGATTTCCGATCCGGCCCGAACCCAATTCATACACACACTCTATGCGCTTTCACGATTCGCGTATGCTATCCTTTTCCTTTTCCTAAACTTAGCGGTTGCCTGCATCCTTCGACTCTTATCGTATTCTTGTTCTTGCGACGCTCCCTCTTCTGACTCTCCTACAGCCCCGCAGCGGTACTGCCCGCCACTACCGTCTTTCTACATGGGCTACAACGGGTTGCTAGTCTCCACCTTATCATTCTACTCTCTTATTGGGCGCTTACCTCGGATCCTACACGTGCTCTTTCTGACTTGCGATCGCCGTGCAGCCGCAAGTCAGTCTGCCACGCGTTTGTCCCGGCTTTTCCTATTTTTCTATATCTCTTCTTTATCCCACATGTCTTTTTACCAATTCCTAAATCCTTGTCTTCTTACGCGAACCCTAACCCTATCCTGACTTGCGTCCCGGCCGGAACCCAACTCCAAAACCACTTTCTCTTGCCTCTACTACTCTCACTACTCCATCCTTGCACCCTTACACCTTCTTCGCTCTTCTTTTCCGCCTCTTTCTCCTCTCTTGTTCTTATTCTTGATTGTCTGCTTGCCCCAAACACCGATAACCCTAACCCTGACTTGCGTCCCAATCTGATCCTAACTCCATCCCTGCTCTTCTCTTTCTTCACCTTGTCCTTCGACGGTTCCTTCTCCTCTATGCTCTTTGACCCCTAACCGGTCCACCATCCACGTCTCTTTTTCCCTGCTCTTCAACCTCGCTTCGCTCCTCTCGGACTTCTCACGGGCCCACCGCCCACCCTCTTCCCCTCCTCTCCCCTCTCCCCTCATCCGCTCTTTGCTTCCCTGTGGCACCTGACGGGCCCACCGCCCGCCCTTCCCTTGCGCACTACGGCATCTACGGGTTCGGGAATGCCTTTCTGGCTGCGGCACCACAATCGGGTTTGCCAAACTTCCCCTAACTATTGTTCTATCTTGTGTTAATACTCTGTAAACGCCCAAAACACCTTATTACACGTTAATCTTATCCCGCTCCATCTTTCCAAACCACCTGATTACCTGTTCAAATGCCTTCTCCCTCCACCATCCGTTCTTACACCTGGTTCGTAAAAAAACCCACCCACCTGGTCTAAATCGGCGCGATCGACGCAATTGACGCCCCTTTATACGACTGACCCCCTTGTTGTGCCCCTTCCATCCACCATCCTGCTGCCCCTTCTACCTATTGCGCATGCCTTTCCCGACTACTCTACTGTTTATCTAAATTTACTTTGTCTCGACCCTGACTCTCTTTAATACGTACGGGTGCTTCGGGTTGGGGACTTACTTGGTTTGGGCTGCTCTCTCCGAATTGGGGGCTCTTCCTGGATTGGGAGCTCTTCTTAAGTTACCGACTCTTACTGATTTGGGAGCGCTGACGGGGACTCCCTTGGCTTTGGGGGACCACTTTGGGTCACTTGGGTTGGCGTGCAGCTTGGCGCACTACTGGGGGAACCACTTGGGAACCACTTGGGATCACTTGGGTTGGGGGTCTTCTTGCGGGCTTCTGTGTCATCCTACATGCTGTTGCCCGCTCAACCCAAATACGGCTAACCCTAACCCTATCCTGGCTTGCGTCCCGGCCCGATCTTAACTCCACTATACACCCTTCTTTACTTGCTCTCTATGGGTTGGGGGGGCTCTTCTCGGGCGGGCGCACCATGATCGGGTTCCCTGAACTCTCCTGCACTATTCTTCTATCTCGCGACAATACGCTGCAAACGCCCAAAACGCCCAACACATCTTGTTGCTCTCAATGCCGCCCCATCGCGTCTTCTTCCCAAGCCACTTAACAACCCGCTTAAATGCCTCCCCATCATCCTCCTGCCATCTTACTCCCTCCTCCACCATCCGCTCTTGCGCCCATTCCGTGAATCTGTCTGACCACCTGGCCCAAATCGACGCAATCGACGCGATCAACACCCCACGGTACTGACAACTTCCCCCGACTTTCCTCTTCCATCCGCCATCCGCCCGGCTCTCATACCTTTCGCATATCGCCTGTGGTACGCCACACTCAAAACAACACGAAAACCTCTCCCACTGAATGGAACTCGCAATGATCCCTACTCCTTTGCGAATCTCCGCCGCCTCTGTTGCTGTGCAATCCGCCATCCCATGACCTTCACATCCTTCCCCCCACGCCCTGCATCGCTGACATCCCTCCTTCCACTCGTCCAACATCTCTTCTAATCCTTGGATCCCCACCAACCCCTCGGTCTGTAACTCCATCTCCCTTTGCGCCGCCAATCTTCGTGCTCTTCCCTCCTGATCGAACGCTACCCTTTCTTCCTCATCCCCAATCCCTCCTGCCTCTTGCGCGTCGCCTTCGTCTTCCCTCCAGTCTTCGACTTCTCTTGCACACTCTGCCTCTCTCCCGATCTGACACCCAAAGCACCCGCTACATCTCTCTTCGTCAACTTCGCAACCCACTCTGTCCATTCTCCCATCCATCTCTCTGTCCAATACGACTCTCATACACCCCTTGGTCGTGATGAACTCCCGCATTTCTTCATCTACCCCACCCCAACTTCCCTCTTGCATGCTGCCATCCCGACGGTATCTCTCCCCTCTTACAATAATCGCCTCACTCTTCTGCCCATCTCGTCCTGCTCGCCCGCTTTCTTGCGCATAATCCCGTAACTTCCTTACTGTCCCGACATGAATTACAACTCGGATGGTGGGCGCATCTACCCCCAATCCTAACGCATTTGTTGCTGTGAAAACTTGTTGTCGCCCCTCTGTCAATTGGCGCACCAACTCCGCCTTTTCGCCTCTGCTCCCTACCTGCCGGTGGTAACAAACGCAATCCAACAACTTCGCTAATCGAACTGTCTTCGCCACCGTGTCGCAATACACAATGATCTGGCCGGGCATCGGGTACTGCCGCTTCTTCTCCTCCACCAACTGTACCAACACCTCGTCTTCGTCTTCCTCCTTCTGGTCGTACCGCTGTATCTGGTACTTGACGTTCTTCCGCGTCGTCTGGCCCCGGAACCACTGGCATTCCTTCTTGGCTGGCAACCCCATCAATGCAATAAACTCGCCCTCGTCTCTCGGCCGCATCGTTGCTGTCAAGTACACCAGCTGTGTCTCTGCCTTGACCAAATCCCGCAACGCCAACATCCGCGTCCTCCATCCGCCTGTCGAATCCAGCACAACGTGACATTCATCGACAACGATTCGGTCTAATCGCCCCATGGCTCGTTGCCGGTTGATGAAGCCCCCAAAACTCTCGCTGACCGCCGACTCGGGCGTGACCAACACCACCGACGCCCACTCCTGCGGTTTGCGACTGTCCCACTCCACGCAATCGATCCCGGCCTGGACGCACCGGTCCTTCAAGTTGCCGCGCAACGAAACCAACGGCACGACTACGATGGTGACGCCCGTGGAGCACGACGCTGGCAACATAAACGCCATGCTCTTGCCTGCTCCTGTGCCCATAACCACGACAATGGGACTCTTTTGGTGCATGATGGCCTCTATCGCCGGCCGTTGCACGCTTCTGAACCTGGCGCCCGCCCCCACCAAGCTCTCCAGCTGACGCTGCGTGTCTACCGCTCGCATCTTCCTCCAACGCCGGAACTCCTCCTCGACCGCCTCCTTCCTGGCCTCCGCCGCTCGCGTCCCTTTCTTGGGATGCATTTCCAACGCTGACTTGAACAACAAAAACCGATGCCACTCCATACTCACTCGCCGCAATGCCGCTCGCTGGGCTTCGGTGCTGAACGGCGACTCGGTAATTGGTCTCCCATAAACTGTGCCTCCGATCTTGGAGCTGTGCCCTGTCTGAATGTCAAATGCGTCGTCTTCGCCGTCCTCATCTTCGTCGCCCTCTACGACTGCCTTGATGACCGCCTTGTCGTTGATGTATTTCCGATATATCGCCTTGCCGCTGTGTCTCCACGCCATGATGTTGAGCTTCACGCCTAGCCATCGTATTGACACGCGCTGGATCGCCCGCCGAACCCGGTTGGTATCCCATTTCTCTGGTCCACGCAACGACGGTTCCTCCTCTTTCGTTCCTCTGCCTTGTTCTTCTTCCCTCTCCTCTTCTCTCTCGTCTTCCCTCTCCTCTTCGTCCACGTCCCGTCGCCGAACTTCACTCTCCCCCTCACCCTCATCGCTTTCCCGTCCCCTTTTTCCACGTTGCGGCCGTGCCCACGGCTCCTCCTCCCTTGGCTCCCATATGAATGGGCTGGCTTCCTTTACTGCCTCTTTCCTGACGGCCCCCTCTAACTTCCTCCAAAACGGCATGACCATCCACAAATAATAAAACAACAATTCACCCACCTCACGCGGTAAATACCGGTGGATGATCTTGGCCTTTGCGCTGGCCCCGATGCCTTTGTGGTACATAGTCACGTACACCATCAACCCGTCCTCGATGAACACACCACGGCTCTCGCCATTGGGGCTGTTCATGTACTGGACCGTGACCACTTCCGTTCCACGTGCTGGTAGCCCCCCGGTCGTGTGCACCAAAACCAACAAATGCTCTCGGAACGCTTGCATGGCCTTCTCGTACTCTCTCACCGCCCGAGCTCTCCACACCACCCCGCGTCCTTCGGGTACGGATGGGTTGGTGGCTTGGACGTCTACAAATACCTCTTGTAACCTCTTCTCGTGAATCACGCGATGCGCCAACCAACTCTTCCCGTCTACGCCTCCAAACGTGTTGCGCTTGTCCTGGAAAAAGTTCCACCCAACCTTCATCTCGGCTGGGTTGTCGACGATGCTGTCCCAATGAATTGTTGGCAACGGCGTGGCCCCTTCCGCTAGCCGGCCATCCTCATCGATGTCTAATAACAGCAACCGCTTTTGCAATTCAAACCGTGCTGTTTCCACCAATCCGTGGATCATCGACCGTAAACCGGGCATCGTGAAGCGGATATGGCCGTATAACAATGTATCGCCCACCCATTCAATCACGCCATCTGCGTTGGTGTTGAACCGGATCTTCATGCCATACGTCCGCAATCGCAACAACCAGTCCATCGGGCTGGGCATGCCGCCGTAGCTGGTCAACGTCATGAAACGATTGGCGCTTTCCTTGATCAGTTCAAAATGGCTTACGGCCATTTCATCGGCGTCCTGGCGGACATAACCCTCCTTCTCCATGATCTCGGTCACGCGGTCTTGACGCGTCTTCACCGCCGTATACAACACCAACATCCGTGCAATGGTAACGACGGCGGAAATGATGGGCGTGTACACCAGCGGGTCCTTCCACCCACGATCGCCGTCTACTCCCATTACTGCTGTGGCGCTGACGAACGCGCTCTTGTACTCGTCGTCTTTCAAATGATGGTCCAACAACGATAACAAAAGCCCCAAAACATGAGCCTCCAACAGCCCTTCCTTCTCTTCGTCTATATCCTCTTCGCTCTCTACGTCTTCATCTCCGCCTTCGATTGGTTGGTGCTGGCTTCCGTCTTCGGCTTCTTCCTCGTCCTCGCCTGCGACTTGCTTGATCTTCCACAACCACACGATTTGGCTTGCTGTCAAACGATACGGCGGCCTCCGTCCCCTGACTCCCTTCGATCCACCGTCCCGATTCTCTTGCGCATCTGCCTCTGTTTCCTGGGCTTTCATGACCTCCAACTCATGGGTCCGCCAAACGTAACGGATGACCGACGACCACCAGCCGGCATACTTAGCCATCGTCTTGCCTGTCTGACGTGCATTGAACGGCTTCTCGTTGGTCTCGCTTCCCATCTCGCGGCGGTTGATGTAGTTCATTGCCGGAAAACCGACAACGCTCGGACGTGAAGCCTGCTGGGCCTTCCAAATCACCATCTGTACCGCCCAACAAACTTTGCTCAACGCCTTCTCGTTCCTCCTAGGTTTTTGGATCAATTCCAATAACCACTCGCGGTCTAAGCCGCCTAAATGACGGGCCCAACCAGTCCGGTTCAACCATGCGTGCGTGACATACCGGTTGCGGTCTGGTTCGATCCGGGCGTTGGCTTTCTTGTCGACCTCGTCTAGCACGGCGGTGGTCTCTTGAAACACTGCCTCTAAACGCCGCTGGATCATGACGCTTTCCCCTCCTGTGTCCCCCTTGGCCTCTCCTCTGTCCTGGCTACTGACTTCAAACAAACGCCCCAATCGTCCTGCGTGCGCAAACTTTTGGCAACATACACCCTTGATCCACATTCTGTTGGTTTCAATGCGCGGTCCCTTGGACGTTCGCCCTCTCTTCCGCGGGTTTGTCCAGTTGTGCTTGTTACGGCAATGCAACTGCATGTCTTGCACAGTTCGGCGGATGTAACCACACGTCGTCGCGTCGTTCTCCTTTGCCTCGCACTTAATACCGTCCTGCCATATTCTTAAATGGGGTATGGGATCGGATCCTGGCTCTGGGTACACGACTCTGTCCTCATCTTCTGCCAAGTCGTTCATTGCCCGTACTACTCGGACAACGTCTGTTCTTGTGCTTACGGTCAAATATGCATGCTTGCTGTTCAAATGGGTCGCTACATGGGCCTTGACGACACCTGTGCCGCATTCTTTACAAACAATGATGCGGCATCTGGGGATGTGTACGAATATGGTGTTGAACTGATCCATTGTTCTTTGTGGGTGCAAGTGGATCTTCTAATCGTCAGTTGGGCGCTATTTATCATCTTTGAACACTTCTCCTTTCCCCTCACCTTGCCAACATCTTCTTCTTGATTTTCCTCTATTGTACTGCCGTTTAATATTGTACCGATATCCCCACGTCCTTTGATTGGATGCGTGATAGCCATGTAGGTCTGTGCAACGACGATCAAACCTTCGCACGGTCCTGCCTCACCAAAACTGCGCGGACAACGTTGGACGGTGTTTCTGTGCGAACACAACAATTAAACACTAAATCCAAGCTTGCCAATCGAATTAACGGACACGGTTTGGGGGATCTAGCGATTTTTTGTGTCAAGTTGTCGCTTTTTACGACCTTAACTGATTTCTCTAAGATATGTAAATCAGTAATACCCCTGTCGTTCAAAACGCTCGGACTCCCGGGAAATCCGCAAGACCATTACTGTTCACCCTCTTATTGTTAGGCTTAGACTAGGAACTTTACTTAACTACTAAGCCTAAGGTACTCTAGCATCTCTTACTCTACTAACCTACTTAAACCTTAAAATAGCTAGCTATTATTAGAGGATAGGGTAGCTAGCTCTATCTATATCTAACTATAACTATTAGGAAGGATAACATCTTCTTAATTAGCCTAAAGCTAGATACGTAAGTAGGGTAGAAGCGTGTCTATCCTTTAGGTTAGCTTCCTAGCTTACCTAGCACGTATAGTAGCTAGAACCTTTATTATAGATACTATACACCTACTATCGCTCGTCTTCTAGTAACTTATAAAGTTAAAGATACTCCTTAAAAGCTTCTACTTAATAGTAGCCTATAATAAGCTCTACCTTCTCTCTAATAACGCTCCTCTACCCTTTAAATAATAGCTACTTTAAATCCTTTTCTATACTCTTAGCTACTATAGTAGTAGTCTAAGCTAGACCCTCCTCTTTTAGGTAGTCTAGTATCTACTATACTTACGCCTTCGAATAAGCGACCTATAATTAGTAGCTTACGTCTTGCTAAAGAACGCCTACCTCGTCGAAAACCTAGTAGAGCTAATGCTTATAGGCTTAGTTAATAGGTCTATTTACCCTAATACTCTATTCTAAAGTAAGTAAGTTAATTAGAAATTATACTATTACTAGTAAGTACGGCGCAGCTCGATCGTAGACGCAGTCTGCCTCTCTTATCTTCTTTATAGCTATATATTACCTCTTACCTACTTCTATTAAGACGTTTACGCCTTTATACTTTATTATAGATACTCTTTAGTTAGAAGTAGAGAGTATAAATAAAGAGGTATCTTTAGAGAGAAAGGTTAGTTAGAGAGAAGCTATATAGTACTAGCGTAATTATAGGTAGAGGTAACGTACGCGAATTCTAGTATAGACCTCTTTGTTACACGGGGTTAGGCTATACTTCTCTAGGCTCGGTCCGTACTAAGGCGAGGTAGACTAAAGCGGTAGTCCGTGAGGTAGCGTATGGAATGATCAGGTGGAAAAGAGTTATCGTTGTAACCAAAAGAATAACGATACCAATTCTATAAACGATAGAATAACTAGTTGACAATCTGTGTAAGAGATGAACTATTTGAGTTGACCACAACGAGAGTAATAATGAAACCTTTCCATCCTTATATCCTCGTTGCTGTGTCCTTTGCCATCACTGCCATTACAACCTAAACCTTGCCTTGCCTGATGTTCCTGATGGCAGCCATCACTCAGATGTTGCCGTCACATATTAGCGCCTGATGGTTGGTCTTGGCGTGATGTCAATCACGTGATCTAGCGCGCCCCGCGTTGATCATTTACCTTCTGACGTGGACGTGGTTGACCTCTAACCCACCTTCCGCGTCAAGGAGAGAATCCTTCGTGTTACTTGTAACACTCTTTGCCCCTAGGGGCAAGCAGTGCCTAGCCTTATTAGCCCTTACTAGCTTATCCTACTAGAGGTAGCTTCTATCCTTTACTATAGTAGTAACCTCTATAGTCTTTTACCCCTAGAGGTAGCCTTTATCTCTTACCCCTAGGGGTAGACTTCGTAGTCTCTTACCCCTAGAGGTAGCTACGCTTTTCGCCCCTAGAGGTAACCTAACCCTACTCTATCCGTACAGTTTTAGGATATAGTATTCTTTTTTCTTTCTACTTTACCTACTTACTATTTCTAACCTCTATCTCTTTATTATTTATAGTAGTTCGAGGGGTTCTCTAGAGTTCTCTTACTAGTTTCTAGTAGTATATATAATTCTCTACTTTTTCTTTCTTTAGTATAATCTTATAAATACCTAGTAATTACTAAACTAGGCGCACATTAGGAATCCTAGCCTAATTCTACACTACATAGTGTGGCTAGTAGTCTATAATAGTAGCTGTACCTCTTACAGTTACGTAACGAACATTAAAACTTCCCCTCTACCTTTACAGCGACATCACTCTACGACGTAACGTGCTAGAGACAATCTAAGTGGACTGTTAGAATCGTACGGCAATGCTGCACAAAATGGCTTCTTTCGATATCCCGTCGCACGTCAGAGCCCGAACCCTAAGCGACCTTAATCCTACTCCTTGATCCTACCCCCCTGTTTCTTATCGCGGCTTATCGCTCGCTACCAAAACGTCTTGATCCTACTACGATCAAGGGTAGTCGCTTGGAGGTAGGTATAGGATAGGGTAGTGAAGCAAATACTATTGCCTACAACTACCCCTCACATAAACCCTAACGCAATACCAAATTAAGCGCGGATTGTGCATAATCCGTCGCCTGATATGGGGTAGCAAACACTACGTCTCTCACAGAACAATAGCAATCGCTATTACAGTCCCACCCTAAACAAGCGACGCATCACCCCACCAAAGCAGCCTTTCTCCTTCTCTATCTCAGCCTCAGCCTGGTTCTCACTCTTCATCGTTAGTTCCTCATCCTTCTCTGACTTCATTTCATTCGCGCGTCGCACTCTCTCCCTCATCTCCGTTCGACGTATGGTATCACAGCTTGATTTCGCTTGCTCACGTTCAGCCTTCCATTGCGCGAGGTTTTCGCGCTTGGGAACTGTGCGATGTTCGACGGCGAGCGATGCTGTGCGGTGATGAGGTGCTGTGTCATTGCGCTGAGGAATGGAGATCGGCAGTGGATTGTATTGAGGTGAAGATCTGAGATGTACATTCGAATGTGGACGATGTTGCATGGATGCGCGATGATGTTGCGACGAAGACATGCTTGCCTGATGTGGGCTCGCAAAGCTCGGCGGTGAAGTACGTCTATGGCCATCCGAACCTGGATGCACAGCTGTGAGTGCAGCGAACGACTCTAGGCGAGCTTTCTGAACGTCGTTTTGGTATTTCTGCTGATTTGAACGAGACATGCTATGTCTCCGGCTCTGCGCCGACAACTGGACATGGTCGATGCGTGTACTAGGGAGTGATGATGTGCGCGTAGTCGAGCTCGGCCGCACCATTTCTATCGCCAATTGTCGTTCTGTATTCGCAAGATGCTGAGAAGACATCGAGTTGTACCGCTGCATTAGCGGTGGTGACATGATAGGCATCGTCGGTAGTGTAGCCGCCGTGAACCACGCGTGTGAAGAACAACCAGACTCTGATCTCTTGACCACACAATTGCGAGTCTTCGGACACGAGATGATACCCGTGATAGCTCGTTCAGACTCATGCGACCAAGCATCAGAATGGCTACCTGATGTCGCAAGGCTGGAACGACGATCGAGGGTACCGTTCGATGATGGAGAAGATGACAAAATACTCATCGAATGGCTGTTTGAGAGTAGATGGTGGTTATTGGAGTATGATCGGAGGCTTGAACGAGAAGTTGAGTGTGCTGCTTTCCTAGGTATTGTTGGATAGCTTCCATCCTGGGATATGTGCAGGACAGGCTGTCTACGATACTCCTGTTCTGCTGCTGTTCTCTCACCCTGGGCTCTAGCTCTCTCTCGTCTGTTGTTCCATCCCTCTTTGTCAGTCTCAAGGTTTTTACTATGAAGGGTTCGTTGTTGATGCCTTGTTGTGGGGTGAGCAGGATGTGCCTCGAAAGTGACTTTGGCTTGCGGATTTTGCGGGCTTGGTAGTTGCTTGGGTAAAGATCTTTTGCTACCAGCCTTCTCAACATTCGTTGTGGATCTTGAAAGGTGTATCTGGTCTCGCGGTTGCCCTTGAATTGCCGCGATAAAAGAATTGAACTCAGGCGTCGCGACCTCGGTCACACTGAGTTCGCTGATGGTATGCAGGGTCCGACGCCTTTTCGGTAGTTGGTGGCGTGTGGGTGATGGCTGGTCCTCAGGGGACTGACCCTGGGGATGAGGTTTCTGCAAAGGCATGTTGCGTATTCAGATCTGACGTTGAAAAAATCGTATCCAAAGCCCGATAGCTGCTGTAATTTCTATATGGCCGTGTTTGAGTATGTAAGAAAGTCACTGGGATTGTGCAGGATCTGGACCGCACCACGATAAGAAATGAAGTGCCGTGTACAAGCTAGATGTAGGCCACGACATGAGAGGAAGCTCATGCGAAAGGTGAAGAGAAGCAGCATACGCAGTGGCAAGGGTTCTTAAAAAGACGCAGGGAGTTCCTTCTACCCTATAGTGCCCCGGGGCGCCGACAATACGCAATTTAAATGAGCTGTGCCGAGACGGCGCGTGTTAAGGTGCGTTATCGCTGGATTTCGGAACAGAGCTGGAAGTTGTGTTACACAATGCGCGTTATTTGTTTCTTCCGAGCCAAGTCGTGGATCTCCAGAGATGTGAACGTTTTGTTGGCGTCGCACTGCAGTGAGTCAATTTCGAGACGCGGTATTGGATGGAGCAACGCCTCTTGTTGTAAATGGCGGTCAAGTTAGTTTTCTCTTGTGTAACTCCTCAAGTATGCAAACGTCTATGTTGGGTAGGTATCGCAGGAAGATTTCCTGTGGCGACGAAAGCGAAGAACCCGTAAGATACTGAAACGCGGCGGTAAACAAACCGAAGCCCCAGTCTGCGCCACCAAAGTGTTGAAGCCGCTGCAGTCTACGTCTGAAGCAAATTCAAAGAAAGACAAACACTATCCTCATTTGACCAGCTTGCGGGGATTGCCGTCAATCAACTCGGGCATGCCATTCCTTCGGCGACCCAGCCGCTGCATTGAACCGCGTACTAATCAGCTAATGACATCGCTACAGCACGGTCAAGCCCGGTCTAGAACCGGCTCCGTGAAGAAGGACAGGCTGTCGGTTGCACAGCAGCGCGGGAACACGATATCAGAGGCCGCAGCGGGCTCGCCGCGACGCTAAATCTGGTGCGACGTTGCGTAACGAGGAAGCGGGTCGTAGCATTGAGTCAGTCGAAAAATGCTAACACTATTCACTGTCAGATACGCGAATGGAGGTTGCCATCTGTAGGAGCCTCACTAGATATGAGCCAATGCCTTGCTCACGGCATTTTAGTGTTCCTGGGTAACAGAGTTGGCGCATCTTACAAAGTGTCGAATCTCCGAGACATGACACCATCTCGCTTCCTGCGACCTCAGGCTCGGTCGAAGCTGTGAAAATCTGGTGCGCACAAATTTGGAGTCGGTGGCTGATACTGCGGGGTTACCAGGGAACGATCGGTGGATGAAACGCGATATTGGTATGCGGAGATGCGTTCGCATCATGGACATTCGTCTTCAACGGAAACTTCCGAAACATCGTACCACATGTCTTCGTCTTTATCGTCGTCTTCGGTGATGTCGTCATATTCTGCCTCCCACTGCCTAATAATCGGCATCCGGGGCTCGGCATCGACGTACTTCGTTGCCTCTGGTCGTTCGCTGGCTGCTGCCTGGGGTAGGTCGACATCCAGTGCTTCCGCTCGCTCAACGACTGCGACCGAAAGATTGCAGTTATCGTCTTTCCTAGCTCTCATCTGCTCATCAACTGCTCGCGTAAGTTGTGTTTCGGCTGCCTCAATCTCCGCTTTAGCTTCCGCAACAGCATCTCTTGCCTTCGCCTTCATAGCCTGGAGCTTCATCTTCATCTCGAATATCTTTGCGCGAATCTCATCAAAATTCCTTGCTGTCTCAATCGTCTTGATGGTTTCGTCAGATTCCACCTCGACAGGTCCGTCTGTCTGCTTTTCGATAGGCGGTAGCATCGGCGCACAGGAGGTCTCTTCATCAAGCTTCACTTCTCCATCGATACCATGCCCATCTCCCCTGCTATTAGTTGTCAGAACCCTCGGAGGATCCAAACCACCAATCCTCAACAGCACCCTTGTCGAGGTGTAAATAGGTGGACTGCTGTTCCACAGTGGGGGAGGACTGCGCGGAGCAGTTCCCTTGAACACATGTGGGTTGTGAATATAGTCTGAGCGGCCGACCATTTCTAGCTTGGGGAGGTCTTTCGGCGTCATCCTCCTTGCCGACTTGGGTGGGACAGGCGGTGCGGGTTCGACGGGAACTGAAGAAGGCGTGACCTCCATCAATCGTGCGGAAATCTCAGCTGGTACTCGCTTTGCCTTTTTCCCATGAATCGCAATCTCTAGGCGTTTTGATTGGGGCGCTAGGGTGGCCTTCACGGCGGGCTTAACAGGCGGCGTGTAGGCTCCTCGCGTCGCTTTGGTGGGACGCATGTAGCTTGGCACAATTCCTGCAGGCTCAATCGCTCTTGTACTGGCCTTTGTAGGCCGGAGGTAGTTCGGCACGTTTGCCGCTGTCTGAGCAGGTCTCTTCACATCCTTCACTGGGGATTGTGGTGTTGAAGGGCCTGATGCCACGGGGTGAGGTTTCGACACTTGCTGGATCTTTGGGAACCGCGATCCATCTTTAATTGGAAATTTGAGTGAAGATTGACCCGCTACCAATGGGAGGGGCAATGACGGTGGGTGGAACTTTGGGTATCTTGGACTCTCATCTTCGTTCACCAGAGACTTTGGTGATGATGGAATTGATGAAGATGGGGAAGGCGCCCAAGGTTGCCGGAACTCCAGATATTGTGATACAAGTGACGAAGTAGGTTGGCTGCCACTTGTACAGCTGGCTTGACTGAAAGTGGCAGACCAGTCCTTCGTCGGCGAAGCCGGAATCGGCCGTTGACTTTCGCTTGACGAGGATGACGCGCTTTCGACGACGGAACCTGCGTCCGAGGAAGGTACAGTGCGGTCAACAATAGAAACCGCGGTAGACGAGCCTGTGGTATTAGTCACGCCTCCAGGCCTAGCAGGTTTGCGCATGATCGCGACTTCCTTCTCAAACCCAAGATACTTCTCCACAATAAGTTTCACTTGCGCAAACGCACCGTCCAAGTCCAGATTGCTCACAAAATCAAGCTCTTTGAACTTCTTGTGATGCATTGCCCACCATTTATCACTTATCGAGCTATGCTCTTCAGCTTCCACGAAAGCGTTATTGGAGATGGCTTCCCAATTTCGATAGGTTTGCAGTCCACGTTGCATTAATCTGCAGGCCTTCGCGACGTGCTCCTTAGGTACACGAGTCCATGGTTGGAGGACGCGCAGCACGCTGACATCCGGAGCGTTCAAGGTGATCCGGCCCCAGATTACGAGAAGCCGCTTCATGTCCCATCCGATACTGTGCAGGTTCGAGCTTGTCATGATGATTTTGGCCCGTGTGTTCTTCACGCTGTCAATGACGGTGGTGTTCACTAACGTGGTGAATCTGAAACGCTCGATGCTGTTGACAAGTAACTCGATTTCACTGTGGGGTTGGTAAGCCAGTTCCGAACCTGATCGAGATCCAACGGCCAGCGCATCTAGCGAACGACGAGTTTCGATGGGAGCAGATATCCCGTCGGGCGAGAGTGCGCGCGTGGGATGGGTGCGAGGGAAGAGCGATAGCGAGCGTGTAACCATGGTGATGGCTGTAGTATCGGGATAGGAGATGAGCTCGAGAAAAGGATCGGTCCCTGTGGCGGTACTGCAATCGGTGGCGATCGAGGAAGGTGATTCGGCTTCAAGCTGTCGAACCTCTTCGGCAGACTGCAGAGGAAGAGGTAGCATCGTGGCGTCTTCAATGGCTACCATATCGAAAGAGCCGGCAAAGGAGCTCTGGAGAGTCTCGTCAGAAGGGAAAGAACTAGGCAACAAACCGACATCCCAATCCTCAACCACGGCATTGACCTCACGCGCAGGCGCAGATATGGGATTCATCATCTGCGTCTGCACGCCCAAGGCAGAGTTGATGCTCGGTACGATTCTAGACACAGATGGGTCCGTATCGTTTGATCGTTTTTCGTTCTTGAAGACACGGCTCCAAAATCCCTTCGCTATCACAAAGTCAATATCAACTTACCCGTGGTCAAATCTTCAGGATTTACTTACCAGCTGCGACTGCGTTGATTCTCCCGCGGAATCTCCGGAGAGTAATGTTCTCCGCAGCGTTTGGAGCTGTCCTGCGTGCTACGAAAGCTCCGAGACCACTCCTCGTAGTATCTTTGGAGTGCCGCATGGAGATGGAGACGAGATGCTACAATTCGAAACGGAGTGCCAGTTATGCCAAAATCGATCAGATTAGGTCGAGGTCAGTCGTGAGTACAGGTGGACATTGATATCTCAACCCGCTAGTAACATAATATTGCGTCCAGCACCGAAGCAGAGACCTGGTCATTGTGGCTTCTCCTCTCGTTACCAAAGAGCTGGCCAGCGAACGTTGTGGAGTGGATACGCATTTCGCAGCTGGCGACTGGTCCTCGGAGGTGTTTACTGGTCTGCTTCGCGGAATGTGGACGGGTCTTCGTAATGACCCTGTGCAAACAGCCACTCACGACTTCCACAACGCTAACAATACCAAGTACCCTTTGGATGATGAGATCAAAAGACCAGGGTGAGTTTGGCAGGGTCCAAGAAGCCCGATGACATTGAGCGCAACAACAAACCTACGAACCGTTAGCACTCAGCAACCTCGCCATCACCACTAGACGCCCCGCCCTGCGCATGTCATCCTGTCGCAACAAGTTAACAGGTACCTGCATCGCAGCGCTCTGCAGGTGTCCAAGAGCTGCTTTAGGCCGTATCACACAGCCCGAGGTTTGGTACCAGGGCAAAACGCAGGGTGAACCAGCAACACGGGTGGAAAAGGGTCCACTGCACCCAGACAACGAGATGAGGGTTCATTGTCCATTTTTTTATCATTCATATGCTATCCAAGGCCCCACCAATCGGAGGCAGACAACCCAAAAAACTCCGAAACGCTCTAACATTATTCCGTTCCCACATACGCCCCCCCCCCCCCCCCCCCCCCTGGTATCCCGGCAGAATGACCATCGGTTCGAGGACGCGGTTCGTAACGGTTCGTGGGACGAAGGAGGGGGGGGGGGGGGAATGCGACGAGGAATCAAGCACTATTCACTGTTAAGTTCAGTTACTAATGTGTACCCGCCAGGACGCTGGCGCAGGAAAAGAGGTGGGGGAGGAAGGCGCGGGTGGGAGTGCGGAAGGCCAGACTGCACGGCGAGAGCGAGCAATCGGTGTCTCTTCGAAGAGGAACAGGGTAACGATAATTGTGTTATTGGCTGCGTGATGCCAATTAGCACTCGTCCATGCTTCGTTTCGCTTAAGACACCCTCGTCGCTTCCGCTTGCTCGCTCGAGCAGTCATGTGTAGGCCTCTCGAATGCAAGTGTAAGCGAAAGGGCGAAGGCAAGGGAGTACTTACTACAAGCTCAACGTCAAGTCACCCCGAATACTCGCTTTGAGTTCAATCTCAATCTCCAGATTCGCCTCCAGCGTCAACTTCAACCCATCCTGATCCTTCAGCTCACTGCCCTTTTGCTGCGGCTCCATACGGTACGGCTGGTCGGGATCGGTACCGCGCATGGGGATCTCGCCGCGCATGGCACGCGCATACGTGACGGGACCGTCCATGGAGGTACTATCCGGGCCGATACGCTCGAACATGCCCATTTTCTGGAGATCGCCGTTTGCGTCTGCTTCCTCGAGGACTTCGAGCGAGGTTGTGTGCATGTATTTTCCGTTCTTCTTGTCTTCTTCGATGCGGTTGCGGCGGGCACGGCGGGACGAGGAGCGCGAGCGGGCGGATTGGAGGCCGGCTTCGCGCTTGTCTTTCTTCGCCTTGTTTACGGCTTTTTCTTGCGCCATTGTTGACCGCTCATGCGGCTTGTTGTCGTAGTCGGATCCATCGTTGTCGGACATGTCGTCGGGTATCCTTGCTGTCATGCAAGGCCTCGAGTTGTGGCGGAAGGTATATCTGGCTCAAGCGTGTCTTGATGGGGGGTAGACGGAAATTGCGCTGTGCTGAAGTGAGATGTACGAAGGCAACAGCAAGCAAGATGTGAAGTCAAGCCAAGGTCAAGCAAGCAAGCAAGCAAGAGAAGGCGGAGGTTACCATCACCCACCGCACGCACGCACGCCACGGCCTAGCGACGTGCAGACTCCACTCCGAAAACAAGATTACTCGCAACGGCCTGGATCCATCTGGTAGCTCCAAAAGCAAGATGCCGTCAGACGCCAGTGCGAGCTCGTACCCCTGTTCCGTCCGCTTGTCCCACCGTTTCGGATCGCTCTGCATCGCGGAGGACTGACGTCAGACCCACCTCGAGGCGAGGATTGTCCCTATCGGGTTGACAGCCGCAGTATGACGTATACGATAAATTTGAACATGGCGCTGGTGCAGCGGTGCAGCAAGTCAACCGATGTTTGCAGGCAAGCTGACGACGCGCGTGAGGAGGGCGTAAAGTGTAGCCCAGATTCTTGGTCGCAGGAGTGGCTAGGCTTCCCGTTGGTCGCTTGTTGCGGGGCCGCTCTCGCCCGCTCATGCGATCTTGCTGGCGTCAGCTGCAATGTTCGACCATGTGTCTTGCGCTTTTATCAAGAATCCATTCATGGCAATTGACGATTTTGCCGGCGATGGTAGTACACAACACAGGCGTGCTCGGCTATACCACTACTATTAACAACCTGGTCATAAGATAACCAGGACTCGTATTCGGCAGACGTCATACCAAGAATGCGACATTGCGACGACCACCAATGCGCATTGCGTGCGACTTCAACAATCAGGATGAGGACAACAGAGTCAATGTTTTGTTGGTGCAAGTCAATTGTTGTGCTTTGTACACTACAATACGTGTCGTAACACTACATGCAAAACTCCAAAGCAAACGCCGGCGGTGATATCCCATTATAACATTCGATGCGTTTTGTGCATTCGTCCTCGTACGACATCTAGTTGCTGTTCGAAGTTAGCATTGCGCATCAATCGTATACCATCAGGGAGTCGACTTACAGCAATCCAAGAGTAAGATCACCGTGGATCTTGGCCTTCAACTGAATCTCAATGTCGAGATTGAGCTCCAATCGCAGTCGCAGCTGCTCGCCTCCGTCCTTTCCGCCCTCTTCTTCACCACCACCGCCACCAGTGAGACCACCGAGGGCCTTGCCAGCAGTGTCGCCGACTTGGTTGACGGCATTACCAGCAGTGTTTTGGACCATCTCGCCGGCTCCACCGACGGCATCTCCTCCAGGCACATTCTCGGTAATGTCGTCTAGCGGGCCTCCGCCCTTGCCGCTCTTCTTTTGTCGCTGGCGGTTGCGACGGCCTCCAGATTGCGAGACATCTGAACGCGCATCAGACTCGGCGCCCGAGTCTGCGCCTCGTCGGCCACGGCCACGCGACTGGCGGCGTCTCGATTGCGACTTGGACTTTTCTTGTTGGGGTTCCGCGTCGGATTCGTTGTCGGCGTCGCCGCCGCCGTTGGATTGCTTCTTGGATTCTGCGTCCTCGTTCTCAGCTTTCCCTTCGCCATCGCTTTCGGGGGCAGGAGTGGCGTCAGGAGTGGGCTGCTGTTGAGGCTTCTTTCCGCCCAGCTTCTTCGGCGTCTTCCTCTCGGATTTCTTACTCGATGATTCTGCGCTGCCCTTTGCGCCTACCGAGGCGTTGGCATCCGCGTTTCCCTCTCCGGAGACAGATTGCTTGCTCTCCTCGACTGTGTCCGCCATAGTTGCTTACTGGGTGAGTTCTTTGGGTGTGGGAGGGAAGTGGAAGTTAGATTGCTGGTGTGACGAATTGAATGTGCTTCAGAAATTGTTAGGTGTCTAGGGCCACGGCGCAATTCGTTAATAAGAGAAAAGCGGCTTGGGAGCAGGAACAGGTTTGGAGCTTCATGGTGCTCGCTACCCCTGCCAGCTCGAGCCACCCGTCATGCAATCTGACGCACCATGTGGCACCCACATCAACCCCACCACGAGTCGTCCCAAAACTTGACCCCATCCCTGCGCGCTGCCAACCGGATTACTTTAGACCTGGATTCGTGCTGGCGCCGGTCTGGCTGCTGCGCTCGTCCCGATGCGTGTCCAGCTCTTTTGCCTCTGCCTCGCTTGCTCGTCATTGGCGCGCGCACAGCGCCCCAGAAACGATGGATTGAGCAACGCGTCAGTCGAATGCGCTTGACATCAGCGCTTTCGGATGTGTCGCAGCTCGGACGATGGGGCTTGTGCAATCTGAGGCCCGGCGGAAGGCCAGGCGGAACGTTGGCCCATAAGGTGCGAGAGTGGTCGCTTTAGTGATGGCGCGAGACTTGCAGTGCGCCATCGTAGCGCAAACAATAGATCTGAGGAAGTGCCGTCCTGGAAAGAAAACCCCCACGATGCATGCAATATCATGACCGTTGTGCTAAGCATCGTTAGGTAGACGCAATCGCGGTGCTCGCCAGTTCTTTCCTCGATGACCGCCGGGCCGAAAAGCGCCGATCTCGCGGTTATCGTGACGATGGCATTTGCATTTGCATTTGCAGCCTCCAACACTTCGGATAGACGACCAAGTGACTGAACATCAGGCGCACTTGATCAGACCATCGAAACCGCCAATATGACTACCCCAGACCCCGCCGCTGCAGACGCAGCCGCCAAGCAGCGAATCATCAAGCACATGAACGCAGACCACCACGACTCCGTACGCTCCACCCACATCTAGATCCAGGTAACACTGACATCAGTCCCAAGTATCATCTCCTGATATCATCCCGCAGATACGCCGATACGTCGAGGCCTACGCTGCCAAGTCCATGTTCCAGAGCCGCTCAGCGCAAATGGTTGACATCAATCTGAACCAAATGGTCTTCAGCTGCGGCGGCCAACAATCCATCGTCGCATTCGATCCACCCATGAAAGCCATGCGCGAGGCTCGCGAGCGACTCGTGCAGTTGGACAAGGATGCGCTCCAGACACTGGGTCGCAGTGATATTGCTGTCACAAATTTTATTCCGGCATGGACAAAGCCTGCGCATCTGTGGAACTTCACGCAGTGCGTACTGACAATGCTTTTGTTGCCGCGGCAGGCGAATTGGCAGCCGGGTTCCCTTCTTTATGATACTTTGTTGTATCCTGTACCTGGCTTTGCGAGCTTCGTTGCCAGGATTGGTTGGATTGTCTTCGTGTGCATGGTACCGATTCATGCTGTTGAGGCTGTCATCATGGCAAGGAAGCTGGCGAAACACGGATGCACGTTCATGGATGTCGTGTGGTGGAAGTGGGTGGGTACTTGTTTCATTGAGGGCTTCACGTCGTTTCTCAGGCTCAATGCTTTGGTAGAAGAGAAGAGGACAGAGAAGGAGGCTAAGAAACATTGAGAGGATTCATCGAGAATACGGTATTTTGACTTTGATGTCTATATCTGACCAGGGTAGCTTCAAGCTTGTGCTCTGATTTACCATGGATGCTCGCCATCATACCTGAAGTGTTTACCTGCCTCGGCATCTCGTTCTCCGTTCAGTATCCTCACTATAGGCACTGCACCTTCGCTAGTCGGCTTTGCTCCATCGGCGGTCTTATTGCGAGGAGTGAAGTTTCTCTCTGTCCACCCCGGGCGATACACCAAGACCTTCCACCCTCTGGGATGGTACTCGGTGATTTGGCAGGCCGTTACCATGTTCGGAGCAGCTTTGCTGATTTGGTACTGATCCCGCTTCGTCTTGTAAAAAGCATCCTCTGGATTCAAGCGAAGAGTGATCGAGCCGGCTCCCGAGCTGACGTTTACGATGCAGGGCGTTGATAGAGACTTCGAGAGCAGTGGTGTGAAAGCTTTCACAGTAGCGTAAGGTCCAGCGGCGTTTGTGCGGAGTGTGGACTTGAGCTTGTGGAACATAGATTCGTTGCCGCTGTTTGCAATACCAGCGTTGTTGACCAAGACACCGAGCCTAATAGTAGATCAGCTCTCAGTCAAGCAAGGGGGTCAACTAGTTCTCGCCTTCCATATCCTTCTTCTACTGCTTTGGCTACCGCGGTTATCGAATCCTCGTTCGAGACGTTGATCTGGAGCAGCTCCACGCTGCCTGGGAGACTGCGAGCTTGGAGGTCCTTTACGGCAGTCGTGCCCTTTTTGAATGAGCGGGTACCAAGAAGAGCGTGTTTTGTTGCATCACTCAGCAACTTTCGCTAAACCCGAACTTAGTCAGCATTGTCTTGCCGACTGGGATACTTTCATTGAACATAGCACCAGTTGTCAAGATGATTGTTTTGGTCGAAGAAGCCATAACGAAATCTGTTGGCGAGGCTAGATTGTGATGGGGTACTGTACTATGTTTTCATCTACGGATATTCATAGTCATATGCACTGCCGCGTACTTGTGTCTAGCGTCATCACTACTATTGTGTTCTTTGATGATGGTCGCTTTCGAAGGAGATATCCTTCTACATCCGCGCGAGCACGTTCCTGTTCGTAGCTCTCAGTAAATCTACATTAGCTAGCAAGCAATGCCTGATAAGACATCTTCGATCTCACAGCGAGCTATACTTCGGTTTTAAAACTAGAATGTAGGGGTTAACCGGCTTGCCAGCGGAGACATCGCGTCGTAATGCCGTTGTTACCTCCGTAGAATATCTAAGGCGGAGCCTGTTCGGTGAGATTGAGGGCGCACTAAAGTATGCTTTTATGTTGTTAAATGTAGTATTCTATGTCCGTGGAGCACCTCGGCCGAGCATGCCGTTCGCTAAGTAAACGTCGTGAATCTCCGCCTACGGCACTCTATACTAATGATGAGAATACATCCCCTTGTTGGGCTGCGCAAGTGTATGCGAGACCGGTAGCTTGTTTCTTCTTGCCTCCATGGTAGTCGAGTGTTTATTCCCGCTTCTTCGATCTGGTCCTGGCATGATTACGACACAGGTTCGCGCACGAATGCTTTGGGCCGACTACAGATGCGATATCGATCCGTGTTTTCGAGGCACCCCTTTTTCCTAAGTGCTACTGTGCACATTTATAGTATCCGTTCCGGATAACAGTTCGCTCGTTGTTGACAGGTCATCGACTCATCGAGGTACCACGGATTATAGTGTATACCAACTACAACAGAAAATTTGGAAGCCCATGAAAACGCGACAGGACCTTTTGCTCCTAATTTTACCTACCTCTTTGTCCGTAATCATCTTGAGTGGAAGCGTACAACGGCACAAAAGGCGCAGAAGAAGGACACGCTCTACGATCTACGCCCCCATGCAAACCAACGACCGTTCTACAGTCACGATACGAGAAGCAGGCGATTCTCCGTTCATGGCATTGCTAACTGAGCTGCGCTGTCTTATCTACAGCTATTTACTGGACATTGCCTACCAGCCCGTATTCCCTAAGCCTGGCATCTGCAGCTGGGAGGTATATCGAATGCCAACCGCACTACTTCGAATTAACAAGACTGTGCACGAAGAGACAAAGCACCCTTCGATACAGAAGCCCATACAAAAGGTCAACAATCGACCCCTACCCAAGATCTTTCTCGGATCTACACGCACTGAGATGGCCCCTATACATATCGCGCCGTCGGATACCTTTCATCGAGCCGGCAAACATCTCCATACGTTTCTAGGTGGGCGCCGAAAGCGCGGTAACAAGATCGAGATTACCAGCCTTCATCTCGCGTCTTGGTACAACAATACGTATCTGCCGCAGCATGTCCCTAGTGGAGATGAGGCTTTCGATACCCAGATTGAGTGCACGCCCGAGCACTTGTACAGGTTTGTGAGGCAGACCCTGAAAAGAATGGCGGTCAGGAATACCTGCGAGATTCGCGCTCGGCTCTTGGTATACCCATTGAGAGCGCTTCAAAATGGTGCCAGAAAACCGGCCTTTACCTACATAGCCTGCAAAGGAAGGGCTGCGTGGGACACTACACGGCAAGCCCTGAGTCCCGGAATGTGCCGCGAACTCAAGATAACGTATCTATTTGGTGGCAGCAAACGTTTCCTGGCGCCATGGTACGACGATTTCCGAGCGCGCAGAATGAACATTAAGGTCGCAAAAGCGCGTGCGAGAGATTGGGTACTGTTCGACATGGCTATGTCACTCTGTTGAGTGTTTTGCCGATGGGGATACAGCTGTACCTAGTCCTATCAACCTCTACGTCAGTACGAAGGGAATCGATTGTCCAGAATATTGGACGAACCCGGCAATGCACCCTAGAGATATACATCGTGCATTACTTTTCGAATCCTGTACCGGTGCTTGTGTGATGATTTCGATATGGCGAGGCATGTGTAGGATGGAAGGAGCTTCTTGTGGTCAGCTGGTGTCCTTGACACGCGAACGCGATGGCAAAAATGCCTGCTGATGTTGATGTTCGCGTCGAAGTTGCGACGATGTGAAGGCTGAAATGCCCCGCTCAGGAGATGCGCAACAGCACATGAGATGCCGACCATTGCAGTTTGCATTGCTTACGCAACACCTTGGAGATTCTTCTACCTCTATATCGCAATCACTTCGTTCCACTCGTCAAAGGCGCAGGTCTGTATGAGCTCGATCAGTGTTGCAATACCCTTACGTGACTGCTACAAGGTCTACGTTAGTGATGGTCGTTGTGACGTTATATCGAGGTTGAGCTCGAGCTTAGAGGGCGCTATAAGCGGACCGCTAACTCCAGTGGCCAGTCTGCTCCGCACTAGCCTGGACCTTGCATCTTCGCCCCAAACACTACTCACCCACGTACACCGGACATCGCGACTCATCTACAATGCTTCCTGCGCTGCGCGATACTCATACACGTGCCTCCTTCCGCCGGCTAGGCTGGTTCCCGCCGACGGAGGACACTATACCTGTGCGAGGTCCACACACTCCTCCGTCTTCACCATCATCATCATCATCATCATAAGGCGTTTTGAGGCATTGTTGATACGGCTTTGCTAACATTTACTATGTAGTGCCCCTGCGCCCGCGCCCGGTCCGCTGGCCGATGAGCGCTTGGGCAGAGCTTGGGGCCGTGCCCAGGCAGTGGAAACGGCGGCGTTGCTTGCCGTCTGGCAAGCTGCCATTGCCGCTGTAAGTATAGTTCCGTCACCACTAGTTTCCGGTGGCAAGTTTAGACTTTATAGATAGAATTGAACAAGTATCACGCCTTCTACATCGCTAGTCCGGCTACAGATCGCTGCACATCTACTATCGATGTTGTTGAACCTGATACACTATCAACTCTCGATGTCTTCCTCAGCGCAACCTCCATCAACGCATCCTGCATGCCACCGAGCAAACTCGCCGCCTGATCCTTATCCCAATAGCTCTCGTTAAAACAGACGCTGAGGACGAGTTGGCCCTCCCACATCCACGCGTGCACCATCATGCGCATCGTTAGGGTTTCCGCGCCTAGCCAAAAGTCCTTGACCTTGACGAGTCCGTTGCCGATATCCTTGGAGACTTGTTCATCTACTTCGCCAAGGAAAGCAAAGCGCGGTTGTAGTTGTCCGTCCGCCTCGCCTTTCTTGCCGTGGTCGGGACCGAACAACGTCTCTTCCAGGCGCTTATGGAAGAACGGCGACGATGGCAAGTACGGTGCATAGCCGGCAGCGTATACTGGTGCGAGTTGAGAGTAGTAGGAATCGAAATTGGTTTGCGGTGAGACGATGACTTCTGTGGTGATGACGCTGGTGTAGCTCGTGGGCGAATTCTCGGGAGCTGCGCCTTCTGGGATCAGAGTGCGGAGGTTGGAGTGGAAAGAGGCCATGAAGCTTCGCGCTTCCTTTGTCTGTGCAAGGTTTGCGACGGAGCTGATGAGGGCGGCGTGTAGAGCGACGTCGATGGCGAGAGCTAGATTATCGCAACTATCCATGACTGTTTTTGTGTCCCGCTTGGAGAACTTGACTAACTGTCGCTGAGTGTATCCCGGCCTCTGCGCTTTAATTGTGGGTGTCAGTTCTAGGGCTGGCTTGTGAGGCTCTAGTGCTGCGAGACGGCTTTCAGCTTGCGCTTCGATCTCTGGTGTTTTCTCGTGCCCGATACCAAGCGTCAACTCCATGCTCGGCGTCAGGTTCTTGGCACACCCGCCAAAGACTAGGTTAGGGTTCATGTTAGCCAGGGACTCAACGAAGTGGTTGAGGCAGAAGATTGCGCCGCGGGCGTCAACGCGATAGTGAGGGGACCAGATCATGACTTCGGATGTGTCAGGAAGGAAGTAGCACATCATCTGTTCGTTTCTTGGAATCCGACCCAGCAGTTCATCAACAGTTTTGCCCTCAGCGACGGAGAATGTCGCCGAAACCCACAAGGCGATTGAAGGTTCGTCTCCGACGCGGTAGATATATCGACCGTTGTATGGAAAAGCAGCAATCTCCGGATGGTTGTAGCGAACCTGCTTCCAAGCGGTCCGGAGGTAGGCAGCGGGATCTTTGATCTTAGGATGGAATTCGAGCTTGGCAACTGCGTTCTTGGCCCAGTTGTCGCGGCCAATGGCATTTGGAACATTGCGGGTGCGTATGTTTATCCTCTCAAGGTAGGTCTGGGCGCGCTCCCAACGACCTGGTCGGGTCTCTTTCCAGGTAGCGTCCTCCATGAGCGTTGAGTAAAGTAGGAGCAGGAGCCAGTAGAGGAAGATCAGAAGAGTGGAAGAGAAGAAGAGAGCAAGTGAGATAGCCCAATGATTAACTGGTAAGAGACTCCAATTTATGACGACGCCTTGAAGCAAGAATCATACGATATTGGATGGAGAAGTGGGTGTCTGTAGTCGACAGATAATGCCGAAGTCCAGGGTATTGTTTTATATATATATAGTTAAGTGGGCCGCCGTTACAATCGTTGAACTTGCAGGCAAGAACTGCCGAACGACTCGGGATTACCGTCGACTCCAGACGCAGCCCCCCTTTTCAAAATTGTCTGATTAGAATGCGATGCCAAAGCAGAGGCGTCACATCGGATTAGTTTTCAGAAACACTAGTCCCGGCGATGAGGTTTTCTCACCGTTTATACCAGGAAACCGAGTTCAGCTCGGCCGAAGACAGCTTGGGAAGAGTCTTGTCCTGCAGCCACCAAATACACTCGCTCCAGGCACGACCGTTCAATGGAAGCCACACTCTGCGCTTGTGTGCGCGGGCGTATTATGGGCTTTGAGCTTTGCGTGTTCTGGACGGGTCTGGGTCGTGGTGTTTTGGCGTATAGCCAAGAATGCGGGTCGAGGCGAACGGGTGAGCTAGTCGGGGCGGACTTGCCGCTGCAAGCTACGTCTGACCCTCCGCATCGCGCATCGCCGTCTTCATCGTTGCTTTTTTGTTCTAGTCCAAGGCTCTAAATCCATTCTTATAAGATAAGAATACTTTGTTAGTGACAGGACCTAAGCATGCATCGTGTGTATCGAAGTTTGACCGTAACCCCGATCGCAACTTCATTGGAAGACTGACTTAGACGTCGTGAGCGCATCTGCTTCAAACTTTGAGGTTCGCGATCTGTAGAAACGCAGCTTGCGTGGCAGATCGTGGGCAGATGAGGGCTTGTACGCAAGGATTGCGATGGTGATGGTGATGGTATTAGCATTGCACCGTCAAGGTACCATGGCCGTGCACTCAGTCGAACGAGGCGTCACGCGCAACGCGCCGCCCTTCAACATTATCCTCCTCACACTAATCGCTCTACAACTCCTACTCTCGAGAACTTGTAAAGTCCGGGTAGAGCTTTGAGTAAGTGCAATCAGGAGGAATACGAAAGAAGGAGATAGAGTAGAATTGAGGGTTCGCGACAAGGTATTAACGAAGACGAGGAACAATAGGAGCAAGAGGAGAAACAGTGATTGTGTGTGCCAGAGAGTTAGGATACCACGTAGGTGTAGGTTTGACAGGCAATCTAGCGCGTGTCGATACAGTGGTGAGGTGTAAAATCTGACGTCATATCGTCAATATCAACGCCTAGCTGCTCCCTTGAAACACAGCCTCTATCGATAGCGACAAGGCCGACGTGAGCAGCAATAAGCCAATTATTTCACCATCATTGTCACTGATAGGCCCTCATTTACAAGAAATTGGCAAATGGCGTGTGTTGCCTACGATATGCCCTCCCCGATTGTCTTACCGACACGTAGCCTCATACCACAGCATTAACGAGCCTGTCTACTTGATGCTTTCCAACCTGCGCTCACGATGGCCAGCGATAACCGACTTCTTACTGCTGCATGGCTTGAAGCCCTCAACCATATGGTATGCCTTTCCTCATCTATATATCCTCGGCACCATTGCACAACAAGCGCATGCGGTATCGTCGTCCAGCGAAAAAGTAAAGATGGCAGTTGGAGTGTGGTAAACTCCATCTACTCGTTGCTTGGAAAGGTACACAGTGATTAGTGCTCACTCGCAGATCCAAGGGTTGCATTCGATTGAAGCTGATCAGATCTTGCACTGTTGTTGTACCGCCACCCTCCATTGTTCGCTATACCTAGGTCGCGTTATAGGAGACCAAATCACTTCTTTACACAGGTTTTGTCCAGTCTTTGACTAATGGCCGGATGCACCACTGCCTTGCCGCTGTATCTCGGGTATGTAGGCAACACTAAGCTGAAGGACATTCACAAAGACCAGCCATTTTCATGCTGATGTGAGCGGTGGAGACCAAACGATGAATTCCTCCGAAATTGAACCACCTAGCACACACCTGCATACTTTCAGCAAGAACGGGTGGCCTGAAGAGAAAAAGTAAGAGCTATATTGTTTTTGCCTCCTAAAGTATGGTTGGTTTTGATGTTCCTTGAGTTGCGCTTGTGGAGATGCTCGGTGTTCTTATTGGCTGAAGCTAAGCTCCCGCGCGAGATGCCAAGACTACCGGCTGTGAGGATGATTTCCGTGTGGCGTCAGTCACATCGCTTCTGACTCTCCGCTTTACACTAGCATCTATCGTGCAGCATGTCTAAGAGTCTTTTGTTCACTACGGGAATCAGCCATGTCTAGTTTTTCTCGAAAGGCGAGCTGATTCATCACCATTGTGGAACATGGTAAGTGGAGAGTTAATTTGGTTGGGACTGAGATGGACGGACACGACGCTGCTTCCTCTTTACCTACCCGTAATGCCAACAACACGCCGCCGCCGACTGTCGCACCAGAACCCGGATTCTAGCTTCAACAAGCGCAGTCATAGCATTATTAGAGTGAAGATGTATCGCGACAATCACGGAGAGCGACGCTGCTCTACGGTAGCCGCGCCCGTCAGCGCTATCAGAGACTCCAGCCTGCCCTCGTCACGATCATCTTCGGACTTATTGCACACACCGGATAGAGATCCCATTCAACTTCAGCATCTGTTCCGATAATCCATCAACAGGCAATACCAACCTGCGGGGCCCAACGCCGTGTGCACAGAGGAGGTTGAACATCAATGCGAAGATTCACACTACGTCAGCGTACCAAGCGATATGCTCATCAAGAAGGCAGGCGGTACGCGAACTCAAGTATCTTCCATGGGGCATTTCTCCTTTCGCCGCCCTCCCAGACGCCCTTCAATGCCGACAACAAACTACACGATGCGCTTTCACCATGTAAACCCACGGCATAGCGCGAATGATAGAGATTAGGCAAGATCGACTCAACATAGCACCCTGCGGACAACACTACGCGTCCAACACTATGCGTCCAACAGTGGCTTGTTCTGTATGGACGCAGCATCGTACGTGCTAATCAGCGATTCACACATAAACACGGTCATCCAACAGCATGTTGCTTCCTTTAACATCCTTCCCAGGTTCTATTTTATGCTCCCCGAGGTCTTTTGTCACCTACTATCACTGTACTTACTAATTTAATTTTGCTAGTGAATACAACTCCATACCACAACGTACGACGAAAACGATCGACGATGCGCCACACAGATACTTTCCTTTCCCTACTGCAGTATAGACGGAGCAGTCGGAGACAAGCACGTACCTTCTACCGTTAACCTATTTCACGTCGCAGTGATACGTCCAAAGAAACGCGCATCGCCAGCCGTGGGCCGCTCTCTCTTTGAAAACACCTTGCGGCAGAATAGATCGCAGACGGATGTTGCAACAGCATGTGACGCATCTGTTCTCCCTCCTGATCATCATGGAGAAGCTCGAAGACACATAGCCGCGTTTCTTCTGCTTGGGGTAAAATACGAGATGAGAGATGGTGTGAATGCTCGAAAGCAGATCTCACAACGCAGTAATGCAATAACGCAGTATAATACACAGTAAAGGGGCTATTGGGGTAAAATAAACCATAAAGGTAGCCACAATGTTTTACGGTATCACAAGACAACGTAGAATGCTGCGAGGACCTTCAGGACGTGGTATCATCTAGCGTATAGCTAGGAGAGTACGAGTAGACTTAGGTACAAATGATCTACAATCTCGATGATTCGTATTGTGCGATATATTAACGCATGTGCACGATGAGCATTAACGTACCGGTCGACAGTTTCAAGCGGTTCATAATTACTAGATGTTACTAGTTGAGTAGCATAGATACGAATTGTACGCGACATGTCTCCTACTCTTGGCTGATGGAAAGATAAAGCTTGAGTTGTTATAGATTGTAGCCAGCATGTACCCTGAAGGTATATGCGGCAATCCTCGCTCTCAGTCAAGAAGGCGATGTATGCTGTGTACCTTTAGGGTGTCTTATCGCCGTTCCGACAGCTCGTTAAGATATTTCGTCTTTAAGGCTTTAATACAGTCGTATCCCCTGATTATTGGTACAAATGTGCTACGCTCGCGACAACGAATGACAAGTAACGCACGTAATGAGTGGCGTAACTAGGCAGCCGCGTACAATCGCAGCTAAACATGCGGCGCCCGGCAGAAGCAACATGGTGGAGAAGCCGATGTGGCGCTCGAGTGCACAGGCATTGAATTGTGCCTGAACATCTGTATCGGCTGCGTGGCTGCTGGCGCCAGAATCGTATTGGTTGGTATGGGTGCGCCGTGGCAGGAGCTGAACCTAGGGTTGGCGCTAGTCCGGGAAATATAGATCCTGCAGATCTGGAGGTACACGAATACGTTCCAAGCAGCCGTTGAGTTGATTGTAATCAGTATGGTCGATGTCAAGCCTATGATTACGCATACATTCGACCTGGGGAGAGTGGTAGATGCGCTAGAGTTTGTGCTGTCTAGACCGGCGAACTTGATCAGGTGCGTTGTTACCTCAAGTAACTAGGATAATCCAGACATTTTTCTCGCCTGATCATAGTCACGTGCCTTTTATCTTGCCGTCCCTATCATATAGCCGTGTTCACCAAGTTACCGATTTCGACAACTGTCAAGAAGCCGAAGCCCATCAAGCTATGCGCCGGTTTGTTCGACCCTTCATATACCCACTAAGGTAATAAAGTACGTTGGCTGTGGGGCTAGGTTACGGCTTCTGGCGTTTGTAAATACACCCCGCGTTGCGTAGAGAGTCGCCCGTAGCTACTAGCGGTGGAAGGTGGACAGGCAAATATGATCAAAGACTGGGTTCTATCCCTCAACGTATTCGACTGGAAATTACACAGTTCTGGACAATCTCCAAGCCTGATCTAGCGACGGCAGCACAGCATCAAACCACAAACGAGCATCATCATAAGCAGCAACATAACAGTTCCTGACCGCGAGTGCAGTCAGTATCTCAAGCGGTCTGTGGTAGACCTATTTCCCCTGAAGAACAGGGTCACTGTCATCACGGGCGGCGCGCGAGGAACCGGCCCAGTATTTGCAGTCGCTTGCGCTGAAGTAGGAAGTTATGTAGCAATTTCGGATGTTAGCACTATGCCTTACGATGATTTCTCCAAATTGCAGAACGATTACGGCGTTAAAGTCAAGCTTTACTAGTCTAGTACCCTAGCTCCTGTGTTACATGGTACAAAGTCCTGATACTATTTACAGAACCGATGTGACTGATTTTGATGTCTTAGAAAAGACCTTCGAAAGTGTCGTAAAGGACTTCGGTCGGGTAAATGGCCTGTAAGTAAAAACCTATGCAACTACTACCAAAGAACTTCCCTGACCTGAGCGAAGTGTAACTGCTGCTAGCATCTGCCCTGACTACGGTGGTAAATGGGTAAGGGGGTACCCAGTCTTGGGTTAGTGGTTGGTTAGGGGTGAGGTTAGGTTAACTAAAGCTAGGTAGGGGTAGGGGTTTAGTCCTATACAAAAAGGTAATTAATTACTAACCTTACCCCTACCTAGCTTACATAAGACCCTAACCCCTACCCAACCCCGACCCATTAACTACCGTAGCCCTGACCAGCCCTTTACCAAGCGCAACCCGGCTGGCGTGCGAAGGTGTCTGGACATCAACGTCCTCGAGACCTATTTTGCCGCTTAGTTGTTTACGAGACAAATCAGGAAGCAGGACGTAGGCCGTGAATCGCTCCGCGGCGGTTCCGTCCTTATGGTTAGCTCTATATGTGCGTACATGGCTAGCAAAGCGTAATTTTCAAGTGATTGTTGTGCATCTAAGGGAGCTGTTGTTATACTAGTGAAAAGCTTGAGATGGGGACTTCGCTACGCTGCGAAAGAATCTGCCGACCTCCAAAACATTTCTATGATACTCTTACTATAGTCCACATTAAAAGACGTTTCGTTCGTGACGGACAAGAGACTGTAGAACCGATCTCGTGGATAAGAACACTCTAGTTATCTTCCTTAATAGTAAAAGACGTAACAGAACGATCTGCTACTTAGTCGTAGGGGTACCAAGCAGGTAAGCTGTGAATCCATCTCAGATCTCTATTCAAGGTCGGGCCCAGGACGTCTTGTAGGAATCTTAGGTCTACCTCCACTAAACCAGGCGAGAGTTTCAATCGCTTCGCCAACATTGTCTATTGTAAAACCCAGGCCCGCTTCCAATAAGGACGCATAGCTAATTCTCTAGAGCAACCTTCTCGGGATCTCTATTCTTGCGAACTCGAGGTTTTATAGGATCGAAGTCGCCAGTCTACTTTGAAAGGCACACGATCCGACTATAATTACTAAGCTACACAATAACTTCTGTTGCAATTCTATAGATGTCGCCCATTGGTTGTACCTGAAAACTCTTGTCAACGTCATCGCTTTACTCGATGTAAAGCGCGTCAATATGCACCTGATCGCTAGCATAACGGATGGAAGCTGATTCTAGAAACTCCAGCAGGTTTCTTCCAATTTGCATAATTTGGCCGTTCATTAGTATGGGGCATGTCTAAGATTGATCACCCCGTGTACAAGAGAGGCATTTGTATTATGCGCTGTTAGTATCTTCCTGTAGGTAGACCTAAATGCGCCCATCGACCTTCTCTAGCAGGACTTTAAGTAAGCGTACCGAATTAGGGTCATTTAAGGGTTCGTATACAAACTTCGCCTCCGTGGGTTCTAATTGCATTCTAATAATATCGATAAGTAGTAGTTTGAGTCGGTGCACATTCTCCGCCATTCGTGTGCAATGGACTGCTCGCCCGACTCACCCTCTTCCTTGTGGAAAGGGATCTGAACAGTCCCGTTCGCAAATCCTTGCTCCATCGCAAACTTCAATCGGTCCGCATCGACATCCATCATTGTGACCGACGAGGCACCTAAGGTCTTAGCCATCCTAGCGCGAAGCGAGCCTATAGCGCCCGCTTCGGTAATCAGCACTGTTTGGCCGGCCTCGAGCCGGGCCTTGCGTACCGAGTGTAGCGCTACGGATAATGGCTCCACCAGTTCATCTCCGTTGAGACGCAGCTCATCCGGCAGATGGTAGACTAGTGAGGGTGGGTGATTCAGTACTTTCTGCAGCGAGCCCTGAGCCGGGGGGTCCGCACTCGCCGATCCGTTGAAACGCATCGTATTGCAGAGGTTGTATCTTCCAGAGCGACATCGCTTGCAAGACAAACAGGACAGCTGAGGCTCGAAAACGACGCGGTCGCCGACCTTGAAGCATGCAACGGTGGAGCCTACGGCGATGATATCGTCCGACGCTTCGTGACCAAGTACAAGGGATCCTTCCACCGTGTGGATGCCTTTGCGGCCATTCTGGTAATAGTGGAGATCCGTGCCAAAAAATGCCAATTGTGCGAGGTGCGATAGGAACTTCATGTGGCTGAAGGGTCAGTGTCTGTATTCCTTCGAAAGCGAGCGTCTTGGCACCACGTAGCACAGCTGCTCTATGAGTTGAAGGCCGGAGTTGTGACATTGTGGAAATGGTGGGAGCTTTGGTGGTTTTCAATTGGGAATAGTTCAAAGAACGCTGCTCTCCCGTTGACAAGCATACCAAACGTTCCTCGAATCCTTTATACCGGAACTTTGCACTTTGGGTTCGTCAAACTCGGGTTCTATTAGTAGCTCTCAGGTAGTGTAAGTAGTCATTCGTCCGCCTGACTCTTGGCCGGTCATGTAGTCTCGCCTGTAACGGCTTTGCTTGTAGTATTTAATCCGGCTATTTACATATAGCAGGAGGCCGGAAATAGCGATCAGCACATTCAATAACAATACCGCGCATACCAGCTATACATATAGGAAGCGATAGAACCTTTTTGAGTGAGTCATCTAGAAGCTTTGGGCTATCAGCACCCATCTATCACTAAAGCTTGTTCTCCGGACGCCTGCGGTTTAGCTCGACCAGTTGCTCAGACAGATTAGCTTCGTAAACATGGCTTTATCTACCTACAAACCAAATAGCCCTTACTGACGAGCGACTTTGTTCCAATCATGGTAGGATCGACGAGGATTGTTAAGATTTGCATGCTACGCAAATCGGTTTTATTATAATCTAGCAACAATGCAATGACCCCTGGAAATGGATTACTATGTTATCAAGACACATACAACCTACGTACATGCACACTAGGTAGTGCAAATGCTAACGATGCTGTGATACCGAAAGTCTAAGCACTCCACCTTGTCCGTGGCGCCCATGGTAGAGCCTTGTGTCCTCCATACATGTTGAAATCCTTCCAAATAGGCCAGTATAGGTTCTACAAGAACGAAGCTGTTGGTGCAGCGTTCCCAACGTAACGTAGTACGGCGGGGTACGGTACGTTGATACGACGTACGTAAGCCGTACGTAGGAGACCTCTCATTGGTCCGTATCGTATCCGTAGGGGGTGAAGTTTTGGGAGCCGTAGTACGGCGTACGGCCCGGAGTTATCGGGTTTTGGCTGGGGATCGCTGTGAAGCCGAAAAAACAGCGTAGGAGTCCTATACAGCTGATTTCTTAGTGTTGCGGTTGCTGTAGGCGTACCTGTATCCAAAAAGAAGCAAAAAGAGAGGTTTGTAACCTAATTCGAACAAAAAAAAACACTACAGTGGTTCCAACTACACCCGAGAGAGGCTTATAAAGGAAGCCGGGACAAGTCCCTATTAGTAATCGCACTACGCTATTGTAGGTGTAGTTAACGGAGACGGCAAAGTCTCTATTCACAACAGCGTGTATATATACCTGCGCTACGGGGGTCCTTGTATGTTGCATGATGAGATATAGCTGGTTTACGCGGTATAGAACCTTGCTTTTGGCGTACGGCAGGCCCTCGATGAGGAAGTACAGCTATCGTGAGGTCTATCTAGCTTTCCGTGGTGTTGTGGGTTGACTGTAGCCCAATTAGCGGCTCCTCATCGCTCATCGTTGAGATATCGCGCAACAGAGGCAACAACAACACCACGGAAAGCTGGATAGACCTCACGATAGCTGTACAGGGTGTATCGGCTCGTGGATGGAAGCTGGAAACCTCGTGGGTATCGTGGGTATTGTGAGAAGTTTTGTTTTGGTGACTGAGTATTGCGGTGGCTGGGAGGTGGCTGGGATTATGGGCTTGTTGATATAGAGGCTTCTCGCCAGCTGTATATCGTCAGTATCATCAATTGAATATGTCTCAATCTCAACTCAGAAGCTGGGTACGGGGTACTCCTTCAACCCCGTCAGTCAACTCCTCCGCGTCAAACTATCCTGTATACCACCATGCTGCCTCTCGCCGTACAGCACCATCAGAATCGCCATCTCAATTACCTCCAGTAACCCCTACGCCGTTGGGTATATCCTCACAGGTTTCTGAGCTGAGTTTTGACGACAACGAGCCTGCGTTTGATGTTGATTTCAGCCACGTATACAAGCTTGGGCAACGCTTAGATCCACAGAGCTTATCGTACGCGGTAAAAAATAAAAGTCAACTCCTTGGCAAACGTACTGTATCCCGAATATGGCGTTATGGGGTACATCTCACGTACAAGGAAATAGACGGGAAGATAAAGCAGTACTGGCTTTGTAAGCGCTGCCACAATGAGCAATTAAAGGACCAAATCAAGACTGTTGACGGCTACAATCATATCATCAACCATATGAAGAAGGTCCACCGGATTGACGTCAATACAGGCCTTCTGCCTGAGGTTGTACAGGAAGATCTAAGATGGAGCTCCCCGTTTGACGCTGCGAGGGTTGCTGGTTCGAATCGACTTGTATCGCATACGCCGTGGCAAGAGGAGCAACTCCAAGCCGCTATTATTGACTGGGTAATACTAAAAGATATTAGCTTTCTAGTTGCAACCTCACCTGAGCTACGAGGGTTGCTTACATGGAATCGAAGCGATCTCTTGAAGGCGCTGCCTACGTCAACCGCTACGATCGCTGAATACACGAGAGTAACCCTGGAGGAGCGGAGAGAGGAGATCAAGAAGCTCGTAACGACAGCGCGAAGCAAAATAAGTATAAGCGTCGACGTGTGGACGTCGAGTAACCACCTAAGCTTCCTTGGTGTTGTGGGTCATTTTGCGGGTGAGTCCTTGTCGATAGCTGTATTTTGACAACAGCTAACAACTTCAGACGCTCAATATCAACAGCGTGATATACTTCTCGCGTTTCGCAACCTCTACGGCGATCATACAGGCGCTGCGCAAGCTGCTGTTATCCTCCAAGTCCTCGATAGCTTCGAAATAGCACCACAACTCCACTGCTTCGTCGGCGATAACGCCACTAATAACGACAACGAGCTTATCCAAGGCCTCAACGAACACGACGATATTGAGCTTACGTCAAACAACCGCATACGCTGTGCTGGGCATATTATAAACCTCGTCGTTAAGGCGACGTTGTACGGCAAAGGCGTAAGCCGGTTTGAAGCCAAGCTCGTAGAGGCGTCCCCAGCTCAACAATATGAGCTCTTTCGATCCCATGGGGTTGTCGGTAAGCTACACAACTTCGTCAACGCTGTTTGCGCCTCTCACAAGCGTCGTGAGTTGTTTCTATCGCTCCAGAAAGAACCACGCGACGACGACGACCTGTACACGTACAACACGCTTCAATTACGTCAAGATGGAGGCGTCCGCTGGCACTCAGTATACTACATGCTCCTCCGTTGCCTGGAGCTTCGTAACCCGATTACGCGCTTTATGACCAGACTACAACAACAACCTTCGCAAGGGCAAGACGAGGACTATAACCCACTTAAAGACGAGATTACTAGCGAGGAGTGGGAGGGCGTACAACAGCTTGTCGACTTTCTACAAGCGCCTGTTGAGATGACGAAGCGCTTAGAGGGTAACAACAGCGCGTCCGGCTTTGGGTCGTTGTGGCAAACCTTGACAAACTTGCAAGCTTTGTGGACTCTCTACAGCTCCACCAAAGCTGGGTTCGAAAACGATAACAACAACAGCGACTACTTTGTAGCTGCTGTAAAACACGGCCTCGAGAAGCTTATTTCGTACTTTGAAAAGCTAATTATACAACCCCAAATTAGCTATTACGTCGTCGCAACTGCTCTCCATCCCGCCCTACGCCTTGCCTGGTTTCAAACCCACTGGAAGCAGTACGCTGATTGGGTAAAGCGCGCAAAGGAGTCTATAATCAAGATTTTTAAGCTCTATATGGCGGCAGAGGTAGACGACGACGATACAGCGTTGCCGCTGCCGCGTCGCAAGGTACCTGGCGGCAACACTGACCTCTACAGCCAAACGATGGCTGTTGATCTCATGTTTCTCACCGGCTCAAAGTCTCACAAGCGTCAAAAGCGTGCAAGCCAGCTGGAGGAGTACTTTGACGACCTCCGTGAGGACCTCACGAACGCCAGCGAACAACAACTCGCTCTCCTCCACGATCCTTGGCGCTGGTGGCTTGAAATCGGACGCCAGAAGTACCCAATAGTCTTCAAGATAGCCACCGACTACCTCTCTGTCCCTGCTACCAGCTGTGAGTGTGAGCGTATCTTCTCAACCGCCAAACGGACGATTACAAGCGATCGCAACCGCCTCAGCGCGGCCACGATAGAGGCTCTACAACTACAGAAGAACTGGTTACGTCACAGCATCGTCAAAAGCGAGGTTTTGAAGCTACAACAACACGTACAACGCTGGGATAGCAAGCAAGGCAGCAGCTACAAATCCGGCAACAGCGAGGTCGCTGGCAGCAGCAGCAATATACCCAGCAACAGCAGCTACCTGGGCGACAACGCTGGCTGAAATCTCTATCCTCAACACCACGATACAGCTTCTCGAGCGCCTACAGCAGCTTCAATTTACAAAATAAGCTTAGTGGTTGCCTAATTAGGCAATTATACGATCCGTATGTGGTCCGAGCGACCGTACTACGGTTACGGTTCGTACTTAGAGCTTTTTTTGGACCTCCCGTACGTACAACACCAGAAATCGACCCGTACGTGCCCCAAGATAGCTTCAAACGTACCGTATTACGGTACGTTGGGAACGCTGTGTTGGTGCGTGATAGTTTGTAGTATTGCGACCATGCGCGTCGAGGTTCCAGTTGGCGCACCCATCGTTCCAAACCATGTTCTTGAGGCCCGCCTGTACCTGGTTGGCGTCGCGATCTTCGGAAGCTTGCTTGACGTCTAGGACTTGGAAGCTTCAGCGAAGAATTAGGTTTATCATCGCTTCGAGGGCGTATCCAACCTGTGTCTCGCTGCCAACAATGACAGAGTTATGTGCGGAGAAAGAGTCAAGGCCAAGGACGATGTCAAAGTGAGGAAAGCTGCGGCTTGGGCACCGCGAGTGTCTTTCCAATGTTCGTTAAGAGTCCGACCCTTCGCGCCTACCATCCTAATCGGCGAAAGGAATTCCCGGATTTTGAAACCGGTCGACAAAACTACAGCATCAAGGTCCATGCACTCCCCTAAACGCAAGTCTTGGAGCCAGAATAATTCTTGCCACCACACTGGCCATATAAAGACACCGTCTCTGCGCCAGAAATTCCAGTTGCGATAGCAGCCGAACGTGTACGAGTAGCAAGCATATTTGGGACCACCGTTGTAATCGTTGTAGTAGTAGTAGTAGTAGTAGCATAAGCGGTAGGTAGAGCGGAAGTGACCGAAAAACCTGTTACAACTGTCTCGTTTCTAGTAGTCCAAAGAGTAGCAGAAGCAGAAACGAGGGCCGAACCACTTTGAACAGATATATGTGTACCGCTACTCGTACCAGGAACGTACAACGCCCGACCAGGAGGACTACAATTCTCCGCATCGCCCTCGGCATCAAAAAGAGTCCCGGGCTCATCAGCGGTATACAAAGCCGTACCCAACACATCCTCCAGCGTATCCGTTCCTTCGCCGATAACAGCAATACTTACACACACTACGAGTAAAGCTGCGCAACATTCTCCATCTGCGCGCCGTGTAGATTGATAATCTCGTTCTACAACACATAGTTACCCGACGCAATACTCTTAGGCACCTTGGTCCTCCACGTAAACCCGCTACGGATAGGTTTTCTGGCCACGCCCAGAGACCATCGCTGAACCCTTCTTCGTCAATCTTGACCCACTTGGACGTCGTTTTATCGACCTCAGCACAGTCACTACCGCAGGCTACAATATACGTCAGTACGGCCGCAACGTTGTGCGGTCAGCCTGGCCACACGAAATCCACTTTGCCGCTGGCTGTGACGCTGGCGGTGAGTGGACCTGGGACGGCGTCTTTGTGACAAATCATGTCGGGCTCGATGTAGCCGCGGTCTGTGGCGGAGGTGGAACAGGTAGAGAGGGCGGGAATGGGGTTGCCGTTTTTGATGCGGTAGATGTAGTTGGTCGGGAAGCCCGTGTTGGGGCTGCCGTTGGTGATGAAGGTGCTGATTATGCCGTGGGCGAGGGTGTAGGAGGTAATGGTTGTGAGGAGGAGGGAGGTGGATTTTGAGGACATGGCGGTAGTTGGGAAGGGAGAGAAGAGGGCTGGATTAGGAAATCAACAAGTCAAAAGAGTGTAAGGAGGAAAAGCTATAGGTATCAATAATAATAGTGGTAGTGGTGCCGCACCTTTCGAGGAAAACTTAGCGGTACTTACACTCTGCTCCACAACATCGGTGATGTTGCTCCTCTTGTGTAAACCAGCTTCATCGTACAGCAGACTATGTTGCGTCTTGGTGAATTGTAGTCACTGCTCCCTTCATTTACTGATGTTGTCTCTTGAGCTTGTTTTTCTTCCTGCCTCCTTCCCAAAGTCGCTCTTCCGCCGCATGTGTCGTGGTACTTATGGTGGAGATATGAAACACATGAATTCCAAGAAGTCTTTCTATTGACTGCGGAGATTGCCGCTCAAATCTGAATTGGTGCCGCCTCCTGCAAACGTGGAAAGATTTCCTCGTTTTCTTTGACAAGCTTCCTTATCTAGTAAGATTCCCTTGACATGTCCACCTTGAACTCTGCGGGTGTTGCGTTGTTGAAGTTGATGCACCGGTCGTTATATAGGAGTTTTGTCGCTGCGTTGTGATAGTTATTATAGCGTGAAAGATGCTGGAGAAAACCTGCGTGTAAAACTACCTCTCTAGTAAAAAAAAAGCCCTCAACAAGGACACGCAAACGTGTCTAAGAACGTCGTACATAGTTCCTTCTAGAAAGTGTGCGTTTCAAGCAAAATGTGTGTAGGTTAAAAACGGGTCGGGACACGGCACGTCCTTGGCATGGCTTGGCATTGGAGTAACTAAATTGGAGTCGAAATCAAGATCTGGGTCAATCACGATCCACTTGGCCACACGACCCCCTCGCTCGCGTGCTGCGGGTAGAGTCAGTCTTCTTTCCTAATCCGTCGGTAAATAGATGTTAGCGCCTATTGTCGAGGTCGTGATCCGCGGGCAGTCTTATTTACACCGACCCAGACCAAAAGAAAGCCATTGGTTTGTGTCTGTGATGCAAGTGCTAAAGGATTGACGTGCACTTAGACTGCGGCTTGAAGTCTTGCGTTCATCATCTCCATCTAGTGCAGTCGTTTTTGGACGACTTGTCACTCGTGTGAAGGTATCACATTGTTGCAGGGATTAAGAGTAGCTCGTCTGTCCTGCGTCATCTCATCTCCGTCCGCTCTTCGTGGGTAGACTCGAAGCCCCTAGCATGTCCTCGGTACAAATATCGGAAAGTTGTTCAAGGGTATACGTAGCAAGCAGGGTTTACTGGCATCGCCAGACAGGCCGGACATGTATGCAATTAGCCATACTTCATCAAGACTTGTAACCTCGAACCAGATGAAGTGTTGAAACATCGTGCTGGCATTTTATGCGGAGGAATGCACAAGAACATGGTGCATTGCGGGGAAACATGAACTTTTACTTGCTTCGTTGTGAATAAACGTTGCTGACCATCTTCGATATCTGGCAATCTTCATTCATCGTCGGCCTTCCTCGACCTCGGTGGCTTCTGCCCATATACCAGTGATCTGTTCGCTCGTTAGTTCAGAAGACCTCCCTCAAAAGACTAGTTCTCCAACTTACACCTCCTGATAAGCATGAATTCTCCGATCCCTCAACGCCGTCCTCATGTGCGCAAGATAAACCTCGACCTCCTGCTTACTCCATCCCATAACCGTCGTGAGCAAATACAAACTCCACCCCTCTATCCCCTGCTCCCAGTTGATCCGGTTATACTGCCCGAGTTCCTTGAACCTCTTATCAGCGGGCCACCCGCCCACGGGCAACTTCCAGCGATGCTCAACCACGTTGATGAAGCCCGCTGCTTCAAGCCCGGCACGGCTTTCGTCGGCTGTACGCAGGGATTTTCCGAAGCGGTCGCCGAGTTCGAGGGAGATTTTGCCCCAGCGGTCGAAGATGGAGCCCGGGGTAACGGTGCTGTCGTCGGACTTTAGGACGACGCTAATTTCGAGTTGTTCGATGTAGCCGCCGGGCTGGAGGGCACTACAGCGATTGGGTTAGCATTGCCATGGTACTTGTGTAAAGAGGATTGGAAGAGGGGAGGAGACTAAGTGGATGGTGGGTGGGGGATGCTGGAGGGGGGTCCACATACTCCAGCGCTTCCTTGTAAAAGGTTGGCCAGTCTGCCACACACCCGTACAGACTGCGCACGTGGATAAAGTCGAAGTGGTTTTTCTTGAATAGCCAAGGCTCGGTGAAGTCGTCGATTTCGAAGCGCACGTTGGGTGGGACCATGGAGGGTTGGGTGGGGGAGAGATCGGTTCCGAGGACCTGTTCACATGTGTCAGAATGGTGTTGTTTGACTGTCCCTCTCGTGGTGCACTAACCTCGGCTGATGGATATCTATCGGCGAAGTCGATGGCCCAGATGCCTGGTCGCGTTAGCTTGTGCGGCGACGGAGGCGGAGTGCTGTCAGCGTACCCGTGCCCGTTCCCAAATCCAAGACATGCTATCCAGCACACGCATCGTCAGCACATGTCCACATGGCCTAATCTGCGTACATGTCCCTACATACCATGGGCTGTGTCTTGATGGGCGCCAAAAACAGCTCTCCATCGAGCAGGAGGAGGCAGATATGGTGTCTTTCCCGTCCAAGTCAACGCCGGTGCTCATTTCATCTCGAGTGTGCGCACATACGTTATATCCAGCTGATCCGATTGCGTCTCGTCATTCGGGCCCCCTGCGCTCACTTAGGAACTGCATTGGACGGTGTACAGCGGGCGGGCATGCTGACAGTATGCGCCTTCCTTGTAGGCATGGTAGCGCCGGCCATTGCGGTACTTGTAATTGTACATGGCGGACTTGAGGGACGTGGTCTCGCTTGGGTGGTGTGTCAGACGGGTACGCGTGGTGCGGGGGGTAGGTGAGGCAGTCCTGGACGACTTACGATGCCGAGTCGTCGCCGAATGCCGAGTCGGTTTCATCCGAGTCCTGGGTGTGTGCGTGAGCAATGCGAAAGTCGTACCATTTCAGCAACCGGTGGTAACAAGACTCACGAGAGCAATCTGGGCTCCGATATCAGCCATGGCTTATCGTGCGCAACAAGCAGGCGGACGTGGTGGGGAGATCCGGGTCGCAGGTATGGCAAAAGGCGTTGTAGTATCCAAGGCCAGACGTCATGGCCTAGCGTGACGTGGTGTACTTGCCTTCCTGCACTTCCAGGCCAGCCACGAGCAGCTCGAACTACCCGTTTGGGCAACAGTCGACCAGCGCGCACGGCACCGACTTCCGTGTGACCTCGCACCGGCTCTACGCCGGCAGCATGCACGCTTCCAGCCCGTCGCCCGAACCACACGGACGCGCTACCTGCCACGCCCTCCGACTGGCTGCAGCCCCAATGCAATCAGGAGTAGCTGTCATTACAGGCGGCTTGGAGACAGGTGAAGGTGGGGTGCAGAGGTGGCAAGAAGGGAGGACGCTGCCGCATTCGAGTTGCTTTGATCAGCGACAGATGCCCTTGTCCTTCGTCGCTCCTGCACATTCCCACTAACTACCCCATCCTTCAGTACAGCGCCTGACTGTGCCACACCGGCGACCTGTCCCGCCAATCACTGCCGATCAACATGACTCTCCTTCCCGCCACGGCGGTACTGCAGTACCTGTCCGCGGGCGCCGCTGCCCTGCTTGTCTACGTCGTTTACGCTGTGGCCTACAACCTCTACCTGCACCCGCTGGCCAAGTTTCCGGGTCCGCTACTCGCCGGCGCTACCACCTACTGGAAGGCCTATACCGAGTGCATCGCGAACCGGTCCTTTTGTCACTTCTTGGTCGACCTGCATGCCCAGTACGGTATGTGAGACTGGCTGCTGTACCTGCTGCACGCGCACAAGCACGGGAAAACCTTTACTCGAGCGCTAACGTGTCATGTTGTGCGACCATAGGCCAAGTTGTTCGCATTGGGCCCAACGAGGTACGTTGTACCATGTGGGTGTGTGAAGGATGCAGCCACCCCCTCTACCCCACTAATCACCAAACTGCGCCGCCACGCGTTTGCTGACGAGACGGCCTGTTCTAGCTCCACTTTGCCAACCCCAAGGCCTACCACGACATCTACAACAACAAGAATCGCTGGGACAAGGAAGCCACGCTATACCGGAGCTTCAACGAAGACCGATCCAGTTTCGGTTATCTCACGTATGCAGAGGCCAAGAACAGGAAAGATGTGCTCAATAAATCTTTTTCGCTCGCCGCGATTGAGAGCTCAGAGGGGCTTCTGGTGAGCAAGGTCAAGGAGCTCTGTGCTGCGATTGAGAAGCGGAGCAAAGAGGCGAAGAGTGTGGATTTGTTCTACGCGTTCCGCTGCATGAGCGTCGATGTCATCACTACTTTCTGCTTCGGTAAATCTATCCACGCAGTCGACGAACCAGACTTCAAGGCACCCATTGTTGTGGCCCTCGAGGCGGCAACGCCCGTGGGCATGTACTTCAAGTATTCCGACTTGTTCAAGAACTTCATTTTGAAATGCCCGCCGAATCTGTCTAAGAAGCTCAGCCCGTTGACGGCGGGCATGATCGATCTAAACCAGGCATGGATACTCCCTCACTTCACAACTAGCCGTCCACTGATGTCATGTAGCTACTCTCTGCGCAAATCAACGAGCTCACCGATGATCCGGAGAAGCTCAAACTCCTCCCGCACAACATGACCATCTACCACCGGTTGATGGATCCGGACGCCCATCGCGGCAAGCAAATCCCTTCAGCCGGCAGCCTGTATGAGGAGGCTCAAGCACTCATGTTCGGCGGCACAGACACCGTCGGCAACACCCTCATGGTAGGCGCTTTCCACCTGCTCAGGCATCCGGACAAGATGGCCAAGCTCAAGGTTGAACTATCAGCCGCATGGCCCTCGCTCGAGGAGAACGAGCCCACGGTACGCGATCTGGAGCGGTTGCCGTACCTGAGCGCTGTTATCAAGGAGGCGCTTAGGATGAGCTCGGGGGTTACATCTGGGCTGTTGAGGATCGTGCCGAAGACCGGTGCGACGATTGCGGGACATGAGGTGCCGCCGCAGGTACGTACACATCCATCATCCTGTGAAAGAGATGTTTGTGTTGATTACGCTTCTAGACCATTGTATCGTGCGGTAGTACTTTTGTCCACTTCAACGCCGACATCTTCCCTGGGCCCAACGGGTTCCTTCCAGAGCGCTGGCTCGACGAGTCCGCCGACTTGGATAAGTGGCTTGTCGCCTTCTCGCGTGGCCCGCGCATGTGCTTGGGAATCAAGTAAGTCTAATACCCATTGGCTACAAAGATGATCGGAAGCTAACACGGATTGATTGCAGTCTTGCTTGGGCGGAGTTGCGTCTCGGCTTCGGTTACGTCTTCCGCAAGTTTGACCTGGAACCACAGGGCCAATTGTAAGTTTCAACTCCGCTGTCGAGATGATGACGCTCGAGATGGGGGGCCATGAATGGGCTAATGATTGGATAGGCCTGAGAAGCTGGTCTGGCGGGATGTTTTCCTGCCGCACTATCACGAAGACCATTTACAGGCGAACATGCGACCTGTGCGTGCGTAGTGAACCGAATCGGTTAAAATGGGGGAATGGTGTTGCCTTGGATACGAGATAAGTGTCGCAGTTGTCGTCGACGAATTACATAATGAGAAGGGTCCTGTCCACGGATGTGGGGTCGTCGAAATACCTAATGAGAGGAGTAACCTGCGTGGAGTCGTTCAAAAAGACATGATAAGAATGCGTTGTTGCGAAAGAAAACGAATAAGTAATCAGCCCACCCGTTGTTGATCTCACTAATAGTAGCTAGCCAGAACACTTTCCCACGTGCACGATGTAATTGAGCGTTGCCGATCAGTCGGAGATATGGGCACCTAGGCGCAGATCAGTATAGTACGACAGTTTATGGTTATGAGCTAGTCAGCGTGTGCCGAGGTAAACAAGAGGGAAACGCGACTGAAGCTTGCAAACAGCGCGTTGCGCGTTGCTCCTCGGGACAGACAGACAGGGCATTCCTGAAAAAGAGAGTTTGCCAGGCGGGTTTCAGAAAAAGGGTGTGTTGTGATTATGATAAGATTGCAAGCCGTACCCCCTTATTCCCAGAACGTGATATTGTGAGGCGAGCGATGCTTGTGCACGCATGTCTGTCCAAAATTGGAGAGGATTGCATGTGAAGAATGTACCGAGATAGGGATGGAGTTGGAGGTGTTGGAGATTGCTGCGACAACGACGACGACGAGGGGTTAGGAAGGTTTGGTGCACGACATTGCATTAGCTGCGGGCTCTATTGCGGCGGCGGTGGCATAAGCGCGTAACAATCATAGTTCGCCGCAGCGTCCAACCACGGTACTGAACTGGCCTGCTATGTGACCACCCCCGCTTGTGGGGAAGCGGACAAGTCTGAGGTGCAAGATGTAGCTGGCGATCATGTCGATCGACCGCAGCGGTAGAGGGTTTGAGACGCGTTCAGGGCTCCACTAGGGGCGGCGGAAGATTTGGAGCCGACCAAGCTTGGGATTGGGTGTTAGGTGTTGGAGATGTAAAGCTTGCATATGTCAAACATTATCGAAGACGATAAGGTTGGCGACGTTTGCCAATCGGAATAGTCGACGAGGACGCAGAAGGGCCGATGATTGGCGGGAAGGACTGGCCAAGCAGGTGAGGCGGAGCGAATCGAGATGAAGGGTGACAGGCGGGCCGCGCTGGCCGAACAGGTCCCCTGGCTGCACGCCCAGGGTTGTGATTGTGCACTTCTTAAAAGGCACGAAGATCAGCCAAGGGGAAGCCGATTCGGGCGTTGTTGTATGTGGAGAGGGTCGTGGGATGGGATGGACTCGGCGGGGGCTAGCCAGAGTTGACGACGCGCGCATCGTCTCTGCAGGCGTGCATCTGAGGCTAGGCCCTGTTGGACGACATGGACTTGGACTTCTCCCCGCTGAAATACACACACACACAAACAACCTCGACGCCGTGCATAGCACCACTGCCCTCGAACAACAGCCAGGTGCCCCTTCCCCCCCACCCTCCCCCCGTTCACCGTCATCAAAGCGTCGCGCATTTGCTTCCCCTCTCGGCTCGCCTCCTCCAATGTCCGTATCGCGCCTAAGACTTGTCGTGACGCCCGCAAGTAGTAGTCGTGCAGCCCGAACCGGCCTTGCTTTGGGCCTGCCCTCGCTGTGAAGCCGCGCTCAATTGTCTCCCCAAGCATGCCCGCCACTGGAGGCAGCAGAGCAGTCCACGCGCCGCCCTCGAAGCCCGCAGACAAGGGCAAGATGGCGCAGCCGCTGCGCAGAGAGAGCAGTGCGACCGCCACGACCCAGCGGCCCGGCATCAAGACGCGCGCATACTCGGCCCCCAGCGTCCCCAAGAGCGATGCTGAGGTCGACAGCGAGCTCGACCGCACCGACGAGGACAACGAGGGCGAAGAAATAGCAGACGATGCCTTCTTCCAGCGATACCATTTCCCCCAGCCCGTTCTCGCTACGCAGGAAGAGGAAGGCAGTAGTGCCGAGTCTTCTTCAGATACCGAGGGGCCACTGTCGCCTACGCACCACAAGGACCGCCACGCGGCACAGGACGCGGCGTCGGAGCCTTCGAGTGTGAGTGCACAGCAATGGCAGGCGCAGTTGCAGATGGCAGGAGCTAACGACACTCAGTCTGCCAGCGCCAACAGCGACTCGGCATCCGTGCAGGACCTCAATATCGCCGTCATCGGCGCGCGGGGCTCAGGCAAGTCGACATTTATCCGCCGCGCCCTCGGGCTGCCAGAAACATCCACCACTGCCAGCTGCTCGCGGCGAATGACAATCGACGGCACGCCCTACATTGTGCGCCTGCTCGAAATGACCTTCAACGACGTGCACGTGGGCGACCGCAGCATCATCAAGTGGCCGGAAACCATCCACGACTTTGCGACACCACGCATGGATGCAGCCGTCACCCTGTACGACGTCACAGCCCACGAGAGCCTGGGCAAGGTTCCCGAGATGCTGAGTCGGTACCCCGCCATTGCGTACCACGCGCGCCTGCTGATGCGACATGCTGACCGAGTCCAGGCACATTGTCCAAGGCTCAATTACCCTTCATCCTCGTAGCCTGCAAGTGCGATCAACACCCCGCCCACCGCGAGGTCGATCCGGCCGTTGTGGAGCAGAAAGCAAAGTCCTTCATTGGAGACGTGAGCGTGTTTCAGACGTCCGAGTCGTCACCGGAGATGCACCGAGGATGCCTGTCCGTCATCACGCGTGCAGCGATAGCGGCCAAGCGACGTAAGTTGTTCATTTCCTTTTGTGACATGCAGAATACAATTCAGCTACCAGGGTGCAATTCATTGACCCCATGCAGCCAGGTCCCAAGCGTCAATGGCGCGGCGGCGGGCCAACTCTTCCGCGGTGAAATCAATCACCCAAAAGGACCTTTGGAGCCGCAAGCACGAACGGGCTAGCTCGGAGATCTCCATGAGGTACCAACGGCGTTCTAGCGAGGCCAAGGGCCACCGTTATAAGCACAGCGATGCCAACAAAACTTTTTTCAACGCCGAAGAGTCTCCCGGCTATGATTCGCAAGAATCCGATGACCAGGACTCGGACGCCGGCCAAAGCATCATGTCGGTGAAGCCGTCGGATGAAAATGGATACACTTTCGAGCAGCTCGTCGACCGGCTCCTTGCCCAACCCATGTCCAAGAATGACTCCAAATTTGTCTCGGTATTTCTGGCGCTATACCGGAGGTTCGCGACGCCGGGACAGTTGTTGGAGGCAATCATCAAGCGTTTTGAAGCTCAAAACAAGGAGAAGGAACTGCCCATGATCAGGATCATTGCCCAACTCCGTTACCTGGCCATATTGCAACAATGGGTGGCCTACTACCCGGGTGACTTTGCCTACCCAACGACCCGTCGACTAATCCGTAGGTTCGCATCTTCGTTGGCGTTGAACCGCGAGTTCTCCGTCGCCGCAACTGAGATTCTCCGCGATCTTGAAATGGTTACCGAGGACGACGACACCGACTGGGCATGCAGCGACCGCCAACGGCACCAGAACGAAAACATACCGACATTTCACAACAACGTCTTGGACGAAGACTCTGACGAGGACGAGTTTTCAAAAGCACTAGGGCACATGTCCATGAGCAGTTCGACACGGAACTCGATTGCCCGGAGCAGCATAACAGGCGGCGCGCCTTCCACCAACGGCTCCATGGGCTCCTCGCGAATCCTACTCACCCAAGTTGAAAAGAACGAACGACTAGCTCGACAACTGGAACCCAACCCGATCAAACCTCTTTCCAAGATCCAATGGCACCAGCTCATGGGTGAATCGGACGAAGCGATAGCGAAGGAACTTACCCGGATAGACTGGATCATGTTCTCCTCAGTACGGCCACGAGATCTCGTCCGCCACGTAAGTCTAAACGCTGAAGAGAAGAAACGATGCAAGAATCTCGAAAATGTAACACGCATGACCGAGCACTTCAACCACGTCGCCTACCTCGTCACCAACTACATCCTCCTCCGCGACAAGCCGAAGCACAGAGCTCTCATGATGGAGAAATGGATGAAGATTGCGCGACAGCTTCGCAAGCTGAACAACTACAACATGCTCGGTGCCGTCATGGCAGGTATCAACGGCACAGCGATTGGGCGACTAGTAGCCACCCGTGAGCTAGTTCCTCAGGCCACGAACCAGGACTTCTGGAAACTCGACATCCTCATGGGCCAAACGAAATCGCACTCTGCTTACCGCCTCGCATGGGACAACAGCTCCGGAGAGCGTATACCATATATCCCGCTCCACCGTCGCGACCTCGTGAGCGCATCCGAAGGCAACAGCACGTTTGTTGGCGACAAGAAGAAGACGGATTCGGCCTTCGCCCCTCATCCGGGCGTCAGCGTCTTCGAGGGTGTTGCTGGCGGGAAGAGAGATAGTAGAGAGCCACCGCCCAGTGGAGTCGTTGGCAAGGAACGTATCAACTGGCGCAAGTTTGAGATTATGGGCGAAGTTATTGTTGGGGTGCAGAGGGCGCAGGGTACACCGTACCCCAACTGGCAGCGGTGCGAAGAGATTCGGAATCTGATCTTGGATATCAAGATTAACAAGGATGATGAGGTAAGTTCTTCTGTTTTGAGAAGTAGTGAGGGTGGCAGGGGGGCAATTTACTGACATGAAGAAGGAACTCTACGAGCGCAGCACACATCTCGAAGCCGGCCGGGCCGACGAGAAGAGCAGAATCGTGAGATGGTTCCGAGAGCGTTAGTTGCCTCTCTTCCCTTACCTACCCACATCAGGTGTGACAGTAGTCCGTGAGGTTTTGATGTCATCGAACCTAACCACAATCGCAATGGTTTTGGTGACGCCACAGCCTCACGAACTATTGCGCCATCTGATGCTCGCCCATCCACTTCCTGGCGCGTTAGCTTTTCTTATCTTCATCTTTCATGTTGAGATCAGATAAGCTAAGAGTAGGTTCTGAAATTATAGCTGGGCGCCTGTCGCTGCCCTCGTTGCCGAGCCTGCCCAGCTTGCCTCCGGCGCAGAATCATCAGGCTGCTGCGAGTACGACGAACTTTGTGCGAATGTGAGCACGACACCCTCACTTCGCGTATCACACGCATCCAAGATGCGGAGTATGTCACACCATCTACACCATCTACACCGTATACACCGCATCTGCACCATCAACGCCGTCTACAACACGTCGTATTCACACCATATACGCCACATATACCCATTTGTCCCGGAGAGGACCGCATTTCATAACGGCATATTTGTTTGCGTTTATATCACGATCATCGCCGTCATTATCATTATTATCTTCATCTTCATCATTATCATCATCATTATTATCTGCTACCATTACTATCCATCTTGTTTTGGCTTCCACCGCATGATACCTCTTGTCTAAACTGGCGTTTTCAATCTATCGGTCGAGGCAACTAGGGCGACTACCACACGGTTTCACGTCAGGGTTTCCTTTGTTTGCGCATAGATGTAGGGATTCAGACATTATATAGCGCCTTCTAAATGCAAAGCGTTTGTTATACGCCGGCCTTTTACATTTTGGTTGTTTAGCCTATTTATCGCATTGTTGCATATCAAACAAAATCGTTTACCTATATAGCTCCGTGTAGGTAGAGGAGGTGTAGGAGGGATACGAGAGGGTGTTAGAAGTCTCTGTCTTCATCTCTTAACACGGCGAAGAATTGCTAAGATACCTTTTTACTGTTAGGTCTAAGGAACTTTCTACTTATATACTTTGTTATAACTTACTTTAATATAGCTTATACTCTTTACTAATATATTAGTCTCTTATAATAGAGATAGTGCTAGTACTCTTAAGATCGTAGAGAATCTCTAAACTAGTGTAAGGGGTAGTTATAGGCAATAGTATTTGCTTTACACCACAATAGGATAGTAAGGGATAGCTCTATTGTTGCTACACTAGGTTTAGGGAAGTAGTAGTAATAATTCTTATCTTCCTCTTTACACGTAGGGCGTAGGTTAAGAATAAGTTCTAAAGCTAAGGCGTAAGTAAGAGAAGTAAACATATTAAGAAGTATACGTCCTCCTTACTTAGCTTCGCTCTCTTATATTATAGAGCCTCCCCTCTTAGGCTAGCGTCCTTAATAGTCCTAGCCTTAATAAAAACCTAAACCTTTTAAAAGGAAATAGTAGGAAAAGAGTATCTAGATACTATCTGCTTAATGTACGTTATAGCTACGTTATATAGTTAAAATGCCTTTAAGAATTATACTACAGTTACTTTAGTATTTCTATAGGTAGTACTATAGTAAATACCTATATAGTTAAGCGAGAGCTCTGCTTTTACCTTTCTAAAGTAAGAGTAAGTTTATTATTTACATCCTATTTAAGATTATAGAGTTTTTATAGAGTTTTTTCGTCGCTAAGGTAAAGGTAGGTTTTTATTATAATATCTATTTGTTATTAGGCTATACTTATAGTAAGCTTTCGCCCTTACCTTTCTTACTTAGTATACTTATAATAATACCTATATATAAGTTAACTATACCTGTAACGTAGGCTATACGCTTCTTGCTATAGTTTATTACTCTAATCCTAAGTATATTAAGAAGTTATATATACGTAGGGTTACCCTCTTTACGTTTAGTAATATTAATAAGTATACTAATTAGGTTACTATAATTATAACTTATATATACTATAGTTAGAATATTATCTAGTAGAAGTACATCTACTATAAGCCGCTAGATCGTCGCTATAGGTACTATACTACTAGTAACTGTAGTAGCTATAACCTAGTAAGTAGCTTTTAATATCTTATAGGTATTACGCCTTAGCTAATCTAAATAGGTACCTTCTACAATAAATAGCCGTGTTAATTACCTATATAGCCTCCGTATTCTATACGATACTATAGTTACTAACGCTAATAATTCTATAACTAATATAGTAGTTATCTATATAGGCGTTAAGCTTACGTATTACTAGCGCTAGTTTAACTTAGAGCTTACGAACTACTACTATATCTCTGCCTATACTAGGACTCCTATAGGAGTTCCTACTTAAGTCCCTATAACCTCTCTCTAGTTTCTTAGCCTAATTCTAGTTAAGTAGCGTAGGATTACCTTAGCTTTAGAGTAGCTAGTTAGTTATGCTGCTAGAATAGTACGCGCTTTTTATATATTTTCCTAGTTAGTTTCCTTACTAATTTTTCTCTAGGGTAGTAGTACTAGTAATAATAATAATAATAATAATAATAATAATAATAATAATAAGTCTCTATTCTCTAAGGATAAGGAGTAGAAGAAGGAGGAGAAGAACGTAGGTAAGGTAGATAGAGATAGTACTAGAGAGGGTAGTATTAATAAGGAGGGTAGTAGTAAAGAGGAGGGTAGTAGTTAAGGGTTCTCCTGTTTTTTCCTTCTTATATAGATACCTTCTAGTCCTAAGTAGTAAGATTATACTCTATATATAGTATAAATAAGTTCTTTATAATCTTTTCTATAGTTTTCTATACTATAATCTTTGTGTTTCCTTAAAGGTTTTAAGTAGTTCTTCTATATCTTTAAAGTCTAAGGCTAAGGTCTATATATCTTAGGATTTATTGTATCCTTCCTATCTTAATAAGTACTATAGCTATCCTTTTCTTATTCTCTTCCTAAGGATTTTTTTAACCTCCTAGATTTCTTAGCCTTCTAGAGTTACTTCTAGAGGTTAAGTATTCTTATCGTAGTTATCCTTAGGATTCTAGCGTTCTAAAAGAGATATATAAAAAACGTTATAAATGTAATAGTAAGGTAGTAAGAGTAGGCGATATGCCTGCGTTCTAACTACGTTCTATACTTAGAATAGTCCTATAAATTTACTAGAAAGCTTTTTACTAGGTTAATAAGCTAGATTAATATATTTTATACTAAGAAGTATAAGATCTCCTTTACAAAAGACTTCTAGTTTATATTTCTTATCGTAATAATAGCTTTAGTATTCTTATACTTTTAAGAGATAATTCTTTACTAATATACGAACGTTATATATACGCTAAACTCTATTAATAGCGTCTAGTATCTCTTCCTCTTACCTACTATTCTTAGGAGACTCTAGTAGTAGGGGGTATTTGCTATAAACTATATAGAAGGGAGTTATTTTTATAGACTCGTGTATTAAGTTATTATAAGCAAACTAGGCTGTAGATAGTAGTTATCTTATTTTTTAGAAGCGAACATTCTTAAATATTACTCTATAGTCTAGTTCTAGCGTTTAGTTTATCCGTCTATCTACGGATAGAAAGCTATACTAAGCCTACGCTTAACCTATAGTTAGTAGTATATTTCTATCTAAAAAGCTAAGGTAAAGATAGAGCCTTAATCTAATATAATACCTCTTTATATACCGTACTTTAAAATAACCTATTTAAAATAGGATTTAGTAAACTATTTTACGTTATAGGTTTTTAAAGTAAGTACGTAGATAACTATCTTAGAGAAGTAGTCTATAATTATAAGTACTATATTAAAGACGTAACCTAAGTTATTCTTTACTAAAGGTAATCTTATAATAAAGTTAAGGGAGACTTCTTTAAAGATATCCTCTAGAATTAGTAACGTTACTAGCTTATTATATATACTATATCGTAGAGCTTTATTCCTCTAATATATAGTATATATCCTTACGTATTCTTAGATATCTTAGCTAAGCGTTAGCTAATAATATAGCCTACTAATAAGCTTAAGCGTCCTACGTATACTAAAGTAGCCTACTATACGTATATTATAGTAATAGGATAAAATTTCCTACCTAATAGCTAGTTCCTCTAGAATATATACTCTACTATTATATCTTAGGACTTCCTTATTATTAATACGCTATACCTACGTATCTCTACTACTTTAAGTGCGTATAGCCTTCTTAGAGTCTACGACCTACTACTAGGTAAAGGCGTCTCTTTACTATAACTAGAGTAGAGTATCTATTAGAGCTTCTAACTCTACTAATATAGGTTTACTACTAACTAGTACCCTAGCTAGTAAACGTAGTACGTATAGTATATATCCTATAGCGCTAGTAGTAGGGACCTTTATAGTTCTATAAACGTTAGCTACGTGCGTCTTATACGCGCCTACTAGACTAAGCCTAGGTATAGATCCTCTTACTCTATAATGCTTTTCTCTTACTAGAAGTTTTTTCTATAAGGTAGGTAATAACTAAGTTAAGGATATATTTTCTTACTTATAATCTACCCTTCTTAAAGGGCTATCTATAGGGTTAGTATTCTCTAGATAATGTTTTATTTTAAAATTAAAAGCTCCTAAATAGAGTACCTAACGTACTTAACGTAGGTTAAGCTTCTATATAGCCTGTATAGAGCGTAGGTTATTATAATTAGTTAAGACTTAGATTGTATACTATGTACCCTTAAGGTAATATTACTACTATTTAAAGCTGTATACGATAGCTAGAAGTTCTAGATTATATACTTTATAGTTTAATTTAGTGCTCTAGAGCTTCCTAGAGATAAAAGTAATAGGATACTATTTCTTATCTCTAAATAGTTATAAAAGTATACCTAAAATAGCAAATATAGAAGTATCCGTCTTAATATAGATTAGAAGTAACTTATTAAAATAGTGTAGGATAGGCGTATATATAAAGCGGGCCTTTAACAATTTAAACGAAGCGTCTATAGCTTTATTCTAATAGAATACTTATTTCCCCTTTAAGATATCTATAAAGAGTACTATTTCTATAGTATAACGCTTAATAAAACGTTAATAGAAGTTTATAAAGCCTAGGAAAGATTATAACTCTTTAATGTTAGTTAGAGTTAGCTATTATATAACTATCTTAACGCGCGCAGGATTAGCGTATATACTACGCCTTATAACGATAAACCTTAAGAAGTATACTTCGCTAGCTACAAAAGTACATTTCTTTAGATTTGTATACAGCTTAGCTTCCCTTAGAGATTAAAGTACTATATATACTACGTACTAGTGTAGCGTAATATCGTCGTCGTAGGTGTAGATAAGTATATTATCTAAGTATACTACGCATATATAGTCTAAATATCTACTTAGTGCTTTATTAATATAGGCTTAAAAGCTTACTAGCGCATTTATTAACCTAAATAGCATAACTAGGTATTTAAAGTGCCTATATTAGGTTCTAAAGGCTATTGTTACAAGGTAACAAGGAGTTGCTTCCTTTTGATGCAGGTCGCATGGTAAGAGACCAACGGGCGACCACGTCAGAAGGTAATGATCAGTGCGGGGCGCTGATCACGTGATGGACATCCCGCCAAGAGGAGCCATCCCGCCAAGGATGGGATGGCAGGTCAATACAGGATGTCAGCCATCACAACCATCCCTCGGAAGGTTACACCCGATGGGATGGCAGTGATGGCAACGGACAAGGCAACGAGGATATAAGGATGGAAAGGTTTCATTATTACTCTCGTTGTGGTCAACTCAAATAGTTCATCTCTTACACAGATTGTCAACTAGTTATTCTATCGTTTATAGAATTGGTATCGTTATTCTTTTGGTTACAACGATAACTCTTTTCCACCTGATCATTCCATACGCTACCTCACGGACTACCGCTTTAGTCTACCTCGCCTTAGTACGGACCGAGCCTAGAGAAGTATAGCCTAACCCCGTGTAACATAGCGCTTTTAAGAGATTACTTTAATTTTATATAAGTAACTCTTTGTTACACGGGGTTAGGCTATACTTCTCTAGGCTCGGTCCGTACTAAGGCGAGGTAGACTAAAGCGGTAGTCCGTGAGGTAGCGTATGGAATGATCAGGTGGAAAAGAGTTATCGTTGTAACCAAAAGAATAACGATACCAATTCTATAAACGATAGAATAACTAGTTGACAATCTGTGTAAGAGATGAACTATTTGAGTTGACCACAACGAGAGTAATAATGAAACCTTTCCATCCTTATATCCTCGTTGCTGTGTCCTTTGCCATCACTGCCATTACAACCTAAACCTTGCCTTGCCTGATGTTCCTGATGGCAGCCATCACTCAGATGTTGCCGTCACATATTAGCGCCTGATGGTTGGTCTTGGCGTGATGTCAATCACGTGATCTAGCGCGCCCCGCGTTGATCATTTACCTTCTGACGTGGACGTGGTTGACCTCTAACCCACCTTCCGCGTCAAGGAGAGAATCCTTCGTGTTACTTGTAACACTCTTATAGCTTAGGTAAGGTTACAACTAGAAAGCTAATATCTTTTAGTATTACCTAGTTAATAAGAGTAGCTTAGAGTTACTCCTCTTACTATAGTATATATAATATAAGTTAATTTAAACTAGTAACCCTCGCAGCGTTAAACAGGGAGCTCTATCTTAGATCTTCTTATATAACCTTAGGTAGAAGGCCTATATTAACGTTAATTTAGTAGACCTTCTTTATATAGTTAATAATATAATTATAGCTATTAATAGTCTTAATTTAGTCCTTTAATTACTTATTATAGCAGCACTTATAAAGCTAGTACTACTTTATCTTCCTATCTATTTCCTTATACGTAAGATGTACTCTATAACGCTATATTTAGGATATAGTACGTTTACTAAAGAGTTAACTTTTATTTTTTACTGCGTATAATTGTTACACGGGGTTAGGCTATACTTCTCTAGGCTCGGTCCGTACTAAGGCGAGGTAGACTAAAGCGGTAGTTCGTGAGGTAGCGTATGGAATGATCAGGTGGAAAAGAGTTATCGTTGTAACCAAAAGAATAACGATACCAATTCTATAAACGATAGAATAACTAGTTGACAATCTGTGTGAGAGATGAACTATTTGAGTTGACCACAACGAGAGTAATAATGAAACCTTTCCATCCTTATATCCTCGTTGCCTTGTCCGTTGCCATCACTGCCATCCCATCGGGTGTAACCTTCCGGGGGATGGTTGTGATGGCTGACATCCTGTATTGACCTGCCATCCCATCCTTGGCGGGATGGCTCTTCTTGGCGGGATGTCCATCACGTGATCAGCGCCCCGCACTGATCATTACCTTCTGACGTGGTCGCCCGATGGTCTCTTACCATGCGACCTGCATCAAGGGGAGATCCTTCTTGTTACCTTGTAACAATAATAAGCTCTATAGATCTAAGCGTTGCCTAAGCTTATATACGTAGCTAAAATTAACATTAAACGTAGGCTCGTTGTCGTTAAAACTTAGCTTAGAAACCTATAAGGATATACCTAACGGCGTAGGGGTTACTAGAGGTAATTAAGATAGTAATTCTAATAGTGCTGTATAGTAAGAGGTAGTATAGTAGTATATAGGATAGTTTAACGTAGAGGAGTTAACTAACGGGGTTAAAAGAGTACCCCGTACCTAGCTTCTAAGTTAAGATTAAGATATATTTAATTAATAATACTAACGATATATAGCTAGTAAGAAGCCTCTATATTAATAAGCCTATTATCCTAGCTACCTCCTAGCTACTATAATACTTAGTTACTAAAACAAAACTTCTTATAATACCTACGATACCTATAAGGTCTCTAGCTTTTATCTACGAGCTGATACACCCTATATAGCTATCGTAAGGTCTATCTAGCTTTCTATAGTATTATTATTACTTTTATTACGTAATATCTTAATAATAAGTAATAAGGAGCTACTAAATAGGCTATAGTTAACCTATAATACTACGGAAAGCTAGATAGACCTTATAATAGCTGTACTTCCTTATTAAGGACCTACCGTACGCTAAAGGTAAGGTTCTATACTACGTAAACTAGCTATATCTTATTGTGTAATATATAAGGACCCTTATAGTGTAAGTATATATATACGCTATTATAAATAGAGACTTTTCCGTCTCTATTAACTACACCTATAATAGCGTAGTACGGTTACTAATAGGGACTTGTCCTAGCTTCCTTTATAAGCCTCTCTCGGGTGTAGTTAGAACTACTGTAGTATTTTTCTTTGTTCGAATTAGGTTACAAACCTCTCTTTTTGCTTCTTTCTGGATACAGGTACGCCTACAGCAATCGCAACACTAAGAAATCAGCTGTATAGGACTCCTACGCTGTTTTTTCGGCTTCACAGCGATCCCCAGCCAAAACCCGATAACTCCGGGCCGTACGCCGTACTACGGCTCCCAAAACTTCACCCCCTACGGATACGATACGGATCAATGAGGGGTCTCCTACGTACGGCTTACGTACGTCGTATCAACGTACCGTACCCCGCCGTACTACGTTACGTTGGGAACGCTGGGAAGGCCGGAAACGCATTGCTACATAAGAATTCCAGCGAATGTCAGAAATGGAGAGATTCTCTGGAGTCTTGCACACTGGTATTCTCAGGGAAGCTGAGATCAGGTAAATCTGTGCTCTTGGCCAATATAGTGGGCGAACTCAACTTCTCCACCAAAAAAGGAGGACCTTTAGTCGCTTACTTTTTCTCTAAGCACAACGTAGAGGAGAGCCTACAAGCACGTACGATTATCGGTTCACTGGCGCGATAATTACTGCAGAATGTCGCTGGCCTTGATATGATCTCGGAAATCTGCGCAAACACCTACATTCCCGTTAATGTCTATAAAATACCCGAATTACTCCTGAAAGCTTATTCTCCTAGCTATAAAACGTACTTCGTCGTAGACGGACTAGACAAATGTGACTACGAGGAGCGAAGGATATTAGTAGAAGCTGTCTATGGGTTGCAAAGAAAGCTAAAGGTTCTAGTGTGTGCTTCTTTCCAAGTAGGGCCCAAAAAGGATCCGCCCTTTGCGACCTACCAAATCATTCCCACCCGTATAGTTTCATTGCAGGAAGACAATCCAGACATCAAGGACTTTATCAAAGCCGAACTGGATCGTTATCTCGAAGAGGCGCGTCTGAAGATAGTAGTGCCTGAGCTGATATTCGAGGTACAGGAGGCTCTCCTGAGAGGCACAAAAGGAATGTTCCTCTAGGCCGCGCGTTAATTACAGACTCTTTGCAATATAAAGACTAATTACGATATCTAAAAAGCATTAGAACATTTACCTAAAGACCTTCTACAAATTTTTACCCGTATTCTTAGAAAGTTAGGAAGTTCAGATCTAAAACTCTAAGCAAAAGCTTTACGGGTCGTGTTAGTAGCTTACTGGCCTCTAACAACCGAGGAGCTAAGAGAAGCTCTTAGCGTCACTCCTAGAGATGCAATCTAGAATTCGACCAAAATGTTGAACGATGTTCAGTCAGCGCTAGCTTGCTGTAGAAGTCTTCTCACTGTTGACGAGGGAGAGTTGACTGTCCGAGCAGTACACCATAGCGTCAAGCAATATCTCATCGGTACTCTTAATCCTCTCAAAGATACTGTCATCAATTCCAGAGATGCACAAAGGACCTTAGCCGATATCGTGGTGACTTATCTTGGATATGATATTCTCGAGACAGAGATGTCGACAGTCGTTGTCCGTCGAATGCTGGCACAATCAGTACCATCTACAGTCATGCAAAGTTTGCCCCAAAACATAGTCATTGACATTGCAAGAGAATTTCTTGTGGACGGGAAGCAGCCTGCAGTGGATGTGAGAAAGCTAATTAAAGAAACGCGTGGCTGTTCCAAAACTCAGCCGAAGGACTGGCACAAATTTTCTGCTTATGCAAAACTCTATTGGCCAGACCGTTTTTTGCATGTTTCAGGACAAGAGCCTGGTATTTATAAACTAGCAGCCAAACTCATTCAAGGCCGGATGTCAGAATCTCGAGTGTGGGACGAATAATTTGAGGTGTATCATCGCTCTGCTGTTGAGCGAAATAATGAAAAGGTTCTTACGCTGTTAGTTCAAAGCGGAAAGATGTCCTACAGGGGGTTTTCTCCATTGACCCGGGCTATAAAAGATGGAGACAAGGATACTGTCAAATGGTTGATCGACGCTGGCGCTGATGCCAGCCCTGAAGACCGAAGCCCTGCGTATCGATCTGGCCTTCCAAATGGCTTCATGGACGTCCCTGAGCAAACGCCCCTCATGGTGGCGGCTAGCACAAGACACAAAGATATTGTCGAGCTATTGCTCAGCACTGGCAAAGCTGAAACCAACGCGAGAGACGACAGAGGGTGGACAGCGTTGAGAGCAACAATTCCTTACTCACAAGACGAGATCATGGAGCTGCTGCTAAGAAGTGGAGACATAGACATCGAAGCGAGGGACAACAATGGGAGCACGGCGTTGATTCAAGCGGCATCTACAGGAAGCCCAAGCGCTGCCGAGCTACTTCTAGGGATCGGAAAGGCTGATGTTAACGCGAAGGACAATGCAATGAGCACACCGTTGATAGTGGCGGTGGGGGCGGGTCAGGCACGCCTAGTTGAGCTACTGCTTGCCACTGGCAAGGTTGAACTGAACTAGCAGAACTCGAACGGAGAGACAGGGTTAACGTTGGCGGCCCGTGGAAGCACGGAGTCGGTCAAGCTACTGCTTGGCGCTGGCGGGGTTGATCTTTCTCTCAAAGATTCGCGAGGATGGACGGCTTTGGAGTACGCGGAACCAAAGAGACAGCACGAGATAGTTTCGCTTCTAGAGTCACACATGCGCTGCTGAAACGATTGGCATATATTCTTTTGCACATGGGTCATTATATACGCGGGAAATCGCATACAACGGACAAACACTTGGTTACATTGGCAAGCCATACCTGTGGACAAACATCCTTTGTAGCGGACCTAGTAGCGTATCGTAGAGATCAGCGTCATCTCATATCCGATCCAACCCAAATGCAATCGGACCACGATGAAATGGGGCTGAACAGATGAAGAGCGTAGCAGTGGACTCACGATGGTGTGACTTGCCCTTGTTGAACGAGCTTGGGATTCCGAAGTTCCGATGCTTCGGGATATTACCAGCCAATCAACTGCATCTGCTTTATAATTGTGCCATGGCCCCCGGAATCTGCCGCGGATGACATATGCTTTCGGCGAATTTAGTGACAAGCAGCAGTCTGTCCCTTGCCATCCATTCACAACAACACCACGCGCTCCTTACCAATCCTCCTCTCCCAGCACTCTCGCATATATACGGCACTAACCACACTGCGAAACATGTCACTACCCCGAGCCACAGCCGCCGCCGTCGCGCGCTCCAGCTCGACGTTTTCCCGTTTCGCCGCTCCGTCGTTTACGCCCCGCAGATGCCCGCAATGCGCACGCACATTCGCCTCGTCGATACCATACCGACAGTCTGCTAAGCGGCAAATGCAGACAGCGACTGCATACCAACCGTATTCGTTGCACCCCCAACCGCCGCCACCAAGGAATGTTGGTGTCCCCGATACTTCGATAGCGGGCGGAGCAGCCTCGGCAAAGAATGCGAAAACCCCAGAGCTACCTCCACAAGAGCACATCGCGGCGACACCTTCCGAGCAACCGAGTGTGAGCATACCCGAAGGTGGAGCGCAGAAGTCGGTGCAGGCGCCGGGTTCCAGTAAGCCGTTGAGGCCGCGCCGGTATAATTTTGGACCGAGGAAGGCGACGATCAAGTTGTCAGACTCGGCCGTGTCGCATCTGCGTGAGCTGCTTGAGCTGCCGGAGCCGAAGCTCATTCGGATAGGCACAAAGGCCAAGGGCTGCTCGGGACTGGCGTATCACTTGGAGTACGTGGATAAGCCGAGTCCGCTGGACGAGCAGGTGGAGCAGGATGGCGTCAAGGTGTTGATTGATAATAAGGCGCTGTTGAACATTATTGGAAGTGAGATGGATTGGTTGGAGGATAAGCTGAACGAGCGGTTCATTTTCAAGAACCCTAACATCAGTAAGTTCTGGCGAAATGCGATGGGAGACAATGAGGCTGACAAATTCTAGCTGAGCAATGCGGCTGCGGGGAGTCTTTCAGCGTATCATGATACCCCTACGATCTCGAATCGATCGCTATGCATTATGGAGGCATTATCGGCGTTGAATCACAGGCGTTACACACACATACGTATGGCATAATTGGAACTATCACCAGTACAGCTCAGTGCGAGCAGTCTACAATCCTCATTCTTCAACACTATATCTACATCTTCCCTGGCTCATAGTCAACGACCCTGACGCCATGCGCTACTTCTCCGACAAACTTTACGAACTCCTGGTGGGCAGGGTCTTTATACACGTAGTAATCCCGATCCTCTTCGTTTTCAAACTCGACTACGAAACCGTGTGTTGAATTACCCTGCGTATGTCAGCATACTCTGAGGGCAATCCAAGGCCATCGCATATACGCTGTGGCCTTCTGGGCTATTGTTCTTGCCCCCGGAGAAGGACTTGATGTACGGCTTCTGCGACGTGGGATGGATGCATTTGTCTCTTAGGCCGAGCATACGCTTGCACGCCTGTGGAGCTCTTAGTATGATGTATGTTTAGATGAAAATATAGAAGTTACTTCTGAGATATGCTCAGGGGAAGCTGTGGACTTCCATTCGAAAAGAACAATGTGGACGATTGTCATTTGAGAAACTATCTAATTGAAGCGATATAATAGAATGCTAGAAGTAGTGACGCAGTAAATGTACAGGTAAAGAGGGGCAATCGACTTGGTGGGCTATACTTCGGATATAATGACCCCAGCGTTGCTAAGCTCCGGGGAAGCTGCTGAAGCTGCCGCATCGCAATGCTGTCAATGGCGCAAACACCACGACCCGAACGATTACCGCCTGCGATGCTCAATTACCACAAGCTTCACAGATAATGATACCACGACCGTTATGACCCCACAAAGACTATTCAACATGCCCATATAATCCCTTACGACCATCTTTCTCCCACGCCCGATTCCCGCAGCAAACCTCCTCCAACCACCACCATGGCCAGCGTGCCAGCTCTCCCCGAACAACTCATCTACCTCATCATCCGCTTCACAGCCTCGGTACCCGACCTACCGCTTTCGATACATAGACCCCGCACAACCGCGACTCTCAGTCTCAAACAACTCATACGGCAACACCTCCCGTCCGAACATGCCTCCGCGCGCCTCCGTCTGATCTATGCGGGAAAGGTGCTCGCAGATACGGACCCGTTGTCGAAGTCTCTACGACTACCACCGCCCATAGCGCCGCCGCCGCGGAATACGAAGAACAGCAGTGGTGATGGCGGGGAAGGTAGTAAAGGAAAGACAAAAGGGAAAGAGCCCTTGAGGGAAACACCAGCAGTCGAGTACGGAACCACGGCAACAAAAATCCCACCCGATGCGAAGAAATACTACATCCACTGTTCCCTCGGCGATGCGTTATCGGCGGCTGAACTCGCCAACGAAGCGACGCTTGCGCGCAATACTGAGATAAGCTTGACGTCGCATTACACATCCTCGTCTTCTACCTCTTCTTCTTACCCCTCCTCCCAACGACGCACGAGCTCCACGACAACAGATCATAATGGACGGAGACGTAGCTCTACTGCAGCTACTGCAGCAACAGCAGCAAATACCGTCCCTGCGGCACAAGGCTTCGACAGGTTATTAAGCTCGGGTTTTACACGCGACGAAATAGCTTCTCTGCGAGCGACTTTTACCCAGAATCTGTCTTTTACACATACACCCGATACCATGCCCACACCTGCGCAAATCCGCGCTTTGGAAGACCGGTGGTTGGACTCGTCGGCTAACGATCCTTCGGCTTCCTTGACAGGACCCGCCGCCGCCACCGCAGGTGGGACAGCTGCGGGGGAAACGGGGTGGGGCGCTGGTTTCGCGGTGGAAGAAGGCGGGTTAGATGATATGCTGTATGGGTATTTAACTGGCTTCTTCTTCCCGCTGGGTAGTTTGGTGTGGGGGTTTAGGGAAGAAGGGGTTTGGACGCGGCGGAGGCAGGTTGCTGTTGTTATGGGGGTTGTGCTGAATTGTGTTTTTGGGTTTATGAGATGGGGTGGGTGATGTGGTGGGAGGGTGGAGAGAATGAGGCAGGCAAGAGGCAAGAGGCAAGAGGCAAGAGGAGGGCCGGATTGTTGGTACAGTGCATATACCCTGAATGGTACTGATTCGTTATTGTCGTCATTGTCATCGTCTACATGTCTCATCGCAGTTGGGACGCTTCTACGCCGATTACAACACTATCGCGTTCAACGCGCCTCATACCCAACATTCCGCTCTCTCTCTCTGTCTCTCTCTCCCAATCACCAACTCCGCACTCAACATTCGGTGTACACACCGCCTGTTCCCACCCTCACCACTATCAAACCTCTACCCTACAACTCAATCGTCTCCTTCTTAGGAGCACCCATATAGCTCAACGGCCCCTTCTTAACCATCAGCGTCATAACCTCATAAAGCGTATCCGCCGCCGCCATGGTCGTAAGCTCAGCATTAGTATCGTACGCAGGCGCCACCTCAACAATATCAGCAGCGATAAGGTTGATACCTTCCAAGCCACGGATAATAGTGCGCAGCTCACGCGTTGTCCAACCACCCGTCTCGGGCGTACCGGTAGCAGGAGCGACTGTGTTGGGCAAACGTTAGCGTTTTGTGTATAAAGGGTGAGAAACCAAGTTTTTCCCCACCTCTTTCTTCTTCTTCTTCTTCTTCTTCTTCTTCTTCTTCTTCTTCTTCTTCTTCTTCTCACTTCCACTCTCCCGTCATAGCCACAGCCAGCACCACCAGCACAACCGCCATTAGAACATTGAACTTACAAGCAGGATCCAGCGTATCAATATCGATACTCAAATACACGGGCTTCTCCTCGCCCACCCTGTCCTTGATCTTCTTGATGATTCCGTCGATACCAATCTTGTCAATCTCGCGCGCCTCGACGATTTCAAAGCCGCAGTAGCCGTCGTTTTCATAGTCCGAGGGGCCGGACAACGTGGTGCGGATTCCGGCGTGGATGTTTGTGTCATTTGCGAGGAGACCTTCTTGCGCGGCGTGGAAGAAGTAGGTGCCGTGGTTTATGCTGGCTTGTTCGCTGGGGGCGCCGCCGAAGACTTTGGGGCGCCATGTGTCGCTTGGGCAGGTGTTAGTGTGGTGTTTGGAGAGAAAGAGAGGGGGTTTCAAGGATGGATAGATGGAACAAGGACTTACAGATGGCTGTCGAAGTGGATGACGGTTATGGGGCCGTATTCTCGGTTGATGGAACGGAGGAGGGGGAGTGTGATTGTGTGGTCGCCTCCGAGGGTGATGAGGCGAGGCAGTGTTGTGCCCTTCTTCGAGGGGCCGGGCTTGTCGGCGTGTGTGTAGGGTTCGCGGCTCAAGAGTAAGTTGTGGCCTTGCTCAATCTGCTGGAGCGCATACGCGTTGTCGTATCTATGCACAGATAACAACAAATCAGCACCTTGTTGTCACTCCGATCCTAACCCCATAAGCCATGAAGATGGAAAGCAACTTACGAAGTCACGGGAATGTCACCACAGTCAACGACCTTGGCCCAGGAGTTGAAGGGGTTCGCCTTGAGTGGGACGTTGTAGCCGCCACTAAATCCAATCTTGCGTGAGCCTTTGATTCACGCCCGAAGAAGTAAGCATGTGATTGCTTGCAAGGAAACATACTAGAGATTGAGGCGGCGAGAACCTTGTCTGATACCGCTGGGTCCAAAGCGAGCACCGGGGCGGTACGATGTGCCAGTGTCAAAGGGCGCACCGATGAATGCAATGTCAAACTTTGTGTTGCTGGAGAGACATGGGTGGTAAGGGAGGCGGCCGAATGTGGAGATGCCGGAGAAGATGGAGTCGGCCTGGGTGAGGAGGTCAGTTGTTGCTTCATTGCCTCGTTGCTTCAGTGTGTCGCTTTCAAGTTGGAAGTTCGTACCTGGGTGCCGCCGTCGCCAGGAAGAGTGTTGTACCACAGTCCCTCGTGTGGACCAGCCAATGGCTCTTGGTCATGGCCGTGGTCGCCGTGCGCAACTACAGTAGCCGCAAGGCTTGCAACAATTGCGGGAGTGAACCTCATCGTGCCGTGCTTCCAAGGTATGATGATGATGGGGGCAGGAAATGGAAGGGAGAGGGAGATGCAGAATCAAGATCTGGGAGACTGGCGGAGAGTCCGCAGTATATAGCTCGAGATACGGTCGTCCTTCTCTATCAGTTACACCTTGACCAGCTCATGTTAGGTAAACGCCTTTTTAGGTAAACAGCTGTTAGGTAAACAACTTTTTTTCTGGAGCTACCCCTGCTCCATGATGATGTCGTCTGCGGGCATAGCACCGTTGTGCCTCCAATCGGTTAGCAGCTTCTTGGAGAAGCGCCAGGCCTCGATGTTGGGTTGATATGTGGTATAATTCCGGAGTTATGTTCTCCGAACGTAGAGCTGGGGAGGGTAGAGAGATGAGCTTTTGACGAAGACGAACCAAATATTCTTCGACATACCACGTCTACCTTTTTGTGTCGACTTCAGAACACCGTGATGGCCACACCAGCTTTCCTACTCCATCCTTGTCCAGTGCTTCCGCGCGACCTCATTCTACGCTGCCGAGAACGACATGCACCGGCCGTTGCTGATCGATGTGGATACCCCAACCCCGCCATGTACGATGACGAGAGATCCCGGATCCATGATTAGGAAAAAAGCCGGGGAAACCAACCAGTCATCTTCTCCATAGACGATATGTAAGAACAGTATTCAGCATCCTTCGATCTCTTGGTATCGCGCCTTATCTTAAGCGAGTCAAGACCTGTATGATCCTACGCTACTCATGCATGCAAGTGTGAGCTTCCGATGCGTTCGTTACGTATTCTGCAGCTTGACACGTTCTACGTAACCGTCTTTCGTAGCTCTTGTTCGACGTTTGTATTGGCTCGATAAGAATTGAGGTGATCCAGACGCATCCTGAGTACGATCGCCGTGGCAGATTCGGCGGTCAATTGACGAAGCACGGCTTTAGTGCATGCAAGGCTGGATACGTGGTCCACCTCCAGGATCACGGAAGTTTCCAGGTTCGTCATCGCGAGGTAAGCTTGCCGTGGGGTACGCAGCAATTGGGTAGCCTGTGCGGAGGTCGTGAGGCGATGAGGAGTGAGGTTCAGTTCGCGGAGACAAGGGTTGAGATACCGGCCGCACTAAACCCATTCGCTTAACGTATCAAGTAATTTTTGTCCAATTCTTGCATTAGTCGTACAGGACAGCTATCTGTCTCCATTCTGTGCGCAAATGTCTAAGAAGCGTTGCTAATATCTCCGAACGCGATCAACCTCAGCAACCGAAATCTGAGGCGGTTACCTGTCTACCGGCACAGCTTCCTCTGGAGCAACGCCCAACTCTGCCCTGTCGTCAGAATCCATTCTTTCAAATGCCTTCTTGACCTGGTAATCCCAGTTACTCCAAGCAACGATCGCCCATTCTGCGAATCCGACAAGATACAGCGCAATGCACTGACCGACCCATAAGCCACCGAGACCCCAGCCATGGAAAGCAAGCCATATGCCCAATGGCAAAGCTCCGCAGTAATAGCTGACAATGTTTACCGTTGCTCCGATGTGCTGCCTACCCATGCCTCTGAGAGCCCCACCGCAGCTGCCATTGAGTCCATCCGCGATTTGGAAAAGTGCGACGTAAGGCATTACTTTTGCAGTGAGCTTGATGACCTCGACGTCGTCGTTAAAGATCTTGGCGTAGAAGTCTTTGACTGCCATAAGCACAGCTAGTACCAGCGCACCGAGTAGCATACTGAGAACGGCGGCAGTGTTGGCGGCTCTTGCTGCGCCTTTGGCGTTGCGTGCGCCGAGAAGGTTGCCGACACGTGAGGAGGTAGCGACACCAACTCCGAAAGGAATTGTGTTCATGACTTGATCTGTGGTCATGATGACACTCTGCGCGGCCAGTGGAATGGTGCCGAGTTTTCCTGCTACAAGCGCAACGATTTCGAATGCCCACCATTCTGTGCCAACGTGTATTACACCTAGCAGAGCAAGTCGAGAGAACGTCCAAAGGTTCTGCAAACACTTGCGATCCCAACCTCCCCAGCACTGCCACCCGTCAATGAAGCGGGCGTATGCGAGTAGCAAAAGGAAGGACGCCCAGTATGCGATGCCGGTAGCAAGCGGGGCGCCGAGTAGTCCCATCTTGAAGGTGTATACGAACAGGTAGTTTAGGCCGGCGCTGAGGGGAGAGGTGATGAGGAGGACATATGTACCCGGTCTCATAATTTCTGCGCATGTCAGTGTATGTTCATAGATTACATGAGAACGTGAAACGTACCTTGAGCCTGCATATACTTCTTCAGCGCCTCAAAATATATGTAACCAATGCCACCAGGAGCGAGCACAGAGAGAAACCTCGCCGAGTCTCGGGCTATATAATCTTCTTGACCGAGGGCTTTGAAGAGTGGCTCCGAGCAGAACCACACGATAGCGATCGGTATGTAGAAGAGCAGAAGCATGACGTATGCGCGTTGGAGAATGATACCTAGATCATGTGGATTCTTACTCCCGGTGAAGCTGGCGGACGCCAGTGTGTCGATTGCGGTTGTGCCACCGAGGGCAACGAGCCAGCCAGTCGCCATAGCGAACATGTACGAGAAGGCAGCGGTAGCCAATGCTTCCGGAGATAGGCGGCCGACAATAAGGACGGATACTGTTTGTAAAGAGTTCTGCAGCGCATACGCTACGACCACTGGTAGCGATCCTTTGAGCAGTATCCAGAACTCCTGGACGATGAGTTGTGTCTTCGATGCTTGTTCATCTTCGAGCTCGTATGTTGCGCCCGTCGACCACTCTTCATGGTGTGAATCCGGAAGAAGGGATGTTCGCTCGTCCGGTGTGGCATCCTCTTGAGTCGACTTCTTGAGGAAATTCGGCAGCCATGACCTATACCCGTTCGCTTCGTAGCCCATGACGAAAAGTAGTTTCAAGACAACAAAGTATTTCAAAAGTGAAAATGAAGCTTCAGGATAGCGAAGAAGGATATGTATGTCGTCGTCCCTGTAATCCGGCTCTAATACCCACCACGATGCGAAAGGGCAAGAAAATAACAGACCCTACATCATACCTCCGGCCGCAAGCCTCAAAAATCCTCAGATAGACCGAATATGACAACACGTCTGACAATACACAGACCTCAAAACCGGTGTAACTGCGGGCTTATCGAACCTACCATGAGCAGTCAGACCTGCAGTCGCCACTTCACTCTGCTGTTGCATGTAGCATCTGGGCCTAGTTGAAGTGCAGAAAGAATCGGGCGTAATCTGTGAGTAGGACAGTGCGCTGCAGACTGCAGTACAGTAGTCTTATCGAGTTGCATCGTGCGTGCGCGCCGTTTTGACTAAGGCTCTTCGGTAACAACGTTTTACGTGAGGCGAGAACGTAGGTAGTTTACGCATTGGGATAAGTGGCGTTGGGTGGAGCTGGGAACAACGTTGAATCCGAGCTCTGGGGTGCGGCTGGTGGTCCTGGTGGAAGTGCCGGATGACGCCGATGCCTTCCCCGCAACATTGCGTGCTGGGCGGTGAAGACGTCGAGTGTCTGTTGTAAGGGGATACTTGACATTGAATGGTTACGGCCAAGCGTGTGGACGTATGTTGTGCAAAATGTTGCGGTGCCCGGAAGTGTTCGGGCGAGGATTTGCTCGGTTGAGCGAATGTGCCGTTAGCGCCGATTGTGCTTTGCTGCTATTGGTCAGACTTAGGTATCTTCTTCTACAAAACCCACCAATGACAAGGCTCGCTGCGCAAAAATGACCTACCGGAAAGACTTGCCATCACTACTTCTGGACGCATTGACTGGGCAGAGAAAATACTGCACAGAGCTCAAGATCTGTGTAGATAGTCATCATCAAGGTCGTTATTACATCAGACACAACAAATGTCCTTCCAACCTGCCCAACCTCACCATCCTAGCACCAAACCAAACCAAAACAAAACAGAAAACGGGGTATAAAACATTACAAAAACACCATCTCAAAAACCCATCCTCTGCCCCCCCCCCCCCCCCCCCCCCCCCAACCCAAAACAATTACGGGTCTCCAGCCAACGCCGCAGCAACCATGATATCAATCCCACTCGCATGCGTACTCGGATTCCCATTCCCACTCTTGCCCGCCCAAAAATCCACAATAACGCCCCCATCAACTCTTGGCTGACTCCTCGCCGCATTCGCATTTCGGTAGAAGAACTCTTTGACACCTTGCTGCGGCGCATTCTCGTACAGCGTCGACAGTCCGCGTACATACGCGCCTTTGAACTGCGAACTCACGGCGTCGAGGGCCCCACCGACAGGCTCTGTGAGGATGCCGCTGCCATCACTGAGTTTAGTTGTTGAAGCTACGGCGAGTTTATACGCTTCTTGGATGTAATCGCCGTTGTTTTTTGCGCGGGCGAGTTCCGAGAGGCCGGCTAGCACGATACCTTGGTTGTAGGTAAAGGTTACTCCCTTGGGTTTGCACGTTGCAGGATCAATGCCATCGTTGATTAACTCGTCTCCATTGATCATGCCGGACTTCTTGAACCAGTCCCATTCCATGGCGGCCCAGTTGGTGTAATCTTGTTTTTGCTGGCCGTCGACGCGGTTGGCGATGTGGGCGGCGACGGAGAGGAAGAGCTCGTTTGAGATAGCGGCGATGTATTCGCGGTCTTTGGACCACCAGAGCCCGCCATTGCAGGGCGTGTTCCAGCCTGTTGTCATGTCTTCGAAGATGTCTTTGGCAGCGTCAAGGTACTTGGCGTCGCCGGTGAGGTCGTAGGCTGCTATCCAGCCCATGGCCCACCAGCCTTCGTCGTCGTAGAATTTGTTTCTCCATTGCGTTGCGCCGTGTTGGTTGGGGGATTTGGCGAATGTGTTTGAGACGATCATGAGGGCGTATTCTTTAAAACTGGCATCTTGGATACCGAAGCGAGCGATGGTCTCAATGATGTTACCGGATTGCCACCATAAGTCGTTCCTAATCAAAGTCAGATATGCCAGCCGCAGGGAGTGGAGTCTGGCTTACCATAAGCCAGTATCGTAGTTGTACCATTTTTCTTGTAAAAGCTTGATGGCAGTAAACGCGTCGTCGGCAAAAGTGTCGGCATACACAGAAGCAGAGTAAAGAAGTGGTATCAACGCTGCGAAGAGCTTCATGATGGATTAAGCAATAATGACAATAAGAACTATTGGGGTAGTTTTGGGTTTTGACGAAAGATGTTTGCCTTATGAGGAAGCAACCATGAGCTGAGACGACCCTGTCTCTGTTTTATGTTCCCAACAACCGCAGTGACAGCAACGGAAGCGACCTCAGCCTCGAAACTTTAGGCAGATGTATCAAGGAAACGGACTGTATGTTGGCGTGTGAGATCGATGCTAGTACCGGCAGTGGCAGTGCAACAGCGCCGAGAACTCCAAGAGAGTACTTTATACAAGCAAACCTGTTCGCAATACTGAACGTGCCTATGGCACTGTCTGTAGCATGAAGTCATCCTTGTTCTTACCATCCTCGAGCTATTGTTAGAGCCTGTGGCACAGCCAGCAAGGCGGCCTTGGGATTGTCAGGCATGGAGACTCATGCAGGCAAGGGCCGTGGGCGAGTCAACGCCTGTGATGGACAGCATGCCCATACACCAAACAGTGAGGTTTGGTACTGTACAGCGGTAAGTAAAATTGGGCTTGTCGGAGCCTGATCGACGTGGACCCTATCATGAAGCGACTACCGTTTAAGAGAAGCGCTAGAGCGGATCTGATCTGAAACACGGGGAGGATAGGTTGGGAAACCATTTGGTACGGCGGACATGGGGGATTGAAGATTGATTGGGTGTTTATCTGAGATATTGCCCGTTTCGTCAATCCGCTTGTGCCACAGGGACCGCATCGTGGCTTGTGGAGAGTTGCCCAGCCTCACAGACGCCTGCATGCAGGAGTATCGCGTGCGGCAGACGATTCTTTGGTCGAGACTTTGCGCGACGGCGATGGCACAACATGTCGGCGATACTTTCGAGTAGCGAGAATCTCGAGTAGATGCGACCCGCACAAGACAATGGTCGAACGTTGTTGGTGCTGTTCATCAAACGCGGCCTGCTGGGGTATATTGGTATCTTGCACAACATGCTCTTTCGTGGCAGTTCCAAGAACCAGAGATAACCTGTGTTATCGATATCAGCTGTGCCGCATCGCGGGCATTGTCTGAGTTATGCGCAGATCCGGCTCCAAGGATGACTGTGGTCGGCTTGGTGAAACCGCACCATGTACCTCGCTGCACGGCAGCGTTGAGGCGGGCCAATTCTCCGATCTTGATTTGAGGCCTAAACTGCGACCATGAATAGATCAACCCTTCTTCTTGTCGCTGTCGTGGTACTACTTGGGTGTTAAGCGCGGTACTGGCAGGACTCAGTAAGCCTTGCCGCTGATGCTGTGAGATCAGCAAAGGTCCACAGCAGACAGCGCAGAGCTCAACAACGGATAACGGCTCGCTCGTGCAAAGGCCAGTCGATCATGGTTGTGCGCAGGATGTGCACATCTTCAGTCCAGTCGCCAAAGGACAGGTCGTCACATTGACGCTGTTGACGAGATGAAAAGTGGGTTTTTTCGCGACAAATGTCAAACAAGTTTTCGCCCAGCGGTAAAAGGCCAGAAATAGTAACGACCTTCATGCGCGCTCTGCGTGAAGAATCATTCTGCATCCGGGTGGATGCGAGTGTGATGATAGAGGAAATCCTGGACGCGTCGACCTCTGTAGGATGTCTGCACGCGTCTGTTGGGCGGATGTGGCGTAGCAATGACGCTAGTCACGTGCTGCGTGACTTCTTCGTGCCACCTACCTACGTCAGCGGGGTATTGCCCCACTAAACCCTCCCACTATCTCTGTACCCAATGTTGGCAAACAGCGGCTTCTTCTCCGGAATATAGCTTCAAGCTACTCGTAGGGCGAGGGGATAGTCTACCATTATTAAGAAGGTACTCAGTGCTAATCCGACGCTACCAACTAGTCACTTGAAAAAGCAGTTGCGACTGAGGGGGAACCGCGGCAGCACATGCCCCTCGTTCCAACTTGTCCAGCACATCTTAACCTTTAGCGGGGCAGTAGTCCTCCCGTGGCAAACGATCTGGAACATGTATCCACCCTGAGCCGTGGCCAGATGACGCGAATGCCATGCAAAGGCGCCAGATTACCATCAATCACACCGTGCAGAAGTGGTGATCTACCAATCATGGCGGGCTGTGGCGCCTGCAAACTGGTATACATCCTGGTAGGAAGCAAGTAGACCCTGGCACTTCTACCATGTGAAGGAGCAAGTAACAGGGCCCACTGAACACTGCAGTGTCCTCTCACCCACACGCCTTTGCGGTTGCCCATCTGAATACGTATGACGTCTTACTGTCGTGGCACGTCATTGCAGCCTGGAGGATGGGCATCAGGTAGTATATAAGACTGTCTCTGCTGTCTCCTCCTCGAACCTTCATCACACAACCAACTTTCAAGCTCCAATCAACTACAACTACCACTACCACTACCACTTCTAACCCTTCAATCAACCAACCACCCACACTCAACATGTCTGACTCTCTCCGCAAGGGCCTCGGCGAGCAAGCCTCCGAGAAGAGTAAGCTCACTCACCATCGAAGCTTCTCAGAAGCCGCCATCTAACAACGTTCCCAGTCACCCCCGACTCCCAGAAGTCCACCACCGAGAAGGTCAGCGAGTCTCTCTCCGGAGCTGGTGACCGCATTGCCGGCGCCGTTCAGCCTGGTATGTTCCTTCCCTCTCTTTCTTACCACCTCTCCCATCCACCAACAGGAACTAACACACCCCAACAGAGGGCCAGAAGTCCACCGGCCAGAAGCTCGGCGACGCGACGCGCTCCGGCAGCGACAACGCATCCAACCAGGGTGAGGGTGTCCTCAAGCAAGCGCAGGACACTATCAGCAGCGCTGGCCAGAGCATCTCTGACACCCTCTCCGGCGCCACCCAGGGCAAGAAGTAAAGAACTCGCTTCTTTGTCTGGTAGCCACGATACCCCCTTCTTCTCATCTCCTTACGACCATGAACATCAACCCTGAGAATGGACGAACATGATACTATTGCGATGGATGGAACATACCCTTTCGGCGTGAAAGCCGAGTATCTATATACCCTACCATGAATGAAATAATCGACTTGATCAATAATGCTTCTACCTCTTGCTGCGACTCTTTTGTTGTTGTTTGGTGATGTGTGCAACTTTGATAGTGACTAGGGTCGTTTATTGCTGCTCGCTCCTTCAACACAGTCAGCTGCTTTGGAGCCTTGCCACCCAATAGCTAAACTCACCCTGAAGTTCATTCTTCGCAAACTGGACACGAAACGCAGCGAAAAACCTCCAATCACATTATCGTGCAGAATCCAGAACATCCAAACATCTTGATATACTCAGTCTTTCCCGTTACAGCCTATAAATCCTCATCTTCCACCTCCTCCATGCTCACATGCTTGAGCGTATTCTCCGCCGTGCTCGCCTCCCCAGCTATCCCCCGCATATTCCCCTCAACCTCCTGCGCCATCATCTCATACTCTGCTTCTTTCACCGCTTCCTCGGCCGCCTGTTCCGCCACGTCCGCAGCTGACATGTTATTCTGCGAGCGCAGAAAAGCATCTAATTCGTCTTCCTCGGCCGTCCGTGCAACTACTACCGTGTCAGCGCCCCCTTCTGCCTTCTTCTCTGTAGCTGGTGTCGACGCCTTCTTCTCCTTCATATACCCCTCCTCCCTCAACTTGTCAAACTCGTCCGGCTCGAGTAACCTGCCCTCGCCTTTTGCCAACTTCATCTTCTGCGCGACAGACGCGGGCATGAATTTCGTGGCTTCCTTGCGCAGGTCGCGGACTTGGGGTGCGGCTTCGTAGACGATGGTTGGTTTCTTTGGTTCAGGCGGCGCGGTAGTAGTGCCGTCGTCGGCGTCTTGTTGGGATTGTTGTTGGAGGTAGCGTTTTGGTATCGGGGGTGGTGTGTCGCGGGGCATGGGTATGCACTTCACGTCGTCGTCGGTGTCGCTGGAATCGTCGTCTTTGCGCTGACCGTCGCGGCTTCGTTTGCCGAGGACGTTGGCGCGGCGGTCTCTTTGGGCGGCGCCTCTTTCTCTGTTGTCATCGTTGTTGCTGTTGTTGTATTGGCGTTCTGGTTTGAAGACTGGGGCTTTGTCTCCTAGTGCTGCGCGCGCTTTGTTCACAGCTGCGAGATCCTTCTCCAGCTCCTGTAGCCGCTGTCGCTCATGTGGCCGTATCGCACCGCTCTGGTCGAGTTCTTTGAGGCTGTCAATGTCGCGTTGGATGCGGTTTGGGTTCCTCCGCGCGAGTTTCTCGTTGCGCTGGTTTTGGAGTTGGGTTTTTTGTTTGCGGATGGCTTTTTGCTTTTCGGCCTTTTTGGCTTCTTGGACGGGGTTGTAGTTTTTCTCCTTGGCCATATTGGGAGGTTGTGGGAGTGGTGGCAGACGGGTAGGATTAGGATGTAAGTTGGTGTTGTAGGGTTGTTAGAGAGAGAGACAGTGTCGCATGGGATTGAGAATCTGGGGACTGACGTAAGGTCCGTGCTTGAGCCGCGGCGCGTCGCGGTTGTTGGCTGCGAATGCGCTCTACAGTTTTTGGCGGACACCAACCACTATTTGATCTCCAGACTACGAGGGCAGTCTTGGAGTCATGTTCGTTCCAAGAGCGCTCAGGCTCAAGGGCATCCGCGAAAAGCCGCGGCCCAAGCCTGCCAGAACGCCCTCCACAGCGCCCGCCGAGGGTGACCACGATGATGCGCTGGTCGAGGCGATGCAGAAGACCAGTACCAACTCACGCACTAACACGCCAGAGCTGATGGAGCCGAAAGCCGCAAAGCCCGGGCCCAGGTTCACCACCAAGCCGGTGACGCCAGAGTACATTGGCCAGCTTGCTGCCGGCATCGAGTTGCTCTTCACCGACTATGCGCACCAGGAAGCAGAGCGGGCCAGGTGGCTCCAAGACCATTACAGGACCGTCGACGGGCAGGAGAAGTGTACCCACAATCACCTGGGCAGTCCCTGTTTGGCCCGGAACTGACTTGTAGGGTAGACATCCACCTTACCGCCATCCTAGAACACGCCAACATCTCCTCCCTCAAGCCCGAAGCCTCTCAAGTCCTCCTCCAACAAGCCCTCCGCGACCACCCCTCAAAGATACTAGAAACCTCGAGCAACGGCTACTACGTCCGCCGCAAGCCCTCGTCGTACCCTCCCCGATATCTACCCCACAACTCGTTCGACGTCACTGATGACGACGGCCTATCCTTCTGGGATCAGCGCACGATATACGTCGAGCCACACCTCCGCAACATCTGCCCCACACCAGCCAAAGTGGCGCACTGGCTCGCACAGCACGGAGACCTGCGAGCAAAGTGGCTGCCCATCCAAGCCGTCCACACACTCTGGAACAGCTGCGCCTTCGTCGTCCTCAGCGGAAGCGTAATGCACGACGACGTCTGGACAAGATGGAGAGAAGCAAACAAGCCCGAGAACTGGAAGATCATGACCAAGTTCGAGCATACCAAGCGCACCGCCGAGTACGTGAAGCTGCTCGAGACACAGAACCCGAGGGGCATGCGCAGGAATAAGATTGGTGAGGAAGACCTGCCGCCGATCGCGAGACCGGCTGTGCTTCCCATGGCCGTGGAAATCGCTCCGGTGGAGGGACAGCAACCGACTAAGAGCAAGCGGAAGAGACGGAAACCGAAGAAAGCTGGAAAAGCTGCTGGCGGAGGAGACGCTGAAGCTGATGCCGATGATGCTGAGGTTACGCAAGATGAGCCGAGCGCTAAACGGAGAGGTTGAACTACACTATCCGATCCATGCGCTATACATTACACAACGCAGGTACTCGCACATGGCGGCGAGTAGGCAGCAAGCAGATCAGCCGGCGACATGCCATACGTAGGCGTCGAAACTGGATAACTTCGAGATGGCGTCGGATCCCAGCACGATGGTTGTTGATTTACCCCAACTTACCCCGCTTACTCGCTAGTACTGACATGTCAGCTTTACCGAAGCCACCGCATGTATCCTCGACCACTCTAGACATGAGGAATGCGTGAACCGAGGAAGGCGCTGAGCTATGTGAGGGTGATTTTGCGGCTACTCTAGTGGATAGTATATATGTCGAAATGCACGAGTGCGACAACACGGACCTGTTGCGATAAACACTGACTATCCCAACCATCTCTGTCTTGGTCTGTTGGACCTTGTCTTGTGTACTTGTACGATTGCGATTGCACGAGAAAGAAGAAGAAAAAAGCTTCGAACCCACCATGTCAACCTATGTAGAGAAAACACCTACCGGCACCATCTACCGCGCTGCAAAAGACTACCCAATCCCCAACCTCGATGTCCTGAGCCTTCTCTTCGGTAAGCACTGCCTCCATACCAACAGAACCTCAACAGCGTTGTCCTAACGCCCCCAGACTCCGCCCACAGCTACGCCCAACCGCACACCCCCCTACACATCTCCGCCGCAAATCCGCACCTCGCACTAACCAAATCCCGCTGTCGCGATTTCACTCAATCAACATCCGCCGCCTTGCGAAAACATTTCAACATTGGCGCTGACGGCCCAGGGAGAGATGTAGTCTCCGTTGTGTCGACGGGGCATTATCTCCTCCCCGTCCTGGCATACGGCGTTATAGGCGCTGGTGGTGTTTTTTCTGCTGCGTCAGCGGGTAGTACGGTTAGGGAACTGAGTCGGCTGATTCAAGGTGCCGGTTCCAGGATTTTAGTAACTTGTCAATCCACTCTGGACACTACGATCAAAGCCCCGAGGACGCGGGGTGGGGTGCTGGTGGTGGGAGGAGGGTGGTGGTTATGGGTGAAGGGAAGGAATGGGGGTTGTGGGTTGTAGGGAGCGATGGGAGGCCAGAGAGCAGGAATCTGGTTGATGAGGGAGATAGGTTGGAGTGGCGCAGGATTACGGATAAGAAGGCGTTGGAGGACAGTCTGGTAGTGCTGATATATAGTTCTGGGACCACGGGGTTGCCTAAAGGTGTCAAGTTGAGTCATAGGAACTTGGTGAGCCAGGCTGTCACTTCTGGGGATATGATGAAGAGTTGGATAAAAGAGAAACGTCCAGACTTCAAGTACAGGACCATTGCTCGTAAGTCACCGTCCTGTCAACCCTTCCAGGCGACGACATGCCCCCACTAACCACGCCCACGCCAACCTCATAGACCTACCTACCGCCCACATCGCCGGCATCCAAGGCTACCTGATAAACCCCTTCTACATTGGCGGAACCGTATACTGGATGCCCAAATTCGACTTCCAGCAATTCCTCGACTACAACGCCAAATACCGCATAACATTCTTCTTCACCGTTCCCCCCATCTACCTCCTCATCGCCAAATCCCCCTTGGCAACAACGCAATTCGCGTCCCTCGAGATCGCCATCAGCGGTGCCGCGCCCCTGGGAAAAGACCTCCAGCACGCTGCGTCACAGAAACTCGGTGGGCCCGAATGCTTCATAGACCAAACGTGGGGGTTGTCAGAAACAACGGGGTCTACGACTATTATGCCACTGGGGACGCACGATGATACGGGGTCGGTGGCCATGCTGATACCAAATATGCGTGCGAGACTCGTTGATGACCATGGTGCAGATGTCGAACCGGGTTCCGCTGGCGAGGTACTCGTCAAGGGGCCTGTGGTATGTACGGGTTATTACCACAACGCTGATGCGGATAAAGAGGCGTTTACACATGATGGCTGGTTCCGCACGGGCGATATAGCAGAGTTCAGGAACGGCATGTTCTATGTGGTGGATCGGAAGAAGGAACTTATCAAATACAAAGGACTACAAGTTGCGCCTGCGGAGTTGGAAGCCGTATTACTGAGTCATCCTGGGATTTTGGATGCGGCGGTTATTGGGGTACAGACGGATGACGGGACGAATGAGGTGCCGAGAGCCTACGTTGTGGTGGGGGATGGAGGGAAGACGAGCAAAGAGGATGTTATGGGGTATGTTAAGGAAAGGGTAGCGGGGTATAAGCAGTTGCGAGGGGGGGTATTTTTCTTGGATGAGATACCGAAGAGTCCGGCGGGCAAGATTCTTAGGAAGGATTTGAGGGTGTTGGCGGAGAGAGAGAGGAGGGGTGCGAAGTTGTAGAGGTGTGACGTGCATAGCTATGAAGAAGCCCGATTTCATTAATTTGTGACTTAGCTATACTACACCCTAGAGGTATACATACACTTTTATATTATAGTTCTCATTAGAAAGTAACAGCTTATACCTTGAAGGGGTGATATAAGGTACAACTTAATAGAAATAAGCTCCTTCGTAGAAACTTCTAGACTCGCTTTGTGTACTGTACGGAGAGGCTTGCTTCTTGCTAGTAGTGTTCGATCCAAGAGAGAGCGTGGAGGTATTCAGTAGATTCCCCGTTGACGTTTGCCGAGGAAAAATGCTGCAAGTGCTTTCAGGTTACAGTATAGGTTTAGTATCAGGCTCTATATCTCAGAGACATTTCTAATCAGTCCCCAGTCGATTTTGTCACATGTTCGGGATCTGTCAAGGTGCTAGTGTAGAGTTTAGGCGATGTCCGTTCTGGTGATCTCTCCAGCATGTGTGTGGTGGAATTTGCGGCATTACAACAAAGAATACCGATCCGCATTTGCATGTACGCGAAAATGCATCCAATCACTACAGTGAGATCCTGGATGTTCTAGCTATGTACTGTGATGTCCGCCTTCTCAATGTTGTGTAACGTGGCCCGCACGAGGAACACGTTACAAGGCTGCGCCGTTGCGGAAGGCACCGAAGGCTAATGCCAGGATCGTATTCCGCCGATTCTAGCTTCGGGCTGATCGGCGCTGCCCAACCTTCAGCTTCTCTGCCAGGGTTCCTCAAAATACTCTAGCAATCGTCCTTATACTTGCAATCGTTCTTCGAGCACTTTCCGGGTACAAAAGACGTGATGGTTGCCAAACTGGCCCTTGCATTGTGCAATCTCCTGCCAACGCCTTCCCGTTACGCGGAGGATGCTCCGAGCCTACCAACGTAGAGCGATCGCACCTCACCATATCAGGAATGTCATGGTTTATAGCGTACTTCGACTGGTCCGGCTTAATCTGCCAATTACCTTAACAAGGCATACACGTGAGATAAGTAGGATTGACCGCAGTCCTGCCGCGTATGACATCACCAGAAGTAAACACCGTGTACCCTTTGCGCACTTCTTCAGCCTAAGATCCAGACATTTCGATCCACCGATCAGTACCATGGCTCGCATAGCGGTATTTGCTCATGATGATTTCATTTTTTCCAGGTCTAACAATATTTTGCAGCAACAAAACCAGAAGATCAAGGAAGTCCTTCCTACCGTCAAAACCGAGGCGGAAGAAATCGACCAAATCGCTGAGATAAGAGGATGGTTCCGCCCGAAAGATGACAGCACATACTACCCATTGATCCAAGAGTTTCTCAAGAAGCAAGTTGACGTAAAGGAATCGAGCTCGCGCATTCTTGGACCCATCGACGAGAAGATCAAGGATGCCAAACTCGACGATGTCGACTTCATGGACCTTTGGAAGAGCATCATCCACTCCGCAAAGCGATCAACATTCCGCGATGGCGCAACAACCGAGCATAAAACGCTTGTCGACTTGCTCGTCGCGTTCAAAGAGCATTCCATACCAGACAACGGGCAATACAACTACCTCTACCAGGAGATGACCGACTTCGGCATGGCCTGCCGCGAAGCTCTCAACGACTCCCCAGTCGCATACGACGGCTACATCGCCCGGGAGATTGAAGCCTGGGCTAATATGAACTTCTTCTTCGCCTTGGTAGCAGCAAAACACATCCAAGACCTCTCCATGTACGCCCTCTTCGCATTACGAGAAGCCCTCGAGACACCAGCCATTGACGACCCAATGTCAACCGCCGCCCAAAAGTACGACGCAAATGTTCCTGCGGCTGCAGCCTGGATACTAGGCTACGGCCACGACCTCTTCCGCATGGAAAAGGATCTTACGCCCTCGGACCGCAAACAAGGCAACCCAGGCCGAGGTGGAGAGCTTTGGAAAGGCAAAGCCGAATTCAGCAAGGAAAGATGGGCATTCTGGAAAGAACGTTTCGCAGCTATTGCAGACATGGAGGGCGTTGCGGAACAGACCAAGCTCGATGCCAGGGACGCGATGGAGGGCATGGAGCGGAGCCAGACGTATGAGGCCATGCGGTAACTATGCACAGAACCTAGCAGTGCTAATGCGCGACCGGTAGGTTCACATTCACATTTGAGGTGCTAAAGGAAGGAGATATTGAGCAGCTAGGCGGAGGCTTCCGTCAGATGGGACGAGGATTTAAGCGGCAGAAGAGGGAGGACAGTGGATTCGAAAGCTAACCACGGGTGTTCATGTCATCGTCGTCACATCACATCATATCACATCACAGTCCAATACAAGGCCACAGATAATACTTGTTCACAGTCCCATAGTAACCACCGCTATCATCCTCCCATCTACTACGCCTTCGTGCTCGCACCCAGCGCCTCAATCCCCGCATTTGCAACACTCAAATCCTGCTCCACGCTCCCCCCACTAACACCCACACCCCCGATCAAAATCCCATCAATGTAAACCGGCACCCCACCCCCAAAAGCAACCAACCCCCCATTCGTATTCTGCACATCATACAGCGGCGCACCCGGCTGCACCGCCGCATACAGATCCGCACTCGCATACAGCCCGTTGAACAAGACTGCTGTTCTCGCTTTCTTCTGGCTGATGTCGATGGAGCCCAGGAAGGCGTTGTCCATGCGGTGGAAGGCGACGAGCAGACCCGAAGGATCCACGACGGCGATGTTTTCGGGGATTTGGAGCGACGTTGCGTTTGCGGTTGCACCCTGGATGATGATTTGGGCTTGTGCGGCGGAGATGATGTGGCGTTGGGCGGGGGTTGTGCCGAGGCCGTTTGTTGTGTTCATTGTTGCGGCTGAAGTGAGGCTGAGGAGGCTGAGGGTTGTGCTCAGGATGGTGGTGAGGAAACGCATTTTTACTTGTTCGTTGTTGTGGATAGGAAGGGGGTGGTTGTTAAGACTGGGCTTTTGTCTATCGTTCGGCAACTTGCAGGTATTGCTCCTCCTGACGGTGGTTTTGAAAGATGTGGATAAGGGAGTCTGTGGAGAAGAAGATGTGTATTTGAAATTCTCTTTTCTTTGGAGCTGCTCTGCCGTGCCGTGTCGTTTGTTCACTACTTATACTAGCTATGTATACGTACCCGTCTCCGATTTGGTCGTTTCCTCCGACCTGGATCCTTTTCTCCACTTCTTGCATGTTCATCTGCAGGTACGACCCGAACCTCGGTCTCGGATCAGGCCTCCCATGCGAGCGGCAAGCTTTTATGAGAAAATCTCTTTCCGCTGTGGTATTGATTGCTAACGATGGTGCATCCCAGTGCTGCGTGGTCGCGGCGGTCTAGTTCATCGGAGGACAAAGATTTCAGGGTGTAGTGTGCGGGGACATGCTCTTAAGTGGTGGGTCGTTTCCGCTCGTTAGGCTTCTTTGGGTTTGGGGCATCAAGACGGCGGCCGGGCCGGACGTTTTAGTGTCGGATCGCAGGGACCGATCCGATGCTCTTCTCCCTTCGCCGTTGTTGTGCGGGCTGCGACGACTTGACTCGCACTGTGCGACGTGGGGCTTTGTAGCAATAGTGAACACTGGTGGCGTGAGATGCACATGTGGGACGGGTTGGGTATTTGTGTTTCTCCGATCGCTGGTCGGGGTTGTCGGTGGGGATAAAACGTCAAAATCTGGTGTGCGAAGGCAGTGCATTGTAAGCTGTAAGTGGTATTGGTATCTCAAATTAATGCTCAGAAATCACAATGCACGTCCGTAACGTGTCGTGCTAGCCGGTCGTCTGGCGTCTCTCCAGCAGGCATATGGTCGATACGCATATGACAAAGACGGCACTCTGGTTTCTTCTTACGCTTCAGTTGTATGAACTCAATCCATGCAACCCGAAATGCATCATCAATCTTCTCTCTTTCCTCTTCATTGTCAATCAAGGATAAGAGTGCGCCAATCTTCTCTTTCATATTTTCAACGTTGGGGTTATTCTTTGTTGCAGTCTTGATCCATTCACTGCAGATGGCATTCTGCACATTAGCGACTTTGAAGCGCTTGAAATCGCCGGTCATGATGAGAGAGAAGTGGGTTGCAAGTTCTGCGGCAAATTCTTCGAGGTGCATTTGTTGATCTTCACCCGTATCCCAGAAGAGATTGGCGGTGAGCCAATGGTCCATGTTCTTGATGCGGTACATGTACTGCGCCGCGGTTGCCAGAGAAAAGCCACAAGATGTTGATGTCTTGGTGCAAAATGTCATGACAGACCAGAATGGTGGAAACAGGAGTGTTTGACCTGGCTTCTGGATGATGAAGATCCCGTGTTGCATTACTGCGAGAACATCCAGAGCAACACGCGATGTGTTGGCAGCATGCATATCTCCATACGCTTTGCGGATGAGGTCTAGGTTGGCCTGTAACGGAGGAAATGTAAGCCATACTTTCGAACCTGTCAAAAGCGTGGTAGAGAAATGGTGGTCGTGGTATTCTAGCTCGAAGACTTCGCCCGCGGGAGCGATGGTCAACAGGAAGTCTGACTGACCTAGCATACCGTCACCATCCCATCCCGGTATCCATCGTCTCTTTCGATTGAAAGTCGGAGATTGCATATGGACGACAGTGCCAGGCTCAGAGTACCTCGCATTCCCAATGTTGTCAAGCAAGCGCATGATAGCCAACGCATCGTCGTCTGGTGAGCCACGTGAGGGCGCAAAACGGAAGTGGTTTTCGCCCCCAATATCGCTCTTGATCGCCTTCTCGACTGCTGCAGGACTTGGAAGTGAGGTGAAGGTGAAAGGCAACTCTGTGGAGAGAGTCGGCGTATCCCATGTGGATGAGCCAAACACACCACCCTTTTCTTTGCGGAACTGTTTTAGTTCGTCATCGTTCAGAGGATGAATACGCCCGCCTTTAGCCATATTAAAGGCAAAAGCCGCTCGACGGTCGACTTGACAGCGCTCAAGCTCGGCCATGACGTCAACTAGGTCCTGGTCGTGTAGAGTTGTGGTAGATGTGGCTGTGTTTACTGGTGCAGGCTGGGGTGTAGAGGGAGTGACGGGTTGATGACTAGAAAGATCGGGGTTTTCATCGCCGTATTCTCGCAACTGCATACGGGTAGATGCGGCCGTGACGGCTATTCTATGTACGGGTGAATACATGAAGAGTTGGATCTGGTGAGATGGGGATACTTGCGGGTAAAAGGGTTCTTTCTCTTCAAGTGTTGATTGGTATTGGCGCGAGTTGTAAAACGTGATTGCTCCAGACCTCACATGACAAGTGGACATGGCTGTCAATTGAGTTAGTGCCAGAGAATCTTGACGAGGTGATTAACTTGTGCCTGATATACCAGCGATGTAATAGCGGGGTTGCTGCTGCCTTGCTCCAGCTGTCTGTGGTTCCTGTTGCCATTCAACACTTCACCTATATGTGCGGTAGCGATAGCATCATTCGCGTTGTTTCTAAAATATAGACAGGAAGTATGTGTTCACCGTGTTGATGAGGCAACGTTTGTGTAGGAATGTATGACAATTATCTGGGTTGCTCAAGCAATGAGCCAAGGCAGCGACCAAGCTTACCTAGATACAGTAAACGTCCTCAGTATGACGGATGGAGAGAGGGGACTGTTACATAGTTGTCTGTAGTGTTCGCGCAAGTGCCTAATCAAGATCCCAGCTAGTGAGCGTGTGGTACTGATCTAGCTTTCACAACTCCTCTTCTTTGAGCCCTGCTCTCAGGGTACTTCGTCGATCGTGCTTCGATAGGAACTGGCATGAAGGCAATATATGGTGCTGTAGGCTCCATGCTATTCAAAATAGAGTCGATAGCAGATGCCGCTAGTGCAGTTGCTGGTATATATTGGCCGCCTTTGACCAATCCGTACGTCTTTCCGGTCACAATCCTTGACTGCTGCATAACGGCTGCCTGGATGGAATGGTACTGACTTCGCAATTAGTTTAGTCGCCGCTGCTGATGACCATCAATCAGGCTTGATGTAAGCTACTGTACTGGTCGAGATTGGATGGCTGCATCGATGTGATTGGGAGATCACGATAACGTTGAGTAATGGAAGATGCCACGACGATCCATCTCAAGAATCGTGAGACGATTAAGGAACGATCAACGACGGCCATGCTGGGGTGAAGATGGAGATTGGGTTCGAGATTGTCGCGAACAAACAACGCGATCTTGGCGCGTAGCTGAGGACGCGGTGGTAAGACTAGATGCAACAGCAGCGGTCATCGCTGATCCCAATACAGGAGAGAAAAAGACTTTTGAAGGGGCTAGATGATAACCAGTGCCACGAGGCGCTTTGCGATAGTGAAACACCGTCGCGCGGAGTCCCATCGAGATGCAATGGGTGAGAGCCATCTCGATGTTGGTGAGGGCGCACCAGCCACCAGCCACCGCGCCAGATGCCAAGAGGCTAGCTTATTCAGGCTTAGCCCGCCCACAGGTCTCAACACGGAGTTGCAATATTGAATTCGCGACCGACGACAACCCCACGACTAACACACAGGTATCACGCCAACACCGCCAACATGCGTACCTACGACGATTCCTTCAGCGGTCAAAAGATCTACCCGGGCAAGGTGCGTTACATTGCCCCTTCCACGTCCCGACGCTCGCCACCAGATGTCGAAATACGGCTCTCGCGACGGCAACACGGCGGAGGATGATGGGATATGACAACCAGTCGGACATTTGCTGATGGCGTAAACAGGGCAAGCTCTACATCCGTGGTGACAGCAAGATCTTCCGCTTCCAGAACGGAAAGACCGAGTCCCTTTTCCTCCAGCGCAAGAACCCTCGCAAGATTCACTGGACCACTCTCTACCGAAGGGCGCACAAGAAGGGTCTCTCTGAGGTTAGTCGCCGCCATTCATATGCACGATACACGCCGCTGCGACTGTTTGAGAGGCAGTCAACTATGACATCAGTCTGCACAGCGGGCAAACATGGAGGACACGCATTCCCAGCGGCTCTTCCATCATCACAACACGCAGCTCATTCACCCTACCGCGAACACCGCTAACCACCTTCACCCAACAGGAAATCGCCAAGAAGCGTACACGCCGCACAGTCAAGCACCAGCGTGCCATCGTCGGTGCCTCGCTTGACGTAATCAAGGAGCGCCGCAGCCAACGTCCCGAGGCCCGGTCCGCCGCCCGCGCTGCCGCCGTCAAGGAGGGCAAGGAGAAGAAGGCCGCCGCCGAGTCAGCAAAGAAGGCTGAGAAGGCCAAGAACGCCGCCGCATCCGCACGAGGCAACGCCGCCAAGGTCAGCAAGCAGGGTGCCAAGGGTGCCGCACCAAAGGTGCAGGCAAGGACTCGTTAAGCTGGGTTCGATATGGCGTGCATAGTCTGGGTTATGGCTGGTTTTTCGGGATGACTCGGTGTTCGTTTACTCTCTGAATCTTCTCTTCCGATAAACACATCTACGGAAAATGGAATGAATGGAATGGCATCATGGCTTCTTCACTGATGTCTTTTGGTGAGGTGGACAGCACACTGAACATGTTAGCGTCTGGCGCCATAGGGCAAATGCAATACCATGTCCTCACGAACACTACGAAGAGCCCGAATCCCCGTGTGTATGTACAGTATGGCAACGGCCTCCGAGGTACCCATGGCGACAGAGCCAGTGCTTGATAGCATTCTTCAGCCGCACCTTGCACATTTAACCAGCATGACAAGCGGTCCAGACAATTGAAGCATACCCAAACCTCGCGATGATCCATCGCCCTTGAACACAATGCGCCTGATACGCATACGATGCCACCTGTCGACCGCCCCGTCCAACGTACATGAGCTTCCATGTCTCTCGAATTCCACCTCTTTCTCTCTCTCTCTTCCCCATGCAGTCAAACGAGTAGAGCTTAGCCTTGGCATGCTATACACACCCGTAAAAAGACAAGTTGTGAAATACCAGAAAACATGGACATCCCCCCCCCCCCCCCCACCCCTCCTAGATACGTCCCTAGTACACTAAAGAAGAAGGTTAATTAGAAATCGTCAAAAGTCACTTTGTAAAAAGAAAAGAAAAGAAAAAATCGGGGCAGTGCTGATACTATGAATATTAAGGAAATGGCGTGTACCCCAGGTTACAAGGGCAATCAATTGTAATGAGTGCTTACTGCTGTTATATGGTAAGAAAAGAAGAAGAAAAAATGGTTATTTTATTCCAAGGGGGAGGGGATATGCGTACAAGTAAAACCAACATTGTCCCCTCCTTCATCTTACAATCATGCACATGGTAAAATGTAAAGGGACGTGTGAACGCGTATCCATCTGTATCGTATTCAGAAAAGATCCCATGCCATCCACCAATTACCACCTTGTCAACGTCCCCAACATGCATGCAGCGCAAGCAAGACAATACCCAGACCCAACCCCAACATTACTGATCCTACTCACAATAAGGAAGACGTATGCCATCTGGTATCCAAACACCCCCGTTCCTTTCCCCCATCACCATTATCACCACCATCATCTTCTTGTAGTTTCCTCATCTTGGCATCCTACTCCAAAACTTCCATCATCGAGGCCTTCTTCTCTTCGTCCTCAACCAACATACACCTCGCACGACACACATCCTCAACGATATCAACCACCTTGCGGAAACTAGAGGCGGCGCCACGGGTCTGCGTGAAGCGCGCGAGACAGAGGTTGGCGCGGCGTCCATGTTCGAGTACGACGAAGAGTTCGATGACCAAGGTTACGGGTTTGATTTTGAGGTCTGTGAAAACTAAATGTCAGCATGCGTCTTCTTGAGGAAATGAAACAAGGCATTACATCGCCATACAAGCTCAGCTTCAAGCATCTCGATTTCGAACCACCAGTTTTGCAATTGCCATTCGCTGAATATAAGGCACGCTCGGGATGGTGGGTACTTACGGTTACTCTTGTCAATGCGTGCGCTGATGGAGTTCACTTCGCGGTCTAGTGATACGTCCTGGACGCCAAAGCGCTGCCAGTCGCGCAGCAGACGAACGAGGTCCTGACGAACTTTACCACGGCCGATGTGGAAGCAGAGGGTCTTGCTGGCGGGCTTGATGTGGAGGAAGCGGGAGAGCCAATTCATCTGCATCTCTGGTGGACCGACTCGAGCTATCTCGTTGTTGTTGTCGGTTCCGATGTCGAAGTTGGACAGGATAGAAGAGGAACTGAAGTTGAGCGCTGCAGACATGTCAGTAGGTGGGTGGAGTCAAGATACTGAAGGATATGCTTACCTCCCAACTCCATCGGTCTCCTGCCCTTGTCATCCTTCGACTTCTTGCCAAAGAAGGCGAAGAAGCCCTTGCGAACCGATTCGCTCTTCGCGGTAGCTGCACTGCTGTTGCGCATGGGGAACTCGCTTCCACAACTAACATCCGACCGCTTCTGATCATTCTTGGTGTTATCAATATTCGTGAACGGTGTACGATCGTTTCTCTCTTTGCGATCATCAAGACCTTGCCATGCCTCCGGGATCTGGAGTAGCGTGTTCGACTGCTTCTTTTTGACCTGATTCTCCTTGTTCTCTTGATCGCGCTCCTGCTCACCTGTATTGCGGCGGAACCACAGCGACTTCTTCTTCTTGAGTATCGTGTTCTGCTTCTCAAGGACGGGAATAACAATGTCGTTTGTACGTGGAGCCTGCAAATCCTGCGGACCATCGTGATACGGTTGGAGAGTAGGTACAGCAGGCGTATCCTGAGTCGCATTCGTCTTCAAGCTTGCACCACTGCGCTTGCGAACGTTCAAAGGAGCAATGCGAATGGGCGATCCATCGACGATGCGAATAGTCTGCGGCAGCTCGGTCACCACACAACGGCCTTGCGGCCTAACAGGGTCAGTGACAGCTCGATGTTTAGAAGCATAGATGTCAAACCCATCCACGTTATCAGTCTTCTCCTCAGGAATCACGCGGAGCGACCTAGGCTCAGGAGACTTGACAGGAGCAGAGACTGTACGCTTTCCACCAGGTACTATGAGGCGATCGAGATGTTCAAGCACATTGTTGATTTGCGCGGTGCTATCATCATCTTCGTTCAGCCGTTGGGCAATCTGTTCACGAGTCTCCGCCAGCTTTCGCTGCAGGAAAGTGTTAGGAGTCTCGGCTGGGATCAGAGGCAGTGGCCGATCCCCAAACAATCCCTTGACACCAGGTGTAGTAGCCAAGGTACTGCCACCAGAATCTCGGGTGTTGGAAAACGAAGTTGGGGGGCTGTCGTACTGTGAGGTGTTGTGGTAAGCATCTGATCGAACGCTCGAGCCAATCGAAGAACGGTTGAAAGCCTCATCTATGATTTCCTTCAACTCCTCGCTGACCTTCCGAGCTTCACCTTGGATGTACTTGGTAGGGCTCTCTGGCTTTCTAAGCTTCAAGCGTGGTGCCTCCGAGCTCATACAGGTTCTCGGCTTGAGAGTTGAGCGAATCGTGCTCGTCTGTATAGATGGCCCATAGGACCCGATAGACGTGTGAGGTCTGTGAGACACGTGATCGGCAAAAGATTCAACTTCAGTCTGCCAGCTGCTAGCTGTCGCTGCAGAAGACCGACGATCGCGCAGATGCAAAAAACTCACACCTCGCTTTCCCATACCGGCGGAGCGAGTAACGACCGGTGGGCTACTAGGCCAGTGTGAGCTCGCAAGAGAAGACCTAGATATTGAACCTCGCTGGATTGAAGGGGCGCCATGAGAAGAAGGAGTACTTTGGTTGGAGGGAACGCTTCGCGAAGAGCGACGCGAGGTTGCAGAACTATGCTTGGAGTTGTTTCGCAGTGCCTGAACGCGTAACGAGTTTCCCGTATGATGTCCCAAAACTGTGGTAAGGCGCTGCTTGTCGCTGCGACTGCTGTGTCCTCGATGGACAGTAACGTTTTGGTTGAGCGGTGCGTCTTCTGGAATGGGAACGATGGGCTGTCGTGAAGCTCGATATGGGTCGTAGCTAGCTTCCGAGACAGGCGACTCATAGAGGCTGTGCTTTGAGTAGAGATGTTCGTTGTTCAATATCGAATAGGCGGACTGCGAACGCTTGTGATCGTGATTATTTGTGGGAAGCTCCTCCATATCCTTGCTTGTAGGCGAGTGTCGCGTATTGTGATGGTGGTCGCTGTTGGAATGAGCCACGGCATAGTGTGCGCTCGGTTGGTAATTCTCCAGCTGGTCGGTGTGATACTTTTTCAGTGCAGAGTAGAAGTACTTCTCCTGATTTGCTCTGTTGTGGTCATTAGTGGATGCACACGTGGAATATGGAGACTGCTTACTCTTGACACAACAACTTCTGAACCAAAGCCTCTTCCTTCTCGCTGTGCCAGAGCGTGCGCAGATACCGCAAGATCTCGCGATCGACGGTTCTGCGCTCAAGATTTGTCCACTCTGAAATGGCAGGAAGGGGTCCAGTCCAGTGGCTGACGTTGGCATTCTCTCCCATGAAGTTCAGCTCCTGCGAATACTTGCGGAGGAAAGGATGATCCCAGATCTCATCAATAGAGATGCGACGGTTCGGATCAGCGATCAGGATTCTCCCAATGAGGTCTTGGGCTTCTCGGGAAATGTTGTCGGGCATGATGTACTTGGCCGCTGCGATATCGCGAAACAAGTGCTTCAGATCACGCTCATCACCAGAATAGTTGAAGGGAGGTGTGCCGGTGAGAAGAACAAACAGTATGACACCACAGCTCCATACATCTGCCTTTCCTCCGTCATAAGATGTAGTCTTGATAACCTCGGGTGCAGCATAATGAGGACTGCCGCAGGGTGTAGTAAGCTTCTTGCCGATAGGCTGTAACGCAGCCATACCAAAGTCGACAAGCTTGACCGTCATGGTATCTCTGTCCAGCAGAATATTCTCGGGCTTGAGGTCGCGGTGGTGGATATTGATACGATGGCAGTAAATTAGGGCCGCGATGATCTGGCGGAAGATATGTACGGTGTGGATCTCAATCAGTCCATGCTGTTCGTGGATGTAGCTGAACAGCTCGCCGCCTTCGACAAACTCCATGATCAGGTACCTGCGTGATGTTAGACGAATTGATTGGAGTGTGTGGTGTGTGTGTGTGTGGAGAACTTACAGCTCATCTCGGTTCTCCCAAATATCATATAGGCGGACAATGTTGGGATGATCCAGCAACTTCATAATGCAAATCTCTCGCTCAAGGCCAAATGGAATGACCTTGCCATCAGGATACAGTGACGACTCATGCTCAGCACTCTGTATCAGGTTGGCCAAGCTCAGGGCGCGCACCTTCTCTGCCGTGGCCTTGGAGATGATCTTCGCGGCGCCATATTGTCCTGTGCCGCTGTGTCTCACAAGCCGCACACGCGAGCAGCCACCTCGTCCAATAGTCCTGCCTAGCTGCCAAGGGCCAATGTGTGTCTTGCGGCGACGGTTCGAGCTGGACGCATTGGTGCTTGCATTGGAAATGTCGGAATCGCGCTTCGAGTTGTGGGGGCGAACTTCGTGGGCTTGGACAACGGACAGACGCTTGTTTTCTGGCGAAACTTCCTCGTGCCGAATAGATAGGGTACCATTGGGAACTATCGACTCGTTGTGGGGAAGCGGCAGAGGTGGCGAAGATGCGTAGCTGTTACTTCGCTTTTCGTTCCCTCGTTGGGTGCGTGGGCCCGCATTCGCGCGATTGGTGCCGTCACCGAAAGCACGTCGACGCGTCGGTGGGCGGCCAAGGAAGCTGGAATCCATGGTGTGGGCAGAGGCTTGCAGTGGTCAAGGTGGGAGTCCTCGAGCAGTGCACCTGCTGTGATTACAATGAAAGGGTAGTGTGAAAACCAAGATATACAAGACGGTAAGGTGAGAGTCCAAGCCTAAGAAGCCTGTATTGCGTTGTTGTGGTAGTGCAAGTCGCTGTAGTGGGTGGAATCAGGCAGAAACCATGACCGGATGGCGTGTGTTGTTGTTTATCGCTGTTGACACTGAAGGCGCTCGCTCGATCGCTTGGCCGCCAGCGAGTCCGTGGACGGGGCCGGGACAGGAGAGACGGCTAAATGTGCAATGCCAAGTGAGTCTGCTCTCGCTCCAAGAAGCTAACAAGTAGATGGATGCATACAATGAGCCGGCTATGCAAGTGTCGATGTTGGCGAAGAAATAGATGTTGCGAAGGGAGACTTGTGCACAGACGGACCCAGTAAAGCGCAATCGGATGCAAACGTGGCGGCGGCAGGAGCAACAACAACACCGACCAGGGCAGTGGCGACGAGCCCCACGGTCAGGAAAGCGTGTCTGGAGTCCTGTTGTGGATGCGAACGAGCCTTGGGGAGATGCAGCTTCGTGGAAATGCCTAGCATCGTGAACGATGGCTGTGGCCTTCATCTCCAACATGATGAGAGAAATGTTTTGCTCGACTGATAAAGAGGAAGACAAAAAGAAGATTGAAAGGACGGATTTCCTCACCTGCCCGAACGTAATGTACTTCTAGAACCTCTTCGTGTGCTTCACTCGCTTTTCTTGTGGAGGCGGCGGCAGCTCTTGCTCCCGCGTGTGGTTCGCAACATGCTTCACACAAGGACACCCCAAGGGATATGACGAAGAAGAAACCGAAATCAGAAGTGCATCGCGATAGAGATTGAACCAACACAATCAGGAAAGCGACGAAAGAGAACGACAGCAACATGTGCACAAACCTGCACTCGACGTCTCCCTACAAAGCATGACCAATTAATTGCATCTTACGTGGATCAATCGAGAAAAAAGATCCATTGTGTGCAAGGAAGAAGATGAGACGAAAGCGCGACACCCTCATCGCGCATCGTAACAAGACGGGTGAAAGCGAGTGAAGGAGGTGAGATGAGGTCAAGTCGCGCATCTTCCCCCACACAAGCCCGTGCCGCGCAATCCCGCCCGCACGTTACCCGCCCTCTCCAGCGCATTTCCAACCAAACTCCTCTGCACCCCCGGAGCCTGCCGACGATGCCAACGCTCGCACCTTGCACAACAACCGAGCGGTGCGCACCCAGCAACACGGTTCACAGTCACTTCTTTTTCTTCTTCTCCCATGCACTTGACCGTTGCGCTGCGTACCGCTTCCGTACCTTGCTTGCACGAAATTCCAAAACCTTAATGCCGCGACCGCTCGTTCAGGAATATAGTGCAGCGTGTTATATACCTTGTGCTGTACTTGACTACATGCGATTGCATGCTGGACCGTTTTAAGCATGACATGAATCACACCGCAACGTTTAGGTTGGGTTTAGGCTGGCGCATGGATGTTGGCGGGTAGCAGAAGAGGCAGGAAATGGGACGAGGGGAAGGTGAAGATGGCGGAGTGAGTGCGCGTGCAGGGAGGGCAAATGAAGACATTGAGTTAAGTCATAATATGTATGATATTGCATTGCGGTATCATCCCATCCTATCCCACCCATGCTTTGTTTTTAAACATATCCAGTAATCGCTCGCGTCCTCTCCCCTCTCCGCACAACGATGCAGCCATTCTGCGGAAGCGAGGTAAGAAAAAAGCAAGGTCCCCAGCGTACAGCGGATGTTCCGGTTCGACCATCGAGACATTACACCCGCAGTAGCCCAAACACCCAGCAAACCACTCCTGGGCGAAGTACACACCTTTCTCCTCCCCTACACAGGTCTGAAACCCTCCGTGCCCGTAAAAAAAGAAAAAAAGAGAGAAAAACATGGCAGATGTGACGTACATACAACGAACAACAACCGAAATGTCGCATGACCCGTCGATCCCCACACGTTGGGTACACATTTCCATACATACAACGAAGAAACTAAAAGCAAAACTGAGAGACAGCGAAAACGAATAGTAAGAGGTATCCGCGAAAGAGACATGCCGTAACTCCCCCTTCCCCCCCCCCTCGATTCCGTTTGTTCCGTTACCCATCCCAGGGTAGTCCGTCCATATCGCGAGAAAGAGAATGACAATGATAAAGCGGACGTTGATAAGATATGCATAAGTTCGTAGCGGTGATAATGCGGGGGTTGAAAGTAAAGTAATACAAGTAGAAGAAGAAGAACCAACTAGTAAGGAGGTTGGTACGGTGAGTGACGTCGAGGATTGCGATTAGATCAGATATCAATGCGATTTCGAGTCTTCGATCTTGGGCGATGGAGTTTCGCGTTTCGTATTATCGTCTGCGGTGGCTTTCCCACAGCCCTTGACGAGTATGTGTCGCTGGATTGCGTATTAGCTTTCATTCGTCTCCATACAACATCTTTCTTGACTCATGGTTAAACATACCTTCAAGGCGTCCTTCCGCGAAAAGCTCTTGTCGCAGTGGTTGCAAGGAAACGGCTTGACAGCCAGGTGAATCCTCTTATGCCTCTTGAGATCGTGGTTACGGTTGAAGCTCTGAGGACACTGATCGCACTTGAACGGACGGTCATTAGCAGCAGGCTGCTGGTGTTGCGGGTGGCTCATGAAATGCGGCATGGCAGCTGCATGTCCACTGTTGAACCCAGACATCATGGATGGGTGGCCGCCAACAAGAGCAAGACCACCGTTGGGGTTCTGGACGTTTGAGAAGACAGGGGCTTGGGAGCCGGCGTATTGGAGGGGTGGTCTTTGTTGATATTGGTATGGTGATTGCGAAGGGTTGTTGGAGGGGATCGAGGGGATCGAGCCTTGGGATACGGCTGGGGACATGCGGGGCATGGAGCCGCCGGCGCTGATGGGGCTTTGTTGTTGGCTGAGTGTGGGTGAAGGGCCGGTGGAATAGGGAAAATTGGAGTGTTGGGGTGTGCTCGCGGTGTGGTAGCTGTATGTTGGGGTTGGTGGTTGGGGTGGTCTGAAGGAGTCCTGGCTAAGGGCTGGAGACTGTTGTGGTGCTGAAGAAGAGACTGGTGTTTGAGCGCTCATCATCTGTTGGTGATGGTGGTGGTGGTGGTGTTGCTGATGCTGATGCTGTTGTTGTTGGTGTTGCTGCTGTTGTGTGGGTATCGAGGGCATGCTCGCTCCGTTGGATGAAGGCGTAAAAGGTGGAAGTTGCTGATTCATCTCATATGGTGGCGGATTCAGCCCTTTGCCCAGCGAGTCTTGTCTTCCAAATTGGCCTTCGCTGCGCGGTGGAGCAAACATACCCCCACGGGCTTGACCGTATTGGTGCTGCTGTTGCTGATGTGCAGCTGGGTAGCCATAGTGCCCTGCCGACCCCTGTGCTGGCGGAGAGTATACATACTGGCCGTTCGAATATGCCATGGCTGTCGAGTACTGCGCGTTGCTCGTGGAGACGGCTGATGAACCAATCACATCACTGTGAGTTGTGTTTGGCGGAGTCAAGAGGTTGCCAATGGTGGTCGGGGCCTGTGATGACTGTGATGTAGTGACGGTGTTGGTGAAGGGATATTTGTGCATGGGTGGTGGGGGGAGCTCAAAGCTGCCGAGCTGCTGGGCGTGAGGTCTTCGCGTTGCAAAGCTGGGAGGTACACCCATGGGGTCGGTCCCAGGATGCATGGAAGACGGATGAGCCACGGCAGCAGCCACGTTGGCGGTTGTGTCCCGGGTAGGTCGCGGTGACCTACCTACTTCGGATGAAGGAGGGCTGGGGAGGGATTGCAGATGTGACGCTGCAAATGGCGGAGCGTAGTGAGCACCGGACCAATACAACCCACGTGAAGACTGGGAATCCACGGAGGGCAACGAGCGTCTCGTAGCTCAAAGGCGTAATGTGAGAGGTAGGGGCTCTAGTCGAGAGGGACAAAGTGCAGATGATATGCAGGTAGTGGAGGGAAAGGAATCTGGTAAAAGGTCCCCCCAGTACACAAATACCTGCTCGGTCTATGGATTTGCGATGGTGCTCCCGGTCTAGTCTCTCGTCGCGTCAGACGGCTATAGTCTGCTCCGAATGGTTTGAGATGCTGGAATCGAGCGAACGGCTCCGGCGATGGTACCTGCGCTGATTCAGGCGGGCAGTGATACCGAAAGGCGCACGTATGGCTGCAAGTACTCTGGAAGGTCTCAGTGACTGCGCAGCGTTAGTGGTGCTCGTCGTCGCAGGTCGAAAGAGGAGGGCGTACAAGAGATCAAAAGCAGATACTCGTGGAACTGTGGTGTTGTCCAACACGAACTGTTCGGTAGGGCCCGGTTTCCTGGTTGCGCAGACGTGGTGCTACTGAGGCTGTTACACGGGATGTGTGTATGATAGCTTAGGGCTAAAGGTAGTGAGTCGTCTACTATGGAGTTGTCGCCCGACTATGATGGCAATGCTCTGGATTGGCTGCGGTAGTCTTGTTGGTACTCGACCCGAGATGCTGGATAGCAGTGTTGCAGGATGTAGTGTTGTACGTTGACAATACGACCCACTGATCCTTTGGCGGCGGAGGAGGTGAGCCTTGTGAGGTGCTGGTGGTGGAGTTTGAGGCGTGTGGAGCGGCGATCACTCCTTGTTAAGCTCGGGACCTGGGCGCCCTAGAGCAGCGATGGTGGAGAAGGCTGGAACCTGGGTGGACTAAAGGCTTTGTTACCGCGAGTGAGTGGAGAGCGGTAGCCCTCACGTATATGTATGGCGGGCTAAGGATGTCAGGGTTGGTGGACTCGCGTGGCTGACTGGGCGCGCTGGGGCTTCAGGAATATCAAGGGCTCAACCAGGCGATAGGGTCCGTCCAAGCGTTCTGAGGATCTGGATCGGGATGGGAGATGAGAATTAGCACGAAAGCAAGCCTCAGGTGAGCGGGCGGGAGCGCTATCCACAGACGTACTTTGTCACAATAGGGCAACGCAAACGAGGCACGGCAGAAGTAATGCGACGAGTGAATGACAAAACCACACCGTTCAGGTCCAGTTTAGAGAACTAGTCGAGCATGGGGCCGCACACAACAATGCAATTACCAGGGGTGTGAAAGCACCCACCGTAGCCAGACCCTGTCCGCAGACCGTCTGTCGGAGTCTGCTGGCGTGCGGGACGGCTTGGACCAGCAGAGTGGAGGGGGGAATCGCTTGCGCCGGCCCGTGGATTCAGGACGTCTGATTATCCCATATCACTCGTTGATGAGCAGCAAGGAGCATCGCCGTAGGCCGGCACATGTCTCGACCCCTCGCACGTTATGACGATGGGTGGCGCAAAAGCAGAAGTTGGGTGGACATGCGGCTCCTCCCCTGACCCAGACTCGCGGCACGACAAGAGACAGGCAAAGGACGAGATGCTTTTGTCTTTCCCAAGTACCAAGGGTTAGGAGCCTACTGGCACTCTAACGTGCGTCGGGACTGGCGCCAACAGGACCTGGGAGAGCCTGTTGACGCACGGACGTGGTCTGGCCCAAACAGTGCCGGGGCAGAGACAAAGCACATAACAAGACGACCCTTACCAGGTTTGCCCAAGCCCGCCGTTGATGGAGGCCAATCACCGTTACTTGCAGCGCTGATCGCAGAAGATGTCCGGTGGGTGCTTAGCAGAAGCGGCATGGGGTAGAACGTGAGCGCTTCATTTAGTCGCAAAGCTCATCACGCTGCATTGTCGCGAGCCTCAGCGTCAACCCAGGTCTCGCGGGAAACAGAGTCCAGCTGGGAAGTGCTTATCCCTGCATGGATTCCTGTTCGGCGACCAGGGCTGCGACCGTGCGTCTACCGCTCCACGAGTTAGCTGACGACATGGCGCTCTGAACGAGCGGGCTAGCGCTAGCCGAGATGGAGCATGAGTGCGAGCTGCACATGATGAAGTGATGGACTACCGTGCGCTTAAGCGGGCGTGTTTCGACGGCGGGATGAAAGAAAAGTGTAAAGTGTGCTAGAGTATCGGATCGACATGGCACCCGTTCCCTGTCGATGGTCATGGCTGGGTTCGTCCAGTTACGGAGCAACATCAGGACAGTCGAGGCGTCATTCCGGAAGGCTGCTGCTGGCCCCAAGTGTGTAATCATTGGCCTTGAGTAGGGTGAATTGTCGGGCTAAAATTAGACGTGCTGCTATATTGCCTACGGCACGTGTGCATCGCAACAGGCATGGTGCAATAAGCACAGCATCAGATACCCTGCTCAACTCAATCTCTCTGACGCCAGACCCGGCGCACTGTCGTCGTCAATTCTGCCTAGATGGGTGGATCTCCACGTGGAAGTGCATATCCGGTCCATTTTGCGCGCGTCTGGTGCCGTCTTTTGGGTCTTGGAATCTCCGTCGCTGCAGAGGCTGTCGCAGCCAGCAGGCGTCATGCTCTCAGCCTTTGCGGAAGCACGAGGCGCCGGCGGCTTGCAGTGACAGCTCCTGCACGATGGAAAGACATGATGGAAGCGCTGGATTGGGGCTCCCAAGACGTTCAAGATGCATCTGTGGATGCTGTGTCGTTGAAGCCTCTCCCAGCGGCCTGGTTTCGCCTGGTGGCCAGTTGGCGGAGTGGCGGAACGACATGGTGACAAGGAACTGGGGAGACAACTCCGCGGTCCATCGGACGGTCGGTTCGTCTGCACACCAGGCCTTCTGGTGCCGTGTGGTGGTCGGGCTGATGCCACAGACCAGTGTTTTGGGGCAGCCGCTGCGAAGCCATGCCCGTTAAGCTGTGCTGCAGGGCCAAGACCGCGCAGAGATCTCATAGCCGCAGCCGATGGCCGGCTCCTCCAGCGCGCTCAGCGCCCAAAGCGAACTGAGAGGGGCTGGCTCGGTGGCTTGCCAGGCTTGCTGCTTCTGCCCGTCTCGGGTCGCGGTAGGCGTCACAACGTGGACAGCCCTGGCCATGTGTCTGCCTCGGATGGTGTCAGGGTGCCGTATATTGACAGCTGCTGCGCGACAGAAGGTGCTAAAGGTGCAGAAGCAAGCAGAAGGAAACCCGTCACATTGCAGCGGCATGCTTCCTTTCATTTCAGCGTGTTTTGTCGCAAGTGATGGAGTCGGCATTTTCGTGGCATGCATGGCGTGCTGGCCCAATCAACACCATTAGTAAGCGAGAAGGGCAGTCGCGATCTGAAGCTGACCGGCGGTGCCTGCCTGTTGCGCGTCCTCGAGTGGAAACAGGCGGCAGTCGCTCCCGACGTCCTCTGCCTCCCTCCGCCTCGCTCTGCAACTCGCCAAACTCTTTCCAGGAGAACGACGCCAAACTTATTAGAGAAAGCTATGCGCACACGGAAGCTGGGACCGCCGGCTGGCATGGCTGTCCCGGCTCCAGCTGTGAATCATCCCCTCTGCCGGTTCTTTCACGCTTGGCTGGTTAACGAACTCTCCCAACGTGCGTACGCTACCTTCTGACCCCACCGCACCGTCATCATCTCAGCCTTGCCCGCCCAATCTGCCTCTGATCAGCTGCCACATGACGCCGGCCGTGTTCTTTCCACGGTACGCAGTACGCATCCTCGTGACCATGGGCGCCAGACCTGCCCAGGCTGCCCTGCACCCCCTATGCATCTCAAGTCCTCCATGTCTACCAAACAGCAGCCCAGACCAGCAACGTCGACGGCCGTCACCTCCGCCCGGCTGGCCACGCTAAGATCTCGCCCGTTCCACCCTACAGATCTCTGCACAAGCGTCTCAGGCGTTCGGAGTGCCCGTGGCTCCACATGCTTGGCTCCGTCATGTTGAAGTTTGATCGCGACCCCGACTCGTACTAGCGCCGCTCAGCAGGCCTCTTCCCCGTCACGGCCCAGCCCAGCCCATCCCATCCCATCCCACCAACAACTCAACCCTGATGCGGAAGTCTCGATTCTTAACCGACGACGCCCACCCGCATGCCTGGGATTTCCTCTACGCACGTACACCAACGCGCTCAAACTGACTTTCGCTGTCGCTCTCTTTCGCGAATGCCTGTCACCCGCACTTGGTCATTGCCCTCGCTCTGCGGCACGGTTGTGGCATCACGTCTGCTGAGCCTCACCAAGCAATTGCATCATTGTTCCGCAGTCTTCAACCACGCCAGGACCATCACCATGCGCCGTCGTCCGGTGTAAACATCTCCTACCGTGTATCCAATTCCAGCCGGGGGTGTCTTCTTCCGCCGATTTCGGTGACAATCGACCGGCCGCCGACGCGCGACTTGCAACAACTTGATCGTGATGAGAAATGACATCTTATGCACCCCACGTTGCTAGAGTTTACAGCTATGGGCGCGGCACCTTCTCCTGCGTGCTGCAGCCGTCAAACCAGCCTACCCAAACCTTAGCACGCATATCCCAGTGCCGCTAGCCCTCGACTCGCCAAACCCTGCCTTACACGGAGTGCTCAACGCGACTTTGCGTCAAAGCACGTTTGGGCTACCCCCCCTCCCTCATTACAGCGCTCCTTTGTAATTACCAGTTCGTGCCATCACAACATGATTTGTTCCCCGCCTGCGCTAATCAGACTTGCTCCATCCCCCAACGCCTGGAGCCTCTCAGCCGCGCAGACCGCCTCGCTCAACCTGACCTCGTCCTCCACGTCTGTCAATATTCTCCGTTAGCGCTCAATACTGATCTCCCCGAGCATAACACCGCAGAAAGACTGTTTTGTCAAAGGAACGCGTCTGTGCTGCGGGTATTGAAGCCGTCTCGGGCTCTATGCTCGACTGTACCTGCGTCAGTGATATACAGTCAAACACAAGTCCGTGTGGCGGCGCCATCAACGACACTCCACATTGATGATCCCGTTGATCGTCCCCAGGAGCGTTGTGCTTTGCCTGGATGAGCACGCCAGACGTCGTGTCCGCTAGGCCCGACGCCCAGCACCCGCAAAAGCCATCCCGTCTAGAGGTGCGCCACGCATCCATGATGTACGCAGGGTAGACCGTTGTCGAGATTTTCCTTCTCCGGAGCATGGTCTGCATTTGTCTTGGGGTGCTGCCGTTGAAGCGTCAGGCTCCCAGCCCCCGAGGGTCCAGCCAGAACAGACCATGCATGACTCGTTCTGGCCGCGCGCTTCTTCATCAAATCCGACGGGCATACCATAAGCTGCTCACGGAAGGATTTGCTGATGCTCAAGCTACAGGTGCTGACGCCTTTTTTACTGTCAACCAACACTGAACTGCGCGCATCGCCTGCTATTCGCCTTCTTATACGGACATTGCTGGGGTATCGTCACGCACTGGCATCGATTCGATCCTCCTCGCTTGTTCGCGCGTAAACATTGGTGGAGAACTTCTGATCTGGAGAAGCGCCAATGGGGTGGGTCAATATCTGCAGCTCCGGAAACCTGCTTCCTACACCCACACGTTTTTCTTTGCATAATCCAGGCCAATCAAGGATGATGCACTCCCAGGATGTTTTACTCTCTCTCTCTTACCTTCCTTGAAAGAGGCATTGGTATCCTGACGCTGATATGTGTCCAATAACCTCTACCACGCGTGCAACTCGACTGGGGGCCTCGTCACTTAGCGAACACGAGAAAACATCAGACCATAGTGGCCCTGTGCTACAAACACCTTTCTGCATGCAAAGGTGGTTCTCGTAAGGCCCAATCACGCTTTTCTTTTGCTTTTTTACTCTCCACTGCTTTTATCGTGTCCTGCAATCTTCTAGCCCTCAGGCCTCCCACCCTCAACAACAAAACGTTCCTTGTCCACAGCCACGTAATTCGTCCGATTTGCACGTGGAGAACATGCGCCTGGGCATCAAACTCGCATCAACCCCATCAAAGCTGCAAGACATTCTACCTGACAGGTCGCAGCCAAACAAAAAAAAAGCATCAAGAAGGACCCACCGGCTATCTTCAATGCCGGTCGAATGAGATAACCGAGATCTGTCTGCTACACTTGATAGTCACACAGCGGAGACGCAGATGCATGAACAATGACAGAGTGACCTTGCATGTCACGACGTCAAGGACTTTTCCCAACTACCCAGTAGTAGCATTCTAGTCCCAACCATTCACGTTCGCTTATTGCTTACTGCTGCTTACTTGCCTCCTCCCTTCCTTCCCATGTGCATGCCCCCATTTCACACCATCCATCACACTAATCCATCTCCCCGTCCGTCTGATACAACAACAAAGATCTATGGTACGGCAACGGGGGGGAGCGCGGCTATCTTTGTTGCTTAATTTACTTAGCTTATTTGTTTGCTCAAATACCCTGTTGTGGCTGTCAAGTATTCGTCGTCAAGCGTCGGGCGCGGAGATCGCCAAGAAGACGGCTGGCGTTCGATTTGGGGAGTGGGCGTTTAAGTGCAAGTGCGCTGCCTGCTGCGGGGCGTAAAGTGGACGAGACGAGAAAGGGCGCTTCGGGTATGCTTCGAATGGACGGTTGAGCTTGGGTCGTTGCGCACTGTGATCAACATGACGAAGATGAGTTGTGTTTTGCCGCCGGTGATAGGTTTGTTGGTTCTGCAGGAACAAACATGACTGACTGACTGGACTATCTATCCATAGCCGTTCTCGAAGTAACACACACATACCAACGGTTAAGCGCAGTCAACGTTATCGAAGCGTAGGCCAGCGACACAGACAACAGTAGACAGTATGTCTAGAGTAGACCCAGGAACGGCGGCCTTGCTCACCTCACTCACAAACCCCCCCCTGCCAGAACCCTCAGGGAGTGACTTTTTCTCTCCTTTCCCTTTCCACACCGATGAGACTCTGCGCGCGGTATTGGGCTGACGTGATGTGACATGACGGGCGGCCTGTACTGAGACCGTATTTCTCCTGTCTCCCTTGCAGAACCGACCAGACCGACCAACAGACCGGATGCGTAAATTCCGTTTTCTTGACCGATCACGCACGAGTCCGACGAGTCTCAAGCATACGAGGTAGATATTGTCCGGTTTGCTAGTTTCCAGTCCCCTTTTCATCAAGGTGTTTGCATGCGCAATGTGGCTACTCCGCTTACTCTATTAGAGTCGTCAGAGCAGAGTTCCGCGAGTAGAAATGCTAGAATCTGTTTCCAGCGAGACTTTCACGAATAAGGCAATTGTGCGTTTTTTATTTATTTAATACACGGGCTCCATGGTTCTGACTTGTCCTCGTGTGTCAGAGCTTCCTACGTTCCATGACATGCGTTGAAAGCTTCTAAAACGTCGAGTTACGGCATGATGCCTTTGCGTCATCAAGCGCTCATGTGTCACGCGAACGTTTGCGTACTGCACTGCCCCATGTCTGTTCGATACCCGAACGCTCATGCGCTGAATGGACATTCTGGTTACGGTACGGTAACGCCACGGGGCCCCGGTGCGTCGGGGTCGGAGCGGTCCTCCCCACCGCACTGCGCCAGCCGTCACCCCGTGCTGGGTGGCTGGGTGGCTTGTATTAGCACGCGCCACAAGTGAGCGCGGTGGCGGTTTGTGGCAACGTTGGTCGGTGTTTGTTTGGGTGTCGGTGCGTGTATACTCCGATTCGAGGACAGTGCTTAGTGCTTGGTGCTTGGTGCTTGGTGCTTGTTCATGTCGAAGGCGATATTAGGGGGGAGGGGGTTATTTGTTTATACGTCGCTTCGATGCATCGAGGCGGAGAGATTAGAACGGTTGACATGTACTCTTGCATCTTTTGCCTTGGAAGGACACGTGCTGGGACGTCATCCGATCGGCATCGAGGGTTTTTTCATGTGAGCAAGTTGGCGATCACGAGCCCTTGCATGAATTCCCGGTCCGTTATTCTTGAAGTCGGCAGAGGAAGGCAAAGTCAGACATCCAGTACTTCCCTTTATCAATCTCTAGGAAGAGTAGAATGTAGATTGTATGATGAAGAAACAAGAATCCCTCAAAGCGGCGTAATATTTATACTCCAGGAATCGTCTTGTATTATCAGGTGTTTTGAGACATGTCCGCAAGACCGAGCGAAGGGAAAGAGAATCTATATGGCAGTGCCCTGTATGCTTTGACAGATTCTCATTAGACACTCATTCGGATATTTCCGCAGCTTTCGATAACTTTGGGAAATTTATGACCTCTCTCTCTCTCTCTCTCGGCAAAAGACATGAAGTCGAAAGCATCGCATTCTAACGTACACTGGAGCGGCCAGAAACATCGCGAAGATGCTGTCCAAGTTTTTAGTTCTCTTAATCGCAGAGGGGAAACATCATTCTGTGCTCAATACTTTTTGATAACTTTCGAAAGAGGAAGGACATGTAGGTTTCCTTCTGATTTTTGAAATAAAGAGGAAACAGGCGGATGATGAAGAGGAAGGGAGGAAGCTTGATTCCGAGTTTATATATCATATGAACCATGTTAGTAGTCATAAGGATGCGAGCTGATGCTGTGAGAATTGCACACAGAGCACATAATGAGATGGTCAATTACTTTTCGTAGGTCCCCTTCCCAAAGATCATGTATGCTTTCTTGATAATTTTGGACATTCGAAGATTTGCGACTTCTTCTTTGGCTGAGGACGTTCAAATAGTACATATGTTTTTTTACAAGTCCTCGAAAGGGGAGAAGAATCATGTGCGTATCGGTTGTGTTTTTGTTGTTCGTCTGCAGACCGGGAAGCATGTTCACAATCCGGAGTGTTTTGGAAGACTCCCGAAAGAGGAAGGACATCTGGAAAGCCCCAACCTATTTTGGAAGGAAAAGGTTAAAGCAGGTGATGAAGAAGGGGAGGAAGTGCCCGGGTGGTGTTTATATAGCGCATGAGCAACACCAGTAGTTATGAATACGCCAAGTGCGAATTTTGGTGAAGCAGTTGAAATGTGTGAACACTTCCTGGCGAGAAGAGTCCATGACGCCCACATGCAAGAGGCATACGATGTTTTTGACTCCTGTTCTCCCGTGATGATGTCGCTTCTGGATTTGCAGTTGAGCTCGAGAGAAGACAGAGAATCATGAGACTGAACGATCCATGTTTTGGATTTGCAAAGAAGTAGTACGATCTCCGGAAACCACTGCTCCATGGCTCGTTCGGTTGTTACGTATGTTGAAAAGCGGGAAGCAGGAAAACATGCGTCCATATGTTGCCATTTTTCGAAAAAGTGGCATTGCTGTGATTTGAAAGAGATATGCCGTCAGCAGCAGAGTTTCAAATATCAGCGAGATGCCACGCTAGCTATCGCGTTGCCATCTTCATGTTCGTGTCAACAGCACGCAAACAGAATCTTCAACACCCTCTCACATCTGAACCCTTATCTTACCTTTCCGCATCGTCATCGCAATCTGACACGATCACAAAGTCGCAGGCCTTACCACGATACAATCCCACCCGACCAGCCTCAAACCCAGGTCATCCTTCCCAGCGCGCCTCTCTCCGTACCACCCATCCTACCCATGTCTTCGGATCCCGGATTCCCGCCATCAAGCCGCCCCATCACAACGCCTCATCCAACGATACCCAGCACTCTCATCTCCGACCGAAGACGCCAATCGGAGTCTACGGCCTACCCCTCACACAAGCCCGTTCTCCAGTACTACCGCAATTCTACAAAATCGCCTTCGAGGACGCCGGCGCACACCACGAGACACAGCGAAGTGATACGAGATCGCTCGTGCTACCATCCCTCAGGATCGCCGGGAATGTGTGTGGCAAGAGGTGAGGGAAGCGCTTATGCTGGCTGGTGTGCCGAAAGCGGTGAAACATGCGTCTTGTGCATATATATGCGAAGGCCGAGGTAGTGCAATGTGTTTCGTGATGTAACCTTTTTTGCTTCTTGGGGAGGCGGTTGTGGAAAGTGTTGTAGAGGGTGGTGCGAGATATATTGCTTAGTGGCACGAGATTTCGGGGAATGACCGAGCCGAGGAAGGGGTATGGGATGGTGTTGTTGTGAGTTGATTAGTTGGATGCGTGATCTTTTCTTGCTCTTAAAGGTGTGTGGCTTGTTTTGCTAGATGTCTTCTTGATAACATGGAATAAGGATGAAGCGACCGGGATGATCGTCTGAAGATGCGCATGATCTCTTTGACAGGTTGGTAGTAGGGTACAGTCATTGTGTCGATGATAGCGTCGCTTGGTATAAGGTAACCTTTGTTAGATGATGCGAGCCTCGTACAAGGCTACAGCACCGTTAACCCGCAGAAGCTGGTATACGATGACGCGGCTTGGTATTCGCCGGCGCCACAGCATAGGGCTGCCTTCGGCAGTATACTCCCTTATATCCAACGACAACTTCCGTACTTCGTCGATCGACTGACCAACGATCTCGGAGACATATACTCGCCGGTTCACGGAATCGGAGACTTCTTCCCAGTCAACCTACCTATCATCTTGTCATTGACAATAGCTTCCGCCTAGCAACGACAAAAACCCGGACTTGTTCCCATCTCGTGCCTATATCAAACAAGCTATATGTAGCATGTCGCCTCATTCTAGGATAAGAACTTACCTATAGCTACTTTGCTACTTTGTTAATCCCACCTCTTGCACCACCAACCATGACATCCTCCCAACCTACCAATACCAAACCGCCCCTCCCCCTCTTCGACCCGCAAATTCACCATGCCTACTCCGCAAGTTGCCACTGCGGCATCGTACAATACTCGGTCCTCCTCTCCCCACCACTCACCCAATGGAAGGTTGTATCGTGCAACTGCAGCATCTGCACAACTCATGGCTACTTGCTCGTGTACCCCGAGCTATCGCAGCTAAGCATCCAGAGCGGTGAGAGAGCGTTGAAAGAGCATCGGTTTGGTAAGAAGCGCAATTTGCATAAGTTTTGTGGGGAGTGTGGGAGTGCGGTTTGGTTTGACCCACGAATGGGCGAGTTTGGGGATGCGCCGCCAGATTTATTGGGGGTTAATGTGTGTTTTGAAAGTTGCAGTTGTAGAGGTACCGGGCTAATAAGACTAGGTTCGCATGTTCCATGGTGTCAAGGTGGAGGACTTGGATGTTGTGCATGTTGAAGATCGGAATTCGTGACGGCTAGAGATTGCGAAAGAGCAATGATACGTGTAGAGTATATCAGTAACCTGAAGAGTGATACCAATCCTTCTGAACATGAGGAGTGCTACCCACTTGAAGCGTGCGGGGTGAAGATGTGGATGCAGAGTCTAAGTGCTCGCCAATGCCAAGCCGCTAAATTCTAGCCTCGGCGAAGAGATCCCTGCCACCAATTCGCGTCATCTTCACCACTCAAGTCCACCAAATCTCAAGCTCCAATTGCTACGAGCATCCAGTAGCCAGGATGTCTCGAGCAGGACTCTGGTGGAGTCGCGAATTCTTCAGCAGATCCTACCTCGGCTGTTTCTTCTCCAAAAGCTACTACTCCTACCGCCATATCCCCCTCCCCCATCATCACCGCCAGCTCCTCCAATCCCGCATCCGCTGGTCATACCTCTGGTACGCCAGCATCCTCTCCCTAGGCATAACAACCGGCCTCGGCGCCCGCCATTTCGCTGCGCCCCTCGGCCTGCCCGAACCCGGCTCCCGAGAAGACGATCTTATCCTCGACTCTCTACGCCGCGACATCGACGCCCTGGAAATCGTACAATCGCTGCGCTCTCAGTCCTACAATCTGCACACCGACACAGCCTTGCGATCAGGGCCGGGCTTGACGTCAAGCCCACAGGGTTCGAGTCGCAAGATAAGCGCGTATAAAGGGTGGTTAGAGCTAAATTTAGATTTCGGGAGGGAGAATGGAGGCAAGGAGGGGATATTGGGGATTATGAGTGGGACGAGGGGATTGGGTATACAAAGAGCGTTTTGGAATGCGGAGACGAGGGAGATGGTGGCGGTGGTCTGGATGGGAGGAGGATTGGCTGGGTGGCCGGGAGTTGCGCATGGAGGGGCCATTGCAACCGTCATGGAGGAAGTCATGGCGAGGATGGTCAGAGGACCGGATGGTGTTGTTGGTGTGTATATTGCTTCTAGCGACTATGAAGGGCGACTGCATGCTAACGTTGAAGTTAGGACCAGTTCATCGTCCAGACTCTCTCAGTCTAACCTACGCGAAACCTACCTACAGCCTCGATTTCTATATCCTCCGTGCGAGCTTCTCAAAACCTGATTTGCCGCAATCAGAACCGCTGCCGGAGCCTCAAACGCAGCCTACAAAGAGCTGGTTGGGATGGTTGAGCCCGGAGAAGGATCTTACGAAGAAGACTGAGGCGACGGGAAAGAAGGAGGTAATTGAGGCGACGCTGGAGAGTGTGAGTGGGGATCTTTGTGTCAAGGCAAAGGGCACGTTTAATGGAGGTAGTCCGGTGTTGTAAAGGTTGAGTCAAGAGAAGGTTATGGATAGATGGAAGGCATACTTAGAGTGATAATTACGTTGAGATACCCGATGGCGAAACGGCTATGACTGAGTAGGTCGTATACTGGAGAAGTGGACTGTTGGTTCGTATGCTGAACGCCTCAAGGACATTGGAGTCTTCAGCATAGTCTCGCCACCCCTAGTAAACCGGATCAGAATCCATAGTAACCCACAGGCATACGGAATATCATCGTATTACAAAGGGATATGGGATCTTCCGAGTTATGGGACGGCGGCGGAATATGTTGCGGCTGTGGCTGTGGATGTTAATACCACGGGCTTTTTCTGAATGTAAGCAGAACTTATCATCTTACAACATTCACGTTTGCTGATACACATAATAGTAGTCTGAGGTGAACGTAAAAGCACCCGCAAATTAGCTGAGGATGTCGAAGCCGTGCTTGGAGTTGAGCCGGTTATGGAATCACGCGGGCCTTTGACTTGGCGGCAAGGTTGGATGGGAAGGGCAATATGGAGAATCTTCTCGAGTAAGTGGCTACAAGCCTTACATCTCACTCAGGCGTATCAGTCTAAAAAGAATGTAGTCCTTCAGTATACTTTGTACTGAGCGGGAAGATCTCTTTGGGCGATGATGTGGACAACCACAAGAATCTTGAAGTAAAACTCAAACGATTCGCTGATGTACTGGGGCGACACACCATATAAATAACACAGAGATCAATACGTAACAACAGTACTCGCTCGCTGCACCTCGATCAACACTCTCGTACGCGTTGCCACACTACTAGTACTAATGCATATATAGTAAACTAAGAAACGACTTCAAAGAATATGCCATGTTCACAGCCCCAACAGAACCGCCCCTGTCACAGCCGTAACCACCACCCCAACAACCAGCACTACGATCCCGCCGTTATCCCCTCGCCCCTTGGATCCTCCCAGCGCAACATACGTATCGGTAACGCATACTAATACCCAGCTGGACATCAGCACACCCATCTCCCTCGTCTGTCCCTGGGCGTAGAAGCAGGAGAGACTGACCGCAACGGCGACGTCGCGGATATCGAGGAAGGCCATGGATTTTGCGTTGATGGCACCGCCTTTGGGGTTTGTTGGGTGAACGCCTAGGGAAACGGAGGCGATGAGTGGGCGGGCGAGGGAGAGGGTTCCGAGCGCGAGGAAGGTGATTTTTAGGCCGAGACAGATGTGGCGCCATGTTGGCTCGGATAGTATGGTTGATATTGACATTGTTGGCATGTGTTTTGGTCTTCGTTGCGCGAGGTCTGGATGGAGTTTGCATGGCGCTGGGATTGCAACTTGAGGTACGCTGGATTGGCGAGAAAATCTATTCAAAACCTTGATGGGAAGGTTGGGATGGGTATAACTGATGGTGAATCGTCTATATATGTTTGATTGGATCTGGGATGTGGTGGTGTCTTTGTCATGTACTTGAGTTGTGAGTGTTGAGGAATTGATTAACTGATTCCGCGACTTACACAAGGAGCGCGATGTTTCTTAGTGGTCGAGATGGCTATATATCATTGGTAAACTCATCGTATAGTTGGTCTTGTAGGCTTTGTACTTTCCACTGGGTCACTCAGCGCTTCCAAGCTCGTTATTTTGGAGATGGTGGTGGCTGTGAGACCTTCACCGCGACTGTGAGGAATACGCGCTAGATCCACGCTAACGCAGATGGAAACTGTTAGCATGCCTGACTTGCGGCTCATGGTACTGTACCATTTGTCCAAGTAGTGATCTCGTAGATGTTCTTGATTCACTCATTACCTGCCGGAAGTGGTGGCCATAATGAGCGTGCTGTCGATCTGGCCGGTTGCGCTTGCAACCTCAGAACGCGCTTAGCCAGTGTGTAGTAGCTCTTGCCTCTTTGCACATGCAGCACTTGCCGAGCCAGAAACCAGTAATTCGGATCATCCCAATCTTGCAACGCTCACTCCACCCTTGGCACCCTTCACCTCCTCTCTCGCTGCTGTTGCCTGGGATCTCGCGATGCCGCACCCGCTCACCTCGTTACACCACTGAACTCGCGAATTCTGCTTCACCGGCACTCAACATTGCACTCTTTCTTCTCGTACTCCGGTTCGTCACGCCCTGCGATTAGGTCGGAACTGTTGATGACCTCCGCAAACGACCAGTCTGGCGCCGCGTATCGACAGACCCATCGGTCGCGTCGCACCAAGATCCACTGCACCCGCACAACCACGAAGAAAGACACCAAGACCAAGAGAACCGCTCCCACACTTCAATACGACATGCATTTACCAGGACGCGTTCGACCTTTGTTGGCGGTCCACCTGCTGCTGCTACTTTGCCTAGTCACGTCCATCGCCGCAGACGAGGATGTTATATGGGTGGCTGGTATCATCAACGGCAAGAAATGGCTAGTCAGAGATGACCGACAGCCCTCTCTCTACACTGCCGACTACGGCCACTGCCTAGGCGAGAGCGCCATCAACGTTACCCGATTCGATGCCGCCTACTACAAGGACAACATGACCATCATCTTCCACCTGGAAGGCGAGACCGGGCTCCGGAGAGAAGACATAATGATGAACATCGGCATCTATGCGTATGGAGAAAGTCGATTTGATCTCACCTTCAACCCTTGCAACGCCAACATCAACAGCGCCTGTCCTGTCAAAGCCGGAATGCCAATCGAGGCGGCAGGTATCATACCGATCAACCAGAACGACACCGCTGGGATCCCAGATATTGCACTGAGCATTCCCGACTTTGAAGGACAGGCCATCCTGAGGCTGTTTTCAAATTCGACGCAGAACGAGATCGGCTGCTTTGCAGCACAGATCACCAATGGCTATACCTTTCAACAGAAGAGTGCTGTTAGCTCAACGCTTGGGGTCTTCACTCTCCTGGCCATCCTCTCTTCTTTCGCCGTGGCCGCGTACGGATCCAATATCGTCGATATGCGCAAGTATTACGCCCATTCGATGTCGGTCTCAGTGGTCTTTGCAGTATGGCATCACATCTTCTACAGCGGCGCGCTCTCAATGAACTGGCCAAGCGTCCTCGTGTGTTTCTGGAGCAACTTCGCCTGGGCAGGAGGAATGATCTACACGGAGCCAATGCAGAACATGATCAACGGATTCATCGGCTCGAACAAAGGAAACACGTCGCAGGTCGGCGCTGCAGGTACCGGCGAGAACAATCCCAGTCTGGGAGGAGGAGTGGATATTCACCAGATATACAAAAGAGGTGCGCTTCCTCAGGGTCTGAATCTCCAAGATTCTTTATCGAAGCGCCATCTCATCGACGCGAATAGTGGGTTCGAATACTATGGTTTGCCTGTCAAGCCTGGACTGCCACTTCCTGGCAACTATTCTGGGTTCGCGGGTACCCTTGCGACGGACCGTATTCCAGCCAGCAACGCTTTCATGACGGGCCTACTCTGGTTCTTGATCCTGATTGCATGCGCTGTTACGTCCATACTGGTCTTGAAAGCCGTCCTCGAAGGTCTGAGCCGTACAGGCGTCGTCAAGAGGGATCGCCTGGCGTTCTTCCGAAGCCATTACCTTGCTTTCACCGCGTCGACCATCCTGCGCACCGTCTTCATCGGATTCTACATGCTGACATTCCTGGCCATGTTCCAGTTTTCTTACCTAGCTCTTTCTGGTCCCGTCGCGGTTGCCTGCGTGGTATTCGTCGCTGTAGTCTTCGGCATCGGCAGCATCGCTGCCTATGCTTGTTTTTCAAGACTTCGCATTGGGAAGTATGTCTCTGAACCTGATCGTCTAAACATAGCAAAGCGACGATTGTGCAAAGTCCTTCCGTGGTTCAGCATCTCCAGGAATAGCAAACTCCCGCGCTCCGAAGACAAGGTATACATCGGTACCGTTCCGTGGTGGACGATGCATGCTATGGCGGATACCATGTCGATCCATGACGACGACCAATACATTACAAGGTTCGGGTGGCTTGCCTCGCGCTACAGGAGGACTCGCTGGTGGTTCTTCGTTGTCTGGCTGTTCTATGAATTCGTTCGAGCGGGCCTCCTCGCTGGCGCATCTACCCAACCCTTGGTCTAGGTCTTTGGTCTCCTTGTCGTTGAGATTTTCGCATTCATCGGCTTCATCATTCTGCGGCCCTTCGAAGGACAGCGCCTCAATGTCATCGCTATCTATCTTCTTGGGTTCAGCAAGGTCGCCACTACGGGATTGTCGGCAGCCTTCGACACCCGGTTTGGCATCGCTCGCATCCCGACGACGGTGATTGGCATCGTCATAATTGTCATCCAAGGATTCCTGTCGATTGCTGTGATGATACTGATCGTGATCGGGACGGTTTCTAGCTACATGTCCGTCATCCGCAACCGAGAAGAAACCAACCCGTCGTGTTTAATCCCCACACGTGAGAAGTACTTTACGCACATGGACTTTGCAGTACGAGACATTCCTCGACCACGTGCGGTGTCTATTCATTCAACGCCAGAAGTGCTGGGGACGCCATACTTTGAGGTGAAACAGGTGCGGCGGATGGCCAAGCTCGAAGATGAAGATGAAGAGTTCATGCGAGAGATGAACGATCACGCCACATCCCAGCTATTGCTGCCTGAGCAAATTCGCGATGATACCGCACAACGTCCGACCCAACGCAATAGAACGGGAAGTCTCCAGTCGCAAGCTTCCTACTCGACTTTGCCCAGAGCGGCTCGCCAGCATCGTCCAAGCTGGAGCAGACAAGAGTATACCGATCCGATGGATCCAAGACGTCAACGGGCTTTGAGCGACGCTCACGTCCGGACTCGCAAGGAGAGCCACGAGACTATCGACAAACATCCAAGCCCTCTCGGCATCTACCACAACCGACCAGACACCCCGATTCTTTCCTCTTCGGCAACGTTCGACGAAGTAGACCTCCTCACCCCGGATAAGAGGACAAGAAGCCGACTGACATCCGTCTCGCGATCGAGCTCGAGGCCGAAAGTGGAGAGTAGGATTAGTGAGGAGGGCATACCTAGCGTTCCAACCGTCCCAGCCACCCACAAGGGATCATAACGCGAAGTTGAGGGGACAACGATCAATACGAAGTAGCCATGCGGCCAACATCAGCAGCAGAGACCTATACCCCGAGTACATCCTCACAAAACAGCCTTCACACAGCTTACTACAATATGATACGAATGGAGATTGGAAAGCTCAAAAGCTTCTCCTCCTCTCAACAGAATGTTTGCGAAACATCCCCATCGATCATCGAACATGCATGATTCTTCGACAACAAGCGATACACCCACAGCAACAAGCGAGCGACATTTCCTTCTCTATCTTCTTCATCGACAGCGCATTAGCAGTATCGGCATTGGACTTGAACACGACGAGACAGTGAATCTTGGCGCATGATTTAGGGATTGTTGGATGTGGTATGCCTTTACGAACACGATTAGCGATTAACGAAAACGAAGCCGGATGGCACGTAGCTAGACAGAAAGACAAGCACAATGATGACAATGATGATGATGAAAAAAAAAAATCTCTCTCTGATGGCAGGTTTGGTGAGGTTGGTGCATGAAGTATGCGTGATGGAGTGGTTGATTGACTCCACCTATGCGCAGAACTCCGGATGGCTGCGTGGTTGCGTGAAAAACGGGAGAAAGGAAAAGTTAGTTCGAGAGGCGGGCCGTTGACAGCGCTGGACATTGCGCGTCACTCACCAGCCACACCTAACCAACCGACGACGACGACACCAGCGCTAATGTATTGTATTGACTCTCACCGCATTATCAAACGATAAATGCTGAAACCTCGAATCGCTCATGGGCAACTAAGGCAATGTTGCGCCAAGCCGCTGCTCAATCTCGTCCCGCTCCTCGCATTCCAACCAGCCTAGCAAATCTTGTCGCAGAAACTTTGGGTTGGGGAGGGGACGGGGGACTTTGGATACCCGGGGGCTGGCTGGCTTAATCTCCACGACAAGGGACAAGACAGCCACTACAGAGATTGGAAAGCAAGATTACGACGGTCTGGGCATCGGACTGGAGATTGCAAGATCTCATTCTGTTGTCGCTGTTGTTAATCCCGATGCCAGGTTAGCCGTGCTATATCCAGAATACTATGACAACAGCACCAGCACCAGCACCAAGATGTCTTTCCAAGAGATGCGGGAGCCAAGAAAGATTTTGGAAGAAAGTGCGTGGTCTGGACTGCCCCATGCCCCCATGTCGGCTATGACAACATGCGAAAAAGGTGGTGAGACATTGACACGGGGGAAAAACTCGTGCCGGTGCCTTGTTTACAGAGATTACTTCATGCCACGACCCATGTTTGCGCAAATCTGCGAGCTGTGGCGTCACCTCATCAACGAAGGAGCCGCCACAGATACTACGTCACATCTCATTATCGTGGCACAGGACACACAACGTTCTTGGAACATGGGCAACGGCTCCGTATGCCGGATAAGAAGATTTTGGCTGATCAAATATGGGTAGATGATGGCTACAGGCGTGTGTAAGTGAGGAGAAGGAGGGGCGCAGCAACGCGTGGTTGGCACGATAGCGGTGTCTCGCGACGCACGACGTTGAGTTAGCTAGGCCTGCCGCATCAATCCATCCTAACACATCGGTCTACCTTCTTTGAGAGAGGGCGCACCACCCATCGCGATTGTAGGAGGCGCGCTGCGTGTTTCCGCATGGCCCAGCCACGGCATTCCTTCGATCGCTACTGCATCTGGGACCAGCGGTGACATCACCCTTCTTTAAGGTTGTGGCGGGAGACCCCACATGCGCGTGCACCGACTAGGGCCAACCCTGTTTTGCGCGACTGCTTTGGGCGCGTCGGATGTCCATCTTTGCTGTTTTGGGCGGAGGCCATCAAGCGGAAACCTGACTTTTTGCTACTGACGTTGCTGACGCTTGGCTGTTTGCGGTTCCCATGCCAGAGTCACCTGCAGGATGTGAGTTCTGAGACGGAAATTTCGTTTGCATGGGGCGCGTGCAATGAGGTGAGGAACTGGGGAGGCCAGGCACGGACACGGTGTGACGTAGCCTTTTGTGCAAGGGCAGTCGCTGTTTGTCACACATTGCGACTGCTTATAAGTGAGCAGGGTGCTTTGTTTGTTCTTGTTCTCACTCACTCAACACCAACCATCTACCAACGAACCTACAAACAATCACCCTCGAACCTTGTACCCCTCCCATACACACACAACACCACCGCTGCAATGGGTGCCGTAGTATCTTGCATCAAGTCGGTTGTACGTATCCCTCTCACCCCATCACCTGGCAAACAAACATGAAACCCGTCGCTAACGCTCCATTCCAGTTCCGCACCATTGGAAACTGCATCATGGCCATTGTCAATGCCATCGCTGCTGGTCTTAAGGCAATCATCAACGCCATCGTCTCCCTCTTCGGCATCATCATCAGCTGCCTGACCTGCGGTCGTGGCGGCGGCGGAAGAAGGACTACGCATACCAGTAGAGTCTAGTGTGGACCCGTTTCTCACCTGTAGCTCTACTGATAAACACTCTTTCCCCGTTTATTAGGATGGCGCATGAGGAGATTCGGGTATTACTGAAATGAAACACGGACTGCTGTTTACGACGGACGATCGTACCGAGGACGTTGCTGCGAAGGCCACACGACGATATCGCAATTGCGTATCGACGCCGACTCAGCGGAATGACGACCGAGCGACGATCGTTTTTGCAGAAAAGACGTTTGTGCATGTGTTTGTACACCTATACCCCGAGGAGCAGGAATGAGGATGGATGTGGTAATCATGAACGGAAAGCGAGCATGGAGTTACAGCGACTACCCCCTTCAGTTTTTCTTTTGTTCGTTTGTTGCGTCTGAGAGGAAGATGGATGCTAAAGGGATCGTGGAAGGAGGAAATCATTCTTGATCTCGGATCACGACCTGGAGCATAGATACCCCCAGCTTTCAATGGATGCACTATAATACCCTACTTGTTACTTCTCTTCTATCGCGATTTCGCTTCATTTTACGGCTTGCCTGACAACGTAGTTCTCCACACCGGGATCGGCGCGATCTGTACTGCGTTTGTTTACCGCTAAGCCCTTCTCTCCCCAGCCGCAGCAAATCGAGATACCGGTTCCTCATTTCGCCTCCGCGGATGCATATACAGTTGCATTGCAGGAATTGATGATGCACATGTCAAAAACAATAGCGTATAACTGTCAGGCCTAGCTGACGATATATACTATCCTTCACCATAACCAATAGTTCACTAACTATAATGTCAGAATATAGCCCTGCACCACTACGCTATGCAATTGGACAGGTACGTATAATCAACAAACTACTAATCATAGTGCAGGATAGTATTTATCGTTAGCTAGGCCTAACAATATCCTCCTTTTTTATGATAGTGGAATTTAATTATTATAGCTAACGAACCTGTAGTAAAGCACAGTGTTGCCATTTCTATAATAGCCCGGAACGTACATAATCTGAGTCTGCCTAGCAAGTGCACCAAAGTAATGCGGTACTTTTATCTAGGTCTTATTACTCCAGCATTTCCTGCAATAAGTGAATTAGTGCACTATCGCTCTAGGCTAAAGATTTGGCAATAAGTCACGCAAGGTGCGGGGTAGCTAGCTATCACATGTACACGAAGTCTGTTGTTTGTTGCCTTCCTCTCGCACGATCTTAGCTAACAATACCTGGAGACCTCCAGACCGAGCGACGAAGATGACCGCTAATCGAACCGATCACCAACAAGCTGACGATGACCTGCCATACGGACTCTCCAAAACGAAGCATCGCAAGATCCTTGATGATCTCCTTGATACCGTGCGAAAGCAAGAGGACATCATGGGACAACTCCTTAGAGATCTAGAGTTTTTCCGCAAAAAATTCAAGACCTCTCTGGAGTACGACAGCGGCGGCGCGGAAGACTATTGCGAGGAGATGGGAGACGGGACAGAATATGATGTCAGATCCTATACCGACGCTGGGGATGGAATAATCAAGGAGGAAACAACAGTGAACTATATCGGTTACAAAATTGCTATGGATAACTTTCAGATGGGTCTCAATAAAACGAAAGACCAAATTGAGAAGATCTGGAAAGATGTTGATGTGGGCAAGGGTTCCCTCGCATTGCCGAAATGGGAAGCGGACAGTTTGGAGAAAGGTCGCAAGGCTGCAGCCCAAGACTAACAACATATTGTATGTTCTAAGAAGGGCTCAATAGAGGTTATACTCGCCGATCAATTCGATTGAAGTGATCTTGAACAGTCTACTACACAACGATGAGGGAATTCATCCAGAGTTTTGCCTTGTTCTTAATATCGTAACAAGAACATTGAGCATTAGTTGAGAGTTTGATCAGTTCTTACCCATAGCAAAGGCGTAGCGATCTATATTCCGGCATGTCAAACACCGCCCTCGTCTGCAGCGGTGATGAAGGCGCAATATTATTTCCGTTCTCACTTCTAACATTCTCAACCTACCGACTCTCCTACACCTCCATCAGACTACCCATCCAACATTTCTGCAACAAGACTACGACAAGGGAGGATAGAGGATAGAGGAGAATGTAAAGATGTAAAAATGTAGTCATCAATGTGAATGCTGGGTCGACGTATCCTCAGTACCGTCGTGTATTGTGTACTGCAACATCAGTGATTACCAAGACAAAGATGGAAGTAAGATGGCTCTGAAACCTAGCAAGCCTACCCATGGGTGAAGCTTCAAAACACCGACAGTATAAAACACGTCGCATGCGATAAACCTCCTCATCCTCCCTCCATATCTGTTTTTCACGTCCAGGACGAACAAATGTCCCAAGAAGTGATCAAGAGCCGAAAAAACCTCCTCGCCTTACTTCGCCCACAAACGCGTATAGTGACTCCAACGCTCCAGCACGACCTCCCCACTTGTCAAAACCCCCCTTGTGGATTTCCATCATGAAGCGGATTTCGACAATCAAGGCACAGCAGGCGTTCACATTACATGGATTCTACCCATTACCAATCAAATGGGGGGGGGGGGGGGGGGGAGTTCAGGGTATCCAAAAACTAACATAAAAAAGCCTTCTTTCTTTCTTCTTCTTTTCTTTGTGGTTGATATCCTACTAAGAAAAAATATCATATATTCTACATCTCCCTATAACTCCCCTCAAGAGCTTTCCTCTGTACCCCTCCTCCTCCTCCACTACTATACCCCTGCTCCCCTTGCGCCAACGGCGAAAAAGCCCTATACGGCTGCGCCTGCTGTCCTGCACCCCCTACACCAGCCACACTTCCACCCACGGGCGTATAACTCCTCTGCCCAGGGTACGCAGGCGCGGCATTAGTAAAACTCGCGTGATCTGTTGATTGGCTTGCTGGATAGCCTGGTTGCAAGGCTGCTGGCGCTGGGGGCGGGGTGTAGGTCTCGTTTGCGTAATGGTCGTTTGAGTGGTAGGAGGGGGATGGGTTGTTGGTGTAGGTCTGGTTGTACGAGTGTGCTGGGGGAGGAGAAGGGGATGCGTAGCGGTTGTCGACGTGTTCGTCGTAGTAGTCTCGCTGGTCGTAGGTTTGTGGGATTTGTTGAGCGTATGGGCCCGGGTTTTGTTGGGGCTGGGGCTGGTTGTAGGGACTTGGTTGGTCGCGGGAGGAGTAGGGTTGGGGTGCGCCTGGAGAGTGGCGGCCGTATGGTTGTTGTTGTTGTTGTTGTTGCTGAACGTATCCTTCGCTGTACACCGGTGATAAGTTGTGCCCCGGCGACCCTCTTCTATATTCGTCCTGTTGTGCATACGGTCGGCCGTACCCACCCTGGTTGTTCACCGGCGCTCCTTCGCTGACGAGAGAATCGTTTTGATACCCGGTCTGAGGGTACCCGTAGTTATCCATTGGCGAGACCGGGGACCTGCCCGGGCCAGGAGAGCGTCGCTGTGTTGGTATCGCGGCCGCGGCAACACCCCCTCCCATTGACCCACTCGTCACGCTGCCGTTGCGGTCCAGTCTATCCAACTCCATATCGCCTCGCTTCTGCGGCGCGGGCTGTTCCTCTACCTGAATGTGGACGTCGCGGCCGTCTTTCCATGTCGGCATCGCGGGTAGGGCGTCTTCGTTGACGACAGCGCGTGTGGAGTCAAACGTCGCGAACTGCGGTCTTTCGGGCTGCGCAGCGGCGTGCGGTGTAAAGGTGGGCATGGCGTTGGAGCGGTATTGCTGGTTCACTGGGCGAGCGTCGATGGACGGAGCAGGCGGTGCAGCGGCATGTGCTTGTGCATAAGGATTCTGGGCATATGGATTCGGCTGGGGAGGAGGCATGCCGTATGGCGGGGGGTATTGCGCCTGGGGGTCGCTTTTGACGCGCTTGTGTCCTCTTCCTCCGCTGCCGCTGCAGCAACACGTACAGCATCTGAAGCAGCAGCACGCGCACTCGGCGCCGCAGCATATGCATCGCGCTATGCAGGTAACCACGGATATGAGGATGAGGCCTCCGATGATGATTGCGACGATGACAGGCCATCTAGAAATTGTGAGCACAGGGGTGCAAGCCTGAGGCTCGTTCGTTGCGGACGCACTTGCAGTAGGCCTTGGCCATACAATTGTCCCATGAACTGAGCGTGTTCCTCGCCTCGTCCAGGGGATTCTGGCGCGCAAACAGCGGATGCGCGAAGAGCGACGGCATCGCGATGTCCTCGTGGCTGTATCTACAAGGCGACGCGTCGACAATGTGTTGGATTCGTTCCGACCAGCGGGTTTAAGGGGATTTGCCAGTCGCAAAGGCCGGGTACGGGGGGTATAGCGGCTACAGATGGGGATATAACGATCGCCGGTTCACAACGTGCTTCATAGCGTTGTGAAGGTCCCACTACAGCATCAATCGGGGAGAGGGCCAGGACGAGGGAGTGAGATTGTCTTGTGTCGGTGCATCTCGCTCGGCTCCTTGAATGACGACGGGTAACCAAGGCGAAACGTCCGTGAAGCTTGGAAGGGGCGGGAGAAGGCCAAGCACCCTTGTCTACGCGGTTGGGTGGCTGAGTTAGCCGCTAATCCTCGTTTCGCATCGTTTTGTTGCTTATTCCCCGCGTGCAAGCGTAACGGTTACGACGTATTTGTAGCATGTCGTAGACCGGACTGGAAAGTCGATGTCGCGTCTTGATGGCGTGCAGTAGTAAGGCTATTGTTGGTAGTTTGGCAAGGGGTGGAGTTGACAGAGGCACGCCGTCAATCAGAATGATGCTGGACATTGACATGATGGGCGATATCCTTCTGTTTGGTTCCGAGTACATGACATACCCATAGTATGTAGTAAAGTGAGTGTGCAATGACCACCATTGGATATCCGACATGGAAATATGTAGAGTGACGCCGTCAACTCGAAGCAGATGCCCAAGAACCTAGTACTCAGTCATAACCCCGGCTTGGAGTGACCATCTGGCGGACCTGAAACACTCTCACAATAGATTGTGGCATGATTTACACTAGTCTTTGTCCTCATGGCCTGCCTGGCCACAAGTGGTATGCTCTCCAAGTTCCCCGCGCTATGGGCTGCTGCTGACACCTGTATGGAGAGCAAGCTTGGGTAGAAAATAGCACCGTTTTAGCGGATGTTGGTCAAGTGCGTCGATGCGTAATCTACCCTTGACCTCCGATTGATGCAAATAACAGTCACTCATCTCTTTTCTTCTCTGCGCATGCGACAGGAGTCTGTCCGTTCGCAACCATAACGAGCTCGAACGATAGCCCTAAGACGCTTCCCGCCGAGGAGCGGCCAGCTCCAGAACTACGTAAACTCGATAAGAACACAAAGCATCCTGTTTATCCATCAATACCATGGTACACGTCTCCACAACGCGTCTTGGGTGTGGTCCCGTGTTGCTGCCAACCATCCACAGCGACGGCGCTCCAAGACCCCGCCCTCCCCCGCACTAGCCGCATCAACACGCCTCCCACACCAGCTGCCCCTTCCAGCCAGCTCCAGCCCACCTGTCCTGCCCCGCTCCTCCCAACCAGATTCACCTACGTCACCGGTCACGCAGCTACGTACTACACACGTCTAGGCGGCTACATAACCCCATCATGTCGACGTTTCCAGCCCAACCTTCTGCTCAAGTCCTCCAAGCCTACCAGCAGAAAGCACAAACCCTCTACCAGAACCTACCCGACCTTCCCACGGATAAGACCGAGGAAGAAGAAACAACAGCAACACTCGAACAGGACGTCAAGAACCTCGACGTCAAGGACGAAAGCCTAGAAGACAAGGCCAACAAGTACTGTCGAGAGTTCCTGTACATCGGCGGTCCTGCACCCCCGACATATCATCGACAGGAGAATAGAGAAGATACCACTTCGACGTAAAAACACCATGCCTGACCACCCCGTTGAACAGGGCGCCGCTGGTAGTACGTTCAACACCAAGACCCATGCCTTCCTCCTGCCCAACCCGCCTTCGCATCCTTGGCATCCCCATCTCCCACATCCACTTGTGCATCTTCGCTGACTGAGTCGTTGCACAACAGGCCTCACCGACAAAATCGCAAAAGAGTCGTCCGACTCGACTGCCTCGACGCACCAGAACCACGCCGATATCCAGGCTCACAACTCAAAGGGCCCTGCGATCCCGGATAACATGCCCAAGGCTGAGAGCAAGGAGGACCTTAAGAAGAGGGCGGAGGAGTTGAACAAATAGATGGGTGAAGAACGGGGGAGGGAGATGAATGGAGGAATCTTGTGGGCCAAGGCAAAGACGGACAACATGATCGGACGTTGATGCGATATGGGATGTGATACTGAATTTATGATTCTTAAGTTGCCGAGTTAATGTTATAGTGTGGTGCTGAGCTGCATTCGTGCTTTGTTTAATTGTGTCTATGCTGATGGTGCAGTTTTCCTACATCCACTCCCTCTCCCACTCACCCGCCACTACATCTTCTCACAAGCCGCGCGGTGGTTCCATCCATCGTCTTCATGTCGAGTTCCCGCTCCACTCATACCCTAAATCAGGTTTTGCCGCCGGGGGAGTCTTGTATGTAATGTTGAAGAAGAATGATTACACGAGTGTTGCGTCGATTGAACTGCGCTCTAATTACTTTTGCATTTTCTTCACTGATACATGCTGTTGGGTGTGGGCTGTATGACTCGGTGGGAGGCAATGCGAAAACGAGTGCGACACGTAAGCTTGGCATGTCGGCGGAGATCCAACACATCTGTACCCGGATACCGGACAGATCCTAGGGTCGTTGAAATGTAGGTAATGATATGTATAAGAGAGACGCTGTTGTTTTTCTAAATATCTGCATGTCACGTTTGCTCCGCAATCTTCTCGTTGGACTACTTGAATGTACAGCACCTTGAAAGTTTTCCAAAGACGTGGCTACAGTGAGAAACGCGAAAACCATGCCACTCGCAGTGTAACTGAACTTTTTGGCATACGCGCCAATAGTAAGTAAGTTCGAAAATGCTAGGATGTGTGCATGACAATGAATCAACCAACTTACAAAGTCTTGTCCGCTGTCAAATACCTCGTCACGATTGCACTCTCACTTAGCCGTCGTCGATTGTTACGACGGACAATGGTTGCAGGACCAACTCGCGCAAGCGCTCTGGTAACGGGCCCCCTCACATCCGGTTACATCGACACAATCCTTCCGACCGGCCATGGAATGCGAAGATACTGCGAAGCCAAAAGCATCGCCTTGCACTCCATCGCCATTCCACTACTAGGTACCAGCAAGCACCCAAAAGCAGCACCTGTGCCCGCCTATAACACTCTACATATTGTCCACCACAGCGAATCCAGGAACCCGTACTATCCTCTACTTACACGGCGGCGGGTACACAAATCCAGCCTTTGCACCCTCGCACATTCCCTTCGCGCTCAGGCTCGCTGCTGCGGCCAGTGCATCAACGGTAGCCTTTTTTGGAATACAGACTGGCGCCGCAGCTACAATATCCAGGACAACTCGTCCAAGGTGTTGAGGCGCTGAGATATCTGTTTCAAGAACCTAGTGCAGACGGTACAGGTGTTGCAGGAACGGCAGCGTCCAACACTACACTTGTAGGCGACTCCGCGGCTGCAAATTTAGTCGCTGGTGTGCTGTCGCATGCGTACTGTGCGAGTCCGTATACTGAGCCTGTTGGGCTAACAACGGAGAGGATTGGCGCGGCGGTTTTGATCAGTCCGTGGGTTGGGAGCACCTTTGAAGGCGGCGGCTGCGTGTCTAACGCCAAAAAGGATATAATTGATATCAAAAGTATGGTCTCCGCGCGAGATAGATGGAGGCCAAGAACAGAGGATATCTGGGTTGATATTTTACAAGGAGATATACCACATGGTAATTGATGGATAAGACGGGGTTTTTTTGGTCGAGTGTGTTTTCCGGCCCGGCACGTGTTGTGGAAAAAGTGATTGTGGCCGTGGGTGAAGATGAGATATTTTTGGATGATGTTGTTGCTTTTGCGAGCATGGCTGGAGCGAAGGAAGGATCAGGAGTTGCTGGAGAGCGGGATGCAGTGGCGTTGTTGGTGAGATGTCCTGGGGAAACTCATTGTGGGGCTATGCTGGATGCGCGGGTAGGTTTGGAGGTGGAGGGCTCAATGTTGTCGCAACTGTTGGCATGGCTGGAAAGGATCTGAAACATCCTGATGAGTTTGAGCAGACCATGTACCTGCTTTCGCTATAGTCTGTGCTTTGGTGGAAGTAGCTGACGTCAGCCATTTCAATCATTGGAGCCCCGGAGAGCGAAAGATCCGTTTCACTCGCTTGGGAAGTCTTTGTGTATAGCCAGGCGTTCGAAAGTATACACGCGACGATGGCCGCTAAATGTGCGGTGGGATAGAAATGCAACCAGGCAAAGTGTGCATTAGGGTGGGAAAGAAGAGACGGCAGACGCTAGTTCGAGCTAGGCATAGCTACCATACCTAGGTCGAATGTTGAAAGTGCTGCCTGATCATGACACAATCTTACTGTCAGCTCGCTGGATTTAGATACCCACCACTGGTGTCAACGGCTGACGACCTGGTAGACTCCTATCTACTTCATTTCCCACGTCTGTCTGTCTTCTCTTATACTTGTGTCTTTTTTTATAAGTTCCTAGACGGCCGAAGCAATGAGCAGTTCGCATGAAAACAACACCCTTTGTGAGCGCTGCAGCTTGTTCAGCTTTGACGACCTTACAATTGGAGGTCAAGAAGTAGTATGCGAAGATGGTGTTGCGCGACTTGCGTTCCCAGAACCCCAAATCGAAGCACGTCCTCGAAATTGGACGCCAGAAAGCCACGATATGCCTTTTTACCAACTGATCCGCCTTGGCTGGAAGTTCGACGACAACCTGCCTGACATGCCTGGATTGGCTCATTCTGCTCAGCTTGGTTGTGGATTCTGTCAGGCTTTACGCAGGTCGCTAGAGGAAAAATTTGCGAAAGAGGCGATGTCTGATTCCATGTACAGTGGTCCACTGAGTTTGGTGGCATATCTTTCGCTCGTCGGTGAAGGAGCTGAAGCAATTCTGGTAGAGGGAACGTTCAATATGAGCACGCTTGAAGATTGTGATAATGTTACCTTCGGGGCCACTGAGAACAGGTTTGGGGACACCAAAAAACTTGTCCAACTCCTTTTCCCTATTGAGGCAGCCTCTGGTAAGTTACGTTAGCCAGCTATGTTTTGGATCTTAGAGGCTAACTGTTTATCTAAAGATTGTACGGAATGGCTAGGAGCTCAATCTGCACGTAATGATTCATACTTGGATCCTATGGTCATTGACAAAATTCGTCAATCTCTAGATCATTGCACGTCGACATGTCAGACTGAGACTTCATCTCCGTTCATGCCTACAAGGCTTATAGATGTCGGATGTGACGCATCCTCCATTCCTCGCTTGGTTCTGTCCTCGAATATCAGCAAAACAGAGATAACAAAGTATGCTGCCCTAAGCTATTGTTGGGGTGACGAAAAAGACGCCGAATCGCAGTTCAAGACCGAGAAAGCATCTCTTGAATCCAGGTGTGCAGGTCTGCCTAACGAACTTATGACGCCGACCGCCAAAGATGGCATCGCGCTTGCAAGGGCAATCGGCCTTCGATACATATGGATAGATGCTCTATGTATTGTGCAAGATGATAAAAATGACTGGTCGCATGAATGCTTCCAAATGGATCAAGTATATCGCCATGCTTTTGTCACTTTCTGCAGCCTCAACTCGGATTCATGTCACGAGGGCTTCCTTAATAGAGCGCCCGCCGTGAAAGTTCCCTTCCATTCAACGATACGAAAAGCTATCAAGGGTTATTATCTGATTCGACTACGACCATTAATGGAGTTTCATCAGAATCGGGGGGAGCACGCATGGGATTATTTTACATCGAAGTGGAGCAAGAGATGCTGGACGCTTCAGGAACAGGAGACTTCAACTCGACTCCTGCTTTTCGGAAACTCAAGAATGCACTATGCTTGTGCAAGATGTCGATGGTCTGAAGGGGACGAAGCTCCTCAGGACAACGGAATGGGAGTTCTGGACCACATCACCAAGTTCAAGGAAAACGGACTCTCCTCCACGGAATTGTACGACTATTGGTACCTGTTACTCAACAATTATAGTCAACGCTCGGTGACGTTCGACAGGGACCGACTTCCCGCCATTTCCGGACTTGCTCGCATGATAGGCGAGACACTGCAGGATCAGTACATTGCTGGTCTTTGGAAAAGAGATTTACTCTGCGGTTTGGGATGGCGCAGTTTCAGTGAAAAGCTATCAGCCACTGAGAAGCAATCGCGCAGTCTTGAGACTCACCTGCGCAATATCCGACAACGGAACTATGTTGCGCCTTCTTGGTCTTGGGCATCGTGCCCAGCTACAGCAAGTCCGAGTCGAGCCAGTAATGATATAACTGTACTGTCAACCATAGTGAATGTTCATGTTGACACGGAATTTGAGGGGAATCCATATGGACAAATTTCTGGAGGGTTCCTTCGAATTCGAGGAAAGGTGGCTCCAATGCCGACATGGTTACCAGACGGTCAAGCCTCGCAAGGATGGGCAGACTCCTGGTATCTCAGAATGGGAGATATTTTCGATCGTCTCCACGTTGTTACAGAGTGGCTTCACAAAGAAGGTAAAGAAGCAGGACTAGAGCGTCTCGTTGTGATCCCCCTCTCCCGGCAGGAGCCCCCGGATGATACGTTCGCACCAAAACTATCGGCTTTGTTGCTCTATCCTGCGGATGAACCGAATCAGTACTATCGAGTCGGGGTGGTAGCTTCTAATGGACTCGACGCGTACGAAGAGATGATGTCTTGGTTTGAGGATGGGCAAGAAGAAACGATATGCATTATCTGATACAGAGGGATGCTAGGAACAAAGTGGATGCACTCTCAGAGCGTGTAGGAACAAGTACGCACGCATTGTTGGGGGTTACCGGTTTGCCGACGCTGGTGGTGGGTGCGCCGCAGCAGGAACCCCACGAGATTGCACAACCATGTCGCTGGCGGTCCTCCGATGCTCTCAGGATCTGCAGTCCTGGCGTGCCGGAACGTGAAAATACTCTTGGAGAAGAAGAATAAGAACAGAGAGACGACTGCGATGCGGAGAATACGTCCTGAGCCATTTATCGGGAGTAGTTGCGGAGGAGCTGCCGACGGATCACAGCAACTACGTCCTTGAGAACACCAACCCCTAATACAGAATCGTCGTCTGCATCGAAGCCATCGACTTGACTCCTTCTTTCCGTCAACTGAACGCGCTTTTATTATTTGCTCGTCCTCTTATTGCGCTGTGGCCTGGCTTGTCTCACATCCGTTCCGATGATAGCATCCGATCCGTTGATAAGAACCATTCCGCAGATAAGACCCACGATGCGCCACTTCGCCACTCACAACTTCCGACATCAACACGAAACCCATACCAAAAGGTACCCTCAAATGAGAGTAGTCGCAAACTTGAGGAAACGCGATCCGCAGATAAGATGTTTCCGGGGTTTGTCCATCCGCGCCTTTCAGTGCGGGTGAGTGGCTCGATCGGCATCGGGATTCAGGATACTGCACACTCGGGATGTGCAAGGCGCTGAATATTTATTAGAACGTGTTGGAAACCCAGGATTATTATACTCATTGCTCAACTTCCCTTGCGATCCTTTTCTTTTCTTCCAAATTGAGCAACTCAGCAACCCCTCCCTTCGCCTAACCGACACTAGCCTTGGCAACATGGGCTCAATTGAGATTGGCTGGAGGCGACTCAGCGTGGGCGTTATTGGAGGTGGTATTGGCGGACTATCGACAGCCATCGCGCTACGCCGAGCAGGTCACGAAGTCACCATCTACGAGCGAAATGACTTCGCAGGAGAAGCTGGTGCATCAGTTTCATGCGCAGCAAACGGCACCCGGTGGCTACACGAATGGGGAGTTGATGTGCAAAAAGGCGATCCCGTTGTTTTGAAGAAGCTCATCAACCGAGACTGGAAGACTGGCGAGCCAGTTAGCGTTTACGACCTCGATGATTACGAAGAGCGGTGGGGATATGTCTACAACATGTTCCATCGCCAGTATATGCACAAGATGCTTATGGATACTGCGTTACAAGAGGAGGGTGAGGGTACCCCGGTGAAGCTGTTGGTCAACCATCCAGTAAGTTTCAGCTAAGCGACAACAGTACTGTGTCGTCTCACATCACATTGCTGACAATAGTTTCTAGTGCGAGAGTATAAATCTTGAGACCAGCGAGATCAGATTCTCCAACGGAGTTGAGGCACAACACGACCTCATTGTCGGAGCAGACGGTATCGGATCGGTCACACGAAAGCTCATCGGCGTAGTCACAGAAAAGCGACCAGCAGAACAAAGCTGTCTACACGCAAATGTCATGACAAAAGACGTCAGAAAACTTGGTCTCACAGATTACTCCCTCAACAGCGCACTAGAGTACTGGGGCGGCCAAGAAGGCAAGTGGGACAAGATCGTCTTGTCTCCTTGTAATGGCGGCGAACTTCTTTCATACTACTGCTTTTTCCCCCGCGCCGCTGGAGACTACACGAATCACAGCTGGGGAGGTGCCGATCTTCCCGTCGAAGAACTTCTTGCACCGTATCCTGAGCTCGATGCGCAGGTTAAGGCCCACCTCGCTATTGGCATTGAGGTGCGGCCTTGGAGGCTGTGGGTGCACCAGCCATATCCATACGTTGTCAAGAACGATGTCGCGCTGATCGGCGACGCCGCACATCCGATGATGCCGCACCAAAGCCAAGGAGCGTGCATGGCCCTCGAAGACGCAGCTGCCCTGGGTATCCTCTTCAACAAAGACTACTTCAAGGGTGATGTACGAGAGTCACTCGCCATCTATCAGAAGATCCGCCTGCCTCGTGCCACGAAGGTCCAGGCTTCAGCTGCCAAGGCAGCGTACAACATCAACGAACGAATTGGCTTCTCGAGTAACACATCCATTGCCAACTACAAGGTTGAGGATGAAGCGAAGAAGTTGACGATCGAGGAGATGAACGGTTACGATATGTACAAGGATATCGACCAGGCTTTTGCGGAGAGAGAGGGAAGGACATATACCGACAACTATGTCAAGGGGCTGCCTTTTGGATTGAAGTTGTCAAACAGGATTACTATTAATCGTAACACGGAACTGTCAAGTCTATAGGAAGACTAAATGAAGTTAATAAAACTAATATTACCTACTATTTGCTATACGAGCACCTCGTTAGTATAAGCTATAATTTCTTACAGCTCTACTATTTCCAAAGAGGTAAAAGATTCTATATCTTCTACTATAGGGCTTTAGTAACTACCTAACTATAGTAGAGACACGTAATTACTACTAGTTAGGCTAGCAAGTTAGGTCTCTACTTCGGGTTAGGCTAGCAAATAGGTCTCTACATCGGGATCTTATTTTCCTTAATATCTCTACTAGTTCTAATCTAATTATAATAAGCAATAGCTTATTCTATAGCTAGAATCGAGATCTATATTTTGTATATAGAACGTATCTAGCTAGCTACTTTCGCTAGCTAGATATCTTAGATTAGAGCTAAATGTAGAGACCTAACTCTTAGTACGATAGGTTATTAAATAACTTTTAAAGTATAAGAGATATACAGGATCTTTATATATATAATATATAGATTAAACCTAGACCTATTGTGCCGGTACATAGGGTGTAACCTAGGTGCAAATTATTAAGTCTATACGTAACCTAGATAGCGGCGTGTATAAAATAGGCTATAACTTTATAATACTAAAGATAGAGGTATTATTAGAGAAAAGATAGAATAGAGAACAAGACATTCTTTACCTAAGACCCCTATTCTTATCTATTTATAAATATTCTAGTTTATTATATTCTAAACCTTCGTAGATATTATATCTTTACTCTACTCTATACCCTTATAAATAGCAAAGCCTATAGAGATATATTTAACTACGTTATAGATAGAATATATAAACTAGAAAGTCTACAAGTCCTCTTATAACCTCTAGTAGTAATATAGAAATCCTCTAAACCCTAAGAATAGCTACATTATCTAGAAGATATAGGGTAGCTAATCCCTCTAATAAGTACGGGCTAATCTATAGTCTACTTACTAATTTAAGAAATACTAATTCGAACTAACCCTAGAGTAGGATAACTATACTAAAACTAGATAAGAAATACTAATTCGAACCGACCCTAGAGTAGAATAACTATACTATACTAAAACTAGATAAAGAATACTAATCTAAATCGGTCCTAAAGGGGACTCCTACTATTCTATTTACTACTACTATCTTAGAGACTATTACTATCCTACGCTACGGCTCTAATATAAGAAGGAAAAATACTAAATAAAGAAGAAAATAACGATAGAAAAAAGATATACTAGTCTAGGTTACTAGTACTACTTACTAGATTTACAGCTCGCAACTATTACCTCTAAAAGTACCTAACCTAACCTATAACTATTATATAAATAACAATTTCTATTACTAAGAATAATAGACGTTACACCTAACTTAAATGACCTAAGCCTAATTACTACCCTAGTAGTCCTAGCTAACACCTAAATATAACCTAGCGTTATAATTACTCTATTACGACTAAAATACTCTACCTTTACCTTTAATAGGAAAGATATATCTAAATTCCTAGAGGACTATAATTGCTAAACCGTATTATAATAGCTATACTAAGCTAAGAAATCTATAGAGTAACGATATTAGACTTCTTAAGTTAAAATAATATCCGTAAGTAGTTATAAGACTTATTAGAGGATAAGGGAGATCGTCTAAAAGATTTTAGAAGAGTTAATATATTATGTATAGGCTTGCTTATAAACCCTAGGTGCCTCTAGACTACTTAGGGTTTGTTAAACGACTCTACTAGCAGCACCCCTATAATAACTAAACCCTAAGGTATCGTATAACTAACTATTATAAGTAATACATATATATTTATAATACAAAATTATAGGTAAATAAGTCTTACTAATGCGTAAATGCGATATAAGGGCAGTTTAAGCTTCTTACCGAAAAGCCGGTACTACTAGCTTAGTACTAGACCTTCTAGAATGCTAGTCTATAGTAAACGGCGTACTAGTAAAATATCTTATCGATACTAGGGCCTAAATAAACATCTTAAGACTATCTACGGCTAATACACTAAAGATACTGTTCGAGTTACTAGAATAGAGGCTTATTTTACACTATAAGAAATAGTAGTAGTTAATATAGTCTATATGCTAAACTACTAGGGAAAGAAGTTCTTAGTTATTACGTAGGACTACCTAAGTAGGTAGCTAGAAGCGCGTGCGCTCTCTAATAATAAATTAGCTACTATAGTAGAATTTCTATATAAAGAAATTATCTATAGATAGAGTATAACGAGGAAACTTATAGTAGACGGTAGGCCAGACTTCGCTAAAGTCGTACATCATCTATCTAAGATATATTACATTAATTAGGTATAGTCCTCTAGCTATAACCTATAAGCTATAGAAAAGATTAAGAGAGGGTATAAACTAATTGTAAACGCATTAGCAAAACTTCCCGGCTTATAGATTAAGAACTTACTAACCGTTTTACTAGTAGATTAAATTTCTACTTAGGAATAGATAGGCTACTCCCCCTACTAGCTAGTAATAAGCTAGAATCTAGTACTCTCTATTAACTTAGTAATACTAACTTAGTAGACGCTTCTATTTAGGGAAGTAAAAGATAGATGTTACAAGTAACACGAAGGATTCTCTCCTTGACGCGGAAGGTGGGTTAGAGGTCAACCACGTCCACGTCAGAAGGTAAATGATCAACGCGGGGCGCGCTAGATCACGTGATTGACATCACGCCAAGACCAACCATCAGGCGCTAATATGTGACGGCAACATCTGAGTGATGGCTGCCATCAGGAACATCAGGCAAGGCAAGGTTTAGGTTGTAATGGCAGTGATGGCAAAGGACACAGCAACGAGGATATAAGGATGGAAAGGTTTCATTATTACTCTCGTTGTGGTCAACTCAAATAGTTCATCTCTTACACAGATTGTCAACTAGTTATTCTATCGTTTATAGAATTGGTATCGTTATTCTTTTGGTTACAACGATAACTCTTTTCCACCTGATCATTCCATACGCTACCTCACGGACTACCGCTTTAGTCTACCTCGCCTTAGTACGGACCGAGCCTAGAGAAGTATAGCCTAACCCCGTGTAACACTTTGACCACCTTGGATATCAGTGGACGTTTAACCAACAGAACCGCCCGATTAAGATTCAGCAATGGCTTTTCAGGGAAACGCTCAGAACAACATGGCCCAGGGTCAGGGACCCGCCATGCCAGCGCAACCAATGCCAGAAAATGACGAAATGCTTGAAGCATCAGACTCCGACACTGAGGAGGACCCCAGTGCTCGAGAAGTCAGGAATCTTAGGCGACAGACTCATGTCCAGGCGCAGCAATTGGCCTCGATGATGGACATGATCAATCAGCTCTCGAGTCAGCTGATGGCTACTCCCAACGAACGACCCGTCACTACTAGGAAGCCCAAGATAGCGGCACCCGAAAAGTTCGGAGGAGATCGGGAGAAGCTACGAACGTTTCTCACCCATACCGACCTGTACTGCGAGTACAACGAGGTCCCCACCGACCAGGAAAAGATCCTCATGGCTAGTACATACATGAAGGACAAGGCCTCCAACTGGATGCAACCCTATGTGGACGATTATCTGCTAGATGCAGAACACAGGGGAACGAAGGCAGAAACACGAGCCTTGTTCGCCGGTTGGACAGAGTTCAAAGAAGAAATGGGACGTATCTTCGGGGAAGTAGACGCAAAGAACCAGGCCGAAAAAAGGATCACTCGCCTGAAGCAAACCACGTCAGTATCAGCATATACGGCAGAGTTCAAGCAACTACAGGCACGGATCGACTGGGACGATGCGGCACTTCGAACAGTGTTCGAAACAGGCCTAAAAGAAAATGTCAAGGATGGACTTGTACACCATGATAAGCCCGAGTCACTGCACGCTCTGATTGAGCTAGCAACACGCATCGATAATCGACTTTGGGAACGGAACGACCAGAAGAAATACTTCCGACCCAACCTGCCCAATATGAAAAGGCAACGAGGAAGGTTCGACAGGGATGGCGATGCCATCATGACCGGCAAGGTACAAGACAAACCCAAGGACAAGAAAACCCGAGGATGGAGACAAGATGGTCTCTCCAAGGAGGAACGCCAGAAGCGTTATGACAACAAGGCATGTCTCAGATGTGGCAAGACAGGACACTTTGCCCGAGACTGCAAAGAAGAACAAGTCAAACAGGCGGCTGTCAAGATCAGAATGATCAGACAGGGCACGCCATACCCGACCCAGATAGAGTCGGAGGATAGCCTGAGCGACCAGGACTTATACGAAGAAGCCCGCTCAGCGGACAAGGAAGCATTCGTGATAGTTCCACGAGTAAAGAAGGACGACAAGGTCTTGGCTATGGACAGGCCAAGGACCACGGACTGGAAAGTCAAGGGCAAGGACGTTCTGAAACGTCTAGCCAACCAGCAATGTTGGGTATGCGGAGACGCCGCACACTATGCCGACGATTGCAGGATTCGAAGCCGAATCATGATTACCGGCAAAGATGCCGAGGCTATTGGACGCCAGGCGGTGATCCAACAACCCTACTTCGAGGACCCGGAAGTTGAGGGCAAGGCTCAAGAAACGACCGAGGAAGAAGAGGAAGATACCGAGGAACACGAGAAGATGTGTTGGTATGACTGCAAGATCAATTGCCAGTTCCACAAGGAGGACAAGGAGAAGTGCAGGACAGACCAAGACCGGTGCTGTCACCTGAGTCTCTGGGCAGACGAATGCCTGGCGGACAACTGCCACATCCACGAACCGGAGAAAGTAAAACTCCATGAATGTCTCCTTTGGACGCAATGCAAGATCGGATGTGACTTTCACCGCACACAGCTCAAGGAAGCACACAAGGTGGACGACGACTACCACCGCACCCTATCATCGAACATCTGCAAGGTTGCAGATTGCCAAATTCACCAAGCCAAGAAGGCGAAGACTAGGAAGGTGATCCACGAGGAGGAGATACCTCACGAGAACATTCACTGGAGCTTCTGTTACGACGACAGGTGTTTGATACACTATAGCTCAAAGAACGACACAGGCTTTTTCCCCAAGTACAAGGGAAAGGGGCAGCCAAAAAACTAGGACGCCGCCAGGGACAGGGTCACGCTGGTGAAGGCAGTCCTAAAACGACCCTAAGGAAGGTACAGGATACCGATGGTCAGGAAAAGCAGTTGCTTACGACCGTATCTATACAAGGTCAGAAGATCAAGGCACTCGTAGACAGCGGGGCCGCACGAACAATAATCTCACCGAGAATGGTGGAGAAGCACGGAGTACCCTACCAGATCAAGAAGAATCCAGTACCGGTAGTGCTAGCCGACGAGAAACCCATGGAGTATGGAAACGGCATGATACGGATGGAAACCGAATCAACAAAGCTAAGGATAGCCGGCATAGAGTGCCAAATGAACATCGACATCATGGATCTAGGAGGACTGGATATGTTGATTGGTTATGACTGGCTGAATGCCCATAACCCTGCCATCGACTGGCAAAAGAAAACGATACTCAGAAGAGAACCTGTGCACAAGGTTGCTGGAGTACGTAGAAGAGTGAGCCCGAAGGACCAAAGCGCAACCCAGGACGGGAGGTTCGGCAAGATCTCGCCTCATAAGATCAGGAGAATCTATGAGAAGGACCCTCAGCAAGTAGGAGTCATATGGATAAGACGAGTCGCGACCACGAAGGAAGGACCCTTACCACTAGAAATACCACGAGAGTATCAAACCGATGAGTTCAGGGAACTCTTCGAGGAAAACGAGGCTACCGATCTAGCAGACCATCAGGATTGGGATCACGAGATCATCCTAGAGGAAGGAGCTAAGCTAAGCCCAGGACCAATGTACCCCATATCGCCCGAGCACGATGCTGAGCTAAGGGAGTACCTCCAGAAGAATCTGAAGAAGGGATTCATCCGACCAGGATCAGGCCCGATGGCCTCACCCATCTTGTTCGTAAAGAAGCCTAACGGGAAGTGGCGACTATGTGTCGACTTCCGCAGGTTGAACAGCGTCACTCGGAAGAACCGATATCCCTTACCACTAATAACCGAGCTCATGGATCGACTCCAGGGAGCCAAGTGGTTTACGAAGTTCGACGTTCGGGAAGGATTTCACCGAATCAGGATCAAGGAAGGACACGAATGGATGACAGCATTCAAGACGAAATATGGACTGTTCGAGTATACAGTAATGCCGTTCGGATTAACGAATGCCCCGGCAACGTTTCAGTCAGTCATCAACAACGCGCTCCACGAATACCTTGGGATCTTCGTCACAGCGTACATCGATGATGTGCTGGTATACTCTAGCGGGACGCTAGAAGAACATGTGGAACATGTTAAGAAAGTGCTCAGTAAGCTTAAAGAATACAAGCTGTACCTGCAGCCAGGGAAGTGCGAATTCCATACGAAGGAAACGGAATACCTAGGCTTCATAATATCTACAGAGGGAGTAAAGATGAACCCAAAGAAGACAGCGGCTGTACAGGAGTGGCCAACGCCCAAAACAGTCAAGGACGTGCAATCCTTTCTGGGATTTGCCAACTATTACCGAAAGTTCATCAAGGATTACTCGAAGATCACGACACCCCTCTCCGAGATCACGAAGAAGGAAATTGGTTTCAAATGGAACGAGGAACATCAGGAGGCTTTTGATCGAATCAAGCAGATCTTTCTCGAGGCACCCGTACTAGAGATGTACGACCCGAAACGAGGGACGCGAGTCGAGACCGACGCGTCAGATTACGCACTTGGAGCTGTATTGTCACAGCAGTGCCCAGACAAGAAGTGGAGACCGGTGTTCTACCACTCAAGGAAGTTCTCCGGAGCAGAACTCAACTACGACGTTCACGACAAGGAGCTACTAGGAGTAGTCGATTCCTTTGAACAGTGGGAAGTCTATTTGCTGGGACTACCACACCAGATCGAGGTTTTTACCGATCACCAGAACTTGGCAGGTTTCATGACAACCAAGAAACTCAACCGACGACAAGTCCGATGGGCCGAGATGCTAGCTCAGTTCGACTTCAAGATAACCCACCGCGCTGGAACGCTCAACGGAGCAGCGGATGCTCTAAGCAGGAGATCCGATTTACGCGAAGAAAGTCATGGAGAACCACATAAGGCCATGTTCAGGAAGATGCCTGACGGCACACTACGTTACAACCAGCCGGAACTAGCTAGGATAGCTAAGGTGGCCGAGAGGGTAGAAACGCTCCAGCAGCAATGGCAGCAAAAGGCCGCCAGCTGGCAGTTCGAGCCAGACGAGAACGGCTCCGATGAACTGTTACAAGACGAGCGAGAGTACCGAGATATGATTCGAGGTAATCGAACATATGTACCTCCACACCTGAGAACGAATCTCATCAAGGAACTGCATGAGTCCCCAGAATACGGACATGCATCGCTAGAAGAGATGGTTAGACGTTTAGCTAAGGTGTTTGCCATACCACGCTTACGAGCGAAGGTGCAGGACGTTCTAGGCAACTGTTTGGCTTGTCACCAGAACAAGCCCAAGAGACATAAGCCCTATGGCCTGTTGCAGCCCTTACCGCCACCAACGAGACCATGGAGTAGCGTGACGATGGACTTCATAGTGAAGCTCCCGAAATCGTTAGAACCAGGATCCGGAAGACTATGCGACACAATCCTAGTCATCGTGTGCCGACACACGAAAGGAGCAAAGTTTGTGCCCACGGAAGAGACTATTACGGCAGATGAATGCGCGTATGAGGTCAGCAAGGCACTAATGTCAGAGCATGGGATACCTGAAGAGTTCATCACCGATCGTGATAAACTGTTTACTTCCAAGTATTGGAACACATTCCTGGCAAAACTGGGAGTGAAAAAGAAGCTATCAACTAGCTTTCACCCCGAAACCGATGGCCAGACGGAAAGAACAAACCAGACACTGGAACAGTATCTGAGGATGTACGCCAACAAGCTGCAAGACAACTGGGTTGAACTCTTGCCGACAGCCCAATTGGCCTACAACGGTACTAGGTCTGCGACGACCAAGTACTCGCCACACTACGCGAACTACGGATATGAGCCGGTTGCTCATCGAGATCCGAAAGACATAGAAAGTATCGCAGTAAGTGCAGACGACAAAGCCCGCTTGATGCGAAAACTGCACGAAGAATTGAGCAAGAACATAGCTCACAGGAACCTCACGACGGCCAAGGCAGCCAATAAGCAAAGGATTGAGGGACCAACCTTTAAGAAGGGGGACAAAGTTTTCCTGTCACGACAGAACTTGAAAACTAAGCGACCAAGCAAGAAACTGGATAACCTCCGAGTAGGACCATTTGAGGTTCTAGAGGAAATGGGCAAAGTAAATTACAAACTCCAACTCCCACCAGGCATGCGCATCCACCCTGTCTTTCACAAAAAACTCCTGGAAAGAGCACCTCCAGATGCCGAGCTAGCGACGGACATAGAGCTCGAGGACGATGAGTACGAGGTCGAAGAAATCAGGGACCTACAGAAAATTGGTCGTCAGTGGAAATACTTGGTCAAGTGGCTGGGATGGCCAGAAAGCCAGAACACTTGGGAACCAAAAGAAAATTTGACGAACTGCAAGTCACAGGTACTTAAGTACCATCGGAAACACCCAGAGAAGCGAGGACCGGGTCCTTAAGGGAAAGGAAGTAATCAAAAGAAGGATCGAAAGAAGCGTCAGCCTGTAACCAGCCCAAGTCAGTCAACGGTCCGGGTAGCGATGGTTCGGTTGCCAGGAAGTCCGTACCAGGGGCAGAATTCCCCTCGGCTTGCTCTTTCGCGCGATCCTGAAGACTCAAAATGGCGTGATCTCGATCGGCGAATGCTCGCTCTCGCGCCTCAGTCTCTGCCACTTCCAGGCGAAGCCGAGCGACCTCGGCCTCAGCACGAAGAAGCGCCAGGCGCTTCTCGCGCTTTTCAGCCTCAACCTTCTCCCACTCTTCCTCAGTCACAAACAAGCTACACTCAGCTTTCACCGAAATACAGCCCGCACACTGCCCAGAGGCAGTGTCCACGAAACAACGAAGATTCTTCTCCTCACACCGCTTGCAACGAAAAGTCATCTCGTTCCCTTGCTGGCGGATACGGTCAGCACGAGCCTGGCGCTGTTGAGTCGAATTCTGGGTACGGACGCGTCGAGAAGTCTGAACCTTGGGCATGGTCAGGAGAAGTGAGGAAAGGAAAGAAGAGAGGTTACGACACCACAGGAACGCCTAAACCTCCACCGCCGCCGCCGGACTAGGCGCGGGAAAACGATAATCCAGGGTATCGGGACGATACGCCTAAGAGGGGGGGTAATGTTACAAGGTAACAAGGAGTTGCTTCCTTTTGATGCAGGTCGCATGAAGGAAGACCATCGGGCGAACACGATGAGCGGATGTGGATCCAGGACGGGGTCCAGATCACGTGATAGGAAGGGCATCCCGCCAAGACCGGGCCTCTGGGAGGCCAGTGACGATCGGGAAGCCACGGCCCTCCCAGGTCTCCCTCTTTGAAGGGAGGACAGGGAGGACGGGTTCAGATTGCAATGGGTATAAAAGATGGACGGATTTCATTATTACACTCGTTGTGGTCAACTCAAATAGTTCATCTCTTACACAGATTGTCAACTAGTTATTCTATCGTTTATAGAATTGGTATCGTTATTCTTTTGGTTACAACGATAACTCTTTTCCACCTGATCATTCCATACGCTACCTCACGGACTACCGCTTTAGTCTACCTCGCCTTAGTACGGACCGAGCCTAGAGAAGTATAGCCTAACCCCGTGTAACAAGGAGGCTATAGCTCTCCTAGGTCTCTCTCTTAGAAAGGAGGATAAGAAGGATAGTAATTAGATTATAATAGGTATAAAGGATAGACAGATTTTATTATTACACTTATTATAGTTAACTTAAATAGTTCATCTCTTACATAGATTGTTAACTAGTTATTCTATCGTTTATAGAATTAGTATCGTTATTCTCTTAGTTAACAACGATAACTCTTTTCTACCTAATTATTCTATACGCTACCTTACGGACTATCGCCTAAACCTATCTCGCCTTAGTAAGGACCGAGCTTAGAGAAGTATAGCAAACCCCCGTGTAATAGATAAATAAGTACTAAGTAAACCTAGACTACGATAAGAAAAGACTAATCTTTACTACTTAATAATGTAAAGAACGCTGTCTTAGAACTACTAGAACTCCTATTCTCTCTCCTAAGGTATAGTAGAGTAATAATAAGTATAATAAAGCCTACTCTTAAAACCTAAAACTTAAGTATATACTATAATAATAGTATAACTACTAGCTACCTAAGATGAAGCGCTAGTTAAACGAACCTGTACCTAAACCTATACCTAACCCTAATAGTACCTAGTTAATAGATAAGTAGAATAACTCGTCGAAGTTGTAGCTAGAACTCGATATCTACTATATAGGTACTACCCTATTTATAAGCCTAGTACGTAAAAGAGGCTATAAAATCTATACTATTAGTATTACTAATATTAATAAGGTACTAACTAAGAAGAAGTATACTAATCTACTTACAAAAGTCCCTTAGGAGTATTATAACCTAATAGATATCTTTTTACGAGAAGAGTCTAATAAGCTACCTATACGACGGCCTTACGACTATAAGATTAAACTAATACCTAGTAAACAGTATAGGTTTAGCCTACTATATAGCATGTCTTAGAACAAACTTAAAGTATTACGTAAGTACTTTAAAGATTACCTATTAAAGGGATTTATTCGCGTAAGCTCCTCTCTAGTTACCTCCCCTATTATTTTTATTAAGAAACCTAGTAGTAGACTATACTTCTACGTTAATTACTATACCTTAAACGCTACTACTATTAAGAACTATTACCTAATCACGTTAATCTAAGAGACCTTAAGCTAACTAAGTAAGGCTAAGTATTACACGAAGCTTAATATTATTACTACCTTTAACTAATTAAGAATTACTAAAGAAGACGAGTAGCTAATAGCCTTCTACACTCGATATAGGTTGTTTAAATACCTAGTGATGCCCTTTAGACTAGCTAATACACTAAATACGTTCTAATACTTCGTAAACGATATACTACGCCCGTTCCTAGACGTCTTCTATATAGCCTACCTTAATAATATTCTAATTTATAGTAAGAATCTCTATAAATATAAGGAGTATATACGATCTATTCTAAACGCCCTTTAAGAAGCTAGACTCTAACTAGACGTAGATAAATGTAAGTTTTACTAGACTAAGGTAACTTACCTTAGTTATATAGTTAGAGTAGACGGAATATAAATAGATCTAAAGAAGGTATAAGCTATTATAAATTAGGAGTACCTAAATAACGTTAAGGACGTTAGAGTGTGATAGGCTAGAGCCCTTTGCTCTCTTATCCTCGATAATATCTCGGTTCTTCGTTCGGCCCGACTCGATAGTTACTTAGACAACAAGTAAGCCCTCCTTACCGCTCTTTACCTAGGGATATATAGATAGCTACGTAGCTAAGAAGCTTAGCTCTCTATTAAATACAACTCCTATATACTAACGTAATAGCTCTCTAAGCGTAGCCCCTTACATTTTGTATTTAATTACCTACCTACCTAAGAGGAGATTAGATAAGCGTCTAGCCCTTACTAGAACTATGTCTAGCCCTAGCTAGAACCTAAGTACCTTAATATTACTTATATAGCAGCTCTAACAGGAGCTCTAAAACTAGTAATTAGAGATTATCTCCCTACGCAAAAGCGTAGCCTATCTACAGAACTAGATCTATTAGTCTCTAATCGCTGCCTAGACGCGAGTCTAAGTACGCTTACTAGACCTACCTAAGTTTAATAGTAAGCTGTACACGCTACGCACTTAGCTACTATCTATTAAAGCTAAGCTCTAATTAGATTAGCTTAATAGAGTAGACGCTTTTAATTACGTTTAGGACCGCCTTAAACAGCCTTAACAGGCTTCTATCCTATATCTCTAAGAGTAATCTAAAGAAGATTTAGATTAGGACCTAGAATAGATATTTTCTTTCTTCTAGCGCCTCTACTATAACCTACGTAAGCATTAAGAGGTAATCTAGCGTTTCTTATAGATCTAATAAAGAGATAATAAGTCTATAATTACTTATCTTACGTAATTTAAGAGACTATTATTTAAAGCGAGAGCTTCGTCTTAGCTAGAGATCTTACGTATTACTACGCTTTATTAAGGTCTCTAACAGCTACTTAGATAGAAGCTTAAAGAATCTAACGACTCCCTCTTTAGCCTATCGTATAACTAGTACGTTAAAACTATTTAGAGCGTCGACTAGCGTTCGAAACGTTTTTAACCTAGCTAGCTAAACTAGACTAATTAGCCTAGCTAGCCTCGTTAACCTCGCCGAAACCGCTTTAGCTAGTAGATAGATATTAACCTAATATTAGTTAGCGTTACTAGACCTATTCTTACGCTAGGATCTAAATCTAGGTCCTCTTTAACCTCCTCTACAGCCTTAGTAGAACGCTATTTATACTGCCTAAAAAATAACCTCTACCTCTACTATAGTTCTAATAATTATTAGATTAAAAGGTACCTAGAATCCTACTCTACCTTACTAAAAGTATCTTATACAAAGACTACTACACGCAGCGCTACTATAAGCGCCCTATTTAGTTCTAAGAAGGGGGGTAATATAATAGGCTAGAGCCCTTTACTCTCTTATCCTCGATAATATCTTAGTTCTTTATTCGGCCTAACCTAATAGTTACTTAGATAATAAGCAAGCTCTCCTTACCGCTCTTTACCTAGAGATATATAGATAGCTACGTAGCTAAGAAGCTTAGCTCTCTATTAAATACAACTCCTATATACTAGCGTAATAGCTCCCTAAGCGTAGCCCCTTATATAGAATATTAATAGCATAATTTAATTATTAAGTATAGGGCCGCGTTTACTTAATTATTATAATGTATTTAGTAGTGTAGACAAACGCTAGGTAGCTGCCTACTACCTAGGGTTTGTAGTAGTACGATTCTAGTAGCATTTATAGTTATACCTAACTCCTATAGTATTCTAAACTATTTTCTTCTTTTATCTTAGTTAATTATATAATAGTAATTTAGAATCGCGAGCGCTAGAGTAGAAGTTAACATAAGGTCTTATAATACTTCCCTCCTCTCTATTATAGAAGAAGAGCCGTCCTATAGGCCTTAATCGCTCTTAGAGTTAGAGCTACTAAAGTCCTACCTATACGCACGCCTCTCTTCCTCTATAAGTCGATAGGTAATTACTACTTATAGTTTAATAATAGTTAGTCTAGTTAGTAGCGGTAGCTATATAGATAACTACTACTTATTATTTTCCTTTCTAAGTAGCGCTAAAGTAGGCTCTCCCTTAGGTGCGTTCTATAGGTCTAGGTCCTAAAGTTTTATTATACTATAGTATTCTAACTTAATATCTTCTATTATATACTAGTAAAATAGTTTTAATCTCTATCCTAGGCTAGTGTATAGTAGGAGTGTACTGTCTAGGTCCTTAAGGCGATAGGTACCTCTTTTAGGGCGCGCTATATATATTTAGTATAGACTAAGCTATCTAGTATCTAGCTTCTTATTCTAGGATATATTAATTTTACGGAGACTGTTCTAGAGTAGCACTAAGTCTCCTTCCCTTATATCTTCCTTATAGATTTCTTTATTATTATCCTAGTATTCTTTTCTACTAGAGCGCATCCTTATAGTTTTAGCTACTACTTCCTTTATTAAGTAGTCTCGTAGGTCTAATTATATTACCCTAATAGTAAGTAACTATACTCTATTGTTACACGGGGTTAGGCTATACTTCTCTAGGCTCGGTCCGTACTAAGGCGAGGTAGACTAAAGCGGTAGTCCGTGAGGTAGCGTATGGAATGATCAGGTGGAAAAGAGTTATCGTTGTAACCAAAAGAATAACGATACCAATTCTATAAACGATAGAATAACTAGTTGACAATCTGTGTAAGAGATGAACTATTTGAGTTGACCACAACGAGAGTAATAATGAAACCTTTCCATCCTTATATCCTCGTTGCTGTGTCCTTTGCCATCACTGCCATTACAACCTAAACCTTGCCTTGCCTGATGTTCCTGATGGCAGCCATCACTCAGATGTTGCCGTCACATATTAGCGCCTGATGGTTGGTCTTGGCGTGATGTCAATCACGTGATCTAGCGCGCCCCGCGTTGATCATTTACCTTCTGACGTGGACGTGGTTGACCTCTAACCCACCTTCCGCGTCAAGGAGAGAATCCTTCGTGTTACTTGTAACATTATCCCCCCTCTTAGGTGTATCGTCCCGATACCCTGGAATATCGTTTTCCCGTGCCGCGTGTTGAATCGCTGGCTGCATATAAGGCCTCGGTATGCCCGTCGTGTCATACGCTCGTTTTCCTTCGCGTCTTCCTAACCATGCCCAAGGTTCAGTCTTCCCGTCGCAACCGTGCCCGGAACTCAACCGCCGAGCGTCGTGCTCGCGCTGCCCGTGTAGAGCAGGAGTCCCTGGAGATGAACTTCCGTTGTAAGCGTTGTGAGGAGAAGAACCTTCGCTGTTTTGTGGAAACGACCACTGGTCGTTGCGCTGGTTGCATTTCTGTTTCTGCGGATTGCAGTCTTTTCGTTTCTGAGGAAGAGTGGGAGAAGGTGCAGCGTGAGCGTCGTGAGAAAGAGCTGGATATTGCGCGCGCTGAAGAACGTCAAGCGTTGTTGGCTGCGGAGGCTTCGAGGGCCGCTGCTGAGACGTCTCGTCTTCGGCGTGAGCTTCTAGAGGTAAAAGGTCGAGAGCACTCGTTTGCTCGTCGTGACCTCGCTCTTTTGAATCTTCAGGATCGTGCGCAGGAGGAGGCCGAGGGGAATGCTGCCCCTGGTACGGACCTTTCGACAACTGAACCGCCGCTATCCGGACTGACGACTGACTTGGGCTGGTTACAGGCTGACGCTTCTTTCGACCCTTCTTTTGATTACTTCCTTTCCTTAGAGGACCCGGTCCTTTCTTCCCTGGGTGTTTCCGGTGGTACTCAAGTACCTGTGACTTGCAGTTCGTCAAATTTTCCTTTGGTTCCCAAGTGTTCTGGCTCTCTGGCCATCCTTGCCACTTGACCAAGTATTTCCACTGACGACCGACTTTCTGCAGGTCCCTAATTTCCTCGACCTCGTACTCGTCGTCTTCGAGCTCTATGTCTGTTGCTAGCTCGGCATCTGGAGGTGCTCTTTCCAGGAGTTTTTTGTGAAAGACAGGGTGGACGCGCATGCCTGGTGGCAGTTGGAGTTTGTAGTTTACTGTGCCTATTTCCTCTAGGATTTCGAACGGTCCTACTCGGAGGTTATCCAGTTTCTTGCTTGGTCGCTTAGTTTTCAAGTTCTGTCGTGACAGGAAAACTTTGTCCCCCTTCTTAAAGGTTGGTCCCTCAATCCTTTGCTTATTAGCCGCCTTGGCCGTCGTGAGGTTCCTGTGAGCTATGTTCTTGCTCAATTCTTCGTGCAGTTTTCGCATCAAGCGGGCTTTGTCGTCTGCACTTACTGCGATACTTTCTATGTCTTTCGGATCTCGATGAGCAACCGGCTCATATCCGTAGTTCGCGTAGTGTGGCGAGTACTTGGTCGTCGCAGACCTAGTACCGTTGTAGGCCAATTGGGCTGTCGGCAAGAGTTCAACCCAGTTGTCTTGCAGCTTGTTGGCGTACATCCTCAGATACTGTTCCAGTGTCTGGTTTGTTCTTTCCGTCTGGCCATCGGTTTCGGGGTGAAAGCTAGTTGATAGCTTCTTTTTCACTCCCAGTTTTGCCAGGAATGTGTTCCAATACTTGGAAGTAAACAGTTTATCACGATCGGTGATGAACTCTTCAGGTATCCCATGCTCTGACATTAGTGCCTTGCTGACCTCATACGCGCATTCATCTGCCGTAATAGTCTCTTCCGTGGGCACAAACTTTGCTCCTTTCGTGTGTCGGCACACGATGACTAGGATTGTGTCGCATAGTCTTCCGGATCCTGGTTCTAACGATTTCGGGAGCTTCACTATGAAGTCCATCGTCACGCTACTCCATGGTCTCGTTGGTGGCGGTAAGGGCTGCAACAGGCCATAGGGCTTATGTCTCTTGGGCTTGTTCTGGTGACAAGCCAAACAGTTGCCTAGAACGTCCTGCACCTTCGCTCGTAAGCGTGGTATGGCAAACACCTTAGCTAAACGTCTAACCATCTCTTCTAGCGATGCATGTCCGTATTCTGGGGACTCATGCAGTTCCTTGATGAGATTCGTTCTCAGGTGTGGAGGTACATATGTTCGATTACCTCGAATCATATCTCGGTACTCTCGCTCGTCTTGTAACAGTTCATCGGAGCCGTTCTCGTCTGGCTCGAACTGCCAGCTGGCGGCCTTTTGCTGCCATTGCTGCTGGAGCGTTTCTACCCTCTCGGCCACCTTAGCTATCCTAGCTAGTTCCGGCTGGTTGTAACGTAGTGTGCCGTCAGGCATCTTCCTGAACATGGCCTTGTGTGGTTCTCCATGACTTTCTTCGCGTAAATCGGATCTCCTGCTTAGAGCATCCGCTGCTCCGTTGAGCGTTCCAGCGCGGTGGGTTATCTTGAAGTCGAACTGAGCTAGCATCTCGGCCCATCGGACTTGTCGTCGGTTGAGTTTCTTGGTTGTCATGAAACCTGCCAAGTTCTGGTGATCGGTAAAAACCTCGATCTGGTGTGGTAGTCCCAGCAAATAGACTTCCCACTGTTCAAAGGAATCGACTACTCCTAGTAGCTCCTTGTCGTGAACGTCGTAGTTGAGTTCTGCTCCGGAGAACTTCCTTGAGTGGTAGAACACCGGTCTCCACTTCTTGTCTGGGCACTGCTGTGACAATACAGCTCCAAGTGCGTAATCTGACGCGTCGGTCTCGACTCGCGTCCCTCGTTTCGGGTCGTACATCTCTAGTACGGGTGCCTCGAGAAAGATCTGCTTGATTCGATCAAAAGCCTCCTGATGTTCCTCGTTCCATTTGAAACCAATTTCCTTCTTCGTGATCTCGGAGAGGGGTGTCGTGATCTTCGAGTAATCCTTGATGAACTTTCGGTAATAGTTGGCAAATCCCAGAAAGGATTGCACGTCCTTGACTGTTTTGGGCGTTGGCCACTCCTGTACAGCCGCTGTCTTCTTTGGGTTCATCTTTACTCCCTCTGTAGATATTATGAAGCCTAGGTATTCCGTTTCCTTCGTATGGAATTCGCACTTCCCTGGCTGCAGGTACAGCTTGTATTCTTTAAGCTTACTGAGCACTTTCTTAACATGTTCCACATGTTCTTCTAGCGTCCCGCTAGAGTATACCAGCACATCATCGATGTACGCTGTGACGAAGATCCCAAGGTATTCGTGGAGCGCGTTGTTGATGACTGACTGAAACGTTGCCGGGGCATTCGTTAATCCGAACGGCATTACTGTATACTCGAACAGTCCATATTTCGTCTTGAATGCTGTCATCCATTCGTGTCCTTCCTTGATCCTGATTCGGTGAAATCCTTCCCGAACGTCGAACTTCGTAAACCACTTGGCTCCCTGGAGTCGATCCATGAGCTCGGTTATTAGTGGTAAGGGATATCGGTTCTTCCGAGTGACGCTGTTCAACCTGCGGAAGTCGACACATAGTCGCCACTTCCCGTTAGGCTTCTTTACGAACAAGATGGGTGAGGCCATCGGGCCTGATCCTGGTCGGATGAATCCCTTCTTCAGATTCTTCTGGAGGTACTCCCTTAGCTCAGCATCGTGCTCGGGCGATATGGGGTACATTGGTCCTGGGCTTAGCTTAGCTCCTTCCTCTAGGATGATCTCGTGATCCCAATCCTGATGGTCTGCTAGATCGGTAGCCTCGTTTTCCTCGAAGAGTTCCCTGAACTCATCGGTTTGATACTCTCGTGGTATTTCTAGTGGTAAGGGTCCTTCCTTCGTGGTCGCGACTCGTCTTATCCATATGACTCCTACTTGCTGAGGGTCCTTCTCATAGATTCTCCTGATCTTATGAGGCGAGATCTTGCCGAACCTCCCGTCCTGGGTTGCGCTTTGGTCCTTCGGGCTCACTCTTCTACGTACTCCAGCAACCTTGTGCACAGGTTCTCTTCTGAGTATCGTTTTCTTTTGCCAGTCGATGGCAGGGTTATGGGCATTCAGCCAGTCATAACCAATCAACATATCCAGTCCTCCTAGATCCATGATGTCGATGTTCATTTGGCACTCTATGCCGGCTATCCTTAGCTTTGTTGATTCGGTTTCCATCCGTATCATGCCGTTTCCATACTCCATGGGTTTCTCGTCGGCTAGCACTACCGGTACTGGATTCTTCTTGATCTGGTAGGGTACTCCGTGCTTCTCCACCATTCTCGGTGAGATTATTGTTCGTGCGGCCCCGCTGTCTACGAGTGCCTTGATCTTCTGACCTTGTATAGATACGGTCGTAAGCAACTGCTTTTCCTGACCATCGGTATCCTGTACCTTCCTTAGGGTCGTTTTAGGACTGCCTTCACCAGCGTGACCCTGTCCCTGGCGGCGTCCTAGTTTTTTGGCTGCCCCTTTCCCTTGTACTTGGGGAAAAAGCCTGTGTCGTTCTTTGAGCTATAGTGTATCAAACACCTGTCGTCGTAACAGAAGCTCCAGTGAATGTTCTCGTGAGGTATCTCCTCCTCGTGGATCACCTTCCTAGTCTTCGCCTTCTTGGCTTGGTGAATTTGGCAATCTGCAACCTTGCAGATGTTCGATGATAGGGTGCGGTGGTAGTCGTCGTCCACCTTGTGTGCTTCCTTGAGCTGTGTGCGGTGAAAGTCACATCCGATCTTGCATTGCGTCCAAAGGAGACATTCATGGAGTTTTACTTTCTCCGGTTCGTGGATGTGGCAGTTGTCCGCCAGGCATTCGTCTGCCCAGAGACTCAGGTGACAGCACCGGTCTTGGTCTGTCCTGCACTTCTCCTTGTCCTCCTTGTGGAACTGGCAATTGATCTTGCAGTCATACCAACACATCTTCTCGTGTTCCTCGGTATCTTCCTCTTCTTCCTCGGTCGTTTCTTGAGCCTTGCCCTCAACTTCCGGGTCCTCGAAGTAGGGTTGTTGGATCACCGCCTGGCGTCCAATAGCCTCGGCATCTTTGCCGGTAATCATGATTCGGCTTCGAATCCTGCAATCGTCGGCATAGTGTGCGGCGTCTCCGCATACCCAACATTGCTGGTTGGCTAGACGTTTCAGAACGTCCTTGCCCTTGACTTTCCAGTCCGTGGTCCTTGGCCTGTCCATAGCCAAGACCTTGTCGTCCTTCTTTACTCGTGGAACTATCACGAATGCTTCCTTGTCCGCTGAGCGGGCTTCTTCGTATAAGTCCTGGTCGCTCAGGCTATCCTCCGACTCTATCTGGGTCGGGTATGGCGTGCCCTGTCTGATCATTCTGATCTTGACAGCCGCCTGTTTGACTTGTTCTTCTTTGCAGTCTCGGGCAAAGTGTCCTGTCTTGCCACATCTGAGACATGCCTTGTTGTCATAACGCTTCTGGCGTTCCTCCTTGGAGAGACCATCTTGCCTCCATCCTCGGGTTTTCTTGTCCTTGGGTTTGTCTTGTACCTTGCCGGTCATGATGGCATCGCCATCCCTGTCGAACCTTCCTCGTTGCCTTTTCATATTGGGCAGGTTGGGTCGGAAGTATTTCTTCTGGTCGTTCCGTTCCCAAAGTCGATTATCGATGCGTGTTGCTAGCTCAATCAGAGCGTGCAGTGACTCGGGCTTATCATGGTGTACAAGTCCATCCTTGACATTTTCTTTTAGGCCTGTTTCGAACACTGTTCGAAGTGCCGCATCGTCCCAGTCGATCCGTGCCTGTAGTTGCTTGAACTCTGCCATATATGCTGATACTGACGTGGTTTGCTTCAGGCGAGTGATCCTTTTTTCGGCCTGGTTCTTTGCGTCTACTTCCCCGAAGATACGTCCCATTTCTTCTTTGAACTCTGTCCAACCGGCGAACAAGGCTCGTGTTTCTGCCTTCGTTCCCCTGTGTTCTGCATCTAGCAGATAATCGTCCACATAGGGTTGCATCCAGTTGGAGGCCTTGTCCTTCATGTATGTACTAGCCATGAGGATCTTTTCCTGGTCGGTGGGGACCTCGTTGTACTCGCAGTACAGGTCGGTATGGGTGAGAAACGTTCGTAGCTTCTCCCGATCTCCTCCGAACTTTTCGGGTGCCGCTATCTTGGGCTTCCTAGTAGTGACGGGTCGTTCGTTGGGAGTAGCCATCAGCTGACTCGAGAGCTGATTGATCATGTCCATCATCGAGGCCAATTGCTGCGCCTGGACATGAGTCTGTCGCCTAAGATTCCTGACTTCTCGAGCACTGGGGTCCTCCTCAGTGTCGGAGTCTGATGCTTCAAGCATTTCGTCATTTTCTGGCATTGGTTGCGCTGGCATGGCGGGTCCCTGACCCTGGGCCATGTTGTTCTGAGCGTTTCCCTGAAAAGCCATTGCTGAATCTTAATCGGGCGGTTCTGTTGGTTAAACGTCCACTGATATCCAAGGTGGTCAAAGTGTTACACGGGGTTAGGCTATACTTCTCTAGGCTCGGTCCGTACTAAGGCGAGGTAGACTAAAGCGGTAGTCCGTGAGGTAGCGTATGGAATGATCAGGTGGAAAAGAGTTATCGTTGTAACCAAAAGAATAACGATACCAATTCTATAAACGATAGAATAACTAGTTGACAATCTGTGTAAGAGATGAACTATTTGAGTTGACCACAACGAGTGTAATAATGAAATCCGTCCATCCTTTATACCCATTGCAATCTGAACCCGTCCTCCCTGTCCTCCCTTCAAAGAGGGAGACCTGGGAGGGCCGTGGCTTCCCGATCGTCACTGGCCTCCCGGAGGCCCGGTCTTGGCGGGATGCCCTTCCTATCACGTGATCTGGACCCCGTCCTGGATCCACATCCGCTCATCGTGTTCGCCCGATGGTCTTCCTTCATGCGACCTGCATCAAAAGGAAGCAACTCCTTGTTACCTTGTAACAGCTCTATAACTTTAGAAGAACTAGTTACGTTATAGCGTCGTTAAAAGCGAGGTTTTAAAGCTACAACAACACGTATAACGCTAGGATAGCAAGTAAGGTAGTAGCTACAAATCTAGTAATAGTGAGGTCGCTAGTAGTAGTAGTAATATACCTAGCAACAGCAGCTACCTAGGCGACAACGCTAGCTAAAATCTCTATCCTTAACACTACGATATAGCTTCTTAAGCGCCTACAGCAGCTTTAATTTACAAAATAACCTTAGTAGTTACCTAATTAGGAAATTATACGATCTATATGTGGTCTGAGCGACCGTACTACGGTTACGGTTCGTACTTAGAGCTTTTTTTAGACCTCCCGTACGTACAACACCAGAAATCGACCTGTACGTGCCCCAAGATAGCTTCAAACGTACCGTATTACGGTACGTTGGGAACGCTGGGCCTTCCTTAGCTGCTTATGCGCTGTCTCATGATTATATGTCGAGAAGAAGTTAAGGACTTTGTTCTTTGTGGCACGTACTCGAAGCTGTCGAGCAAGCTCCTGCTCCCCCTTGAAGAAACCAGATATAGAACGAGATTCAGTCCTAAAGTTATAGCTTTCTTAAGCTTCCCGCAATTGCATTTGCTCTGCGATTGATGATATCCACTAGTGAAGATCAGTCTGAAATTCCATCAAGACTCCTTGGTTCCAGGACGATGCGATTTTCCCAAAGATTGATTTTTGCCCCAGCTTGTGCAGGTATCGACACAGATGGAAAACTACTATAATGTACTCAGAGAGGTGTGCTTGTAGTTTCGTAGATTGAGGGTATAGCTTAGCTATCGCTTGGTGGCGTGGTACAGAACGACCGATATCCATGAAGATCGACGACAGTTTGTCAACGTAGTTCGACACGCTTACGAATGACTACTTTGCTTTAGCAATAGTCCGCGATAACTGGATAAGAATATAATACTGACTAATAATGCTATACGCACTAAGGACCATACACTGCATGCTATTAGGTTTTGCGAACCGCCGATCAAGATGTCTCTAAGCGCGGCGAACTGCTGGACACCTTAAAGAAAGTTTATAAAGCGTGGCCTGAAACATCGACCGCCAAACTTCTGTGACATGTGAAGATCAACCTCTTCCGACAGCCTCATAACATCGTTCGGGGTAGATGGCGATTTTCCCTTGTTGAACTGGAACCTCTGCTCGCCTGACAGGCTAGCTTCAAACTCGGAGACGGCCTGATCAAGGCGGTCGTGGGGCGAAAGCTTTGGAGCTCTAATCAGAGCCTTCGACATGGCCGTTTTGAGAACCTACAGAGTGAGAAGCATCAAACTCAGCCAAGACCTTGAGGCGACCGCGTACTCATGAGGGAACGGTTGGTGTTTCGGAGACGTAGTTGGAGTTTGTGTGGGAGATCGAATCGGAATAATGCGACAGCAGCAGTATGGAGTGTAGAAAGGTGTAGCGAGTGTGGCAGAAGCTTTTCTCCTACGTGTTGTGTGAATGTGAAGGCAAAGACCGGAAAGACGAAAGCCACCTACGATCTCGACTATCGAGCTGAATAGCAGCCCATGTGCTCCGGACTAGGTTGACCGTAGTCGCGCATCTCAGCCGCAATCCCACCTTCTTTCGCGCTATTAAAGAGATTGGACGCCATCAGATCTATCATGAGTAAACACGCTCAGAAGTTATGAGATCGCGGAGTGATGTGGTTCAACTCAGGACAAATGCGATGCAAGTACATAACTTGGTGCGATCAGTCTTTATCTAGGATAACCCTCGAGATAGGTTTAGCGTGATGATCTCGTCGCGCCGGGTCGTTTCCAGCCTAGCGCAACCACGTTTCGATATCGTCGACAGAATATCGGAGACGAACTCCAAAGGGTCACGCGACACGACACACACAATCTAAACAGAACAAACTAGTCTTTGCAGAAAGAATCTATATCGTGCGTGTGCAAGGTCGGGATTTCACGTATGGTAAAATCTGACCAGACTACCCAAGTACTCTCCCACATTAGGCGTCACCTCCACATCGGGCACTACATCCACGTTGGGTGATACTTTCCTTTCAGCCATACTTGAAGATCTCCACGCCACACAGAGGTATGCGCCTTTCTGCGATCGAGGGATCCTTGAGTAAAAACAGTGCGCGTAAGCACCATCCTTGTGGCGCCCGCAGCTTCCGGAAGTACTATGTTAAGAATACCCGCAGTCGTCGCATCCAAAACCTCTACTTAGGTCAGGCCGTTCGAGTTTGGAATATCCGAAGAACGGGTAATTTCCGAAGATATCTGCTGTTTTTTTCTTTTAACGGTAAACTAGCCTCACGCAGTAGTGATGAATTGCCTGTTTTTTCCTGGACGTGGTACGATGGTCGCTGAAGAGTAGGGGGTTGATATATACCGGCGGTATAGCATAACGGCTGTAAGCTCGTCATCTTTGTTGCGATTGACTTCTCGATATATTCGTTCAGGTAATTCGCGCAGTAAACGCAGGCCAGCGGCCATTATGCTACCCCTATAGGTGTTTCTTGGTAAGCATTCTGAACCATTTCATACTGACGGTTGAATGCAGGGTTAGACGGAACAGAGTTTGACCTACAATGCAGATCGTATAGAGAGACCAGCTTTTCTGTAAAGAACGCAATCCTATGCCTACAACCTTTCTAAGTGGCCGTTTGAAGACTCTTTTCAATTTAGATGACGACAGTTAATGACTACCCGAGCGGTATTGTCTATGTAGGATCTCCCTGTTTTCAGATTCGCGGTCCTGTCAGGTACGTACGCGGGAAGCCTGGGAGACGTACATTTCGAGGCATTGTCCACTGGCACAAGGCATTCGCATCCACGACTCAAACCGTACACGAACGGAAGGCCTAGCAGCTATATGACCTAGCGAGTGCTTCGTCGGGCCGACCTTCTAAGTAATACGCCTTGCTGAGCAAAACCTAATTCATGCCAAGCATCTGTACCGTGAGCACCGTGCTCCCGAGCCGCACCGCGCCACGAAGAGCCTCAACTATTGCGTATTCGGTGTTCTTTCCTTCGCGTTCGCAACAAGATGGTCTCGCGATCACGTCACCACGAAGAGCAGCTCAAAAAATATGCGTTCTCTTCGTATAGTCGTGTAATATCGATATCCTTTTGCAATACCTTCACGCTACTGAGATGATCCTAAAGTCCAACCAGAAAGCACTCCTACGACGTCGCTTACATAAATTACTTCGCTTCCTCGCTCGAGTAATGTACACCTTGTCTATCCTAGTCGCAGAAAACTGGAGAAGGGTAGAATCATTCGGCTCCATAGCCTGGTATTCGTGGTGCGGCATTTGTGTCTTATCAAAATATCGTCCCGAGAATTACACGGTCAGATGATCTGCTTAGAAACCCCACAGATGTGAGCGGGCATGAGAAAACGATATAAGCCAAGGTCAGATCCAAGGATTCAAGCCTCCACGCCCAAAACTTGATCTGCAGCATAGTAGCAATATGTTTCCATATGCTCATGCGAACGCCAGATGCTCTTATGACATCAGTAACCAGACCTCCTACCAGCAGATCTTTCTACATTGCTCGTCTCTCCTATCCTTCTCTCTACAGTCGAGTAGTAGACGGAATCACACCAAGTGGGTTGTGATACCCAGCTTTCTAGTAAGGCCGCGTAGTGCTTATAGTAGCAAGCGAGGTGGATAAGTCTAGCAGTGCAACACTGGTACTCATAGTAAACCCGTTTGGGAAGCTGGAATGTTTATCTTTCATACCACAATACGAGGTACAGCTGTCAGGTGTCACGATGATGTCGTCCTGGCTCGTCCCAAGTACTCTGTATCGATACATTGGAACAGCGCAACAATCACTAGCACTGCTTTAGACGAACAGAACTTCATATCCAGTCAGATACTCGAACGAACCTAACGATACTGTAGATCAATATAGAACTATGCAGGTATGAATTGCTCCCCTCAAGACACACTTGTAACATCGATCGTAAGACACAGCGGCGCAATTCCAGAAAATATCTTTTCGCTGCTCGTAAGAACGGTGTGAAATCTTTGGCCTGGCTTCAATGTGCGAGTGATCGTTCAAGTTCACCAAATGTAGAGCGCTATCCGACGCTACCAAACGCTCAATGACCCTTCGAACGGACACCGCGAAGATAATGAAGGAAAAGTAGCCTAGCCACCGGTGTACCGACTCATCGTCGCCTCCATCGAAGCCGCAGCGAAGAGAACCATCACACCACAAGCAACAAGAGCAGAAGGAAGCAGTATTAAGATGTAACCATAGTATTATTATCTCCCACATTACCCAGATCTCCCTAGACCTCATCCCCCAAAGCCCCTAAAAACGCCTGACTACCGAGCCAAATCCCAGTGGTATATGCGCATCCCAAAAATCCACTTTTTATTTTTCCCCTTGTCCTAGGTATTTGCGCATCCCGAAAAATTCACTTTTTGTTGTCCCTTTCCCAGTATTAATATCCCCGGATCATCTTCCCCAAGTTCACACTCCACACAAGTCGCTTAGTGGTGGGGAGCACCATAGGTGTGCTCGTAAGCATTGCTAACACTCTTGTGGTGCTCAACAACCTTGTTCTTAAGTCCCTTCCACACCTTCTGGTAGTTCCTCTGTCCCTGCTGGGCAGCCTCCTTCTCCTCAAACGTCGCTGGCGCAGCGACGCTACCCTTCCTAGATGCCTCGCCGCTCTGCCTTGGGCTGGAAGCAGCAGATGAAGAGCGAGATGCGGAAGGAGAGAAGCTGGGGCTGTAGTAGACGGCGAAAGCCGAGTTCATTTCTTGGTGGTGCTTCTTGAGGGCTTTCCAGGCCTTGGAGGCGTTTGTGGGGTTACGCTGTTGGCTGGAGGTGGTGGAGGGGTTGCGGGAGGTTTGTGGGGTGGATGATGGGGTAGAAGCGCATGAGGAGCCGCCGTAATAAGTGTTGTAGGCGGCGTTGAGGCTCTCGTGGTGGGCCTTTGCGTGGGCCGCGACGGAGGAGAGGAAGTTTGGCATTTTGGTGGTGACTGTTTGTGTTGTTGTGTGGATTGGTGTGGTTGGAATGTTGTAGGTTCGATCGGAAAATTGGTAGTAGTAGCAAGAGTAGTAGTAGGAGTTGCTTTGAACTGTAATATGCTTTGCTGTGCTGATGTCCATCATCCTCACGTACCCACCCTCCCCTTTATACTTCCCCAGGCCCATCCCCCAGAATATTCTCTATGACACCCGCCAAGCATCACCGGTCACACCTTACATCCAAAACTCTTCGCCAATTTTTTTACAAACCACACCGTTGTGCACGCCCTGCACATGTCCACGAAACGATCGTGAGATTTCGTGGCGTCCTGCCATCTGATTGGCCACGAGGCTGACAAACCCACACAATTCTTGTCAAAGAACACCTCCACAGGGCGTGCGAGGGTCAGTGCCACCATCATCATGACTACAAGGTGTCCACGCCCTACCCTGGTGCGCATTTCCCCAAGGCGCGCCGGAGCGTTTCCCGTCGGCGGCTAATTTCGTCAGGGCGCATGTATGTGTGTAAAGGCGCGGTGACGAGTTTTGCGGTTCGTGTCCTCCAAAGGCAGTCTTCTAGCAGCTAACGGCATGGCGGGGAAAAACTCTGTTATTGGCTGCCACGCTTCGTCGCACCAACGCTGTGTACCTGATCCACGCAGGGCCTTTTCCCGCCGCCTAGTTGCCCGTCGGATGCCAAGTTTGCGACGGTGCTTTTGGGCTAGACTCTGCTGTTGCACTGGGAGTGGATGTTTGTACGTAAAGGAGCGGTTTTACCTTGTGCGACATGTCCGTTAACTGTTAGAAGAATGCCTTTGGAGGTTTGGTCGACGAAAATTTGTTGTTCGAGGAGGGAGTGGGCGCGTGACGACGAGGTGGTCGGTGTGGATTAAGGGGTCATGGTGTGATGGCAAGTGAGTGATTTTTTTGCAAGCTCACGATCGTGTTCACAGATGCTTCTCGATGGCACAAGTTGTCATCTGACTGTCGTGATCGTGAGTCTTGCGACGTGCGATGGATGGCTTTGCGACCACCGACTACAGCACCACCCGCATTCTGCGGCATCAGCGACTCACCGCTGTCTGCACGAACCTAGGACTGTTGCAAACGTCAACATGATACGATGTTAGATTCGCCGCCAATTGTCCAATCGACAAGCCACCACAATCTCGGTTTCCTGGTCAAAATTGCAAGCCAAACGCCACCCAAAGCAAAGGGATCTCTATTGCGCGAACGTCTATAGACTCAATATTGAGAAGCACACCATCCATTCATGGTCGGATTGCAAGATACCCCATACCCCACCAGACCAGCAGCAGCAGTCCCGCCGGCCAGCTACTCGCGATCGTACTATGAGCTCGCACCGTACCAGCGATAATCGGGTCTCCTGTGGGGTACAAGTAACCGGTCGACTGCCCGTGATAACTTCCTCCACTCACACCGGAACCTGTTCCCAACGGATCTGGCCCTGCTCTTGTCAAAGTAACGGTTGTGGTGACAGGATGAAGAGTTCTCGTAGCGCCTTGTACGACTACGGCCGTTCCGCTGTGATCTAGGCTCAACGTTGTGCCGTTGACCGTGATGGGGGCGCCGCCTGGAACGAGAGTTGTGCCCGGACCCATTACAATGTAGCCAGCGCGGTTTGGTGTGTAGATATGGTCTTTGTAGGTCAGAGCGGCTGTGACTGTGGTATATACGTCGCCAAAGACCGGGATGATGCTAGAGGTTTTACCATTGATGACGAGCGCTGTCGCGAAAGGTGCGAGGGCGAGTGTTGTGCCAGATATAGTAAGTGTTTCGCCTCCGGGAGAAAGAGTTTGACCTGCAGTCACGTATTGTGTTTGTGAGTTCGGTGCGATAGTTTTGGTACCAATGGTTAGTATTGGTGGTAGTGGTATCGGTGGTTGCGATGTGGGCGCGTCTGTAGTTGCAGACTGGAAAGGCAGCAGCGAGATGATGGTAGTGCCAGCGACAATCTTGGTCTTGCCATCTGAAGTCTCGATCGCAACAGGTGTATCTCCAATGGTAATCGTGTCGCCAGGCAGCAAAGTATAAGAACTTCCTACTACAATACCACCACCGCTGGGATCTTGGCTGATGACAATGTCAGACGCACCAGCTGTTATCGTTGCTTGCGGAGAATTCCCGGTATTTACTTGCGCAGTAGGCTCCTGGAAAGTGGAGCCATGTTGCTCTGCGACCGGTGTGTCCAGCCAGCCTGTCGCAGGTATCTCAAACACCGGCGAACATCCTCGACATGGCCGCGTAGAGCTGAAGTTAGGTTCGGGGACCTCATGATGGCCATTTGGGTCTCCAATTACTGTCACGGCTGGGGGTATTGGTCTCGGGCCTTGGACAGTTGATATCATTGGTAGCGTCCCTGTCGCATTTCCTTGAGACGTGAGTAGTGTAGTCGTCACATCTGTTGGCGACGCGCCTACTGGGATCAGTGCTATGGCTGAGTTCGGCGAAGGCGCTGTTGGAATGATAGTGGGTGGAGCTAGTGTTGGAGCAATAGTACTTGAAAATGAAGGTAGACTGATGTGAGTAAACTGAAGGTGCTGCGAAGGTATCAAGTTTTGAGTCCTTGATGGGTCAACCGTAGGCGCAGCATTCGTAGATGCACGAACGTTGGAATCTAATGAGAATACAGGTCAGATTAATCATTAAGTATCAAGGTTTATCAACATTACTCACTTTGGTATGATATCATGGAATTTTGGCTTCCCGTTCTTGCTGCCAATTCATAGTCGGATAGTTCTTTGTCAAGTCAGCGCAACAAATTCTTGTGTTCCGTGGACGCCAATGCTCAGCGCGTACTCGTTGATTGTAGTGCAGATGTAACACCTATCGAAGTCACGCCGGGACAAAACAAGGGACACATCAAAATATCGAAAGCAGAGTGTATGATGCGCATGATGTTCCTCGGGGACGGGTATCACAAGGCCATGCCGAGGGAGTAGTGGCCACGAGAAGCAGGAAATCGGCAGCCTTCCATCTCACCTAGGTGACAGCCCTGCTCCAAACACCTGATGCAGGATCGACCAAGCAATCAAAGAAAATGAATTGAAAATCTCCGCGTGTTACATGTATCGATGAAGTGGCCGGTGACTGAGACAAAAACTAGGACAGTAGTAAACAACATCTACTTAGATTGCTATTGATTAGACTTCCATAAAACCTGGGGTCTTGATTGTGCCGATTGGAAACGCCCGAGTGTGGAGATGGCTTTACCCGGAGCGGGAACGCAACCTTATACGTCAGTTGTGATTTCACCAGCGGCTGGTTCCTTCCAAGTAGCTTAGCGAGCCGTCGCCCTTGTCCAACACCTGGCTTACTGCAAAGCTGACAACACTTTCATGAATGAACGAGTCAAGATGGTGCATGTTCTGGAAAATATTCACAACCAGGTCGAAGGATTCCACAGGCAGGGTTCGAGCAGAAATGCCATGTGGTCGACCAGGGCACCAATGCGTAAGATATGTATGTTGTCTTCGGCGTGCCCTGCAACTCATGACTATCTTGACATGACTGTAGCTAAGCATAGAGATTTCAGTTCTATTCCACAGTATCAGTGCGGACTTATGATCTATAATCCGACACGTTTGTACAAGCTTGCTTGACGATACACTGGAAATGCTCTGAAAGACTCGAACGCAATCAATGGGCTTCTAATGCAAACGTGAATTATGGACACAACATTGGGGTTGCAGAGAACTTGTCTGAGGCGCTCAGCGCGGGTGGCGTTGGTTACATTCACCCGGCTCCATACAGGCGACAATCCTACAATTTAAGACTGGACACACGAGGAAATGATGAGTGAAAATGTTTAAAGGCGCCCGATAGAAACGTCCTCCACTGCAAGCCGGAATTATTGGACGCACACTCCTTGTTTTGCGTTTGACGAGATACTATCCGGGAGCGGAAAAGTCATTGAAAAGTTGGTGTTGTGGTCATGCGGTCGCTTTTACGGGTGATGACGGGAGGTTCATGCGTGTAACCAGCGCATGCTTCGCGCCCGAACTCGCTCCGAGCTACCACATAGGGACTTATGTTGGTAGGATAAATCAAGAATTGTTGTTGGGGCCGGCTGCTTTGATGTTTCTTTCGTAAAATCCGGGCTTTCGTATAGCCGGGTAGAGTAAGCACAAACACGGACGATGGATGAAGTTCATGATTTGCCTTGGTGCCGCAAGGCTGGTGATATAGACCAACTGCCGTTGACTGCAGTGATACCAACTTCTTCGGTACCGGTCCATTGCCGTATCGTCGTATTGCCGTATACAACGAGACGAGGCGATAAGATTAACAGCATCGAAAGGGATTGGGGACAATATAACCTTGGCGTGCCACGTGCGGCTAGGAGCTGTGAGACCCAGAGATCAACTTAGAAAATGACAAGGCAGCAACTTGAAGTAGTGCTCAATCCATGAAAATCTTTGTGATGAGAAGGATACTGCCTGGTCAAATTTTGTAACCTCCGACTGGTAGTCAGGCCACGGGAACGCGACCCAGCGAGCATCTCAGGCCGCTGTTCTGATGCTGTAGTCAATATCGCTCATCTTGCGATGCGATGCCGGTCAAAGGAAAGAGCACAGAAGTTTCGGTACCATAGCTTCATTCAGCTCAATTATCATGCCCATGAGATATGTAACGGTGTTGCTGGTGATGGCGGTGCTGATGGGGCGGCGGAGGGCAACTGCCCACCTGCTCGCTTACCACTAGCGTCCCTTGGCACCAACGCAGCTGCGAAAATCAGTTTCGCGAATTCCTACTTCGACTTCTGACAAGCGCCAACTAACCCCACGACAACACAGATTGCACCAGGAGACCCGACATCAGGTACGCTCTACAGGACGCCATCTACTCGAATACACGGAGCCGTCCAGCATTGCGACACTCGAAACTGCCCGCAAATGGTCCGCCGCCGCCAGACGGAGTGTATGGTCGCACGCGAGCCGCTCGATATCTATACTTCTGCATCTGGCTACACAAGGCGACGGACTTTGCGGGCAACTAGAGCAATGCTGCGGCTTCATCGAGTTGCAATTGAGAACAACGGCTAATTTGATTGTGTGGGACAGCGTCTTCTGAACAACCGCAATCATGGGGTATCCATTCTTCCCTCACCCTCACCTTGCTACAATGACTAACACCCGCCAGTATCTCACGAGACTCTCGCCACAAGCGTTCCGCGTCCGGTGCGAAGCGCGCATACTACCGCAAGAAGAGGTATGCATAACCCGATCGCTTCTCTAGTCATGTCTAACATGGCTTCAGGGCTTTCGAGAAGGGCCGCCAGCCTGCCAACACCCGTATTGGCACAAAGCGTGTTCATCTTGTCCGCACCCGTGGCGGCAACCGCAAGTTCCGTGCTCTTCGTCTCGAAGCCGGCAACTTCTCCTGGGGATCCGAGGGCATCGCCAAGAAGACCCGTGTCATCGGTGTCGTCTACCACCCCTCCAACAACGAGCTCGTCCGTACCAACACCCTGACCCGCTCCGCTATCGTCCAGATCGATGCCGCCCCCTTCCGACAATGGTACGAGGCCCACTACGGCTCTTCGCTCGGCCGCAGGAGGCAGGCCAAGGCCGGTGAGAAGGAGGAGGACAAGAAGAAGTCCAACTCGGTCACCAAGAAGCAGGCCGACCGCTTGAAGAACGGAGGAAAGATTGAGAACGCTGTTGAGAAGCAGTTCGAGGCCGGTCGTCTGTACGCCGCTGTCTCGTCCCGTCCCGGCCAGAGCGGTCGCTGCGACGGCTACGTCCTCGAGGGTGACGAGCTTGCTTTCTACCAGCGTCTCCTCAGGAAGTAGAGGTGATATTTGGGGCTTCTTCGGTGCATTGGTCAGGTCAAAATGGGTGTTTAGTCATGTATCTGGTCTGCATAGTCGCGGGACACTGAATGCACGAGGCATCATAACGCCACTTCTCTAGATACCACGAGACTACGATGAAATGGGTTTCAAATGTTCATGTGGAGTCTTTTTCCTTCGTCCTACTATCCTATCACTGCGCGTCATGATCCTTCCAACACCAAGTCGTTCTCACTCATTCACCACCACCAACTACAACAGCATATCTCCATCGCAAATATCGATGCATGTCGCTGAAGTAACCATTACTGATACCGGGACTGATAGGTACCAAGCATACCATTATTCGTCATACATTAACTTTCCAGGTCATCTCATCATCGCCCTTTCACATGCCAACCCCTCTTTCCATCCATCCCAACCACACCATTCCTCCAAGCCCGATCCCTACCTGTCCACGCAATTCTTTGCACCCGACAATCTGGATCACATACCTCGGCACACGTCTTGTTCGCCATGTCCATCTATAGCTTCGACGCCGCAACCGGGGAAATGACCTGTAGTAGCCGCTGTCAGCTTACATTTCACATGTGTTCATCACAGTCGTTGTGGTATATGGGAACGCAAGGCAGGCAGGCAGGCAGGCAGGCAGGCAGGCAGGCAGGCAGGCAGGTAGATGATAGCAGGTAGCATTCGTGGTGTTCTTTTTTTAACAGCATTCTCAAGATGCGGACACGTGGTATAAAATGTGTTACAGGACAAATGACGGCTCACAGACAAAAGGAAGACAAGCATGTTTTGACGAGGGATGACTACAACTTCGACGCTCCCTTGGGCGGACCTACATTCGTAATCTCGTTGTAGAGTAGTCTGTTGATAACGTTAGAAACGATTCATCAGGCAAAGTAAGTGGAATGGATGATGAACTTACGAAGTCAAAAACTCTGCGTAATCCTCCCCAGTAACCTGTCCCTCAAAGTACTTGGCTGCAAGATGGAATTTATTTCCTTTAGGAGCCTTATCGCTGAGCGCTTTCGCCTGCTCGTGCAGCAACTTGAGCGCATACTCCTTTGTCACCTTCTTGCCCTCAGCCGTTTCGACATTGTGTCTCGTCCACTGCCACAGCTGACTCCTCGATACTTCGGCCGTAGCCGCGTCTTCCATGAGGTAGTTAATGGGCACGCAGCCCACGCCACGGACCCAGGCTTCCATGTAGGAAAGCCCAATGTCGAGGTTCTTTCGGATGCCTTGTTCGGTTACTTTGCCGGGGACGTTCATGTTGAGGAGGTCGTTGGCGGTGATGTGGACGTCTTCGCGGCGGATGTGCATTTGGTTGGGTGCAGGCATGTGTTCGTTGAACACCTCACTGGCGATAGCAGCGAGCGCGGGATGCGCAACCCAGGTGCCGTCGTGGCCGGCGCGTGCCTCGCGCAGCTTGTCGGCCTTGACCTTGGCCATGGCGGCATCGTTGGCGGCTTGGTCGTTCTTGATGGGGATCTGGGCTGCCATGCCGCCCATAGCGTGGACGCCGCGCTTGTGGCAAGTTTTGATGAGGAGCTTGACGTAGGCGTCCATAAAGGGCGATGTCATGGTCACGGAGTCACGGTCGGGCAGGACGAAGTTGGGGTTCTGGCGGAAGCGCTTGATGGTGCTGAAGATGTAGTCCCAGCGGCCGCAGTTGAGACCTGAGGAGTGGTCGCGGAGCTCGAAAATGATCTAGGAGGAGTTAGTATGGTCATTGTGTGGAAGGAGGAAGTGAGACGTGCCTCGTCCATCTCGAAGGCGGCGGTGATGGTCTCGATCAGGACGGTACCACGGATGGTTCCACGCCTCATGCCGATGTAGTCTTGCGCCAGGTTGAAGACATCATTCCATAGCCTCGCCTCAAGATGCGACTCCATCTTGGGCAGGTAGAAGTATGGTCCTGTGCCGCGCTTGACAAGTTCATGTGCGTTGTGGAAGAAGTATAGGCCAAAGTCGAACAGTCCACCAGAGATGGGCTCGCCATCGACGGTGAAGTGCTTCTCCTCGAGGTGCCAGCCTCGGGCGCGGGCAATGAGTGTGGGTAGCGTTCGGTCGGTGCGCAGCTTGTACTCCTTCTCGCCCTGCTTGAAGTCGACTTGCTTGCGGATGGCGTCGTAGAGGTTGAGTTGGCCATTGATCATGTTGTCCCATGTTGGCGCAGATGAATCTGAAGGACGTTAGCCATCCTCCTGTGCTCAAAGTGATAATCTACGTACCCTCAAAGTCGGCCATGTACGTCCAGACATTCGAGTTCAAGGCATTGACAACCATCTTGCGGTCGGTTGGGCCAGTAATCTCGACGCGCCTGTCAACGAGACCCGGCGCGGGCGGTGCGCCCTTCCAAGTATCGTTCTCGCGAATGTGTCTAGTCTCTGGGAGGAAGTCGAGAAGGTTCCCCTTGTCGAGCTCAGCTTGTCGGATCACCCGTCGCTGAAGCAGCGCTTTCCGGCGCTCATTGAATGTGCGGTGCAGGAGCGCAAGGAAGACACAAGCGTCCTTGCTGAGGATGTGACGGTTCTGGTCGTTGAGGTCGCCGAGGATGTTGACCTCTCGTAGAATACTATCAGCGCTAGCTGCCATGATGAAGTATGTGTATGTGTGTGTGCGTGTAGATGTCCTGGTACAATTGATGAATATATTCAGTGTACGAAAGGAGGAATGTGGTGAGGTATGCAGCGTGCGGAGAGGGTCGGGCGGCCGGTAGATAATATATTCATGATACAAACGTCACCCATCTTGACGTCTGGACCGAGGATCATCTTGCGTCGGCAGAGCTGATGCAGGCTAGTCGGCTGGCACGTAAATGGTAAACCTCCAGGCCCAGGTTCGGGGGAGGGGAGCTCTGAGCTTGTGACGATGCCAAGTCCGGAGCGAAGATGCGGGGATAGTCCAACCCGTTAGCCACTAAAGTCGCTCGATCAGCACAACAAACCCTGAAGAACAGCGGATTAGCAGATGATTAAACGCGATAATCGTTCGCGCGATATCGCTGTAGTAATCCTTTGCACAGAGGCTTGTGGATAGCAGAGGTTGCTGACGGAGTGCGCCGGCAACTGACGGCAGTCGTGATGCTCGTGCTTGATAACAAGCGCGTTGCCGATGGCTTCGCCGGCCACTTCCGATGGCGCGTCCTGGTATGTAACATTGCGCACTCTTACCACGGCAGTTACACGAAATCGCTGGACACGGCAATGTTCTTATGATACTCAGTCATGTTCATCCGCGGTGGATGGTGTCAATCGCCGCACGAGGACGTCAACGATTCGTCATTCGCACAAGGCGAGTAACACGGGAACAACGCTATCACCAACTATCGCACAGCGTACAGAACGCAATTGAGTTACGCTGCATCACATGGGGTCATATGATGCATGCTTTGTTCTCTGCTTTGTTTCTGGGAGGTGAAAAGATCGTGCTTTCTTACGTAGCCAAATCGCGCCTAGCACGCAAAGGCCTTTAGGCGTAAGACGTGCCTGTTAGAAAGGCCAAACGACAGTAAGCATGATACAAGGTACGTCTCCTCACCTCGAGAAGCTGATAGCACATGCAGATTGCACCTCAATTCATAGCATAGGTATGTTGTGTTCTTGATGGACATTCTACCCACCAAACCGCCAGACGCCGTCGACTATCTCTTTGTTTCCAGCGCCATCATCGCGTACACCAAAACCTTTCCGTTCCAACACTCAAATCTTAGTCACAGCAATCTCAAAAGGCGTACTCTCATCCTTCAAGCTCCAGGTGCAAACCCCGCTCGAACCACAGCTTCCAGCAAGGTTTTCCCCGACTGCGAAGTGCCCCTCCGCCTCAAACGACGCCGTGTACTGCTGACCCAGATATAACACATCAGCCACATGCGTAAACTTGAGGTTAAAGTTACCGGCCGCGAAACTTCCACTTCCCGCAAGCACATTCATGACCCAGTAACCCTTGGGCGTGGCGTCGCATGGCCAGGTACGGTCGAGCGGTGATTCGCCTCTCGTGTACCATTTTGCGATACAATTCTGGGGTCAGGCGTTAGCAGAGGTTTCAAGGTATCTTGCAGCGGTAGCCAGGTGATGAAGGGGAAGAGTATGTAACATACGAGGCCTTGACTTCCAGCAGGTACTGTGACGTTACTGCCGCCGGAGCTCGCGGCGCCAAGGTTGATCTCGTTGGGGTCGGTCACTTCGGCTGTGATTTGCGCCCATGGGTAGCTGCCAGGCCGTCCTGATGGGCTGTAGGATACTACGCTGGAGACTTGAAAATCCTGGAGCGTAGATTGACGGGCTGCCAGGGGAGATGCGGCGGCTGAGGATGCGAGCGCCAGGACGGCGGTGAGAACGGTTTGTGTGAACTGCATTGTGATGGTGGATTTGGAGTGTTGACTATTAGTGTCTAGGAAACAGGATGTTTGTTTTGGCTCTTCTTATACGTATAAACTACTTGAGGCCTCCCAATTCAAGGAACACCATCATCGTACATCCGCCTTCCCGAATGAGTACCCACGATATCCCGTCTACCATGAGCTTGACAGGTTGCCTTACATTAGTCACCTCCACATTCAGGCGCCCCGCACCTAATTTTAGTAGCATCTACGTCAATTTACCCAGGTACTCTCCACTTCGCGATGCTGCTTTGCTTTTCCTCGTACGATACCTCTAGAGAGACCTGGTTGGGATACACATGCCCCAACGACGACCAATGTATTTATCGAAAATGCATTTATACAGTCTGCCATTTCCCGCACCGTGAGCTTCCACACGAAGGACACTCGGATATTGCAGTGTGACATAAAGTATAACGATCGAGGAGGCACTGACGCATCAAAAGAACATTCCTCGAGGTAATCAGCGTGTGGGATAGGCAAGGCTGTTGAGATGCGGAGTGTTTTTCATTCCAGACAGGATAAACGGTCGCCAAGGTCCGCCATCATGAGATACGCCGAATATATGAAAGACAAAATCCGTGGTAAGTCGAGGTTTCGAAGCCATGTCGTCGTGAGCGAAAATTTGAACAGTTGGATGGGTATCATCTGTGCCGCGGTATTGGTGATGCTTCATTCCGGTGCGCTGACGATATGACAGACGCGAATGTGATGTTTATCGTTGCAGTTTAGCCGTGTATCGATTACTGTCAGCAGCTATACAATTTGACCAGAGATGACAGCTTGCTGTGGTATCTCTTGACTGCCAGACGCCAAACGGCGTGCGAAGCGGAAGGATGCTGGCTAGCTGAGAAAAAATCATGATGCTCATGTGAAAACTTTTGATATCGGGAATTGCTGACTAGGAAAGAGGACATCGTGCTGCTCGTGTAAAAGTATCCGATGTGGTGGGGTGCTGACTAGCCAAGAAAAAGTCGTGGTGCTCATGTAGCAGCGTACGATGAAGAGCAATTAATTCCTAGCAAAGAGAAAATCGGGGTGCTCATACGAAAGTGTCCGATGCTTGGTTGCATTTGATGCTGGATGGAGCTTCTGGTATAACAACAGGCCGTGTGATACTGATACACACCTCGAAGAATGGTCGGTTGACATCCGCTAACGTATGTAGCCTTCCTTGCTCGTCACCATTGAAATCCGACTCATTCGCACTCATGGCTGCGTGTACTGGCTACCCTTCATGGCTCGAAATTCATTGAACTTCAAGTACTCGTTGTATTCATCTTGCAGTCGCCTTTTAGCATCAATCTGCTGTCGCGCTCTTCTACGTCGAACCGCGACGGCGCAATCTTTGGATATGAGGTTAGCCTGGGTCGACAAAGCGAAATCGCTGGAGTGTGGTGCTGTAGACGAGTTGGATGGACCCGTGGTGTCGTATCCACCGCTACCCATGTTCTTGGGTCGGGGTTCAGCTTACATGCTAGAGGCTTGCAACACCAGTCGCGGAACTTGGGTGCAGCAAGCAGAACAGCAACTAGAATACCGATTACTGCGATGCAAACACTAACTAAGGTGAAGATGTCTTGTCGAGACCATTCTACTTGGTTTACGTCGGCCGTGGTGGATGATTGGCGATAGAGTAGGTCGTCATCGCGAGCAGATGGTATCGAAACCGATTCAACGTAGACACTGGACAAGAGTAGGAGTAAGGCAGCAATCTGTGTCATGTTTTGAGTTGAGTGGGGGAGTACGCGCTATTTAATGTTCAGCCGTTAACGGGTCAGAAGTTGGTTAGCTTATTTCTCAAAAGAAGGCAAAAGGTTCTTGAGATGTGTGATTCGAGAGGGCGATCCGAGCTAACGAGGGGTGGCGTTTATCAGCTGGGTAGTGCTTCTCGCTGGATGCGCAGCAAGCATACGCGCCTTTCAAGTACTTTAGGGTGTACAGCTGGATCGAAAACATGTGGAGGAATAGGATAAGGGCCGCTAATAACACCGGGGCGCATACCAGCGTAACTCTCGTTAGCTCCCAAAATTTCTTCTATATCGTACTGATTCTATCTCTTCAGAACGACCTGCGCGTGTTTATGACGTCTGCACCCAAGAAACAAGACTTGGCAGCTAGCTGGCCTCTGGTGGCGTAGTCTTTTCTTTTCGTCAATTTGTTACGGTAGGGAGCGAGTAAGTCACCTTGCGTGATTATGAACAGTCATCGTTCGTAGACGCGTGCTTTGTGGCATTCCGGGCTTTCTCTGTAGATTTGGTGGCGGACTTTGTGGCTTGCTCTATTCCTGAGTAGTTTACACGGTGGCGTCGAGAGCTCTCTCCATCATTGTGAACGCCATGGCGATAACACTGTAGACGGCGTACTTCATGGCGAGAGCGCTCACCAGGATGATGGAGATCGTGATTATCTCCATGACTTGCATGATGTGCTGTCCAGGAAAGATTGAAGATGCGCTATAGTCAAATTTGGGAAAGACAAAAGTGATATGGTGCTCAAAATCTTCTTGGTGCATAGTTTTGTTCACATTCCAAAGTTACATCATTTTGTACTTAGCTCTTCTACAAGACCTTGTCAAGCGCTGATCAAAGACTCTCTGTGGTTAGATAGCGCAAAACAAGGCTGCCATCGAAGACATCAGTCTATACAAAAGGATGGGAGCTTTGACTCATAATCCTGCATATTCCACCCCGGCTTCTCAAGTTCTTCCTCTAGACATCGCAAGCAGAAGAGCTCAGGTCCAAGGACGCCAAAGTTATGACCCGCAACCTCACTCCGCGACAAAACACTCACTGCAGCTAGTCGCGCGGCCCAATTTCCATGCGCTCTGAAAACTCCAACGCTATTAGGCTCATCTAACAACTCTTCCCAGCTATCAATGGACGTGTAATCAAAGTCACAATCTTGGGTATGGTCCCCTTGGCAAGGTGTCATCGGTTCGAATCGAAGCATGTTTCGAAAATCCACTTCTAGAATGTCAATGTCGCCGACCCAGCGACCGCGATCGTGAACAGATATGACGGCTTCGACTACGTGAGCATCGTGGTCTATCATGCGCGAAACCTCGGTAGCAAGAGGCAAAGTCCAGTCGGTGAAAGATAGGTGCAACGATGTTTCTCTGAAGTTATCCTCGCGTTTGAAATCGTACGGCTCGTGTGGCACCAGGTTGTAGCTATTACTGAGTTCGCGAACTCGTGGCTCGACAGGCGCAACCAGTAATGAGATCCCCTGGCGACCAATGTTGCCTGTGATGCTCCTCATTTCATAGTCTGGCACAGGAGTAAAAGGATCTGAAAGTACGACTGCTGGTACGTAGATTGTATCCTCTGAACACAGTGCGAATGTGTGCTCGAAGTCTTCCGGATTGAGATCGACCACTCCTGAGTCGAACAAGGCTATACAGCTAAATGATTCGATTCGATCGAGTAGTGGAGGTTGTAGCGGGGTGAGAAGCGGCACTTCGTTGAACCAGGAACTCTTGTTGTTGCTGCTGATTTCCCATCTTTTAAAGAGGCATTTGAACCACGCAGAGTTAGACAGCGGTCGCGCTATCAGCTTAAGCGATATGGTGGCATGAGGAAGGTGATGATGATAGACCTTTGAGGCTAAATGTAGAGCGAATATTGATTTGCTGAAGCCAGAATGGAATCCGTGGGCGTTTGAGAACAATGAAATCCCGGGTGCTCGTTCAGAGTTAAATTTCGATTCAGTTTCACAAATATGCATCAGGGAGCACATATAATCTCTCAATCGCCCGGGTTCGGGTTTCGTATCCTTGAACCTTTTCACCGCAGTTGACACATTCTCCATTCGTGTGGTCTCGAAGTTTATATGTTCTTGATAGGACTGCAATGGATCGCGGCCTCTGCGCTCTTTGCTGCGCGCTTCGCTCTGAAGAAATAAGCCGAATCGCCAATCTCCAACAATAGCGTCAAAGGTTATTTCGACTTTGACTTTCTTGGATTGATGAGTCTCATCGTCATGATAGTTTGTAGTGGTCGCAAGGCCGTGTCGGTATAATAGTGGTGGGTTACACCACTTAAAGTGAATAATCTTCCCACCATCGAAGTTTGGCCCGGTTGCATAGAGATCGCATGCCTCACCTCCATCGGAAATGTATCTTATTCTATCTGCTAGAACAGAGTCTTCGTGGAGTTTGCCATGCGAGTTGAAGTCGGCGTCGGAAGGTCGGAGTGATGTCACTTCGTCATTCGGACAGATCCATCTCTTGTGGCTGTCCGGATCCAATATCTGCACTGTCGCAAGCTCATAGTAGTCTACTGCTGCAGCAAGATTTCTGTGCGAGGCGTTGTGTGCACAGCAGATAATTGCATCTTTTCCATCCAATCTCAGTTTCCCCGCTACCGCACGAAGATAAGCAATGCCAGAGTCGATATCGAGCTTTTCTCGAAGTCCGCATATCGTGAGAGGGTTGAGTAGTCCGAAAAATGGTGAAGGACTGCGATCTTGGTCAGACAAGAAGGCTTTTGCTCTCCTGCTTCCATATTTCAGTAACGTAATGTTTTGCTTATGATCATGGTCCTCCACAGCTAGTAGTCGGCCCGCCGCTACTACCAAATGCAGTAGCCATCCGAATTCAGAGGATACACCAGTGTTGATGTCTTCTTCAGACATGCCCATTCGAAGCCAGAGCAGTTTGAACCACTCAGCAACTAACAGGTAGTCTCGAGAACTGACTTTCCACCTTCCAAGCAAACCTCCCAAAGCTACAATCTGGAGCTGACCGAAAGTCATTCGTGAATCCTCTTGGTCGCTACGAACCACAACAGGAGTACCGTAATACTGTAAGTGCGACAACGCCAGTGACCATTGAACACCGTCTCTTTCTGGAAACCTACCTTCCACACCAACAGTACCTACTCCAGAGGATGGGACGAGTTTGTCTCTGAAACTAATCTTTGTTGGCTCAGCTCCGAGTACAATCAGATCCGGATAAAGATGCCAGGCGGAGAAGGCTAGGAACACTGATCCATCGACGATGTCCTGTGGCTTTCCGGAGAGAAATTGCTCGACAGCCAACATTGAATGCTTCCACACGTTCATAACTTGATTATAGGTTGAAGGGCCACCTGGAATTGGAGTTGTGATATTGTTGACGACGAGTGACAGTTGGCATTGCGACCATTGTTTTGCTTTATCGGCTCTGCGAAGCCAGGCTCTCGCACTACTATCCCACAATGCAAGATCGTTCCTGGTGATATCCTGGCATGCGCCAGCAACTGAGTCGGTGGAGATTCTGTTGTAGTTCTGGAGTCCTTCTTTAATTTCCTTCTTTCTTGCAGCAACTAGTTCCACCCAGATTGCCGTAGCTGTCTTCGCATCCCAAGCACGAGCTAACAGACAACTGAGGAGATAAATTCCGAGAGCCGAATATCCGGAAGTCGCTGCGGCCCAAAGGGTGGTACCATCCGCTCCTACGTATGGCTCGAACGGCCCATGCTGGCCTGTACCAATGGCATTCACCCCAGAGGTGTTCATGATCTCCGACATTCTCAATCCGAAGGCAGATATCAGCTTTGGCGTTGATGGCACAAGATCCTCGAAGAGAGCGCCTAGCCGACGTGCTGTCCTGTGGGAGGGGCCTTGTTCAGCCTCAACTCGTCGCCTTGTAGAGAGCGCAGATGCGATGCCATTGAACTCGATCGGAGCTTCCACCTTGAAGAGTGAGAAGTCGAATTTGAAGTTTGCCAGGGCGGCATAATTCTCGTTGTGTGCGGAAATGACGGAGAAGTTGGAGGGAAAGCCCGACATCATCAGCACACCTCTAGGTCATAAGTTTTCCACAAAGCTAGGGTTGTGTAGGATGCTGAAGGAGACGGAAAGAGAGCAACGGCACAGCGATATTTGAGACTCCGAGTAGAAATGGATTTCGGAAGGCTGCAGACAGGATTATACCTACCGGACCGGTCAAGAGACCCAAGCTGGTACGGACTACATTTCAGGTTATGGGGCTGAGTGTGCAGTGCGCACGGGACGATAAGCTTCGAATGATGCCCTCCGTGTCACGAAGGTGAATGAGGGGTAACTCAGCCGCAAGCGATCTGGTCAAGTCCCACCCAAATGGCTTCCACGAGTCTCAACCTTCAAAGAACAGGAAATTATCTCAAATATTGCTGCTTTATCGTGTCTGCCATGTTGTCCCAAGAAACGGCGCATGTTGCGTGGCCGTAATGCTAAATATGAGAAGGTGCATTGCAACTTGGTGGAGTGCTGCACAGGATGCATGGCTGCTGAACTGAAACACCCAAGCACCGCGCTTGCCCAGGATAGGAAACCTTTGCCGCAAGGATCATGCAATGGCAACACGCCCACCACGAATGTCAGATCCCATTCATGTTCGAGATAGTCTCAAGTAGATCTAATAGATTCTAGACCCTAGACACAGGGTGCTGCAAAAGGGCCGCAGAGGTGCTAATGGAGATGCAGGGTAAGCGACGACGTTCCTGCGGTCTTGAAACATGCGATTGTTAGCAGCTGATAAGTGTTTCTACTTCATTTACTCTTTGGGATATTATGGGCAGCTCCAGAAATCTCACTGGCAATTTTATACTGAAAGTGAGTCTTCCAGCAAAAGCGTCGCATGAGCGTCGACGATTCACGAAGAAGAACTGGAAGCCACAAACACAATGAGGTCAGAGAAGCATAGAAGAGGGGAAGGAAAGATGACATGGCTGTCCTCATTAGGATCGCCTCAACTTGCTGCTTCACTATCATGTGAACCCTTCTTCTCTTTCGCGATTGCGAAACGTTTTTTCCACTCGGTCCTATAATCTATCAAGTCGAATATATCTTCCGCTCACTACATGCTGCTATTAAGCCTTTCAATTTTCTCCTCATAAGGGAGCGATCTTCTTCTCGCGGTCTCTTCGCCCTTGTCGTGGTTTTCGAAGTCAATATCCCCCCCCCCCCCACCCCCCCCCCCCCCCCCCCCGGCGCCTTCAGCAGCTCATCATAATCCTTTTGCTGTTATTGGTGAAAAACCTTTGGGTCCGTCTTGTTCCACTTCTTCACAAGAAAGGGCTGCCATTGAGGTATAGATTGGGCAGGAGAGAAATTCTTGGAGCTATACAGTCGGTCAGCATCTGTATTGCCATTTGTCATCCGTAACAAGATCACTTACTAAGATACATAAGCTTTAGGAGCCGTGTGGTGAATCGCGGAAGAAGGCAAATGTCCAGTGGGGCTGAGCGAACGCTATGTACATGGGCAGGCTACCTGCGATTTCAGCAGACCTATCAGAGTGCTATCTGCAAACCATCCCGCACTCGACCGGTCAAAACCGCGTACAGGTGAAGTTGACCGGAATCGCCTCGATCATGACGACACACGAAGATCCGACGATGAAGCGGAGATTTAATGTAATACAGGGCTGTTGTTTTGCCCATAATAGACTTACACCTAAGTAATGTCCTATTGCAAAGTAAAAGCGTCCTGAATGATCTTCCTCACAGTACTCGCCGTTGCGATTCTCCAGCTTGATGTACTTGGTCGTTCGTACAGCTTGCATCGTGTGAAGTAATAAGTCGGTGGGTAAACTCAAGACTCTTTCAGAGACTTATGCATCTTTCAAAAGCGCATCACAACTAGATAGCCAATCAGAATCGCGCAAAGCTACCTACCAGAGCACCCATGACCATATGATCACCTTTACGTTGCCGTTAGTATGTCAAGTGATGCAGGCTACGTGTCCGACACCACGGTGTCGTATACAATGACTCAGGCACGACCGTTCAGCGTGCTCACAAATGAGATAGAAAGCCTATCTCATTCCTTCCGAATAGGCGCTGATACTGTTCGGCAAAGACACTGTTTTTCCACTACTACATATATGAAGCTTACGGCTTCCATAACTCCCAGGGTACTACCTCAGCGCCAGCCCTCTCGAGTTGAGACTCGACCTCTCCTTCAATGGTCCCCGCTGACTTTCCATCAATGTCGTAAGTAGAGTGCGCACCTCCCAACAAGACGACATTGAATCCAGAGGCGAGCGCACTTCTGCAAGTCGAAAGCACGCAGCATTCACTTTGTATTCCAAAGGCCACAATCGTCTCTACACCCTCACTTTCCAGCTGGACTGCAAGCTGCGGATTGGACTCGAACGTATCGCCTAAGAGCGTTGGTCAAATCAAGCAGAAAGGAAATCAAATCCGAAGAGTTCGATATTACTCACGGACATCCTTTGACACCAATCTTTCCCATTTGTTATCGTCTCGTGGCTTGAACACGAGCTCCCAGGGTTTGCTCCCTTTTACCAAAGGCCCTTTCTCTGCAACCTCCTCATGCTGCACAAACACAATCTCCAAATCTGGTATTCTTCCATGTTCACTAGCCGAGTCAATGGCTTGACGCGCTCTTTGCAAGATCTCAGTTCCGGCATTTCGAATTCGCTCCGCGTGTGGTATTTGAGTGGTTGTACTTTGCGCCAGTTCGACTTGGATGTCGATAACGAAGAGTGCTGTACGTGCCATGGCAATTTCCGCGCTGTAGATGTAGTGATGGCGTTCTTCGTGAGAGTCGGAGGTTCTTTACAGGGTTGCACATGTCGAATGTGGGGCGCATGAGTCATTGTACTCGGGAAGCTACTTGACGGACGTCTTCTCCCCGGTAGGATTTCGCGGGAATAGAATATGAACAGTATCGGCGCGACAAGATGTCTAAGAGTCTAGTCTCGGCAAAACTATTGTGACACTGATAAAGCAGCTTTCCTTTTTTCAGAAGGACTTCACATGGCGATAGCTGTGCACAACTGACTGAATAGTCGCTTCAGTCCTGCTCATTCTCATCCTCATCAGACAGGTCATCGTGCCAACCAGCAATACCATCCCCATCTTCAGCTCGAAACATCGCCAGCAACCGGAGCATTTCCTCTTGAGGCGGGTCCGCGAACCCGGGTGAATCGAAAAATGTGGGATACTGTGCGTCCCTGATCGCCCTATCCCCACCCTCGAGGTCAGGCGCAAGGCTGATGATGCGAATCGCCTTTGTTGGGAGGAGACGAAGATTTCCATTCGGCCCATCCCGCCGTTCACCCAGTGTCTGTTTGTTGTCAGCTATCGCATGTCTCTCTGTTCTGTGACAGGACTTACAGCATAGGTCGTCATGATGCAATCGTCGTATAGTGCCATGAAGCTGATCGGACATGCGAGCTGCGGTGCGGAACTATTGAGGTAACAATATGACAGTGCCCGCCCAGCGTCCTGTTCTCCAAGGCTGATTAGGTTGTTGCCATCGAGCGCAACGACGAAGACCCTGTTCTGGATCTCGAACATGATTCGATGGTTGCGAACGGATAGCCAACCACCGAGATCGAAGCTCGAGCCGTCAGAATCGCACTGAAGAATCTGACTCTGGCGTGCCAGGCTGTTGGCCCCATCTTCTAATGCTTTGCGGAAGTCGGAGCACACAAAGACGCGACCGAAACGCGAGAGACCGACGAAGAGATTACTCTCGCGATCTAGCATGCCAGCACCCCATTCGTCTTCATCGTTGTTATAGTGTTCTGTGTCTAGTAGCCTGGAAGAAGATGTTGCAGAATAGCCTTTGGCGAGTTGGATAGGCTTCAGGCGGTTTTTGCGGGGGTTTGAAGCAGGGAAGATCGGTCTCGATGGGCGGCCGGTACTGAGAGCGGCTAGTGCTGCGTTGGAAGAAGGGTCATCAGTCGGTGGCAGGGGTTTGATATGGTACTTTTCTGTACACTGCGACGGTTGTAATGTACCCAGAGCCTCTCCAGTCTTCTTATCGTACACATGATAACCACGTGCACCCATGGAATACACCACTACATCCTCATTCTGATCCAGATGACCCACCGCATCTTCTTCTATCTTCAGGTGCGTAGTCAGCCTTGGCGGGCTCTGCTTCATATCGTACACGAAGCCCTGGCCCTCTACTGAGACCACAACCAGTGTCCAATAAGAAAGCTGGAAGCCTCTTGTCTGGCAATCATGATCCAGAACAGCTATGCGTCGAAACTCTCCTCTTGCCGTACCTTCTTGATCTGTCTGCCAGACTTCCACCGCATCTCCTTCACGATCAAACACGGCCATTCCATCTTGATACTCCAGGTGCGCATACGGTCTTACAGCATCCCCAGAGTTCGAATCTAGAACTGAAGGCAGCTGCCACAGGATGCGGCCACTGTCCATACCAGTTACATTCAGTCCGCCGGCATGCGATGTCGAGATGAAAAGGCGACGTTTGAAGTCGGCTTTGAACCGCCATACCGCATTGTTGGTCACCTGCAGGACGGATTCTCGCGTGACAGATTGTGCTGAATTCCAGTTGCGTGTGAGAATCGTTTGTCGCCTACAAAGGTCTTTCCATGATGGAATGTTGTCGAAGAACTTGGAGAAGCTGGTGTAATCATCAACAAACGAATAGTCGCGTGCGGTGCGGGGTTGGTGAGAAGTCGTATGTGGTTGCAACGTCTTGGTCGGAGAAGAGTAGATAGCCCCTTGGTGTGTTTCGTCGATGAATTGGTGCCAGGCGCGTGATACGGCGGTAAGAGATGCTAAGGCTGAGACGGGTGTGAAGTCGAGGATGCGGAGCACAATTTCCGGAGGAAGCACCGTTAGCGGGTCCGCAATAGGAACCTTTGAAGCCGGTTCGCGCTTTGTGTATACCGTTTCAGTGTTCTGATTCATACTCGTCATATTGAAGTTGGATTGCGCTGTCTGTTTCATCACACACAACAATATCGATGACGGATCAAAGAAATCGCTTTCCGGGATGAAGTCATTGTGGAGCAGTCACGTTCACACCTCAAGGAACATCACAAATTCAGTTCCGAACCAACACAATCACAATCGTGATTATCGCCTTTCGGTCATATGTTCAAATGACTGATGTAGAATAGTATAGGAGGATTCCATTGATTCCATTGATTCCATGGGACCGCACGTGGGGTATCCGCAATATTTCCGGAAATACCGGACAGCGCAATCGGCGCGTCCCAACCGACACGCAGCTCAACGTCCTTGCACAAACCGGAGAGATTGCTAACAAATGCCATTCCGATGACTGTGACTGCCATCCGATATGCGATAAGCAAAATGTCGGCGATTAGCATCCGGTTAGGCATCGATTGTGGGGATGCAGCCCGCATTCGCCAAGTCGCTAGCAGCTTCGGCAACAGCGTGGTACTGCTTACCATGAGCAAAAGAGGCATCTCTGTATGTCCGGTTATCTTGGGTATCGTACCAGCATGAACCTTGATACGACTGGGATGTATATAACTGTCGCAATGGAGACTATGAAGCCTGCAGGCGTGCCGTTCACGACACGCTCATCATGGTGGGCCGTATCATTCTCTCCGGACTGCTGACCGCGAGCCTTGCGTCCATCTCCGCCTTGGCCGCCCCCGTCGTCAAGAGAAATCCGTACACCTTCGTTCTGAAAAACTCATACAGTGATACCATCTTCGAACTTGGAAATGTCTCATACCTAGCAAACACCAAACATCCGAAGGCGAGTGCTGGCTGCGCGACATCCGGCTCTTCTACGTCGATCCCGATCACCGTTATCAAGACAAACGAGACTACCATCACGAAAGATGTCCTGACGAGCGTGATATCATCATATCTCGAGGGCGACGACGTCTTCAGCCATGATTTCCTGGATAGGTTGTACCTCTCTTCGAGCGTCAAGTCGACGCTTGATGCTTCCGCCATCGACTACCTTGTGTCTTTCAACACGAGCATGCTTTTCGTGGACGCGTCGGTCACTGCAGATGTTCCAACACACAAGGTCGCGCTCGATTCGATTGTCGACCTTCCAGCTGGTCCGTACCTCGCATCCATCGAGGGTGGATCAGTAAGCTTTGCGACAGTGTACCGGCTCTACCCAGATACCTACAGGACTTTCCTTTTCGGTGCATACGACTCAAATGATGGAGAGGAAAACCACAATCCGCTCGGTGTGTTCCTTCCCAAGTTTTGGGATCCCATGATTCCTGTTCCTTCGCGCATCTACTACTGGGGAGACGACAGACCACTCGCTGGTGAGCGTGTTGGAATCAAAGACTTATACGACGTCAAGGGCCTGCAAACATCTGGAGGCAGTCAAGCATGGGCTCGTATCACACCCGTCTCGAACGGCACAGCACCTTCAGTGCAGCAGATCATCGACCTTGGGGGTATCGTAGTCGGAAAGCAGAAGCTCGCTCAGTTCGCTTCCGGTGCGAACCCTTGGGAATGGCAAGACGAGCACTACCCCTTCAACCCGAGAGGTGACGGGTGGCTCACGTGCTCAGCTTCTTCATCCGGCGGCGGCTGCTCCATCGCTGCGTACGACTGGCTCGACTATGCCATTGGAAGTGACACCGGTTCTTCCATGAGACGGCCAGCCGCAGTGGCCGGTGTATATGGCCAACGACCCAGCCAAGGCATGATATCCCTCGACCGCGTCATCCCCCTAGGCGCCGCAACCGACACCGCGGGCGTCTTCTCCCGCGACCCATACAAATGGATCAAATTCGCAAAAGCCTGGTACACACCCTCTCTCTACCAAGACACATCCATAACCGGTCTCTCTCCCCTCTCCGTCCCAGACACCAACGCCTTCCCCAAGACCATCTTATACCCCACCGACTACCTCCCCCTCAACAACTCGGCCGCCGAACCCATTCTGCAAGACTTCATAGCAAACATGTCCCGCATCTTCAACATGACGGTCAAAGAATTCAACTTCACGGCTACCGTGCAAAACTTCTCCAACCCCATCGCCAGCAACTTCACCACCATGAACGCCGCAACCAGCGTAATAAACACATGGTCCGCTTGGACCGTCGTCGGGAAGCCCTTACTAACAGCCTGGGCCGCCCTCTTCGACGGCCGCTTTCCCCCCATCGATCCCGCGCGCCGCCCCGGCTGGGCTACCTTCAACGAAAGCCGCGTGAACCAGACAACCTACGACGCAGCTCTCGTGACGAAAAACGTGGCCGTGGAATGGTACGAGCGCGAACTGCAATACTCGACTCCAGAATCGTGCTCCGAGTCCATCATGCTATACGACATCGGCACAGGCGGTCTCCCTTCCTTCCGCGAAAAAGAACTCAATGACTCTCCCGATGCGAGTTACCTGGCTGTTACGCCACCGGGCGCGAAGATCACGGGGGCGGGTATCTGTCCGATATTTGGGTGTGCGGATTTTACGGTGCCGATTGGGCAGGTGGCGTATCGGAGTAATGTTACGTTTCATGAGGAGATGGTGCCGGTGACGATTGATCTGGTGGTGAAGCGGGGGTGTGATTTTGTGCTGTATAATCTTGTGGAGAGGCTGGCTGATGAGGGGGTGCTGAAGACGGTGCAGACGGGGAGGACAGCGTTCTGAGAGGGGTGGATGGGAGGACGCATTGGAATGAGCGGGTCGTGGTATGCTGTGCTAGAGTACAGGTATCTGATCGACTTTGCGACACGGAATTGATTTTACAGTAGCGCGTCATATGTCGCCTGTAACGTTGACGAACAATTAGACATGCATCGTTGTATGAGCAGTTCTGTTCGTCGATAGTGTAAGTGGCTTCACACTACGTTCTTAGTGCAAGCATATACCCGGCGGACATTTGCAGTTGCCCAAGCGTTAGTCTTGATGCAGAATTAACTAGTAGGATCATCACGTGGGCTGAGTATCTCCAATGGGGAGTATGATTGTGTAGGTCAAGTAGGTACGTGGATAATACAAGACAAATCAATCCTCGGTAATGGAGCAAGCATCAGCCAACACTGGACCACTGACGCGATGCACCTTATTTTGCTTTCGGAGCGAGTGGGAAAGACTATCGCACTAACAGAGCGGAGATTGTAGCTTGGCAAAGCCAAATTGCATTGTATGTGAACCAAACTGGTCCAGCCGCTCTCGTTGTCCAAGAGCCGGAATGCATCATTCTACTTTTCGAAAAGCGACCACAACGCCAAATGTAGTGATAGTAGTAGTAGAAGTAGACAGTACAATGCCAGTTGTCTATGGATTTCCCCGACGCTTTTGAGATGCCGTGTTGATGCAGTATTAGAAGAAGAGAAAGTCAGAGGTCAAGGGCACGTGCCGGACCCCTAGTGGTGCCTGTGTGCGAGTATGCGCACCTACAAGCACCCGCATACATCTATGAGCGATGCATGGTGCACCGGTCCAGCGCATCGAGCAACTCCGGGCGTTCCGCCAAGGCCTGTCGCGCTTGGGTATAGCTGAACCAATTCCGATTTCGCTTGTGCTGCTCCGGCCACTGAGCCTCCTGCTTCTCGACGGTCGCTTCGAAGAAATGGTACGAGGCCTTGGGCGCCTGCGAGGTGAGCTGGTCGGGTCTTCGCTTCTCCGGGATGAGGCCGAGGTCGTAGTTGATCTTGCATATTATGCCCGCCTCTTCCCAGGCTTCGCGTTTGGCGGCATCTTGGGCAGTTGCTTCGTCCGTCTCCCAGCCGCCCTTTGGGAGCACCCAGCCGTTTCGCTTGGTGGACTGGATGAGGAGCACGTAGTACTTGTCGGCGGAAAGCGGGACAACACCGGCGACTAGCCGCTCGCCTTGGGATCCATAGCCTGCCGCCAATCAGCCGAAAGTTAAAAGCGGTGAGTGCGAAGTTTGGAGGGATGCGCGGGAGGGATTCAGATTTTTGGTCCGTAGTGTGGGGTCTCGTGAGCAGACTTACGTTGGTTTACGCGGCCAGTGCGCGACTGCATCGACAGCTGCTGGGTAGCGGCCATGTCGACGCGGCTGCAGTCTCTGGGAGATGGCGTGGCACCGCTTGTATGCGACTCACTCGACGCGACGCCAGCAAGACTCAACACAGGGGCTTGGCCGGAAGAGCAGAGGCGAGCCAGGCGGTGAAATGGAATGCAGCCGAGCAAACGGCGAGAGTGTGGCTCGAGAGTGTGTGTGGCTTCACGGGGGGGGGGGGGGGGGGGGGGGGGGGGGGCAGTAGTGTCTTGTGTGAAGGGGACGGGTGTGGTAGGCAAAAGGGCTGAGCAAGGCTCAGTCCCGCGGATGACGGGGCTGAGGATGTTGAAGGAGCCTGCGAGCAGCAAAGAAGTCCGGCATGGTGGATGGATGTTTTAGTAGGTGGTTCGGGTCAGGGACTTTTTACGTGGAAACTAAGGGCTCGCGGCGCGTCACGCCTGTCGCCAAGGCCCGCCTGCAAGAGGAGCTTTGTCCGGGGTGCCTGCACATGTCTGCACAAAACTGCAATCACGGGCAGCCAGCCAGGGCATTGACTTTACCTATCGGCGCATGGGACAGGCCGTCTCTGGTCCCGGCTCGCAGCTCGCAGCTCCAGGGCGCTGCATAGGGAGATAGGGAGCCGGCGGGGCACGCGAGACCGGCGCGCCGCCTGCAGCTTTCTCTGCCTGCCTGCCTGCCTGCCTTTTGGAGGAGATGACGTACAGGCATGGAGACGGCGAGTTGCCCACTAGAAAGCGAGCAATTGCCCCCGTGTAGACGCTGAGCAGACGTCCTGGTGCGCGCCCTGCACGCCGTACAACCTCGTCGCCGTGCTATTGTGTCTTGACCCCGCGACCGATCGCCCTTCTCTGCCAGAACATCGTCGCCCGTCCACACCCTGACCGCCTCGACCGACCCGATCAGTCCGAAGAGCCCTGATCTGTAGCAAGTGGCGTGGACAAGGAGCTATTATTCATTCTCCTACCGGCTGTCAGCGCTCGCCGCCGCGACAACGCTCGAATCTGCCTCGGACCATTCCCCCCACCAGCTCCCACGCTTATGCTGCCCTCATGCAATCCAGTGTGACGCCTTTCGGTATGTTCTGCTCCAACCATTTCCCTGGGTTCCGGCTCGTGCCTGTCTGGCTGGACCTCCCATCCCAGACCCTGGCTATCAACGACCTACTAACCCTCATTCCAGGCTACAGCAGTGAATCGTGCGGATACTGCAAAGACGCATCGAATGGCAGTAGAACCGCCAACTCTCGTACGTGGATTTTCACAGTCATCCCTATTCAGTCGTGGATGGATCGTCATGCCTGCATGCCGCTGTCAGAGCGCTCAAGCCATCTCACACGAACAATGGGCGTCAGTGGCCGTCAGTGTTGCAGCCGGCGCTTTTCTCGCCTGCATTTGATGTTCCGTTAAGGTTACCTGCCTCACGTGCAGCCCCGCGCCGCATGGAACCTTGGAATTTTGCCCGTTCCTGCCCATGCCCCAAGCGATGCATTGCCGCCAAGCATCGTCTGCGCCGCCTCGTCTGCACGTCGGCAGACTCCTATGAGGTACATCTCGAATTCTGAGATTGATTGCATCGCAGCGCAGCACCATCGCGATCATGACCTGTCTGGTGAGCTTGTGCGGGGGAAATCGGAATGAGGCGCACAGCCGAGAGCACCAACTGACCTTGCCGGATTAGGAGCAAGCTACTACTTCTCGTCGAAAAGCTTGACCGTTGAAGTCTACCAGCTTCTTGTGGACCGCGGCTGGAGAAGGTATGACCCACTGATGCACGGCACATGACATACGGCACTATGCCCGCAATAGCAGTTGACAGTGGCTTCTAGATCTGGCACCATCTTCTACAAGCCGGACGTGCTGCGACACTGCTGTCCGCATTACACGATTCGGTAAGGAGACTTGCAGTAACGCGATGCTAGAGACTTACCCGAGACTAGTCTACCCGTAGCCTCCTTCAAGCCCTCGAAGGATCAGAGGAAGGCGGTCAACCATTGGAACGAGCATGTGCTAGGCGAGTCTTATATGAAAGAGGCTTCTAGGCTCTACCCGATTTCGAAAGAGTGCGTCACGATGCAGCAGGATCGTTGCCAGGCTGACCATGGCCAGGGAGAAAGCTCGGTTCAAAAACACCTTCGATCTCACTCGTGAGATCCACAAGACGGAGTATGAGAATGTCAAACGACCGCCCGAACCCGCACATCGCTTCGAGGTGACAATCGAACCCGCAGGCTTCACGCTCGAAAAGTATGAGCTCTTCAAGAACTACCAACAAAACGTGCACAAGGAGAAATCTCACGAGATCTCTGAATCAGGTTTTAAGCGTTTCCTGTGCGATTCGCCGTTGAAACAGGCTACTACGACTGTCGAGGGCAACGAGCAGCTCCTAGGATCCTACCACCAATGCTACCGACTCGACGGACGGCTCATTGCAATGGGCATACTCGATCTGCTACCCCACTGCGTCAGTGGCGTCTACATGCTCTATCATTCCGACTACGAGCAATGGCAGTTCGGAAAGTTGAGCGCGCTGCGAGAAGCAGCGCTGGCACTTGAGGGCGGCTACCAGTACTACTACATGGGCTACTACATCCACTCGTGCGTCAAGATGAAGTACAAGGGCGACTACAAGACGCAGCATGTTCTGGATCCGGAGACCTACGAGTGGCATCCGCTGGAAGGGGAGCTACGCGCTCTGTTGGACAAGAAGCCATACGTTTCCATGTCTAGGGAGCAGAGGAGGAAGGAGATGGGGGTTGCGGAAGAGCAGGATGATTACTCCGATTATCCCCGGCCGACAGCTGCGGAAGCTGGCAAGGCTGTTACCAAGGGCATGTCGCTGTTTGAACTAAAGGTCCCGGGGCTCATGACGGCTGAAGAGATCGAACAGCAACTTGATCTAGCCACCATGCCCATTCGCGTGGGTGGACGGATGGCGGAAGCGCAGGTGAGCAATCAGCTTACATCAGATGTGCACGAGGTGCTGACGAACTGTAGGACCTTGTGTCTTGGGACAGCAGTGATTTGAAGAATCCAAAGTCGATTAAAGGTGTTATTGGTGAGATGGTCGCGTGCATGGGGCCTGAAGTCGCGTGGCAGGTGGTGGTTCAGCTTGGGTGAACGGTATGCAGACGCATAGAGAGACGCATGTGTTGAACATGTGTAGATAGTGGCGACTAAATAGTCTGCTTCAAACCAACGACTGATACAGAAGGCTCCAATTCATGATCTTACACGCGTGTGTTCTCTCTTGCTCGCAAGGTTCTCCCCAAGGGCGAAGTGGCTGAACCGTTTGAGCCTAGCCTGAACGGGAGGCCGAGGCTGCCGCTCCGAATATCATGTTGCTAAATGTCCACACACAGCACACGTCGTCGCAGCACGCAACAATGTCGGACCTCACACTCGTCGTGCGCCCTCGTGGTATGCTTCTTCTTTGCTGCATTGAGTCGGCTTCGGCCCGATTGAGTGCATTTTGATGTCTGTTTATTGACCCCACACAGGCCGTCCGATCAAGAACCTCCCCGAGACCATCACCGTCCCCTCGGATGCCTCTACCGCCCAGATCTTCGAGGAAATCGCAAAAGCCTCCAGGTTCTCCATCCACCGATTGCGAGTCACAAAGGGCAGCGACGGCTCGCCAATCAACAATGTGCGGGACGTGACAGTCCACGACACCGGCCTCCGTCACAAGAGCGCTGTAGACGTCAAGGACCTCGGTATGCTACTCTCTACTCTTCCACGGAAAGACGACTAACAGCCATCTCAGGCCCCCAGATCTCGTGGCGCACCGTCTTCATCGTCGAGTACCTCGGGCCCCTCCTCATCCACCCCCTCATCTACTTCGGACGCTCCCTCATCTACGGCACCTCGGCCCCTCCGTCGCAGCTCCAGAAGCTCACCTTCCTCATGTGCGTCGTCCACTTTGCGAAACGCGAGTTCGAAACCCTCTTCGTGCATCGCTTCTCCTCGGCCACGATGCCTATAATGAACATCTACAAGAACTCTGGGTACTACTGGCTGCTGTCGGGCTTGAACCTGGCATACTGGAGCTACGGTCCCAACAGCCCCGCTGCCAAGCCTTCAAACCCGCTGCTCACCTATCTCGGTGTGGCGCTATTTGCAATCGGCGAGGTGTGCAACTACAGCACGCACTTGACGCTCAAGAACTTGCGCCGTCCTGGCAGCACCGAGCGCGGTATCCCCAAGGGACTGGGCTTCGATCTAGTCACTTGCCCCAACTACATGTTCGAGGCGATGGCGTGGATCGGCGTGGCGCTGGTCAATTGGAGCTTGAGCACTGTTCTGTTCATCATTGTGGCTGTGGGACAGATGGGTGTGTGGGCATGGAAGAAGGAGAAGAGGTATCGTAAGGAGTTTGGGGATAAATACAAGAGGAAGAGGTATGCTATTCTGCCTGGTATCTGGTAGAGGATGCCTGGTCGGATGATGGTGTCAGGCGACGGGCGTCAGGCGTGGGGTTACTGGGAAGGCTGCCGTGGTGCTAGTGGGGCACAGAGGCTTTGCGTGTGAAGGACGTTCGTGGGAAGACGGCCAATGGAGGGCCGAAACCACATGTACGAGGGACTTTGGGGTGGAGCTAAGGCTGCAGTAAGGCGCACTTGAAGGGCCACGATACGGAGGTTGGCACATCGCGCTCAGAACGGTGACAAGTCCGCAGGTACCCGCATTTAGTGTGTCGATGCCTATAGGCACTTGTCATCTCACTAACACGTTCGTCATCTGTTCAATGAAGGTCCTCTTGGTCATGGACCTGGTTGTACTTGCGTGTTCAGTTGACATCACTCCACAAGCCATGTGTGCACAACAACGACATCTTGACTGACTTCGTGACATTGAGCGTCGGATTCCCGGCTTTGGCTGTTTTGTACTACCGCCCATCGACATCGAGACCCTAGCTTTGCTTTTTCGACGCGATCTGCCCGCAGCGGCCACTCCCACATCGCCCCGGGGAACGCCGAATTAGACCCCTGCATAACTGCGGGAAGGGCAATGGGCAATAGCCACACACACCTGTCATGATATCTCCCCACCCACCCTCACCGACGGACACAAGAGGAATGGGGCTGGAAGAAAGTCCAACACTGCAAAGAAAGGCGGTCGCTGCCTGGCAAAGATGATGCCTACAAGAAGGCTGACCGTGGCTGAGGTGCTTTGCTGCCCCACTCGCTCAAGCTGCGCACCTCTAGTTCTCACCGGGAACGTCACAGCTGAAAGGTCCCTCTCTCTCCAAGCCGCGGCCCGCATAACTAAACACGGTGAACAGCCAATTGGAATGCATACGATTAGCCCGTTCGGCAGCTCGACGCAGTGCTAAGAGCTAGGCAGATCCCAGACGGGGCTGACCGCCAATAACGCCGTTTTGTCTAGCTGTAGGCAGATCGCTATCCATCACGATCATTTCAGCCGCAGCAATTCACGAATGTCGTCCTGTGAAGAGGAGTGCATAGGGTATAAGAAGGACTGAGGCTGGGAGCTAGTGTATGGGACACAAAGCTATTGTACTCAAGCCCGATTCGACTCTTACTTATCCGTGTGAACAATTCGTTCTTCTTTTAGCGTTCGATCTTTGTTGCACGTATACCCCTCGTTACTTTTTTTGGTGGCTTACACAAGTACCTCTACATATATAACTTGCAAGGCTGGACATCGAAAACCCGCCTATACTCTATATCTTGTACAACTGTCGTGGTTTCTCGGAGCTTGCTGAAGTCGCATTGTATCTGGACCCTGACTGCGATAGTCCGAAAGCGGTAGTTACGTGCGACTGATTTGTGCCGGTAGCAGACGGACGCTCCATACGCAGAAGGAGATTTGATTGTATGTAAGTATCATCCCATCACATCTCTTTCTATAACCCGATTTCAAAATCATCCCTCTGCGTTACTCTCGTTTCCGGTGCAATCCGCCTACCATCCACGAGTTCTCGAGCAAAGAAACCTGAAATATGGCCCGCCAAAAAGACCCTCGTCTTGCTCAGAATGAAGGAACGGAACCAAATTCAGGGACACTGCTAACAAAGCCATTCAGCAAAAATACCACCATGGCTGGTCTAGCTGCTGAGGCGAAAGCGGCATGGGACTCTCATGTCGATACCCGCACAGGAGCTGAGCCTCCCAAACCAGCTGACCCATCCGAGATTAGCACAATGAGAAACGCCATCGGCGGATCTTTCAAAGCAGCGGCAGCTCTGATCGGTGCCGCTGCAGCCCCCATCCCCGACCAAACCGGTGATGGCTCCAAGATCGCGCCAGAAGAGAAGGCCAGTCTTTACAAGAAGATCGAAGGCGGTCTTCGCGACATGTCTCACCTTGGCATCGAGAATATCCAGAGCTTGATGGAGATTCAGAAGGAGAAGATGCTGGGTGGGTATACCGACGACAAGACATACCTCATGGAGGGCCTCGTCCGCACCGCTGCTGCGTTACCTGATGGGTCCAAAACAAGGGAGGCGGTAACAGGTCAGTTCCTGACACAGCTGTGGGGTGATCTACAGCACCCACCGCAGTCTTACCTTGGATCGAAGTACCAGTACCGAGCCGCCGATGGATCCAACAACAGTCTCGTCAACCCGCAAGTTGGCGCGGCAGGAACGCCATATGCCAGGACAGTGAAGCCAGACACGATGCAGACCCCTGCCCGCCCAGACCCTGGCGTCGTATTCGACAGTATCATGACGCGAAAGCATGCCGAACTGCATCCAAACCGCATCTCAAGTATGCTGTTCTATCTGGCATCCATCATCATCCACGACTGCTTCCGGACAAGTCACGAGGATTATTCGATCTCGATGACATCTTCATACCTCGATCTATCGCCATTGTATGGCAGTAACCAGGCCGAACAGGACATGATGAGGACTGGACGCGATGGAAAGATCAAGCCTGACTGCTTCTCAGAAGCGCGACTGCTGTTCTTTCCTCCTGGCGTTGGTGCTATGTTGATCATGTTCAACCGTTTTCACAACCACACAGTCGAGAATCTGGCTGCTATCAACGAACAAGGACGTTTCACAAAGCCTTCGAATGAGGTGCCAAAGTCTACTGGCGACGTCGAGGTCGACAAGAAAACAAAGGAAAAGTACGATGCCGCATGGAAGAAGTACGACAACGATCTTTTCCAGACTGGTCGTCTCATCACCTGCGGTCTTTACGTCAACATCATCTTGGTCGACTACGTCCGTACTATCCTGGATCTTAACCGGACGGACAGCAACTGGCAACTCAACCCCCGCGCTGATGTAAAGGACCTACCCATGGGTGTCGGCAACCAAGTCTCCGCAGAATTCAATCTGGTGTACCGATGGCACTCCACAGTCTCTGATCGCGACGAGAAGTGGACGCAAGAGCTGTGGGACGGTCTCTTCGGGGAAGGTCGCGATCCCAAATCCATTGGCAAATACGAGTTCCTTGGACGCCTGAACGAAGTCTACAAAAAGACTGATCCGGATCCGTCAAAGCGCCAGTTCGCTGGTTTGGAGCGAAGTGACAATGGTACGCTGCCAGACCAAGGTCTTGTTGACATTTTGACATCGAGCATCGAAGACTGTGCCAACTCTTTCGGACCGAACAGGGTTCCTGCTGTCTTCCGTGCTATCGAGGTTCTTGGTATCGAGCAAGCGCGTACCTGGAACTTGGGCTCGCTGAATGAGTTCAGGAAGTACTTCAAGCTGGAGCCGCACAACACTTTCGAAGACATTACTTCCGACAAGTATGTACAGGAGCAACTCCGGCACCTCTACGACCACCCCGACAAGGTTGAGATCTACCCTGGTATTGTTGTTGAGGATGCGAAGAAACCCATGGCTCCTGGTTCTGGTCTCTGCCCTCCATACACTGTTTCCCGTGCTGTTCTCTCAGACGCTGTAGCACTAGTCCGTGGCGACAGATTCTACACTCACGACTACAATCCACGCACATTGACCAACTGGGGCTTCCGTCAGGCTGAAAGCGATATTGGCGTCGACAACGGATGTGTCTTCTACAAGCTCTTCCTCCGTGCCTTCCCACAGCACTTCAAGTACAACAGCGTCTACGCCCACTATCCTCTAACCATCCCCTCCGCTATGCAAACTGCCCTCAAAGACCTGAAGAAAGATGGCCTCTACGACTTCAGCAAGCCAGTAGCAACGTCACACCCCCACTTCGTCAAAGAGTACAAGCTAGCTACCGAAATCATGAAGGACCAAACCACCTTCAAAGTCGTCTGGGGCAAGGCCATGGAGTACATCATGGGCCCCGCATCCGCAGACTTCATGCTCGCCGGCGACGGACCCAAGAACACGGCATCCCGCCAAATGGTCAGCAAAGCCCTCTTCATCTCCGATTGGGACAAGGAAGTACGCAACTACTACACTCTCAAGACGCGAGAACTGTTGCAGGAGAAGAGCGCAAAGATTGCCGACTTCAACCAAGTCGACATTATCCGCTCCGTCGGCAACCTCGCACACGTCCACTTCTGCTCCGAACTCTTCATGCTGCCACTCAAGACGGCCGCACAACCCCATGGTATCTTCACGGAAGCCGAACTCTATCTCATCATGTCCTCGGTCTTTGCACTCATCTTCTTCGACGCAGATCCCGCTTCTTCCTTCCCCCTGCACGTCAAAGCAAGACAAGCAACCCAACTCCTCGGCAACATCGTCGAGAAGAACGTCCGAGCAATCGCGCATTCCGGTTTCCTAAGCTCCATCATGGCGACCATCTGGCCCCAGGAATCCGTACTAAAGTCGTACGGCGTGCACATGATCAAGCGGTTACTAGACAGCGGAATGAGTCCCGAGACGCTAACATGGGGCCATATCCTCGGTACAGCAGGTGGCATGGTATCGAACCAAGGCCAGCTCTTTGCCCAAACAATCGAATACTACCTCCTGGGCGCGGGCAACAAGCACTGGGCCGAGATATCCAGACTAGCGCACGATGACAGCGAAGAGGCGTTTGAGAAACTAATGCATTATACCATGGAGGGTGGGCGTCTAAACGGCGAAACGGGCGTTATCCGCGCCGTTGCACAGACTACGTCCATCACCGAGGCGGGCAAAACAACCAATCTCAAACCCGGCGATGCCGTCTTTGTAAACCTACGCACCGCTTCCCACGATTCTGCCATCTTCCCCCACCCAGACGACGTCGATATCACGCGGCCACTGGATTCTTACATTCACCTCGGACATGGTCCGCATCAGTGTCTAGGGCTGCCCATGACGCGGGTGGCGCTGACGACGATGCTGCGGGAGGTTGCGCGACTGAAGAATTTGAGGCCTGCCTTGGGGCCGCAGGGCAAGGTGCATAAAGTTGCCAAGAAAATGGGTCCAGGGGAGGAGAAGTATAGTTATCATGCTTATTTGACGGAGAATCAGGATATGTTTTTTCCGTTCCCTTGTGGTAAGTTTTATTCCCCGGGATCGACGGATGGATGGAGAGAGAGAGAGAGAGAGAGACATGCTAACTTGATGTGTAGCGCTGAAGGTATGCTGGGATGATTAGATTGGAGTGGTCGATGGATACAGTTTGGAAAGAGTGGGTATATTCCTACGATGAGATGGGAAGGTGCAATAGAAACGTCGACATTTCGGGTTAGTCTGCGAGGTGTCGCTATCCCTATATCATGGCGAATGGCGCAGGTAGCTAGATCGTTCAATGGAATAATGTCATCCAGTTCATGAATCTACATGTTAGTATTTGCTCGGGGGCTACCTTTCGGACCCAATACCCCACTCCCATCACAACTGTAGTCGACAAATGGCTTGTTGCAGTCAAGCACCCCGACATCCTGTTGCTATATCGTTTCTAAACTAATCTACTTGTTCCGATCGAGGAACAACCAAAGGCACTCATTCATCGTCAATAACAATGTCATCGCCAACAGCAGTATCCCCAAAGCGAACGTAAGGGCCTCGAGGACCAGAGGCAGCCACAAATCCACGCCCGTAATGCGCTCCAGAGCCTTGTGCGCCAGACCCAGCGGTGAAGCCGGGGAAGCGTACGTATGAGCCTTGGTTGCTAGAGGCCGCGGGGGGAGGTAAGCTAGTGAGAAGACGAGCGTGGTTGTCTTGCTGGTTCTTCTTTAGCGCATGAATACTCAATCTGGGCGCGCCTATACGCATCCTTGGCGCGGTCATTTGTACCTTGAGAACGACGATGATGGCGGTTCAGGATCGTCCGAGCGGTATTGTAGGTGTGGACGGTGAGGTCATCGATGGCCTTACTGGTGATGTACTGGAAGCCATAGCATGCGCCGAGAGTGATTGCGAAGAAGGCCCAAATGATGATATGCGTTTTACTGCCATCATGGTTGCGGTTTCGTGAGGAGGTTGAGCCTGTGATGGGGGGGTTGATAGTCCGTAAGAAGAGCAAGGTGGGGTTTTATATATTGATACAGGAAATAGATCGCCGGGAAGGGAAAGTTTGTTGCCTATATTTATTGCTGGTGATAGAGTGCGATTCATCGTTTGTCCCGTTTCCGGATAAGGATAGTCGATTGATGATTCGATTGAGACTTTCACGATGACATCCGCCAGACTTGAGCGCGAGGACCGAAACTTCTATCGGGTCTAGCTTGAAATAGCCTTATCTTTGTCCGTATCCAGACTCCCTCCTAGCCTCTGAAGCTGACTCGTCCGTACCAATTCACTTGTTGAACCCCTACACGTTGAAGACATTACCCTAGGTGAACCACTTACTCATCTCCAATCCAACGCTGGTGAACCTTGTTTGGAAGAGGTAGAAATAGAGGACTTACCAGTGAGTCGATCAAGATCGTCAGCTACGCTCGAGTACTTGTCCTCGGTGGAAGTCTTGGTATCGTCTTGGTCCTCTCCATAGTCGTTGTCTCCCTCTTCGCATTCTTCGTCCTCATCCTCATTGTCCATCTCATCCTCAACTTCAACCTTATCACCTACCCTACTGGTCTTGAACTCTGCCTGAAACTCTTTACCCTTGCCGTCGACAACGAGCGGTTCCGTCGGGAAGTCCCACTGGGTGTACTGTGTAAAGGTGTCGTAGTAGTAATGCTCCTCAGTCTCAGAGTCCACGTATGCTCTCCAACCTTGAGGAAGCACGCCGGGGTAATCCCACTGTGTTGACTGGGTAGGGACATGAACGTAATAATGGCGACCAGAGATGGGGTCTAGCGATGCGTGCCAGTCTCGAGGAAACGGTGGCGGAGGATCTGACGAGAGACTTGCGAACGATGGAAGCGGTGGAGGAAGAGCGGGTATGGGAGCTAGCTTCAATGCTGGGCTGGATGCGAGGAGCTCATCGAGCTCCATGCGCAAATCATGTAAGACTTTGAGTGAGCCGTCGTCGGGCCTCTCTTGTTCATCGCGGAGGCTAGTGGTGTACTGGTGTTCTGCGTTAAGCCAATAGAGCTCGGCTTTTTTTTCGTCGGCTTGGGTGCGTGCGGCGAGTATGCAGTTCTTGATGTAGTAGTAGGGAGTGATACCAGGTTGGCTACGAACCACATGTTAGTCGTAATCTTGAGCCACCTCTTCGTGTTACTTGCTTCAAGTTCATCGCAGCGCATTTAGCGCCGAGTTCTGACCCAGACTCGTTGATGATGTCCAATGTTAGAGTGTATTGCCTGTCGTGATGACCAGGTAAGGGTAAGATGTTCATTATTGACGGATTCGACTGTCAACTTCAAATTCGTATAACTACAGAAGATGTGGGTGGTTCATAGAACCGAAAGAGCGACGCGCAATATAAGGTCGCAGCGCCAAGCATCATCGGAAGTGAGCGTCAAACGATGAGTCCTTTGTCAGTCCGCCGTGAAGGTGAGTGAAAGAGGCGACTTCCTCATTGGCATAGCTGTCTCCCCTGCCAACCGTCCCAGCTTACCTCTATACCTACAGTCTAGATCCCGTGCATATTCATCACTGTAACGAGCGACCGCGTGACGGGCAGACGACATTGCCCAACCCAAGTTATAGACAACATCAAAGAATCTAGTACGACCTCTTCATAGGCGGCACACTCGAGGCCTCCCCCTCATCCAACGTCGTCATAGTCACCTTCCTCGTCCCAAACCTGACCTTCTCCCCAACATTAACCTGCCACGTAAGACTATGCTTCATCCAATCCTCATCATCCCTCTCTTTAAAGTCATCTCTTGCATGCGCGCCTCTACTCTCCGTCCGCGTCAGCGCTGCCTTGCTCGTTTGACTCGCATTTGTAAGAAGATTGCGCAACTCGAGTGTCTCGATGAGATCAGAGTTCCAGATCAAAGATCGGTCTGTGACGCGTAGATCTGTAGTGTACTTGTTTTCGATGTCACTCAGTTGGGTGTTGCCTTTCGAAAGGGAGTCGTGGGTGCGGAATACGGCGGTTGTGGATTGCATAGTGCTTTGCATGGAGTTTCGTAGAGCGGCTGTGGGGGTGTTGCCATTAGAATCCAGGAATGTGTTGATCTCGCTGATGGAGTCGAGGCCAATGTTTTCAGCGGCTGGATTGTGCGGTTCCGACGGTGCGTGCTCTGAGGATATGTGTAGAGCTGTCGCTCGGCCCTGAAGAAATGTCAGCAACTATGATGATTGAGACACGTGCAGAGTACTCACAAAGACGACAATGTCGAGCAAGGAGTTTGCTCCCAATCGATTCGTGCCATGTACACTCACGCAAGCAGCCTCTCCAGCCGCATACAACCCTTCAACAACGCTCTCTTTGCCAGTCTTCGCGTCCACATCCAACACTTGTCCATGATAATTTGTTGGTATACCACCCATGCAGTAATGTACCGTTGGCAACACTGGAATTGGTTCTCTCGTTATATCGATGCCAGCAAAGATACCCGCCGTTTCCGCAATCCCAGGCAACCTTTCCATGATAACATCCTTTGGTAGATGTGAGAGCTGAAGATGAATGTGGTCTTTGTTTGGTCCACAGCCACGACCCTCTAGAATCTCGAGATTCATAGAGCGTGAGACGACGTCGCGCGAGGCGAGGTCTTTTGCGGTAGGTGCATATCGTTCCATGAAGCGTTCGCCTTCGCTGTTAAGGAGATAGCCACCTTCGCCACGAGCGCCTTCTGTAATCAAGACCTAGAATCGTTATGAGTAAGAAGACTCTGTGTTGTTGTCGTTGCAGTGGACTTACGCCTGCGCCATAGATGCCAGAAGGATGGAACTGCACAAACTCCATATCTTGTAGTGGCAGTCCCGCCCTCGAAACCATCGCGCTGCCATCGCCTGTGCTCGTATGCGCGCTTGTCGCACTGAAGTATGCCCTTCCGTATCCTCCCGTTGCCAGCACCGTGTTCCTCGCAAAGATCCTATGCGTTGTTCCATCTTCCATGTTCATAGCCGTTATGCCCACGCACTTCCCCTCGCTCATCATCAAATCAAGCGCAAACCACTCAATGAAGAACTGCACGCCTTCTTTCAGACTCTGCCCGTAGAGTGTATGAAGCATTGCATGCCCAGTACGATCTGCCGCACATGCCGTCCGATATGCCTGTCCTCCTTTACCATATTTCAGTGACTGTCCGCCGAGCGCTCGCTGGTATATTGTCCCTTCGTTCGTCCGACTAAATGGCATGCCGTAGTTTTCGAGCTCGACGACCGCTGGGACTGCTTCGCGCGTCATGTAGTGTATCGCATCTTGGTCGCCTAGCCAGTCCGATCCTGCATCCGAAGTCAGGGTATGTCTTCCACACATTATACATCCTCGACTGACCTTTTATAGTATCATACATATGCCAACGCCAGTCGTCGTCAGTCATGTTACCGAGCGCCGCATTGATTCCGCCCTGCGCTGCGACGGTGTGCGATCGGGTAGGGAAGAGCTTCGATACGCATGCAGTCTTGAGTCCAGCCTCCGTGAGTCCTACGGCAGCTCGAAGGCCCGCACCACCTGCTCCAACAACAATTGCACTGGCTCGCAATTAGCTACAGGCGTCCTGTTTTATGAGGGTTACTCACTCGTAGTGATGGTCAATGACAGTCAGGCCTTTGCCATTGGGACCATTTACTGAGGCGAACTTCCTGTATTGCTGTCTTGGGTTGAGTAAGTGTCGATGAGCACTGCATTTGCAGCGCGAGACAGCTCGCGCAAAGGCACGCATCATGGAGAGTGTTGTGTGAAGAAAAGATACATTAGGTCTTAGCTACAGCAAGTCAGAGACTCGTAAATGTCCGGATATCAGACCTGTAAGTTAGTGCCAATTGCGCTAGCATGTAGGCAACTGGCACAAATGTACCCCACTAAGCCTGATGCGATCCTCGGCTGTATGTGAATGCAAAGTGGACGTTGATGAAGCGGAGAAATGGCTCTCGTGGTTGACAGCGACGACTGCTTCGCAAATCATGATCTAGCCAAGAAAACAGAGAAAGACAATGGCTCGAGATGCTTGCGATGCCTCAAATCGCGTCGTATCATGAAGCATGAAGTCTGCGGGGTAGACAGTAGTGAAAGTTGGAGACGCCGCCACCACCGCGACGCGTTGAATGATCCGTGCGCTACCCCGGAAATAGCCACACTAGCCAATTGGTGACAACACATTACGCAAGGCAAGAAACCGATCACTCTTTTGTCGGCTATACAACGCCCCACTTGTTTAGGCCAACATGGTATCCTTACTCTTGCGCCTCATACTCTAGAGAAACAGCATCATGTTCGCGCCCGACTTTCAATGTCTGACATGGAGCGTCTGATACACGATCTCGAATGACGTCATATTGAGAAGGGCTCAAGGCGATGATGCTGTCTACACCCATAGAGGTTTTGTGACCAAGGGCGTAGAGAGGGCTAATGCGGATATTACGGACACCTTAAGATGATGTCTGCTATTTCAGCGTACCATCCAAGTAGAGCTTCACCAAATGCTTTGTTGACCATCTCACAGCCCTCACTCCGCCCCTCATTCACGAAAAGCCCAGCAACCAAAAAAATCTCTGTTTGTAAACGGTTCGGGGCAATGACTGTCCAGGACCCGGGCTATGGAGACCTACGACCGCTGCAATCCATCAACACCAGAAGTCGCCGCAGCCAAGTGGAAACATCTCAACGCGCTGGTTGCACTCGTTGCGCGGCATCCTGGGGTGCGGAATTTGCCGTGCCTTGCTAACTATGTTGATCGCTCGGGAGTGATGTTGCCCATGGCGCTGGAACATGGTCCGGATACGGGGTTGGGCAGGAATACTGCGATAACATGTACCCGTCGCGGCGGTGTGGTTTGAGATAGCTGGAGGGGAGGTGGAGAGGAGGTATGAGGGTGGAGAATGCTGGGAAGGAAGAGGGCGAAGATAGTGAGGTGGTTGATATGACTAGATTGATGTTTTGGAAGGAGAAGTCGGCGGAGTTACAGTAGGATTGAGACGATGTTGTTCTTCTTTTGTTCTATTATGACTTGACTGTGTGTGTGTGGTTTCATCTACAGAAATTGGAAGATCGTTTCATCTCTACTAATGCCGTGGCACATACCACATGCTCGCCTCCACCTTCCTCTGACACTCACTACTCAACTCAACTTCACAACGCACACTGTTCGTGTCCAATCTCCCAATATTGCCCGCAGGCGTTGTAGGCCTCGCAAGCGATGCAGAGCCTACGGATCTTGTCCCAACATCCACCCTGCTAAGCTGTGGTGCTAAAGCAGATGTCGCCGAAGCCGTTGCACCATCTACACGTAGCTCTAAACCAGTAGACGAAGCACCCACATTCGTGTCCACAGTAGGTCGCGTAGGCCTACTTATAGTACTTTGCTTTCTAGAAAGACGTCGTTGGGGAAGTTCTATTGGCATGCCGCTGTTGAACAGTGGCATCAGTTGGGGTTGCATGCGAGAATCCTTGCGTTTCCTCTTTCTTGGAGGGGAGGAGGCAATGGATGTGCCGGTTGTGGAAACAGATGCCGCCCTTGTTCGGCTGAAGACAGAGGAAGATGATGAATCAGCCGTATGTTGAGTGCATCGTGATGTTGGACGGTCATCAAACAGTGATTCGACCGTGTACTGGGCTGCTCTCGATATAGGACGGCTGATCGATGGGCTTGATGGTTCGGATGTGTACTGTATCCCTCTTGGTACCGGACGGTTGGAAAGCCGTCGTGTGGTGTTGTCGTACATTACCGACGCCGACGTCAAAGATGGCGAAGTGCCACAGCAGCGGAAGTGATCCACCTTGGGCGAAGTTGAGTGGAGTAACAAATGAATGCGTAAGGTTGATTGCTGGTTGCTTGCTTCCCAATGTCTTGAAGCCTGTCTGAAGTCTCAAGAACTCCAGAGGATTTCTTACACTGCACGTTGAAGTGAAATTACAGGTTAGTCGAGATGGTATCTGCCAGCTCTTTCACACTTACGATCAACCGGATAGCGAAGCTCTTCCAGGAGATTATCAAGCACGTGTGTGCAGTCTACTCAAGAAGTGTTCACGGAGCATTTTAGCACTTTGAAGTTTGTGTGTCCTCTATCGTCATCGTGACTTAGCCATGTTTCTATGCCGTGAGTGAATACCACCGTCTAGCATATAGCACACATAAAGCACAATGTCTGGAATCTCTCTTTTTTGGGCACTATGTATACAAACTGCATTTACAAATTAAAGATACAACTTCTCCTGACTAGGCAAAACAACTCGTTCCACAACAACTTTCTCCCACTCCTCCTGGCCCCTCTTAACATCACCCTTCCTCCCCTCATCCCTCTTCGCCCAACCCACAATATCACGCGAATGCTGTTCCTTACCCTTCCAAGTCAAACAACTCCACGTCGAATCTTCTTCCCACACAGGCCGTACATCGCCATCCTGACTAACCATCAACGTACCCCTAGTACCGCACGTCGTACAACCAATCGCATTTCTGCCATGCTCAAGTAAAAGTTCAATCTTGACGAGATGACAATGCGGACATGCGCCTGGTATCTCATCACCCAGATACGCAGCATCGTCGTAAGATTTGCCCATTTCACTGGCCAGACTGCGTCCCAAGCGCCTCGCCCGCGCGATAAGTTCGTCGTGTAGACACACTGCGCCCGAAGTTCCTAAATCCTGACCAATGAATTGATCCACCACTTTTGCGTGAAGAGCGTAGAAAAGTAAATGTAGAGTAGGCAGCACCATGGTGAATTGATCCGGCGTTGAAGACCCCCCGACCGCAATAAAGCCCAGTACGCGCGGTTTGGATAGTCGCTGGTCGAGGCTACCCGAATTATATGTCTTGCCGAATGTTACGTCGAGGGCGGGTCCGCCGATTCTGTCCATCAGAAGTTTGAGGGTGCCGAGGGGCTGGTGGCTGTATGTTGGTGTGGAAATGAGGATCGCGTCGGCGTTTAGCATGGCTTCGCGGACTGCGGCTCGGTCGTCGGGCGCGTTGTTAGAGGCGGCTTTGAGCTTCGATGCGAGGTCAAAACCGGCGGGACTGTCCAAAGGTGCTGGATTCGTGGGTATGGAGATGGAAGGGACGTGTATCCATGATGTGGTAATGGTAGGGTCGGACTCGGTGGCTGCTGTCAGTGCGGCCTTGAGTAAGATTTCAGAATTTCCTGATGGCGTGCCGTTTCCGAGACCGAGTATGTGCATGGTTTGGGTTGCTGTTTTTAGTCCGATAAATCGACACAAATGATTATTGTTCACTATTGATATATATACTCGTGACTGACGAAGGGTCACTGACTTAGCTGAGATGTGCGGTCCAAATCTAAGTCCGGCTTCGGAATGTGGAGAGACTGTGATCGGAAAAGGTAACCCAGCCTACTGACCTTCGTGAATTGGCCATGCTTCTATGCAACAAGTGATAAGCATCAGACAGCGTAAAGAACGCAAAAAGCACAATGTCTCAAGTCTTTTCAAGAATGTTCGATTGAGCACAGTACAATACCCTGCACCAACAGTACTTGACCAAAATGTCAAAAGCTGGCTAATACCAGTCTAGCTTAGAGTAACGGCAACGCTCACCCAAATATTGAACGCCTTCCATATGCAAACGCCAGCGGCTATGCATCCTTCCAGGCCATGCAATCGCTCTTTCGTAAACCGTAAAACCATAATCATAATACATCCACGTCGTGTCATTCGCGCCGTTCCCATACCAAGACTCCAATTAATTCCAACTTTTCCATTTCGCGGTCATCGTTGCATGTACATGCCAGTGGTAACCATGACGTTGCCGTAACGCTCGTTAGCGCGCCACATATACTTCAAGAAAACGATAGCCTTGAGGTAAACTTTCATAATGCGCTTCCGTCGCGCCCGGTCGGCTTCCAGGATGTTGCGCAATGCCTTTGAGACGGCGAATGGCGATGCGATTCTTCGCGACGGCGATTGGATGATTGCGGGCCATGATGACGCTCGGGTAAGCGTAGGTGGGCACATGCTCGACGCCTCGGGTAAGAAGGCCTCTGGGGTCTCCGGCGCATCATTGAGTGAAACAGGGCCGAACTTTGCGTCGAGTGCTTCATACTCGAAGACTTCTGGAATGCTTCCAAGCGTAGGTGAGAAGGCAGACGAGCGCGGAGTACCAGGCTGGTGTGACATATCGGCGGTAGAGCTTTCTTTTGGTACTTGCTGACCTCGTCGTGGTGGTGAGGGACGATTCGTCTTCTGCTTGGGTGCGCGTGGTGAGAGAGGTATAGAGGCTGATGGGGTGGTTGGCCAGAGTGCAACCGAGAAACGCCTGAACATTGAGCTCGTTTGTTTTGCGGACCCGTGATTGAGGAGAGCGTCGCATCGTGGCGGAGAAAACAGCAGCATGTCGAGACAAAGAATACGCGTAATGCGTTGCACAACGAGGCTGCGATCGGGGACGAGGATGGGAAAACGAAGCAAAACAGCGAGATGGCGGCAATGCGTACTAAGGCTGGTTCACCAAAAGCATTAGTCGCGTGTATAAACAGTCAATCCCCGCCTCTGCAGGACGGCAAGGGCACTAGGCATTGGGGCCCAATGATGTTAGCATACTGGTGACGGTGATCGTGTGGTCAACGGCGTTTGTTTTCGAGACAAGACACGGGCAAGCCGCCTTCCCGTGGTCACACGAGCTGGTGGCGCGCTGACACTGAGTGAGATTGTCCGCTGAAGCTGCCTGACACTCTGGAAAGCTTCGTGGAGAGGAGAATTTTACCCCGCGGCGGCATTGTGCGATTGCAAAAGAGGAATGACGTCGCCATGGAAAAGTTTTGGATCGAGAGATCGAGAACTCACCTCAACCGGCGCAGAAGCCGCCAACGGTAACGCTAGCGGTGGGCCCAATCACATGTCAGACGCCCCTTCGTGTCCCCAATTCCTTCACACCACCAGTCGCTGCTACCACCACATGGCCTGGGGTGATACGCCGTGCTGTGTAGCCGCCTGATGCAGCACCTCGCAGATTGAACGTGCGTATCTTTTTGCTGCGTCACCGGGTAGGAGGAGCCTTGCCATGTCGCTCTGTGCAGCTGAGATGTACGCCGCGGACGCCCTTGGCCTGACCAGCTCCTCACCGATGAGAGGACGTGCTTGTTTTGCGCGTTTCAAGGCAGACGTATAGGCAAAGATGGGCCCATGGGTGATTGATTGTCGTGTTTTGCGTCGACGTACATGTGGATGGCCCTTGAGACCCTTGCAGGTCGTGCCCAACCGCCGGCTTGGGATGCGGAGAAGCTACAGCTATGCAGCCCAGCTTTCTCCCCTCTTGTTGAGCGCTTCTCTGACTCTCGACCAAGCTTTCCGTCTCTTCTGCTACACACCGACGCTCTTGTACTGACCGAAACCACGGATTAGAGTAAACACCAACAGCATGCCGTACACCCGGAAGCAGGTCGTGACCTGCCTCAGCGTGCTGGTGAGTCGCACATGGCAGCCCATTCCGATGCCAGCCTCGCACGTGCACCGACTGACAAGATATCAACAACATCCAGTATCTCGTCATCGCAACCGCACTCGCAGGGTAACAAACACCAGCTCAACCGACGATGCTAGGCCCGCGCTAACACTTCTCCACTAGCTGGGCTGCCTCCCGCGCGAACGCTCGTTCAGTGCCCATCTCCGACACGTTGACCGGCTTCACTACGGCTCTACCCGTCGTCTCAGGCCTCCTGCTGGAATGCGGCTACGACTTTACGCGTCGACAGGAGCGTCGCCAGCACTTGAGTCGCGGCGAGATTCAGCGCCCGCCGCTGGTCATCATCGCGAACACGCTCATCTTCATCTACTCAACCGTTGTTATCACGCTTGCTGGCACGCATGCCGCGCCGCCTTCGGGGCTCAATTGCGGACTGCGCGAGCGCTGGCAGACGCTGTTCAGGAAGAAGGATGCGGGTGCCATCCGACAGATCCAGGACGCCTTCGAGTGCTGTGGCTTGGCCAACTCGCGCGATATGGCCTGGCCTTTTCCAGACAAGACGCACAAGGCGGACGCATGCGAGGTCACGTATCATGGCAGGATGAACGGATGTCTGAGGGCTTGGAAGGCTGAAGAGCAGGTGATTGCTGGCATGCTCATGTCCGTTGTCGGCATGGTCTTCCTCTGGCAGGTACGCAGCGTCGCAACCCCCGCTTCGAGAAGCCAGTGCTAACACTTTCTCCCAGCTCGCCATCATCGCCATCCCCACGCAGAAGGAGTCGTGGCTGCATCGCATTGCACCCGACCGCATTTCCCGCATGATCGCCGACGAGCGAAATGGCGACGCTGAACCTCGACGCGCCATCGACTTCATCCCCGGATACAGCAGCAACCGCTATTCCGACCGCATCGAGGACACCGGAGAGACTGAAGAAACTGAAGAAAACGGCCGGGATAACGTCCGGGCCATCGAGGAGGGCAATCGCCGCCTTGATGGCGCACTGCCTGGACATGTTGGTAGTGGTCTGCAGCCTAGTATTGAGAATGAGTGGGCGAGGAACAACTAGGGCTTGCGTGTATGCGACCATGGCGAGTTGCGCATACGGCGCACACATACGAGAGACAGCATTGCGAATACGCCAGGTCTACTACGAAGCGACACGACAAAAAACCATCCTTTTGGGTACGGTACATACACACTACCTGCTGAAGAGCACTTGCCGTTTCTTTCCAGCACGGTCAGCGGTCGAGTTTTGAGCAATCACGAACTTTTCGGCTCTATTCACTTGTTTCTTGCATGTCTCGCGATACGTCGAAGACAGTGTGAACTGTCTTGAATAACGTAATCACAGGCAATATGCGGTCTCAGACATTGTTACCTGCAGCGTATTTATCTCGTTGCGTCAACCCACAATGCATTCTAATACCACATTCAGTATATATATACAACACTAAATTGATTCCACATGATATAGCATGCACTATGGATTTACGATGGGACATCTGGTAAACACAAAAAGATCTGTTTACTCTACCTGTCATACCTTCACCTCATCACAGTCGCTACCATACACACCATTCCCATCTACCGAGCCATCACCATCTCTATAACGAACACCCCAAGAACATCCACACAAATTGAAATGTCCTCTTCGTACACCTCCAAGTTCTCATCTGCCAAGCGCATTCCCACAACAACATTTGACTCCATCCTCCCGAGTCACAAAATATCCACATGGCACGAGGAGGACGCAGCGGCCAAGAAACAGCGCGCCTCTGCAGAACTCGCAGCCAAAGCCAAGACTGCAGTTGGTATTACCATGAAGTCGGCCTTGAACAAGGCTGATCAAGTGAAGAACGTGGTGAACAAGGCCAAGGCGAAGCGCAACACGGATAAGCAGATCGGGAAGGCTGAAAAGGAGCACCAGAAGGCGGCACGTTGAGAAGAAGGCTGTGGAATAGTAGCTCGAGAGAAGAGAGAGAGTGTGTGTGTGTGTGTATGTGGCAGAAGACGTTTCCTTTGCTATTTGCACCAGTGACGAGTGATTATCATCGACAGCCGTAGTAGTTTGAGCTGGAATAATACAACAAGTACTTGAGTATCCCGTCTTCTGTAAAGGGCCATGCAGCAAGCCCGACTAGCGTACCTCTCAAGTAGCCAAACCGGCTTGCTCCTGCACCGAAACTAGCGTTGAATCCCCTTTCCCACTTGCAACAGTAAGCAATTTCAATCTAGGGTCGGCGCCCAGATGCGTAATACAAACTGAGCCTGCCGACACTTCTTCTTGATAAAAATGGGTCCTTGTCAAAGGACAAGATAGGTCTTTGGTGGCGGCAGGCTGTTCTGACGTTGCTTCAAGATCTGTGATGTCTTTTCCAACAAGTGTGTCTTCTCCAGCAATGGATTTTTTGGGGCTAGTCACGTTGATGATATCCGTCGCCACAACCTGTTGCTTGAGTGGCGAATCTTTCAGGGGTGATTCGGATTGCTCTCATGGCCATCAAGCATAATCTCCGGACACTCGAAATACTGCTCTTCCTCTGATTGATCCTTATCTTTGTCTCCCTCAGCGTCTTTGTTCTCGCCGGTGATGGCTTGTTCGATCGAATCACTTGCGACCGTCGGCACAAGTGTAGAATGTACGGATAGCTCTTCAACTATTTCGACATCTCCATGAATATCTTCCACGGCACCGTTTCCGAGCTCTCCTCCTGCTTCCTGCTGAGCGGTGTTTTCCTCTTCTTCGGCTGCCTTCTTTTCCGCTTGTTCCCGTTGTTTCTTCTTCCCTTTCTTACCCTTCTTTTTGTCTTCCTTGGACTTCTTTCCCGCCTCTTTTGTCTTCTCTTTCTCCTCCTCAGCTTCATTTGGTAATCCAGTGATCAAATTCGTCTCAGCATTACCTTCATAACCTTGAGACTCATTATCTGGAAGAACGGGATCGCAGCCATGCCTCCATAAGTCGTGAATCGCATCAGTACCACCAAGGTCATCATATAATGGATCCAGGCTTCCACTCACAGAGATCGTGGGCTGTTTATGCTCCCTGACCGCAGTCTCCAGCAACGTAGCTTCTTCAAGATCCAACTCAACCCTCTTCGCGGCAAACATGCACTTGATGTCAGCCAATCTACTGTCCAGTATGGCTTTATTACGCACAAACTCCTCAATAGCATCTTGAGTCCTCTCCCGTACAGTCGAGATGAACCTGCTGCATCCGTCGTCTTGTAGCAACTGCGCGAGCATCACAGCATCGGTAAGATATTGCGAGAGTTCTAACGAAGAAAGACTAACTCGATGAACGGCGTTATGTCGGAGCTGAGTGATTGAGTCTAGCAGAATGGGTAAGGACTTATCGACCTCCTGCACACTATTCAGGTTGCACTCTTCCTGGTACGAGAGTAAGATCTTCGGCCACCTATTGAGCTCGACCGCTTCCGCACAATCCCAACCTTCTCTTTGCAAAACGCTCCCTAGAGTCTTCTGTGCGAAGGCGAAGCATGTTTTTTCAAGGGCATATTGCACTCTAACGAGGACGCGATGCTGGTCCCATAATGGTAGGGATATGGAATCGAGCGAACGGTTTTGAGGTTCTGCTGCAACTTAGATATGTCGATCAGATTGAAAGGTTCGCCAAAAAACATACTGGTTACAGTCCTTTCCTTTCCTTTTCCCATCTTGATTCTGATTTCGTCTCCAACACTCAAAAGTTCTTCACAACTGTATGTCTTTGTACTTTGCACAGCCACCGCACTGCTCGTTGCGATATTTGATTCAGAGGTACTCTGCCTTTGGGCCTGAGTCGGGAGGAGCTCAAAAACTTCGGGGAAGCGTACTTCTGCTTTCGCCATTGAAACAAAGATTTGATATTTCAACAAGTCTTGGGCCACTTTGCTCACACTTTCCATGCCATATTTCACGATCAAAGCCTCAACTTTGGAATCGCCTCGATGCTTCTCAATTTTCTTGCGTATTTCCTCCCTCGTATTTGGCTGGGTCTTATCTCCACGAAATATGTCTTTGAGAACCAAGTACACGAGCTTTTCAGTAAGTGGAGGCTTGGCCATCGTTCTGCACATGTGGACTTGGAGGAAAAGGTTTTGTAGACTGCTGTTCCAGCTTCTTTATCTAGCCATTAGCAGATCGGCCGCTCGAACATGTGTGAGGTCCCAACAACTACGCCTCAATTCTGGGCTTGCCTGCGGACGCTGCTTTGGGATTCCAAGCGGCATCTGCCCCGCACACGAAGATGGTGTGTGACGAATGAGCAGTCGTTTCACAGCGCTCTCCACGTAAACACTGGAGCCATTGCATATGTCAGCGTGAATGATGAACATACTCATAGAGTTCTCTCGAAATGTGCGATCGCTGTAATTCATACAATGCGTGCGCTCGTATGTTACGTTGCATCCATCTGTCGCAGTCGTTTTCCAACAGTGTTGATAAGGGAGAAGCAGGGCGGGGTCCGGGTCGGCGGTAGGAGCCTAGTCAGTATCCACTACGCATACACCGATAACTGAAACTCGTCGTTCCCGCCCCCAACTTTAGCACCCAGTGAAGGCACGAATTGGTCATCCAAAGCTCGCAGTATCTCTACAGTAGCTGAAGTGGTGTAGTAAGCGCAGTTTGAGGCTTGAATGACAGGGGTTTTCACCAAGGCTTTGCGCATCGGATGCTGTTGCGATGATTGTATTTTCCTTTTTGTGATAATCTGGTAATGTATCGCAACAAAGCGGAGCCCAGCGCCTACATAGCCACCCATCCGAAGTCATTGACACCATCGACACCTATGCCACAACGAACGTCGAGCTATCCCAGCCATACATCTTCTTCAAGCGCCGGGAGTAGATCAAAAGAAGTCGCCCTTCAATGCTCGCCTGATGCGGCCGGTGTAGCGTTAGATCCCTCCGCTCGGATACCTTCTCCGGGGGCACAAACGTGTATATAGAGCCGACTTTGGGATCGACGGTGAAGCCCAGATCTACCATGGCGGCAACAAACGCTTCCCATCGTACTGGGCTACGAGCTACGGATGATCTCGAGAAGAGGGATGAGAAGACTTCAGCTGTTGAAGCCTTGACTTTGAACGTGTCTTTTGATTGACTGGGCTCGTCATCTGTAATAGCTTGCGGCGTTATTTCGTACATTGACGGTTCGGCCGGTCTAGTCTTCTCCTTTTGTTTGCGCTGTTGAATATCCGATGCTGGGGCCTTGGGGGCTGACGGCGTGATGTACTCAGCGTGAGGCTTACCCGCTTTCGCCAATTGCCGTTTGAGCTGTTCCATAACATTAGACACACAGTCAAAGACAAGATCCTGGTAAAGGAATCCAAGTTTCGTACCCGTCTTCTCCACAATGAACGAATCAAGTGTGGCAAGAGCGCCCTTAGCCATGCCTGGCTTTAGCAGATTGTCAATCGGGATGGCATAGTCGCCGAGGTCTATACTGTCCTTCAGCTGCCTCAGTTCCTTGTCCAAAGCCGCACAGCCAGGAACGAATGGCTGACTCTTCTTGTGATTGGGCGCGGGTAACTGCGCAAACGATGATAGAGACTGGATAAAGGTAACGATGATGGCCAGATCTCCCAGGGTGTCGTATTCTCGCTCCGACAAATTGTCTTGCTCTAGTGGATGGGCTCGATGGAGATCCTCCAGCCTTTGAAGCCATTCCGCAGCAGTCGACCAGGTTGTTTCATCCTGGCAGAGTCGAAGCATGTAATGCAGCTGGGGATCCTGTATTGTCAAAGACTCGGGACTGCGCTTTAGTGAAAGGCGCGCCGCATCGTTGGTTGATATGCGCTTGAACCACTTACTACCACCCATGCCGACAGCTACGCTCCGTTTGAACCCAGTCTGGGCGCTCAGATACTCCAAGTGGCAGGTATTTGATAGTTCCTTGAGAACGACCGCACGGAATTGCTTGCCTGGGATCGTCTCTAATAGGGCCAAGAGACTGCTAATGTAGCTCCATGTGGCAGCCGTCTTGACAGCGCCGAGTACCGCGTCGAATATAGAGCCGCTAATGTACTTATCAGTGTGTACAGGCAGCATGCGCCCTTTCTCATCGGGAACAAGTTCTGGTCTACTGAAGAAGCAAAAGTTGACTTCATGGGCTAGGACAGTGGGCTCGGTAGAGATTAGGTTGATGAGGTCCTTGCGGGATGATATCTGGTCCTGCGCCATCTCCAAAAGGTCTGAGAGTTCTACTTTGTTCGGAGACGAATGTACCGACAACTTCGCTAGCGCTGCAGCCCCTCCATCAGTCGGCTTCTTTGGACGTTCCGTCTGGGTTCGCGTAGTGGATGCATTGGCGAGGATGTCTTCGATGGCAATGTTGAAAAGCTGCAGCAGATTCATTTGTCGCATGAGAACAAGCTCGCCGATGGCTTGGGGTACTATCATCTGGGCTTCAATCGCTGGCTTCATGTTTGCTAGAACCTCCTCGCGCATCTCAGCCAGGATCTTGACTGATTCGCCGTACCCATCCTCGGTCAAGAAGAGTGTGTAGCAGTCCTTGTACTGGGAGGCGTTCTTGAGTTTGAGGTCCTTTCTCTTCATCATATCGACTATGTGCGCATGGTCTCCTGGTCGCCCATTGAAGCCAGTCATGTATTGGGATTGCAGCGGTGAGGTTGCTCGGTGCTTGAGCATGTCCAAAAAGAAATTGGATGACGGTGAAGCAATTTCGCGTAAGTTCCATTCCGGGATAAACTTGTAGACAGTCTCTAGGCTTGTGTCTTCAGCATGTTTTAGGACAGCGCCATCACGAGAGCCGGCCTGCATGATCTTCTGGCGTTGTTCTTGGCCGAGCGAACGCCATATCTCATCGATTCGCGGGCCATGCTTTCGGTACTTGTTGGCGAGATCGCGGTGGAGTTCCTGAACTGCTTCGTTCATCCTGTTTTCGTGGATGCAAGTTGTTGGTGGAGTAGTGATTGTCGGAGTCTTCGTTGTGTTTGGCATTAATGGAGGGCGGCCCCGGGAGACCCTGGTAGCACAGAGAAGCTAGGCTGATATTGGTAAAGCTCGTTGCAGCGGTTTTGCGCGAATGCAATTGGGTAAATTGCATTTGACCTAGCTAGCTAGGTAGATATTTGTCTACATACGATTATGCAAACCGTTTCTCAAATCTCGCTCCATCGATCGAAAAAGGTTACTTGTAATTATCCTAAAATCTTGGGTAAAGACAGAGATCGTACCTAATACAAGGAGGGTGATCTCTGAGGAGGTACTCACGTGAGCGATCGCGATCGCGATTGAACCTCTCCATTTATCACGACAGTTTGTCTTGCTGTACTCTACACCTATCGTGAGACAATGATCAAATAATATTTCCCTTTGAATCCTCTATCATGTTTGTACAATATGTCACTAAGAAACAATTTGAGCTAGTCATCTTGTGACTCCGTGTGTCGCAAAGCATAAGGCTACCTAGATGATGATTGAAGTAAGAGGCTCGCGTTAACATGATTGATCACTCGTGTATAGTATCAGAAGACAAAGTGCGGAGGGATACCTACAATAGCGGCTGGATATCTAGGTACTTAGATAAGCGGGAATCAGTGCCATCTCTCGCTTATGTCATTCTACGACATGTATGTAGCTGTCGAAACCCAGTTCTCGCATCCTGTATTTGGCAGACAAATTCGCACGGACGTGCGGAATAAGTATAGCAATGTAGGTAGGATAAGCATAAATAGAGATGCAGAACAAGCGCAGCAATTCATGTCAGGTGGTTCAGCATCCGGGTTGCTTAAACGACAACGGTGCCTTCTACTGCAGCCAGTAGTTATTACTGCGTTATAGGTGCCCGGCCCTCAGTACCTGCAACGGTAAGCAATCACCGGATCCGCGACCTCATCGAGCGAATTCTCTTTGGAAGCCCAAGGGTAGTAACAATTCATGTCGTAATCCTGGCCTGTGGTATACTATGATTGGAGTAACCATGTCCGGAGATATCAAGGCGTTATATCGGGTGAATTGCTCGCACAGCTTGATCGATACTAGCGCCATGTATTTGCTTAGTGTCCCGTGTGCCGTTTGCCCAACCTTTATCGCTAAGCCTTATCAGATCTAGCCTCTGCCTGAAGAGGCAACAATTCCCCAGGCAGAGATCTTATGTAGATTCAGACATGGGCTAAATCTAATTCTTATAAGGATGAGGGTGACCATATATCGTCAATTCCATCGCCTCCAATTGCACGCAGACCACTTCGACCTGTGAACCCCGGTTATAGAAATGCATTCTCTCGAGGCTGCGTTTTTGGTTGCTGCCAACTTACTGGTTCATTTGATTGTAAGCGGGGTCGCATTCTTGCGGGATCAGCCTACTTTGTAATTATTCACATCCATATCGTTTCTGTGCGAAGCCTGTGTCTGCCGTTTTGATCGTAAACTCTGTTGGGATCTTTATTGAGTGTTCATGCAGACACTGCGCAACTGTTTGTAATATTGAGCGTACCAGTCGTCATCAACCACGCCACCCCGACCAACTCACATTTAATGATTCGGCAATGAGATACAAAGGGCGACAGTGGAAATGAGAACAATGGCATGTCTACAGAAGCGATCATTGGCATTATCGGCATACTAGTGACCTGTTTGGGAACAGCGTGCTCGCCAGCGTGGCAGAAGTCGAGGAAGTCGCGCGGTCGAACCCGTCGAGCCCTCTCCATTCCACACGGTGCGTATCTCCAAAGTCATCACACGTCGAAACTCTTAACAGAAAGCCAATGAAAAATAATGCGTCCAGGTCTGTCACTTTTCAATCTCCCTGCGTACCCGAACCCAAGCCCCTCATCACAACCGACTCGGGCATGGACGCGGACAGCGGGCGGCGACGAACGAATACTGCAGCATCAACAGTACTACCACGTGCAGTATGAGCGGCCGGTAGTGCGTGGTTTGGTACAAGGATGAAGCTATGAGCTTTGGGCAGATCCAGACTGCGATCCTGCGTCTTGCAGGATGAGGCTGGCTGTTCCCCCAGTATATTCATACCAGTCATCTCCGAAGTCATTCTCTATCTTCGTTGTTACCAAGCATACCAACGTCCGCAAGGACCCGTAGCTATGCAAGAGGATTAATTTGGCAGCAGCTACTCCCACGCTTTGACCGCCAACTGCTCCACGATGGTCAGTCTGGGCGCGGCCTTGTTGCTGGTACTGTCTGCCCAACCTTGCATGGCCGTTGTACCAGCGAATCAATTGTGTTGTGAAATAACAGTAGACTATACTCATTTCTGTATTTGCTTTCCCCCTCGACTCCAGCCTGGGCTATGGAAACTGCCACGACATTAACTACAACGAGAACGCATCGTAGCAGAACGTCTTTGTTCGTCCAAACCGAATATGAATATGAATTTAAGCTATATCAGTTGATGTTGAAAGCACTATAACGCTAACTAACTACTCTCATTGGTTGCTCATCATATGGAACGTCGCCTCGTTAACCGGTGTTATGGCAGTGCATGCATGCTTACCCCACGAGAGCTGACCACGCCATGCCTCAGGCGCGACCCCGCCCATCTAAACTGTCTGAGGCCTTCTTATATCATCATCTGTGATCAAATTCTTCGATCATTCTACTTCATACTTAGTCATATCGTTCGGCTTCTCTATCGGAGACTTGATAGGTGCAGCCAACTCAACACTCCAATCGATCAAAGCACCCTAAGGCAGCCATGATGCAGGTGAAGATTATAGGATGGCAGTTGATGAGCTAGGTGTATGCAGCAAGCGTTTATTCGAGTGGGCTGTCTGGGCGCAGATGGAAATGTCGGCGAAGCCACGTTTTTATCCGCATAGCACATCGCCATGGAGACGATGGATATCATCAAAATATCCCTGGGTAAGACGAATAAGTACGAAAAGGGACTTGGGGGACTGGAAACTTCAGGCATAGCACGAAATCTGAGGAAAGTTGGGTAGACCTCGTACAAGGCAGACGGTATGAAGAGGCTAAGAGAAACACTGCATGCAAGACTGTGTTCATCAGACGTTCTATTGGTCGCTGCCAGACTTTACGTTGAGAGTCAATCGCTCCATGTATCCACTGACTTGATAGTAAAGTGAGCCCGACGGTGCTGACGATGCCACAATGTACCTACAGGTTGACGAGCGATCAGTCGCAGAAAGGCCTAGCTCGTTGGCCACTCTGAGCAATTCGTGGAAGCCAACAATTACACATGCCCGTGTTACATCGAGTGCCATTGAGCCGGTGTCTGCGGAAACGTCGCAGCATAACGTTTCCGGCATCAGCAAAGAAGGAAACATGTTACCTATCGATCAGCAATGACAGATTTCATCGACAGAAGCTCATCTGAAACTAGAAACAGTAAACAAGCCTTACACGGCATTCTCTCTATCGGCGTTCCCAGCTGAGGAGTTGGTGTCACTGACCACGGACACCCCCCGGCGCTCAATTAGAATAGAAGAGATTGCGGGACTACTGCGAATCTTGATGTCGGTGGGAGATATTCAATTGTCCCCGGATGAATGCATGAGACTCATTCCGCTACTAGATCAGATTTGTGGTTGAGAAGTATCTGCCTACCGGCACTCTTCAGCACCCAAAGCGCCTATCAAGTTCAAGGATGCGGTTGGCCGAAAGTTTAGCTTCCCATGGGATTTATGTAAAGCATGGAAGATAAGACTTGATCTTTTCTCTTTCAAGTGAATATAATACTGACGTGAAGCAAAGGGAATGGAAGTGTCCATCAAACAAGCTTTTCTCCATATGGTTATCATCGGACAACACGTACAAGAAGGAAATTGCGACCTCGTCGGCCCTAATGGTGAGATCATACTCCCGCAGGTATGGGAGACTATTGTACAGCCTAGCTAGACGATCACGATGCATATGTGGCGGACGCCTGAGCCGTCCTCATTCTCCTCAATGCTCCCTGAACCGCCGATGTCCTCACCATCGCCTTCGCAAACACTCGACTGTCTTGATGTCTTGGTCTTGGTATTCACTGGTCGGTCTGATCTGGCTTTCAGTATCCAGGTATCCATCTCTTTGGATCACAGTACACAGGCGATTTTGTATCTAGTACGTCGCGTTGTTTCTCGTTTTTATTATTAATTCCTCGGTTGCATGCAGACTTCCTCATTCTTTCTGGTGGAAATGCTCTATGTATCCGCAGCTGACGCCTTAGTCAGCTTCAATATCTTGCAGCAGTTGCAATGATAGACTGCTTGGTCTACTCGAGTTTCATGGTTACACCGGGTGGCTGTTACGCACAGCTATCTAACAAGTCGTCATCTCTCAACTGAGAAATTGGTATCAACAGCTCTTTGCGCTTCAGTGGCTTGCGCAGTCCCGACTTCAATGTGTCTATTTATTGTCGGTCGGTATGATGGCACAAACGCGATAGATTTGTTCGCCTATGTTCCGGAGTCGATGACAGCGTGTGAAAATCAAAAGCTTCTCTTGAGAACATCGCTTACTGCACAGAGTGAGCAGAGCTTGCGGAGGATATGACTTCCTACTCCTTCAAGGTGCTAGATGCGCAGTGGGGTCATGGCAGCCTCAGTATTGGCGAGGAAGGAATAAGTGCTTCAGTATTGTTTGCGGATGCAAATCGATGTAAGGCCTCGGCAAATCCACGATTCTGACCCAGGTGTGCACGTTTGCAGAGGAACAGGAGAATGGTGGGATATATAACATTTTGGACTCAAGAAATGGAGCAGGCCATCAATACGTGCGCCGAGGAGTGATGGATGAGCTCAAAGTTAATGGTGGTTGGGTCGCGCCTCCGCCAGCGCCCATAGGGTGCCCGTGCGCGTGACGAGCCAGTTCGCGTGACGAGCCACCCCAACGAGATCAGACGACTAGAAAGATGAGGCTGTAAAGCCACCCACAATAGCAGTTATCGCGAGATTTTTCGAAGTATTGTTGTATTGATGTATCTAAAGCTTTCTGTCTACTTGTATCGCGCTGGTGTCTTAATGTTGCGGCCGCACAGGCTTCTTTTGGGTGGGGGAGACGCAGTAGGCAGACTAGCGTTATTACGACTTGCTGCAGCCACAACGCGACGACGCTTTGCTGGAATTCTTGCTGCTTTGTGTAAGGCTTTTCGCTTACTTCCTATAGGTGTATTATAAGATTTTTGTGTAGTTATAGCGTCGCGTTATTGTTTTTTAAGAGCCCTTTACGCAGCGAGTTCTATAGCCTGCGCTTTGCGCTTATAATTACGCTCCTCTTTAGTAAGTTATTAGGCTACCTTTACCTCCTCTACCTACTACTTTTTATATACTATTACTGCTACTTTAAGCTCTCTATTATAAGTTTTCTAAAGTCGTAACTATTTAGCTTCGTCTTATTCTATAGCTTTACGCACACGTAGGGTACAGAGCTTCCTAGGACTTATAAAAATAGCGCTGCTATACTAGTTATCGCCGTCTCGTGTTACTAGTGTTATCTACTAGGATAATTACGTCCTTACGGGGTTGATTTTACGTTATAGCTCCTCGTTTTAGGCGTAAAGTAGCTTATTATTAACCTATAGTAAGTGTATACTTTATAATAACTACTTAGCTTTAATTTTAGCCTTATTAGTAATAGTAGCGTTAAAAACTTTTCGCAGCTAAATCTAAGTATCGCTATTACTATACTCTCTAACTTCTAAGTCTTTATCTTATTATTATAGGTAGTTATTAAAGCGTTTTAGCATAGCGTCTACGTCTATTTGTTACAAGTAACACGAAGGATTCTCTCCTTGACGCGGAAGGTGGGTTGGAGGTCAACCACATCTACGTCAGAAGGTAACGATCACCGCGGGGCGGCGGTCACGTGATTGACATCCCGCCAAGGCCAGCCATCCGAGGGATGGCAGAACGCCTAAGGATGGCAGCCATTACGAACATCACTAACATCCTAGGGATGGCAGTAATGGCAAGGATGGCAAAGGACACGGCAACGAGGATATAAGGATGGAAGGGTTTCATTTATTACTCTCGTTGTGGTCAACTCAAATAGTTCATCTCTTACCCAGATTGTCAACTAGTTATTCTATTGCACATAGAATTGGATTGTCTTTACCTTTGGTTAACTTCGATAACTCTTTTCCACACGAATCGCCAGACAACCCGCACGGCTTACAGCTTTAGTCTATCTCGCCTTAGTACGGACCGAGCTTAGAGAAGTATAGCCTAACCCCGTGTAACACTATTAGCTATACGCCTATAGCGTAAAAACTCTTTATTATTGTTACAAGTAACACGAAGGATTCTCTCCTTGACGCGGAAGGTGGGTTAGAGGTCAACCACGTCCACGTCAGAAGGTAAATGATCAACGCGGGGCGCGCTAGATCACGTGATTGACATCACGCCAAGACCAACCATCAGGCGCTAATATGTGACGGCAACATCTGAGTGATGGCTGCCATCAGGAACATCAGGCAAGGCAAGGTTTAGGTTGTAATGGCAGTGATGGCAAAGGACACAGCAACGAGGATATAAGGATGGAAAGGTTTCATTATTACTCTCGTTGTGGTCAACTCAAATAGTTCATCTCTTACACAGATTGTCAACTAGTTATTCTATCGTTTATAGAATTGGTATCGTTATTCTTTTGGTTACAACGATAACTCTTTTCCACCTGATCATTCCATACGCTACCTCACGGACTACCGCTTTAGTCTACCTCGCCTTAGTACGGACCGAGCCTAGAGAAGTATAGCCTAACCCCGTGTAACACTTTGACCACCTTGGATATCAGTGGACGTTTAACCAACAGAACCGCCCGATTAAGATTCAGCAATGGCTTTTCAGGGAAACGCTCAGAACAACATGGCCCAGGGTCAGGGACCCGCCATGCCAGCGCAACCAATGCCAGAAAATGACGAAATGCTTGAAGCATCAGACTCCGACACTGAGGAGGACCCCAGTGCTCGAGAAGTCAGGAATCTTAGGCGACAGACTCATGTCCAGGCGCAGCAATTGGCCTCGATGATGGACATGATCAATCAGCTCTCGAGTCAGCTGATGGCTACTCCCAACGAACGACCCGTCACTACTAGGAAGCCCAAGATAGCGGCACCCGAAAAGTTCGGAGGAGATCGGGAGAAGCTACGAACGTTTCTCACCCATACCGACCTGTACTGCGAGTACAACGAGGTCCCCACCGACCAGGAAAAGATCCTCATGGCTAGTACATACATGAAGGACAAGGCCTCCAACTGGATGCAACCCTATGTGGACGATTATCTGCTAGATGCAGAACACAGGGGAACGAAGGCAGAAACACGAGCCTTGTTCGCCGGTTGGACAGAGTTCAAAGAAGAAATGGGACGTATCTTCGGGGAAGTAGACGCAAAGAACCAGGCCGAAAAAAGGATCACTCGCCTGAAGCAAACCACGTCAGTATCAGCATATACGGCAGAGTTCAAGCAACTACAGGCACGGATCGACTGGGACGATGCGGCACTTCGAACAGTGTTCGAAACAGGCCTAAAAGAAAATGTCAAGGATGGACTTGTACACCATGATAAGCCCGAGTCACTGCACGCTCTGATTGAGCTAGCAACACGCATCGATAATCGACTTTGGGAACGGAACGACCAGAAGAAATACTTCCGACCCAACCTGCCCAATATGAAAAGGCAACGAGGAAGGTTCGACAGGGATGGCGATGCCATCATGACCGGCAAGGTACAAGACAAACCCAAGGACAAGAAAACCCGAGGATGGAGACAAGATGGTCTCTCCAAGGAGGAACGCCAGAAGCGTTATGGCAACAAGGCATGTCTCAGATGTGGCAAGACAGGACACTTTGTCCGAGACTGCAAAGAAGAACAAGTCAAACAGGCGGCTGTCAAGATCAGAATGACCAGACAGGGCACGCCATACCCGACCCAGATAGAGTCGGAGGATAGCCTGAGCGACCAGGACTTATACGAAGAAGCCCGCTCAGCGGACAAGGAAGCATTCGTGATAGTTCCACGAGTAAAGAAGGACGACAAGGTCTTGGCTACGGACAGGCCAAGGACCACGGACTGGAAAGTCAAGGGCAAGGACGTTCTGGAACGTCTAGCCAACCAGCAATGTTGGATATGCGGAGGCGCCGCACACTATGCCGACGATTGCAGGATTCGAAGCCGAATCATGATTACCGGCAAAGATGCCGAGGCTATTGGACGCCAGGCGGTGATCCAACAACCCTACTTCGAGGACCCGGAAGTTGAGGGCAAGGCTCAAGAAACGACCGAGGAAGAAGAGGAAGATACAGAGGAACACGAGAAGATGTGTTGGTATGACTGCAAGATCGATTGCCAGTTCCACAAGGAGGACAAGGAGAAGTGCAGGACAGATCAAGACCGGTGCTGTCACCTGAGTCTCTGGGCAGACGAATGCCTGGCGGACAATTGCCACATCCACGAACCGGAGAAAGTAAAACTCCATGAATGTCTCCTTTGGACGCAATGCAAGATCGGATGTGACTTCCACCGCACACAGCTCAAGGAAGCACACAAGGTGGACGACGACTACCACCGCACCCTATCATCGAACATCTGCAAGGTTGCAGATTGCCAAATTCACCAAGCCAAGAAGGCGAAGACTAGGAAGGTGATCCACGAGGAGGAGATACCTCACGAGAACATTCACTGGAGCTTCTGTTACGACGACAGGTGTTTGATACACTATAGCTCAAAGAACGACACAGGCTTTTTCCCCAAGTACAAGGGAAAGGGGCAGCCAAAAAACTAGGACGCCGCCAGGGACAGGGTCACGCTGGTGAAGGCAGTCCTAAAACGACCCTAAGGAAGGTACAGGATACCGATGGTCAGGAAAAGCAGTTGCTTACGACCGTATCTATACAAGGTCAGAAGATCAAGGCACTCGTAGACAGCGGGGCCGCACGAACAATAATCTCACCGAGAATGGTGGAGAAGCACGGAGTACCCTACCAGATCAAGAAGAATCCAGTACCGGTAGTGCTAGCCGACGAGAAACCCATGGAGTATGGAAACGGCATGATACGGATGGAAACCGAATCAACAAAGCTAAGGATAGCCGGCATAGAGTGCCAAATGAACATCGACATCATGGATCTAGGAGGACTGGATATGTTGATTGGTTATGACTGGCTGAATGCCCATAACCCTGCCATCGACTGGCAAAAGAAAACGATACTCAGAAGAGAACCTGTGCACAAGGTTGCTGGAGTACGTAGAAGAGTGAGCCCGAAGGACCAAAGCGCAACCCAGGACGGGAGGTTCGGCAAGATCTCGCCTCATAAGATCAGGAGAATCTATGAGAAGGACCCTCAGCAAGTAGGAGTCATATGGATAAGACGAGTCGCGACCACGAAGGAAGGACCCTTACCACTAGAAATACCACGAGAGTATCAAACCGATGAGTTCAGGGAACTCTTCGAGGAAAACGAGGCTACCGATCTAGCAGACCATCAGGATTGGGATCACGAGATCATCCTAGAGGAAGGAGCTAAGCTAAGCCCAGGACCAATGTACCCCATATCGCCCGAGCACGATGCCGAGCTAAGGGAGTACCTCCAGAAGAATCTGAAGAAGGGATTCATCCGACCAGGATCAGGCCCGATGGCCTCACCCATCTTGTTCGTAAAGAAGCCTAACGGGAAGTGGCGACTATGTGTCGACTTCCGCAGGTTGAACAGCGTCACTCGGAAGAACCGATATCCCTTACCACTAATAACCGAGCTCATGGATCGACTCCAGGGAGCCAAGTGGTTTACGAAGTTCGACGTTCGGGAAGGATTTCACCGAATCAGGATCAAGGAAGGACACGAATGGATGACAGCATTCAAGACGAAATATGGACTGTTCGAGTATACAGTAATGCCGTTCGGATTAACGAATGCCCCGGCAACATTTCAGTCAGTCATCAACAACGCGCTCCACGAATACCTTGGGATCTTCGTCACAGCGTACATCGATGATGTGCTGGTATACTCTAGCGGGACGCTAGAAGAACATGTGGAACATGTTAAGAAAGTGCTCAGGAAGCTTAAAGAATACAAGCTGTACCTGCAGCCAGGGAAGTGCGAATTCCATACGAAGGAAACGGAATACCTAGGCTTCATAATATCTACAGAGGGAGTAAAGATGAACCCAAAGAAGACAGCGGCTGTACAGGAGTGGCCAACGCCCAAAACAGTCAAGGACGTGCAATCCTTTCTGGGATTTGCCAACTATTACCGAAAGTTCATCAAGGATTACTCGAAGATCACGACACCCCTCTCCGAGATCACGAAGAAGGAAATTGGTTTCAAATGGAACGAGGAACATCAGGAGGCTTTTGATCGAATCAAGCAGATCTTTCTCGAGGCACCCGTACTAGAGATGTACGACCCGAAACGAGGGACGCGAGTCGAGACCGACGCGTCAGATCACGCACTTGGAGCTGTATTGTCACAACAGTGCCCAGACAAGAAGTGGAGACCGGTGTTCTACCACTCAAGGAAGTTCTCCGGAGCAGAACTCAACTACGACGTTCACGACAAGGAGCTACTAGGAGTAGTCGATTCCTTTGAACAGTGGGAAGTCTATTTGCTGGGACTACCACACCAGATCGAGGTTTTTACCGATCACCAGAACTTGGCAGGTTTCATGACAACCAAGAAACTCAACCGACGACAAGTCCGATGGGCCGAGATGCTAGCTCAGTTCGACTTCAAGATAACCCACCGCGCTGGAACGCTCAACGGAGCAGCGGATGCTCTAAGCAGGAGATCCGATTTACGCGAAGAAAGTCATGGAGAACCACATAAGGCCATGTTCAGGAAGATGCCTGACGGCACACTACGTTACAACCAGCCGGAACTAGCTAGGATAGCTAAGGTGGCCGAGAGGGTAGAAACGCTCCAGCAGCAATGGCAGCAAAAGGCCGCCAGCTGGCAGTTCGAGCCAGACGAGAACGGCTCCGATGAACTGTTACAAGACGAGCGAGAGTACCGAGATATGATTCGAGGTAATCGAACATATGTACCTCCACACCTGAGAACGAATCTCATCAAGGAACTGCATGAGTCCCCAGAATACGGACATGCATCGCTAGAAGAGATGGTTAGACGTTTAGCTAAGGTGTTTGCCATACCACGCTTACGAGCGAAGGTGCAGGACGTTCTAGGCAACTGTTTGGCTTGTCACCAGAACAAGCCCAAGAGACATAAGCCCTATGGCCTGTTGCAGCCCTTACCGCCACCAACGAGACCATGGAGTAGCGTGACGATGGACTTCATAGTGAAGCTCCCGAAATCGTTAGAACCAGGATCCGGAAGACTATGCGACACAATCCTAGTCATCGTGTGCCGACACACGAAAGGAGCAAAGTTTGTGCCCACGGAAGAGACTATTACGGCAGATGAATGTGCGTATGAGGTCAGCAAGGCACTAATGTCAGAGCATGGGATACCTGAAGAGTTCATCACCGATCGTGATAAACTGTTTACTTCCAAGTATTGGAACACATTCCTGGCAAAACTGGGAGTGAAAAAGAAGCTATCAACTAGCTTTCACCCCGAAACCGATGGCCAGACGGAAAGAACAAACCAGACACTGGAACAGTATCTGAGGATGTACGCCAACAAGCTGCAAGACAACTGGGTTGAACTCTTGCCGACAGCCCAATTGGCCTACAACGGTACTAGGTCTGCGACGACCAAGTACTCGCCACACTACGCGAACTACGGATATGAGCCGGTTGCTCATCGAGATCCGAAAGACATAGAAAGTATCGCAGTAAGTGCAGACGACAAAGCCCGCTTGATGCGAAAACTGCACGAAGAATTGAGCAAGAACATAGCTCACAGGAACCTCACGACGGCCAAGGCAGCCAATAAGCAAAGGATTGAGGGACCAACCTTTAAGAAGGGGGACAAAGTTTTCCTGTCACGACAGAACTTGAAAACTAAGCGACCAAGCAAGAAACTGGATAACCTCCGAGTAGGACCGTTCGAAATCCTAGAGGAAATAGGCACAGTAAACTACAAACTCCAACTGCCACCAGGCATGCGCGTCCACCCTGTCTTTCACAAAAAACTCCTGGAAAGAGCACCTCCAGATGCCGAGCTAGCAACAGACATAGAGCTCGAAGACGACGAGTACGAGGTCGAGGAAATTAGGGACCTGCAGAAAGTCGGTCGTCAGTGGAAATACTTGGTCAAGTGGCAAGGATGGCCAGAGAGCCAGAACACTTGGGAACCAAAGGAAAATTTGACGAACTGCAAGTCACAGGTACTTGAGTACCACCGGAAACACCCAGGGAAGAAAGGACCGGGTCCTCTAAGGAAAGGAAGTAATCAAAAGAAGGGTCGAAAGAAGCGTCAGCCTGTAACCAGCCCAAGTCAGTCGTCAGTCCGGATAGCGGCGGTTCAGTTGTCGAAAGGTCCGTACCAGGGGCAGCATTCCCCTCGGCCTCCTCCTGCGCACGATCCTGAAGATTCAAAAGAGCGAGGTCACGACGAGCAAACGAGTGCTCTCGACCTTTTACCTCTAGAAGCTCACGCCGAAGACGAGACGTCTCAGCAGCGGCCCTCGAAGCCTCCGCAGCCAACAACGCTTGACGTTCTTCAGCGCGCGCAATATCCAGCTCTTTCTCACGACGCTCACGCTGCACCTTCTCCCACTCTTCCTCAGAAACGAAAAGACTGCGATCCGCAGAAACAGAAATGCAACCAGCGCAACGACCAGTGGTCGTTTCCACAAAACAGCGAAGGTTCTTCTCCTCACAACGCTTACAACGGAAGTTCATCTCCAGGGACTCCTGCTCTACACGGGCAGCGCGAGCACGACGCTCGGCGGTTGAGTTCCGGGCACGGTTGCGACGGGAAGACTGAACCTTGGGCATGGTTAGGAAGACGCGAAGGAAAACGAGCGTATGACACGACGGGCATACCGAGGCCTTATATGCAGCCAGCGATTCAACACGCGGCACGGGAAAACGATATTCCAGGGTATCGGGACGATACACCTAAGAGGGGGGATAATGTTACAAGTAACACGAAGGATTCTCTCCTTGACGCGGAAGGTGGGTTAGAGGTCAACCACGTCCACGTCAGAAGGTAAATGATCAACGCGGGGCGCGCTAGATCACGTGATTGACATCACGCCAAGACCAACCATCAGGCGCTAATATGTGACGGCAACATCTGAGTGATGGCTGCCATCAGGAACATCAGGCAAGGCAAGGTTTAGGTTGTAATGGCAGTGATGGCAAAGGACACAGCAACGAGGATATAAGGATGGAAAGGTTTCATTATTACTCTCGTTGTGGTCAACTCAAATAGTTCATCTCTTACACAGATTGTCAACTAGTTATTCTATCGTTTATAGAATTGGTATCGTTATTCTTTTGGTTACAACGATAACTCTTTTCCACCTGATCATTCCATACGCTACCTCACGGACTACCGCTTTAGTCTACCTCGCCTTAGTACGGACCGAGCCTAGAGAAGTATAGCCTAACCCCGTGTAACAAGGTAGTTATTAAGCTTCTTAGTATAGTACCTTAAAAGTAGTAAGAAGAGTATAATATCTAATAGTTATAAGGTATAAGTTAAATAGAGAGGAAATACTATAAGGAGGGTACGTTAGGAGTCGTAAAACTCTAAAAACTCGCTCATAAGATAGCTACTATACCTATTAATAATTAGAAGTCGCCGTAACTATCCTGCCTTTGCCTTTATATACTAGTTAAATACCTATTAAAGCTAGGTAAGTCCTAGCTCATTATTAGTCTACCTTAACAGCGAGTTACTAATAAAAACCTAGTATTGTTAGGCTATAACGTCGTTAACCTAGCTCGTTTAGATCCTAGATGTGCCCTAGTAGATAAGAGTAGGTAGTAATACCTCTCTAGAAGCACATATATAAGCTAATAGTATTACCTATTCCCTATTACTATCGCGGAGGGCTTCCTATTACTCTTTTAACGCCTAAACTACCTTAGAGAAGACTCTTTTAGTATAGGTTATAATACTAATAAAGAAGCCCTTCTTATCTATATTATACGTATTTTATAGCTTAATATTATACTTACGTATCTTAGAGTAAAGTAGATAATAGTATAACTCATATTTATATTAGCTATTAGCGTAGTAACGCTTACGATTAATTCTAACGCTCTATTTAGTAGTAAGTTAGTTATTATAATAATATAGAAACTAAGTAATCTAACTTTTAGAAACCTCCTACTTCCCTACTACACTACCGAAATTTTGTATTATACTTCTAGTAGGTAGTAAGCTGTCCCTTACGCATCTTTCTATGTATTTTACTAACTCCTCTTCTTATTATAGGTTAAGTGTGAGCTATTATTGTATTTTAGTGTTACAGGACTACTAAACACCTCTATACCGACGCGACAACGTCGTCCTGTCCACATTGAATTTTTTTCGCGACTTCGCGGTACAACGATTGTTCTCCTGCCTCTTGCGACTCTAAATATTCAATCGCTTCTGAAATCGGCATGGTGGTTGTTGAGTTATGACGCGTTGAAGTTGGGACGATTTCGATGTTGCGATGTTGGGGTGGCTCGTCACGCGAACTGGCTCGTCACGCGCACGGGCACCCTAGACGGAGCAAGCTTCGGCGCTTCTTCCCCCGCAACTTACACTGGCAGACCATATCTGGGGTCGCGGCGTGGAGATAGGGTGAAAAAGAAGCTGTATTGTCTTTTATCTAGTACAGATCCAGTTTAGGGTGAAGCATTCGCGGTCTTGGTGAGTATGAAACGGAAGAAATTGCCGTGGCGGGGTCTTTTGCCATCGTTAAACCTTCTTCCGAGGTTTACGCACGGTGTTGGTACAGGCCATGACTTTGACACTAGCGTAATTTACAATGCAAAACCTCCTCCGGGCCCCCCTCAGTGTGGTTGGCACCTATCTCAAGCACTCCGCCCGCATGTTCCCCACAACGGCGCGCATCGCACTGCGAAAACCTCCTCCGAACTGCATACGAACGCTATCTGGCCAATTACAGGCCTCTGCGAAGATGGAGAGAACATATACAAAAACCTCCTCCGAAGAAGCACGAGACTTAGTGATCCACCCACAACCAGTATAAAATGTCGTCCTTGCAGCACTTCGACTGCTCACTTCAAAACCAGCTTCCTCCTCCTCTACTGCCCTCTCCATATAATAGCAAATTCACTTCGTTTGAAACCGCTCCAAGATGGCTCCTCACAGACTCCAAGTCGCCGTTGCAGGTCTCGGCCGCATGGGTGCTCGTCACGCCTTGAACATCTTGAACAAGACTCCTCGCGCTGAGCTTGTCGCCGCCTTCTCTCCAGATCAGAATGAGCTCAAATGGGGCAAGGAGAACCTTGAGCCGTATGGTGTTACCCTCTACGACGACTACAAGAAGATGCTTGAGCACAAGGGTCTGGAAGCCGTAGTGGTCAGCACTGCAACCTCGGTACATGCTGAGGAGACCCTCCAGGCTATCGAGAAGGACCTCCACGTCCTGTGCGAGAAGCCTCTTTCCACTAGCGTCCAGATCTGCCAAGATGTTGTCGACGCAGCTGCGAAGAAGACACATCTCAAGGTCATGTGCGGTTTCTCAAGGCGCTTCGACGACAGCTACCAAGATGTCGCGAAGAAGATCGAGGAAGGTGCCATTGGCAGACCCACAATTGTCCGATCACAAACTTGTGACAGGCAACATCCAGACCCAGGTACGTATCGCAGTAATCGATATAGCCATGAATCAGATACTAATCGTTGCGATTAGACTTCTTTGTCCAATATGCTGCATGGTCCGGCGGTGTATTCGTCGATATGTCCGTCCATGACATCGACCTCACACTATGGTACTTCGGCTCCAGCGTAGTACCCAAGTCCATCTCTGCAAACGGTGTTGTTGCCATCCTCCCAGGCCTCAAGCAACACAAGGACTACGACAACGCTGTCGGCATCGTCGAGTTTTGGGACGGCAGAATCGCACACTACTACGCCTCCCGAATGATGACACACGGTCAAGAAGATGTTACCGAGATCATCGGTACCGAGGGCAAGCTCACCGTCAACCTCAACCCCCAGAAGAACCTCGTCAACTACTACTCCAAGGCTGGTATCACCCGAGAGATACCCGCCGATTACTGGGGTCGTTTCGAGCCTGGTTTTGTTAAGGAGGCAAACGAGTTCACGGCTGCATGCTTGGAAAACACACCGGTTCCTCTGGAGTTCCAAAACGCTGTCAGGGCTGTGCAGATCGGTGCTTGGTTGCAAGAGGCGCTTGTTAGCGGGAAGCAGATTCGATTTGACCAGAGCGGCAAGCGTCTTGACCGGGCGAACTTGTAAAGGTTATTTGACGTATTACCTTGCTGATTGATATTCGCATTTCATAAACTTTAGATCTCGAGCTACAGACACTGTCGCCATGAGAATAAGCCACCAAGTTTCCATTACCCACGTCTTCTTCATTTGTCTATTTATGACTTAATCTCGTGGTTACGTACTCAAGGTGTATGCTGTCAAGCACCCGAGATAGAGCGCGACCAATGCGAATACTTCGAGCCTGATTACATGTTTCTAATATTGGGTTGGATGCTGCAGCAACCTATTCGATCACAAAACGACGTATCGCTCAGCACTATATTACCGCCATGTGGCGACAATGGATGCGTCGCAGCGGTGAAAATATTAGTCATGTTCTCATTTGCCCATCCTGCAGTGAGGTCCAGGATGACAATGCCAACAGTTGCCCTCTATTCTATATTTACAGATCATATCGGGACATTAATCTTACCGGTAAGTAGTCCTGCGCGGATAACATCGTGTTTATCGAGCATAAGCCGCCCACAGTTCGTTCCTTGCGCTTGGGACGACATTGGGAGGGATGCACAGCCGATTTTTTCCTGGTGACGCCAGTCAAGAGTAAGCCGAGTGCCAATTTGTGAACGCTAGCCCCGATTGAACGATACCTTGGTAGATGTTCACCGTGCCATGCGAAGCTACGCAGTGATACGCAGCCGAGCTGTTGCAGGTGACGCCAATTAAGAGTAAGCTGAGGACAACTTTGTTAAAGCTAGCCCCAATCGAACAATACCTTAGCAATTGTCCCGCCCGTCCTCCATGCTATCGTAAGCCATGCAGTGATGCGCAGCCGTTACAGTTGAAGGTGAGCGTACTTAATTTCTAAGCGGATTACTGTTCTGCTCACGAAGAGTATTAAAGACACAAAGGGTTCAAGGCAAGCACTTTTTGGGCAGTTGTCAGCGTCACATTCCGCTATTATGCGCTCATCACTCAAAAGTATGGTGATGCTACTTACTTGGACGCTGCCATGTGCCCAATTGCCCCGCATCAATGCTGCCCAAATATTACAGCTCATGCAACAGGATACCTCAGGGATTTTCAATGCGCCAGACAGCTTGTCCATAGAGGCACTGCTAACGCTCATCGCCGTTTGTGCGGCCATAGTCCGCGTCGGGCTCACGCTAGTCTTGAAGTGGGATAGCCTGAAGAGGATTGCATAGCCCACCAATGCCATCATCGTTCCCGCTCCAGTCGCAATGCCACAGGCGAGCTCCCTCACAGTGCCTATGAGACGTGTCGAATTGGTGACTTTACGCTATAGACTCGACGTTGCGTCTGCTTACTTACCCGGGACATTCCCGTGCGCCCCAATCTCCAATCGGCGACGAGAACGAGAACGAGATCGCGGGACCACTATGCGTCCAAATCTGCCCCACCGAACATCAGCGCGTACTTCTGCGTACCCGTACACTCTGAAGGGCTTGATAACGTTGACGGTCTCGAAAAGCAATCTTCCTATGGCTGTGTATAGTGCATAGTATTACTGGCAGAATGCGATGATTTGACAAGATGGCGAACGGGTCAATTGAGCTATGGGACGAAAGAGCGTTCGATATAATGCACAGGCATGGGATCATCTTGTCTCCCAAGAGCGTTGTGATAGCTCTTGCTACCTTGAGCGTTCCCCCAGTCATGTACGCTTTCACGGTGTGGTCTCGTATGTTCTGATGTATATTCAGCGGTCTAGAGAGCCCGGACACTGAGGCTGAACGGACGCCGGCAAACATGTGCTATGATCACATGCTTCAAGATGTGATAAGTCAACGATATTGTATTGAAAAGAGATCAAGTCAGAGCCAACATAAAGTACAGTCTGCAAGCTACCCAGTGTTGTACCAAAGTATGACCTTCGTGGGTACGATTCTCGTAAGTGGCGTAAATCATGATCTTGTACAATTCTCCCGTTTTCCTGGATGCAATCTTAACGATAAGCGTAAGGGTCGAAGTAGAATTTTGGCCAAAGGCGCTGAGTTCCAAAGTTTTCATCGTTACGGTCGACAAGGCTTATGACATCATAGCTTGTACGTCAAGTCACGCTCCGTCCCATTATTCGGGCTCGCTTTCAACAAGGGCGACCTGAAGACGGCAGAGCTCACCAGTTAAGGCTTGCTTGAGCACGCATCACGCAGACCAGGGTGTATGCTTCTTTCACCGGCTTCCAAGTTTGGTTTGATAGCCCAAGCAATGAGTAGTCGCTTGTGATGTGATTGGGTGTAGAGTCAGGAAGCGCCTGTGGGAGCATGTGCGTGACAACTTGCGGACACTTGAAGGCTGCGCATGATCTGAATAGCCCAATCTACAAATCTCTGCCTGATTATTCTGGCCCTTACATATGATCTGTGAGATATGAAGCTACCTTAGAAAGTTGCTACAGATGCTCATACATATAAGAAGCCACATCGTCCTATCTACACTGCTTTTAACAATCGTTACACTCATTCTTCTTACCACTGAGACTGCATCTCATGCAGATACCTGCCAAGAAAAACCTAGTCGCGTTCTGGCTACCTAAAGCATTCCTCTCGTCTTGAAACTCAGGAAGGTGGAGACTGGCCAAGTATCCGCATATAGAAATCACTTTCCGACAAAATGCTTCTTCAGCTTCTGCTCATTACCTTTGCATACGCCTGCCCAATCCAAACTGTTTTGCAACGGGAGTATGTTAAACGGTCGACCTTTCAATCACAAGGCCTGTCTGTAGAAGCGATCATGGGAATCATCGCAGTGGTCGTGGCCATATTTGGGATAGCGCTTTCTTTTATTTGGCCTAGCCTGGTATTGAGGCTAAAATCCCACCGGAGCTCTCGCTCCCGTCCCCACTCCACCAGTACGTCTTGCTCCACGGCCGCGCAAGATCCTCGCAGGAAACTGACAAAGCCCAGCAAATTCGAACATCCCACTCGCCGATGACCAATGGCAATACGCGATGTTGCGCTCTTCAATCGAATCTCAGGCAGCGGCTGGCGGAGGCGAAATCAACATAAGCCGACCGCAACACGCGCGATCCAATCACTGCGAACAGCAGTGCAGGCTGATGCCACGCACTCTTACCTTCTGAGGGCATGATGGTAACGACATATACCCAGGCTCCTCGAGTGCAATGCAGACCGCAGCTGATGGCGCACATGGAAGTAGATGCTAGTGACTGAGGAGGATTGGCATATATCACAGGTCACGCATCTGGCAACTGCGAGCCACGACTTCTGGGTGCTATTTTCGGGTGTACTTCTCATCCTCTAGTACATTTCTTTGACTCTGGTGCATGAAGGTCTTCAACCTTATTTCTTCTAGTATCAACCGAAACATCGCATCAGCGCAAGCGATTAATTGAGAGCCTTCTCATGTTCGAACATGACTACTTCTATCGGACGCGACCCACGAGTGCGATGACCGGGACAGGCTTCCAGAACTCGACCTCACGAAGCCTTCTGTCGTCTCTCAGCAACAGTGTAGAATATGCTACCATCATAGATGCGGCGGATATCTTCCTTCATCATTCGGCCGTCCTCAGGCCAGAGCAGGATGTAAGTGGCAGTCCCTGTGTTCATTAGCAAGGCCATCCGCGCACAGCGTTACGAATTCAACATACATTCAAAGAGGGCACCACCCCAACCGACCGGATCAGCAATGCATCGTTGTCCTTTGAGTACGTTGCCCACGTCCCTGATCGTCAAATAATCCCTCCCCTCTGCATATTTCGCAAATATGTCTTCAAACTTTTGCGGCAGAAAGCGTCCTTCGCTATCGTACGTTCCGGTGTCACTGCCATGCTTGTCCTTGTGCACATTTTTGAGGAAGATGCCTAGAACTGTGGTCAGCGTACGTCTCGCATGAAGTTCATACATTGGGATTCCTACGAAAGAATGGATCGGGTAGCCATCCCGAGCACGTCGGGTATGAGAAGTTGGAGTGGATAACGAACACCGCTACGATCGATAAGATGATGCCGAAGCCAAGCCGATAGAATCCAACGAACGTATCCTGCGGCCAAAGGATGCCGTCATGGTCGCGATCAAAGAAGTCGCAATGTTGCTGCAGAACGGTCTAGTGGGAGTGCTTCTCCTTCCAACCCGTTGTGCCGTTGTGAGATTCTGCTGATGGGGCGACATTCGCGCGGGCGGTACCTACTCGTGTTAGCCATCTACCTGTGGATCATTCCGTTCACGAAAACATACCTGTATGCTGAAGCTTGGAGCCTCCCGAGTTCATGAAAGGTTTACGTTGTTCGGTGACGGGTACATCGGGAATGGAGAGCACCACGCCATCGTCTCCATTCGTGAGATGCTCGGAATGCCTCATGACTTCGGACATGTTTCTAGTGTCAGACGTATCTTCAGCAGGCGAAAAAGCGTGAACCTCAAATATGAAATGTCGCAAAAACAATTATACAATTGCGCGCTTGCACTTTTGCATGTGAAAGCTACTTGGGTACCGTCATATTCCGCTATTGTGACGTCATGCTATCTGAATCAGCCCTATCCCAGCCATAGAGGTTTCACATCACCATAACCATATTGTCACAGTTTCGTCATGCTAAAGACATTCTAGTGCTTTGTCATAATATGAGGATAAGGTTCCGCTCGCCAATGATCAAGCGCATCCTAGCCTTAGGTCATTGCAATCGACGCCTCATCGGCCCCGGTGCAGCAACGGCTGGTGCCACCATCACGAAAGGGAAGGAGCGAGCGAACCGGCGAACCGAAAAATCACCAACATTGTGCATCTTTGTATGTCGACGACTTATGGTCATAACGCGCAACTGTGTAAAGTAAGGCGTCATATTATTGTTCAAATCTCGCGCTGCTCTTCTTTTACGTGCACCTTTTCTTACACAACTCGTGCATTAACACACCATCTTCGCAACCACAGTGACGGATGCCGTTTTGACATCTGTGAAAGGTGAAGATTTGGATTTCCAATGACAAGTATGGAAAAAATGCATATACGAACAGGTCTCTCGAAATCGCAGCTCCCAGACTGTTCGTGTAGTAACATCATATTGTTAAGTGGTGGGCTCCCGAGTACTTCAGATGTCTAGACGCGCAATCTAAACACTGTAATCCTGGCTAAAACCCTATCTAGGTAAATAGTTAGGTACGGAATCAACCGATCCACTTGGGAACTTCTCAGGATGGTCGAATGCCATGTGACTTGCGAGAGCGGGAGTGAAAATCATCGAACTCCTGAGCGAGGTTAGAACGCAATTTTCTCCCGTGCGAAGCAACGTGGTCTATCGACCTGTCTCTATGTGTCGAATGCCCGGCGAAAACCATGTGTCCATCTTTCCAAAAGCCCAGGAGCAAATCTTCTGCGTAAAGTCAGTTCTTGCAGCCTTCACGTGTGGAGACAAGTGCATGAACGTTTCGGCGGTCAGCTGTGGTCTTTGTGCTCAAAGCCATGTAATGAGATGAAACTTGTCTTCATGCAGCCTAATCACGCACCAATTGCACTGCTCCAGCGATGAGGTCGACGCAAAATCGACCGCGAGTGTTGACCAATCCCACTGCTCCAGCAATGAGGTCAACGCAGAACGGATTGCGAGTGCTCGCCAATCCTGCTACCGTAGCCCAATAAGCCTCGTTGCCAAGCTACCCACACGCGCGACATCTCTATCCTGCTACGTCAACGATGGGTTTGGTGGTGCGAACCAGTGACGACGTTTCATATTCAGAATTTATCGACTACACCGCTCCGCCTTGTTGAGGCTGGTGGGAGGATGTCTGGGTATATACAGTTACACCAGCCTCGAAGGTTGTGGTAAAAAAATCATTGTCTAGCACCGATCCACCTCATAATACACCAAGGAGATTGCATGATCTTCAGCATGTCTAAACTCCTCACTATGATACTATTACACAGTCATTTTTCTTCGAACACCCAGGCGGCCGCGCAACCACTCGTTACACAGCAAGACGCGAAATCGCCTGTCCAATCACACGGGCTGTCTACCGAAGCTCTGTTGACGCTTATCGGCGTTTGCGAAGCTATTTTTGGACTGGCAGTCGAGCTAGTACAGCTATGGTCTAGCTGCAAGATGGAGTGGAGACAGTGCACGTCCCACCGCCTCTGTCTCCAGTCCCGCTTTCGTCCCATCTCCTGCTGTACGTCTGCACTCATCGTTTTGCAACAGGCTCGACGACACTGATCATACGTAGCGAGCTCTGCGATCACCCTCGTTGACGGCCACGGAAACCTTGCCGCCCCTTCCTACCCAGTTGAACATCTGACCTAGGGCCTCGACGGCGACGTAATACCACAACCGCAACCCGTTATGAGCAGCAATATAGACTGCTGGATAGCAGTCTTTGGTAGTGGTTGGTAGAGGCTTTCCTAGTATAGGAGGGTAGGATCTATAGCGCTTGCATCGCGACAGCTTGGATCGGCATATCTACCCAAAAATTCAGCTCGAACTTATCGAGCTCACCCAGTCTCTTCGTTCCATGCGCTTCCAGCCCCTTGCCTCTATAGCCGTCTCTTCGCGCTCGAACATGTCTACAAGGTCGCTGCTGATACTTGGGAACGTGTCTCGAGCACGAAAAGCTGTCATCGAAGCCTTCGTGATACCCTTTTTTGCATTCTTCCTATCTACGTAGGCGCACATCTAGATTAAATCCGAAGGGCTGACGCGATTCTCCTGAGTGAAAGTTTGCATAGCGTCCAGGTGCTAGGCGATACTTTCACCTTTATACCTGAAGGCATCCACTACAGTGCTGTACCTTTCGAAACCGAAGCCTTCCAACTTCAGATGGAGTCAATCGACGTCATCAAAGCTCTGATTCCTGGTAGTGACGTTCCAATGCTACACCTTCGATGTGATGCTCTTCCTCGGGACACAGACAAGATTCGGGACCGCAGGCTGATATCGCTGGTAGCAAGAGGAACACAGCAGCGCCGAAAGATGTGTTGGAAGGAAGCATGCTTGACAAGAATTGGGAAAGAGTGGTTTGGTCGGATAAGTGCTGGTGGCCGGGAAAATGTCTTGCTGGCACTAGCGGACATTTTATACTCTGCGACCGTTTGTTCCAACACCATCGCCGAAGGTCTGCCAGACACTGCCGGCTGCCAATTCATACCGGCTACCTGCTGGACAGATAGACGCACCATTTAGTCTCCAAGCAATCGTCGACCTAGCCACCTTCACTACCTTGGTGATACTGAGTGTACGCTTGGTTCGAGATGGGGTTAACCTAACTATAGACTTGCTAACAAGCTTGGGGAACGGAAATATTCTTGGTCCTGACTTTGCAACTAATTTCCTATAGGAGGGTCCGTCACGGAAACCTTGGCTTAGTCAGACCAGAGCAAACTATCAGGTTGGTCGCATGAAAGCGGAACATGTTCCGCTAGCCAAGATGAGATCTAGATCTACTCCTGACTGTTGATACACTGCTGACATAACCAATTTTGGGTTTGAAGTTATGTTATTCAGCGCTCGCTTAAAATAAGGTAAGGTCGTGCACGTGGAGATACACGACTACATATTGTAGCTAAATAACATCTAGGAAAGAGGAACATGGGCGGCTTGCATATTCGTGGCTGATCATCCTTCCAGGGTCTTGGACTGGGCAGGATAGACCTTCTTGGCGACCCTACTTACCTGGTTCAGCCCGATCATACATGCAAAGATTCACGGGGCCGGCCTTTCTATCCTGAATATTGCGCTCGAGCCCAAATGAACCTCATTGATGCAGCTTCGTAGGCATCAACCGCAGCTCTTCACTATCTCGCCATCACAGTGTCATATGCAACCAAATATCCGTCAAAAGAAACACCAGCATAGCAGCGCATCAGCAGGCTCTTGATCGGCTTTAGAGACGGCATACCCGGAAACGATGCTCATTGAATCTTTCCATGCCAGAATTGCCTACGAAAGTGCCGGTGCTAGGGCCCACCAGTCCGAGGGCTCAGACGCGAAGATCTGGAGGGTCCTGACTTACATCGTTATCAGTACGGTATCTCCATTCAAACTTTTACCCCGGTTTGGGTCTGAGCATTCCTGGTGAGCACCAAGACTGTAAGTCGTACCAAGAATAGATCGTAGCTAAGTCATGGAGTTAGTATGATTTTGAGACCGCATCTTGAGTGACTCTCAGTACACTGTTGACTGCTGTATTGTTCGAATCAAATTCGCCACCAACAAATATTTTAGCACTTAATCTTCCTCCTTTGACTCCCACAATGCTGCTTAAGTCATCGTCTTTCTTAGCTGCTATCTGAAGCTACACCAGCACCATCCCATGGTATCTCCTCTCGTCAGCAACAGGGACTTTACGACTCCAGCATCGTTTTCGAGGCATCAAATCCCACCTAGCTCGATAAGATAGCAGTGCAACACAATGATCGGATTCTTACCACTACCATCAGTAGGCCAATCCTGCTAAAAGTAGACCCAAGCCAGAAGCGCGACTCGATCACTGTCACACGAATCTCTAGCGCTACAGGCAGTCTTGGAATCACTGAGCTCGAGAAAGACGTGTTTTATGTCAGCGCGAAAGACATGAGCAACTTCACTGCCACAAGCTTGGTCTTTCCCAGCGAGATCTGGCAAGTGGACATGCGATCCTTCCGCATAAACCAGCAAGGAAATGTTACTCGTCCAGCAAAAATACCCTTGGTTGCAAATCTTACCAACACCACTTTTGTCAATAATTTATCTTGCCTTAGGCCGAGAGACAACTCGGCAAGACTTATCTCCGACTCTGACGCTGGTCACGTTCTCAGGCTAGATGTTCGCACAGGTGTCGCGTCGGTTGTCACCAGCGATTCTACTATGCTACCGATTATCGCTGGGGCAGCAGGTGTGACTGGCATCCACACTCACGGCTCTGACCTCTTCTAAGCTGACTTCACTGCGACGACGTTCTTCAGGATGCCTATTTCGCTGGCCATTGGCATGCCTACTGGACCAGCTACCCTGATCACGAACGGTACTCTCATCGACAACTTCACGCTTTCCAGAGACGGTAAGAAGGCCTACGCCAGCACGAATCCTTGCAGTCAGCTGACCGAGATCGATATATCTGATCAGAGTTTTTGAACTGTTGCTGAAGGCTTGGACACAACATTCACCGCATTGGATTGCGGTAACTTTGATTGTGATAGTGTGTAATTTGTTAATGGCGGTAGACAGAACTCTCCTCTTATAAACTCCAGTGTGTCTGGCGGTAGAGCCGTGAAGGTCGATGTCTAGATGGAAGGGAGTGTGTCGTTTTAACTGAAGAGATCACCTAGCTGTTCAAGCTTGTCAAGTCCAATGAGCCTATCTGCGATTAATTTTATGTCGAAATTGACATTTTAATCGTACCTTACATCTCACATCGTATCAATTATTCAATTTCACGAACCTGTCTATCACCATCTTTGACCTTGAGCATGCACACTATTAATCTTCATCGGGCATCATGCAAGGCATCACTCTAGGCCGCACGAGAGATGGTCGTTTCTCACTAAGTAGTCACTATTTGACGAGCGAAACAGCCGGGTTCTCTGCCAAGAAGAGCCACAATTGCGACTTGATACCTAGGAGAACGTACAGATGAATTCGCGGTGACAGTAGCTTAGCCCGTTTCTGGCCATCATCTATTACAGTCATCCTTTATGTAAGCACAATTGTGTCATTCCAAGGATTGCAGGTAGTAAGCAGACACTGACAACACATAGAGGTCATATGTAGCTACTATGATTCAGTATATGCACGGACACCCAATTATCTAGTCCACATGGCGCAGAACCGACAAACCACTCACAACTTCCGCATCACATCAAATACTCATCAACCCAAGATACTGCCTCATCGAGAAGTACTGCAAAAAGACCCTTGAGTCTCTATTCCACTTGCGTATCCGTACTACTAGTGGAAAGACCTTTTCGCAGTAGTCCAAATTATGGACGATCTAGATCCTCTTTAATATCTACTGGGATGCTGTTCCGAATGGCACCCATGGTTTACATCCAGTGGGAAGTATGTTGTCGGTCCGAAGCGTGCGTAGTTTAACACAACCCATTCTCTTACCAACCTCACTCACCCTGCTATTCGTTCTTAGCAAGCCCTTAGTGCTCAACTACCGAGATCTATAGACAGATTTAGTAACGATTAGGACCCTGCGTATGTTCGGCGATGACACAAAGCTTTCTTAGCAATGCGTCGAGTCTAACCTCATGCTGCTCCGTAACAAACGCCGTACACTAAGCCCCCAGTCGATCAGAGCGTATGAATAAGTGCTTCTCTCCTTACGTTGTGCATTATGGGACAAGCTTCAGAGATGGCATGTATGAAGCCACGGTAAAACATATCATGGCCACGCCGCATCGACCCCCTTCGAAAGCTCTCTTCTCACCAAGCCTTCGAGCCAATAATTTCATCAAACAGGACCTGAACGCGTTGCAACATTTGCTAGAGGCCTAAGACTCCTGCCTCTCCTTTCTGGACTTACGGTATTAGCCCAACAGTACCCGATCAATGCCCTCACAGAGTTATTCAACCCAACTTGGCTTGATAGCAGCGCTACAAGCTTAATTCTGCTACCACTAATGCTCTTTCATCATCAGGTAGGGCTTCTATAGATGCTGAGCTTTCTGTCGAACAAAATCCTCCATTCATACTAGACACCTACAGTGTCTGGAAGCTCAATCTGCGAGGCGCATCGCCAAAAAATATCTCTTGTCACAATGCTAACAGACGCATGAATCACCAATGGCATCGCTCGTCTCCACCCGACCGACAACACCTTCGTTCTAATATCCGATTCGATCACCATCAGCATCATCCAGGTCAAGTTGAAGAGCGGTAAGTATACTATGGTTATAAAAATGGACGAGATGCTTTCACAGACTGGCCTCCCCGCCGGTTTGAGCGTTCTTTGCACCTACGAATTGTACCTCTACTTCAGCGTGATTGGGGTCAACTTCCAGAGAATACCGATATCTACGTCGTCGGGGACGGCGACCGGACCTCTGGAAATGATTCTAGAACTCGACTCTGCTTCTTTCATTCTGCTGAGGGACGGAATGAAGGCCTGGATGTCTTCGCATCGGATAAATGCAATGCAGGAGGATGATGTTGTGAGCCGCCAAGAGAAGATCGTAGTGCAAAACCAGATCGACTTTAGCACACCTACAGGAGCTGCGATTATGAAAAAGGATGGGAAGGATGTGGTTCATATCATCACTAGTAGGGAAAATAGCTTCGAGACTAAGGAGTCTATCTCTGGCGGAAAGGTGATCCGAGTTGCTGTTGAGAAGGCTCAATTGACAGTAATATTGACAGCAACTGTTGTGGATACATATGGCAAGAACATTATACCGCTCGATTAGCGACCACCGTAGGTGTAAGAGTGTGGAGCATTATCTTCTATCTGGATGTGTAGTCGAGTCGAACCATTCTTGCCACTAGTATCTTGATGGTCTACCTATCTTCGAGATCCATGCAAACTGTCTCGCTTCCAATACCTCTCCGACCCATGGTGCACTGGTCCCCACCTGTTTTGCAGTCCAGCTCTCAGAATGAAACCGGGTCGGCGTACTTGATTACATCCGCCTCTTTCTGCTTTATGAATTGGTTTCGTTCTCTCATCTTCCTTCCCATCCTGACACTTTTCATTGGATCACTTTTTTTGGCTGTATTGTAGCTCTAAGTCAGTATGAAGAGCGAAATGTTACGTGATCTCAGATCACTTGACTGGCCGCTGACGGCGATTGGCAAAGTCGAAACCATTTAACTCAGCATTGGTAACCCTTTCGATGGAATTGGCGATGGCTTGATACAGGATGCAGGCTATCGCGAGGACTATTGCGAGGATGACTAAGATTACAGCAAAGACAGTGAGAGAACTCATTGGCAGTAAGGTCGAGGTACGGCCGTGAAGTCGCAGTTGACGGAAGCCTTAGAGACAAAGGATTGAAAATTGAAGGTGTGGCTCCGATATAGACAGCGGTGTCGTGTTGAAGAGAGCCCTGGTAACAAATTGCGTGGTAGCAGTATAGTGCAGGTGCAGAGCGGGCCTGGGCGCTCGATCGTTACTCTGTTCTTGGCCATCTCAAGATACTTCGGATGTAGTTTAGGATGCGACAGTGAATTAGAGTGCCTCTAGCAGTAGGCTTAGTGCACAATAGGACCTTAAAGTGTTTCGTCATTTTTTTCTTACACCTAGATTAGCAGATTTCGCGTCACGATCTATCAATAGGTAGCTGTTCTATAGAACTCTCTCTTTACATATAGAATTGAAATTCGAAGTGACTATAGATCTGGAATTTCCACTGCTTCACTTCTCGAAGCATTAATACCCGTATCATCCTGTGCTCGCTTGACGTCATGCTATCATAGCTTTACTGCAACAATCTTGCCACCTGTCTTTGGCTGTCCATCTGGTCTGAAGCCACCCATCGTAGTCAGATAAAGGGTACTGTTGTCCTTCTTCGTTCTTCCAAAAGCCGACGCAGTGGAGCCTGCCACCAATTCACCTTCAGCGATAGTGGTAAACTTGCCATCAAGCGCAATGTACTGAATCTTATCGCCCTGTGGCGCCGCTAGCGGCTGAGAGACGTATATACTGCCATCCTTTGCGATTGAAACGTCATCCGGACCGGTGAAAGTCGAGTCGCGCGCGGTTTCGAAGAAGCCGTTGGGCTTGCCGGTGGATGGATGGATGCGAACGCGACCAACGAGGGACTGGACAGTGTTGCTGTAGTAGACGTAGTCTTCATGGACCTTGATACCATTGACACCCAGTGGTGACCCAGGTGCAGAAAGGTTGCTTGCTAAGCTTGGGTCTTCGAGAACGACTTCGGTCTTCCCAGTCGTGACGTTTAATGCAACAATATTTCCAAAATACGAGTCTGCCAAAAGCAATAAGCTATGGTCCAGGGTAGCCATGCCATTTGGGAGAGCCAGGTCGGGTAATTCAGCCATCATGCTGACCTTCACCCCCTGATCCTTTGAACTCATGTCAATCTTCCACAAGGAAGAGTTCTGTAGAGTCGGGGGATTATCGGGTGCTGGTTCAGCGACTATCACCGCGAAGATGTCCTTGCGATATTCGGTGATACCAAGGGCACCGGTTGTGTTCGGGAAAGTAGCGATGGTAGAAATAGTTGTGGGTGAGTTCTGTGGGTGAACGATGAAGACTCGAGCGGGATCGAAAGCGGTTACGAGGAGGGAGCCATTGCGCATCGGAGAAATGTTCTCAAGCCAGGTGCCGTTAGGAAACTGGTACACCGTCGAGACATTCACAGCAAGTACTGAGGCTGTGAGGGCAAAGAAGTTGAATAGATACTTCATTCTGGCGGTGAAGTTGATCCCTGGATATTGATCGAGGCCTTGATGCAATCGAATTGAAACAGTGGTCTTAGGATTGAGGCTTCTTCCCCTTATTTATACCCGTCTCACCCGATAAGAAAAGGAAGCGGACTTTTGTTTTCAGTCCGGTCGATCATCCATTGGTTTTTAAGCCTTGGCGATGCTTGAGCGTTTTCCCGCCGACGGCTGAATATCTCACGCCTCTTGCTGAACACTGAGGAACAACAATCTGGATGCTTGCTGTGACCTCGATGCTCGTCCGCTTAACAATCGAACTTCATGACTGAAGAACCTTCGATCCGCCTAAGCTCAGAAATTTTTCGTACACTTCAGTGCTGCTAACCCTGGATGGAAGCTCTCAAGAACGCTTGCTCTAAGTTTCCAGTGCCTGGAGAGGTTGTGGAGTAACATCGCGGACTTAAGCGGAGTGAGCACAGAGTGGATTATGAAGCCCGCTGGGTGCCTCATTTGCCATGTCAGAAGGGATTTCGCCTTCTCGGCGCTTCTCTGAGATCAGGCAGAAACATTACATAAACGGAAGAAAACGATATTACGCAACTGGGCTAATGTATGATGATCAGGATCGTGAGTTGGTGGTTATGGAGTGTTGGGGAAGTGGGTAAAAGGCTAGAAGCGCAGACCGACACCTTCGATGGTGGCTTCGCTTGGCCCCAGCGCTCAACCGCCACCTACCCCTCCACTCGTCTCTGCCCCTGTAGAACCTAATTTTTCAAGACATGACTTCTCTTCACATAAACCTCAGACGCCCAAACCGATGTCGGTGTTTCCGTCGCCAACATGCAATGATGAAGCAGTTGAGAAAATATCTAATAACGATGTGCCAGAGTGGGCTCGACAACAATAGCTCAGAACAAGCGCTGAAATTGACTGCGTATGGGCGTAATTTCGCAACTTCGGGACCGTGTCTTGCAGAAACTGCGTGCAGATGCGCAAAATCTATGGCCCTTCTTGGAGAGCAAAAGGGACATTGAGTTACAAGTGCCGCTGACTCGAGCATGATGATTGCGAAACGAGGTGTGGAAAAGACAGGAAAAGATTGCGTACGGAAAGGCTGAGTGCGAGACCCTGTTAAGTGATTTGAAGTCTACAATTTGCTTAAGGAGTGTAGTATCTGAATCTAGTAAATCACGACGTTCTCATGCACGCTCTAAGCCATAAAAGGCTTCACGAGCTCTAAAGACTTCTCCCACAAAGCCTTCTCCTTCTCTTCATCATACGCATGGAGAGCGTAACCAGGCGCATTCGACGCAGCATCGGTATTGATAACACTCGAGATCTGGCACTCCTCGAGGTACTTTCCTCCTTGACCTTCCAAAGCCTTCGCGGTAGCCGCCCAGACTGTAGTGGCAGCACCTTGCTGTAGGCTCTTGAGCGCCTTCCCGATTTCGGGGTCATTGTCCCACGCCTCCATCATGTCCTTGTCGATATGTGTCATGAGGCCAGTGAAGATGAGACCAGGGTGGACCGACCATGCGTTCACACCTTGACTTGCGTATCGGCGGTTGAGCTCGGTAGCGCAGTATATGTTGGATGTCTTGCTCTGGCCATAGGCTGTCCAAGGATGGTACTCTCCTTCGAGGTTGAGGTTATCCAAGTGAATTCCGCCCATGCGATGACCGGTAGATGCAAGGACAACAACCCGCGACTTGGACTCGAGAGTAGTCGACTTGGCCAGGGTGGGAAGAAGAAGCTGGATCAACAGGAAGTGGGCGAGATGGTTTGTGCCGAACTGGGTTTCGAAGCCATCCGCTGTGCGTCCTTCTGGGCATGCCATGATACCTGCGTTGGCGATGAGGATGTTGAGACGATCGTGTTGTGCCAAGAATGCATCGGCGCACTTGCGTACGCTGGCCAGAGAGTTGAGATCGAGTTCTAGGAGGTGGACACGCTCGCTTTCCACCAGGCTTCCAAGTGCGGTCTTTGCTTTGTTGAGGTCGCGGGCAGTGAGAAAGAGGGTGGCACCGGTCTCGAACAATGATTTGGCGGTCTCGATACCGAGGCCAGAAGAGCAGCCGGTGATGAGGACCGTCTTGTCGAACCATTTGCCTTCGAGCTGTTCGTCCTTGACGATCTGATCGGCGGTGGGACGTTGATCGCCAGGGCCGTTGGGCGATTGATGAGCGGATGCATATCGGGTAGTCATGTTCGCGATAATCTTTAAGGAGTTGGTAGTGGTTCGAATGCTTAAGATGTGGGTGTAGAAGTTGTGGTGTTTGATGGAATATACAACGGGTAGGAGCTGTCCGACTTATATGTCTGCTGGCCATCGGTACTAGGCGCGCTTCTTGTCCAGAGTCCATAAGTTCGCGTCCCAAATCTCGCCATACATCCAACTAAACTCCGAATTTCGTAAGGAGCTTGGAAATGCTGTCCGCCGGAGCCCCACATCGTGTATAGTTTGAAAGAAGGTCTACCTTGCCAGTATTACCGCTCTTCTCTTGCATTGATGCTTGGTCCCCAATCTAGTCTCATTGGGGAAACTTCTTTCGCCTTGGCGCGTCGGAAACGTCGCGCTACACTAGTTGTGGTACTAAAAGCGCGGAGTGAAAGTTAAGGTAGTCGGCCCTACTTCTCATAAGCAACCCATATTAAATCCTTGGCGATTGAACATTCCCTATTTGGTTACTATCGCACCCAACTTCTGATCTCAATCGCTTGTCCCGCCATTTCATCGCTCTTCCGGCCAAGACCTCCTAGCCCGCCTTGTATAGCCCAATCATAACATCGTTGCATACCAGAACAGGCTGACTATGAGGGCCAAAAGAAAGGATGTGTGCCAAAATTGCAGATCTCGGAAGCTTGCGGTAAGTTCCCGCTGCCCGCAACCTTGACGTACCTTATGTGATGGGAAGCTGATCCTAGAAATTCTGAAGTGTGACGGAAAGCAGCCTCAGTGTCTGCAATGCATCCACAGGCGAATCCCGTGTAGCGGCTACCACCAGGAGATTGTTTTCATCAACGCGACTTCTCGTCCAACTGAGCCCCAGATAAAGTTGAAGGACGAGAGTAGAGAACCACCAGTCCATGAAAAGGATGTACTCAGTGCCTACATAATCGAAGAAAGTCAGCCGGCTTTGTGTTCACTATCGAATCTGTTCGACGAAGCGACAACTCCCCCAGAAAAAAGTCTTTATGAGCTCGAAAATGATGTGAACTTCATCGTTCAGCATTTTGCGCCCATCTGCGGTGAGGCACCGGCTGAGTTCAATCTGTATCACAACCAGATCTGCGGTGCCTGGGTCGAGATTCTTCCACTTGTCGTCGAGCCTGCAAAGAACAACCCATTACTGTATTCCTCAATCAGAACAATGGCAACGGCTTTGAGAAACCATGCATCCGCAGCTCGAGGGAATGGATTCCGTATACTGTTAATGTACGGTGACTGTCTTCGCCAAGTGGGCAGAGCGCTTGAGGAAGCCCAGGGTGCCTTCGAGCATGGACACTGTATCGCGATACTATGCCTGTCAGCAACGAACTTAAGTCCTCAATAGATTCTGATCTGTGCTTTAACCAGCACTAACTGTACTAGATTGTAATCCCAGAAGCCAGGTCCGATTGGACGACACATGCAAAGGGTGTTGGAGCTATGATCGAACGGCTCGGGCCGAAGCCATTCAGCAATGGTATCCTGCATACGCTCTTCGTTGGCTTCCGACCGCTACTCGTAGGTCATGGCGACTTCCTGTCATCGAAATGCTGAACTAATCAGGTCCTGAAATGTTGTAGTTAATCAATGCGATCCACAGCCGACGGAAAACATTCCTTGCACGGGAGGAATGGGCTGCCATACCCTTCCAAGAGCGACCCGTTTCAATCTTGCAATTGCTTTTCAACAAGGCCACCCGACTTCCCGCTCTTCTGGAAATGTATGACAGTTTGAGAGACCGTTACAACCCATCCAAACTGGTCGCGATGCAACAACTACGGAACGGATTCCTATACATGATTAAATGTCTCGAAAACTGGGAGTTCAAGGCCAAAGCACAAGCAAACTTTTCTTTGGTCTGGCCAAAGCCCGATTCTCCTTCCACAGAACCTTGCGACGGGAAGCCGCTGTGGTTCGCCAATGTTCTGGTTGCTAGCAGTCTGACCCATTGCTGGGCTTTCGAGATTATCGCAAGATCACATTTGAACGACATCGAAGAAGTGATAGCTGCAATCGAAGACTGCAAGCCTAAAGCAACCCCTCGACGCTCCGGCTCCGCTGACGATAAAGGTGAACACCCGGTCTCGGTCCTGGCGGAAAAGATCTGCGATAGTATGCAGTACTTCCTGCAACCCGAGCTGAAGCTATATGGGCCCGCATCTACTTTCTTCACCTTCCTGACAGCGATGAAGGTCTTCAAACACAAGAGGACTTACTGCGCATCGCGGCTCTCTCACTGCCAACAGGTCCTTAATCGTCTAGCGAGCATCGGCATCCATTTTCCGCCCCCGTGAATTATTGTTTCGGTCGAGAACCGCTTGAAAGCTTGTTTTATTCAGATACGTGCTTGTTGAAAGCGATGATGAAGATGTCAGAAGAGATGACCCGACAAAGGAAAGAACATCATGACGTCACGTCCAAACTGCCCGGCTAATGGTACCTGCCTGACCACGACCGCCCTTCTTTTCTACGAACCCATCATCAACCGTTCAAAGCTTTCCTCTGCTTTATCGAGGCTTTGCCGCTTTTCTAGCGCAATCTCACATTCGTCCGACTTCGTGCCGAACAACAACCCACCCCTTCGAGCCCCGTCCGCGATGTCCACACAACTCAAACTCCTCGCCAACTACGGTGTAACCGGCTTTCTGCTTTCCACAGGCCTCTTCGCTCTGCTGGCACCCACCACCTTCGCTGACGGCTTCGGCATGCCCATCCCAGCCGATTCATTCGCATCCGGTTTCGTTCAATGCATGGGTGGTCGCAATCTGACATTCGGTATCATCGCCGGAATTTTCTTGCAGAGAAGAGATGTGAGAGCTGTGGCGACCATGGCAACCATGTTGGCGGTAGATGGGGTTGTGGATGGGTTGGTTACGATGAAGTATGCTGGAGTTGTGTTTGCATTGCCCCATTTCGGAGCAGCGGCTATCATCCCATTTGTGAGTTCCTGGATGGCTAGTTAAGGACGTGGAACGTGCGATTGAAGCGTGCTGGGTTCGGCAGGGCGTCAAGATGTGGTGATAACAGTATGCGAAGTGCGGAAGTTTACGTTTTACCCGTAGTGTACATGTTCTTTTCGCTTCGTACATCTACAAACCACCATCGAATATGTGAAGATTGCTACAATCGTGATCCAGAGACGGTGGGAGTATTATGCCATCATCAGGACTGTCCAAGCAGTGCGCAAGGCACGAAAAAAAGTCCCATTATTCCCACATATTCATTTTCTCCTCCTTAGCGAGGTAATCTCTTCTGCTGTGCCAAACTCGTGTCGTTTGCTTTCTGATCCTAGCGTGTCCTCATTTACCAGCTCACCGTATCTAATCTTCAAGCCCTTCAAATCATCAGACATATCATCTATCGTGGTTGCTTCTTCTTTAATTATGGCTCTACTCATCTTCGTGCTTCCTATAGTCGCCATCATGATCTGGAGGAAGCTGCCGTCCGCTGCGGACGCGCGACTAAGCCATAGAGACCAAATCACGAAAGCCGCAAAAAAGGTAGCTGCTCCTAGGCAAATGCTATACGGAAGAATGAGGCTGAGTGGACTGGAAAGAGTATACGTGCTGCGATAGCGCGTTGTGGTAACAGGCACCGTATCCCACCAGGTACCCAGCGAAATAGCCGAAACGGCGATCTTGGTCAGAACGTTATTGAGCAAATCTTCCGAGAGGTTGACACTTTTCCTGGGGTTACAGGGCCTGCTATAGAAGCTTGGATCGAATCGACCCATATGAAAGACAGATCCCTTCAATGACACTGCTTGATAGTTACACGTTGCAACTGTGAACGTAGGGGATACTGCTCACCATCATTTTTGGGTTTATTGAAAACTTCCCAGTCCCACTCCGTCTTGTTGCAGCCATATACCACTGTACCATCAAGCATCGTTTCTCCTCGTTCACATCCAGATTCCGAAGACCCTGGCTTAAGCAAAGGCGAGCCCGTTGATTCATAGAAGGAAAAGTTGAGTGCCGTGCCAAGCGCATCCAATAAAGCCCATTCGTTAAAAATGGGAAGTAGGGTATATAGCTCATCATACCAGTCTTGGACTGACTGCGCCTCTATGGGGTATGATAGCGACGGTCCCAAGCCATCGGTATAATTAGTCGCCATGAGTGCTTTTGCATCCCGTGTTTCATATTGAACGTTCTGGATGCCATGCGGAAAGGTCGCATTGACATCGTGCAGTACGGATATAGGCTTACAAACTTGCTTTTCGGTTCGTGTGAACGCCTCCCACCTAGTTGAATTGTCCAAGCTGCGGTACGCCTCAAAACGACCGATCTCGTGCCGTTCGCTCGAGAAGATCAGACGGTTTGAATCCCAGCCCGATCGAAATGTTTGCGCGGTAAGAAAAGGCTCGGGAGGGACCCAGTATGGTTTGTACTCGAAGGCAGGCCAGTCGGTGTAGTCTTTCACGTCCTTGTACTCCCAATCGCCGAGTGTATACAATAAAGAGAGCTTCTCTTCGTAATGCGTGGCGTTACACCGAAGATTAGGTGCTCTAAATTGAAGGCTATACGTAGAGTTTTCACCGGGATGCATTGGCAGAGCAAACATCTGATCGCTGATGATTGTCGATTGTGCGATGTTGATCAAAGCGAGAAAAGGCCCCCTGATCAGTCAGTCTCGAGCAGACATCATGTCAACGATAGCCACTTACCTGTAATCGAATCGCAATTCTTCCCGCTTTGTCTCGCCTTCGCGAGTCATACCATGCTGCATAAATGTTGCTCCCAAAGTAGGATATGTATTTGCCCCTGTCAGCTCAATCATATCAACCCCCAGTGGAACCGGGGGGTTCATGACCGACATGTTGTGTCGCTCAATGTACGTGTGAGCGTCGATAGTCACGAGCAGTGCACTTGGGGGGTAGACTGTCGCCAACCCAAGGTCCCATATCAAAAGTGCTATGAAGAACAGCAGAGGCGCTTCCCAGATCTTACGCAGATCTCCAAAGGCGATTATATTAGTGCGAATAATGAACAGCTTCTCTATTGTAGAGAGAGACATTACGCGTTCTCGAAGAAGGTACCAGAGATGTTGTGTGAAGCAAATGCCCATACTGGCAGTTAGTGCAGCTTTGAAGATGGTATTCAATAACATGGAGACAGCCGAGATCTGGGTTTGTGTAAGCAAACTTGTGTCGACCGGCTCCCCGTGCAGACTCAAGAAGAGTAGATAGTGTCCTAGTGCGGATGATAGGGCTATCTCACAGTTAGTGATAATTAGCCAGAAGAGACCTGTAAGATATTGTCGAGAAAACAGGAGCTTTATCGCGTGTGCGCAAGCGAAGACTGACCTACGGCAAAAAACCCAATGATCGTCACTATTGTCATCCATATTCCTGTCTTCCTCGAAGCCATCTTTGTCGAGGACAAGGGCTCTTCACTGGGGTCATTTAAAGTGGTCATAGAATTCGGCACGACATCAGAATCCACAGCCTCAAAGCAATGGTCAGAAAGCTCTATGGATGCGGTTAGAGAGGGTTAGGGTAAGCCATTGTCGTCTGCCACCACCCGATGTTGCTCATTGGGGAGGGATATGTCCGAGAAGGATACCTCGTCGTTGATATCACTATGTCCTGTTTCTGGACTGATACTTATCGTTGTAGGTTGGCGAGCGGCTTCGTCCACGGCATGCATATCACAGACGTAAGGTGCGGGTGACGCAGGAAGTGGTTGAGAATGGAACGGAACTCTTATCAATCTCTATCCGGTGAGCAGAATCGAGGCTTAGGTCGTACAACACCACCGATCTATTGCTGACTGCGTTAGCCCGCCAGAAAGGGACCGAATCCCATAACGACTTTTCCATATACTCAGCCTCGATCCTCGTTGGGTTTGTGTTGCACTGGTGACCGCAGTACTATGCAAGGGTTGAGGAAGATAGAAAATCAGCAAAGGCGCGCCACGAATGTTGCTTGCGTGACGCTAACGTAGATTACCTGACGTCACAGTCTAGGCTATCCAGGCACCCACCTGGGCAGGGTGCCAGGTATGCCGCACAAGACTGGCCACGCTTAACAGTGCCTACGGCAAACGTTTCGATGCGAGATCCCATGTCTTGTATAACAAAGGAGACATTCTTTTGCGAAACCTGTGAAATCAGAGAGCCGGAGCAACTCCCGAGGTATGCGCATCGTGGCGTCAACGTCCCACGTGCGGGCAGCTGGGCCTGCTAGGTCTAAGGCTTGTCAAGGAACGGTTATTAGTTTCGGGCTGACTACAGACTAAACGAAAGCTACAACAATCCTACCGTACACAAAGCTCGAAACTAAGGACTCTTGCCTAACAAACCTTGGGCCTAGCATCCTGCGCGCGGCAATGTCAACCTCGTGACTACATACCTAGGTGCATCCAGAGACAGAAGTATTTAGTGAAACATAGTGTTGCTGTTCGAATATGCAGTTCGCAGTAGGCAAGAACTTCGCTAGTAGAGGTAAAAGCGCAATATTCCGATACCATGCCAGATAACAACACCCTCACAGTACTAGGCAGCCAGCCAGCCAGCCAGCCACAATGCCTGTTCCAGTACCTCACAGGGATTCCACACGTTCCCACAGCCAACGGAAACCAGATGTGTGAGAGATGCGTAGCATGCCTTCCCCTGGGGCTTCAACAAAGTACTTCCTGAGCAGATCAGTTCATTCAGCCTACAAAGCGTCCCCACTGCATTCGTTCCAACCGTCGAGCCCAATAAACGCCAGCAGTCCGACGCACATTACACGTGTGCGTCTCGATCATTTGTGGTTCTGTCACATTCTCACTTCCCAGTGGCAAGTTACCCATTGCGGAATTGATTGAGGCAAGGAACAAAGAAGAGAGAAACCTCGGACATTTGGGTGCAGACTACACACCGTGCGAGCCCACCTGCGGTAGAGTGTGGGAGTTGTGCAACCAGTGCGTCGGTGCGAAAATTGCGGTTGCACCTAGTGATTTGGATGAGTTTTTCGAAGACAACAACGAGCATGGTCGTGGCTCGGGCTGGATGATGAAGCCGAGATATGTCAAGGAGGGCATGCTACAGCTGGCGCGAGGATTGCAATATTCTTGATATCACAGAAAGGGTAAAGTCGAAGCGAGAAGTGGTGGCTGGGGAAGCCGGTAGTGGGGTCTCTTCTATTTAAATATTGCCTAGACACTTTCTTCATGACGATCGTTTTGTAAACAGTCACACGATAGGTGGATCAAAGTGTAATGTTTTCCTACGATACATTTTAGTATACCACATTTACGTGTAGGGGACGGTACCAACACCAACACCAGCACCAACAATCACTTACGTGATAAAGAGTCACACCCAGCACGACTACACTGGCTCACACCAACCTCACATTCAGCCTCACTTGACCAAAAATCACGAACATCAAAGCGTCAAAAACGCGATGCCTCAATTGATGAGCCCAACCCACGCTGAAAATGTTCTCAATACCTCTTCCCAAACAAAACAGTCTATAATGACGCGATCCTCAGGAACATCCTAGAACCCAACAGCAAGCATCAACCCATACCCCACCGTAACAATAACGCCAAAGGTCATGATACTCGCCGGCACACCTCTCGTGAGGAAGTGCTTGACAGCCAGATACCTCTGTCCAGTCCGCTGATCCTCCATCATAATAGCAGCTGTAATCTTATTAGCAACGTTCCTTGACCACGACCCGCTCCCTAAAAGGCTAGGGGAGATAGATAGATAGAGAAGGAACAACTTACTCATATTAGGGAACCCACTAGTCGGCAACCCCATAGCCCCACTCGCCATCAATACGGCCCCCATAACCAAAAGATTCGGATGCGGCTCTGGCATCTGCTGCCCAACCTGCTGCACAAGCGGCAGCACGATAAGGGCTGCAACAGTATGACTGATGAACGTCGCCACAACCAGAATCAACGCGCAAAAAGTTACCAACACACCGTACAACGACATGCCTTCTACGCCCGCAGTGATGCTGATGGCGATGGTGTGTAACAACCCCGAGCTATTAACCGCTTTACCCAGCGAAAGGCCACCGGCAGCGAGGATGATGATGGTCCAGAGGAAATTGTTGAAGTCTTCTTTGGTGAGGATACCTGTGCCGAAGAAGAGGACGATGGGGATGATGGCTACGACGCCCATGTCGCCAAACGTCGCTTCTAGTTGGTGGCTCACACACCACAGCACAATCGTCACAACTGTCGTGATACTAATAAACCACTGAACGCCAGTAAACTTGTCTTTGAGCGGCCGGATAGGCACGATGGAGGGACCGCGGCCGGGCTGGAAGGTAGCGAGGAGGAAGACCCAGATGAGCAGGATGGAAATGATGCAGACGGGGAGCGCGACGAAGAACCATACACCCCACGAAGGCTCTGGATGCATGTTTTGCAGTGCGATGAGGTTCTGTGGGGACGCAATGGGGGATGCGGCGCCGCCGATGTTGGAAGAGAGGGCAATGCCCATGAGGAGGGCTTTTGTCATGTCTGAATCCGCTGGAAGGTTACGCAGGATAGGCTGTCATCATCGTTGTCGTTAGCCACTTAATCCTTTTAGACTTGCCGATTTTCCGCCCCCAATTCTTTAAAAGGATGGAGGAAGGGGGGTTGAACATGAACGTGAAAACGTACCTGAATGATAGAAAAGCACAACACAGGCGCCGCAACATTACTAATCCACATGCTAGCAAACATGGCCACAAACATGTTGACCAACAGCACAGTCCGTGGTTTTGTGCCAGCCTTGCTGAGGACGAGGGTAGCCATCATCTTGGCGATGTTGTATTTCGACAGCGCAGCCGCAATGGTGAAACCACCTAGCAGCAGCATGATAACGGGCGTCCACATGGCGGAGAAGACATAGCTTGCTGCTGCTTTGGATTCCAGCCGGCGATGCGGTTCCACGTCGCTGCGGACGACGTTTAGTGTCACGGCGAGGAAGGGGACGAGGAGGGATGTTACGAAGAGGGGTATAGCCTGTGATGATTAGCATCGAAGCGAAATCCCCATGGATGATACACACCTCTGTAGCCCACAACAGACTGACAAAAATGACCATAGCCAAGCAGTTCTGCTGCTCCGGTGCCTCCATTATAGGCACCACAAGCAACACAACAAACACGGCAATACACGCCAGCAGAATCCAAAACGTTCTGCTAATAAGCCACTGCGGACACCGGTACCGCCCAATCGGCGTATCGACCTCCTTCATATCCGATTCCACGTCGTCGCCCTGCCGCCTGATCTTCCCACCAGCAGTGTCGCGTCCCAGCAAGGTATGGCTAATACCGATATTCGCCGCCTGCGCCTTCCGCTCAATGCCAATCATTTCGCGCCACACGGTGTTCCTCTCCCAAACAACGTGCTCGCGGAGATGCAATCTCAGCTCGCGCTTCGCTTCGACGATGTCGCCCTTGGTGCCAATTTGCGCGTAGGCAGATTCCATGCGCTCGAGGTTGCGTGTCAGCTCGTCCATGGTGCTCTGCTGAAAGGGATAGGCCGGGTAAACGTATTTGCTCAGGTAAGTCTTTTTGAGCTTGCGGTCCATGATCTTGTCGTATTTTTTCAGCACTTTTTCGAAACCCGTCTTGTTGAGCTGGATGAAGGAGCGCAGTTCGCAGAGAAGGACGTACACGCTGACGAGGCGCTTCTTCAGTGACACGCCTTCTTCGTACAAGGCGGAGAAGGCCATATCGTTGTAGTCTTCGAATGCGAGGCTTGTTTTTCGCCGCGAGGAGACGTGCGAGGGGGCCATGTCTTCGTCGGTTGCCCGTCTTCGGCGCCGCTGGCCGTCTGGGCTCTTCTTGCGCAGCCGTGCGGTTTCGTCGGCTTCGTCGTCCTCGGAATCGTCGTTGGATGCGTCGCCGTCTGCGCCGTGATCGGTGGACCGCCCGCTCGCGCCGCTCATAGTCCGGGGTCGGTGGAAGCCAATCGCCTTGAAAACACTCCCGCTGCGCATCTTCTTCCCTGGCGGCGCATTCTCGTTCTCCTCGTTGTACTCCTCCTGGTGGTACTCGAACGACTCCTCGTCCTTGAGCAGGGCCTCCATTTCGTCGAAGATTTCATTTTCCTTGAGCTTGTAAAAAGACGTGACGCGCTCTAGTTCTGTGTCGAGCGTATTCGTAAAGGCCTTGTCTGGGTCGTCGGCATCTCCGTTGAGCAGTGGTGAGGACTCGGCGTCGGTGTGCGCCTGCTTCTGGTTGAGCTGTGTCTCGAGGCTGTAGATTCTGCGTAGCCGTCAGCATAGTCCTCGCTTGGACATGGTCTACGCACTGCTTCTTGAGGTTGCTGTATGCAATGTAGTGGTTGCTCCAGTCGGGCACAGCGTTGAACTGCAGGCTGTGCGAGAACTTCATCTCTTCGGCCTCGCGAAGCTGCTCGAGCTTCTCCCGTCGCTTCTGTTCCCTCTTGCTCTCCCCGTGCGGCTCTTCTGGGCGTGTGTCGAGTTCGTGGAGCTCTATAGCTTGGGTGGGCGCAGCGTCACGGTATGGCGTCAAGGCGTCCAGGGTGGAGAATTGGGCGCGGTAGAGGGCCGGTGAAGACGCTACCGTAGACAGGCTAGAGGGCGTAGTGCTCGCAGGGCGGTCAGGTGGCGTGCAGCACGTGGAAAAAGCGGCATGGAGTGATTCTATCGACAAGTGTGGGATTGGCGCGGAACCTTTCTCGGCTTGGTAGCTGGCGGGTGTGGATGCGCTTTCGTCACCGCACTCGAGAGAGCAGACTCGGAGACACATGGGCCGATGATTGGCGCTCCAGCCCTCCGCCGCAGCCACACCTCATCCACACTCACCCACACCCACCCACACTCCACCACACTCTCGGGTTCTGCGACTGGCAGTGTCTTGGTGAACCACCACGCGCCCACCCCACGTACAATCAGACTTGGCATTCATCGCGTCTTGTGTGCGATGTCTTCACCTCTTCGCGATAGCCCACTCTAGGCCGCGGCTAGTCGTCGCCTGCATTCCCATCCCTGCCAACACCACTCCACCTGCATCATCGTTGCGGACATCTGGCCCGCATTTTACCTGCGCCAATCAGGAATCACAACGTGTGATCTTGTACACGGAACGAATCGTCTGTTGAGCCTCACTTTTTTCGAAGAGCCATGTAGTGAGTTTTGCTGGACAATATTCAAACTTTTGCATTGAGAATTGACCTATGTACAACCATCGACGTCATGTCTTCGAGACGACAGCATCACTTAGACTATGATATGTTAGCAGTGTTCAAAGCAGTAAAAATCATCGTTACTTACACCTCAGGTCCCAGCCAATCTTGGGTCCCAGTTTGGGCAGCTCCTCAGCAACACTCTGCACGTCCTTGTCACCACGTCCAGACACACAGATGACAATGTCCTGGTCCTTGTTCATCGTCTTCGCCAGCTCAATAGCACCAAACACAGCGTGCGATGTCTCCAGCGCGGGGATGATGCCCTCGAGCTGCGACATGAGACGGAAGCCAATGAAGGCCTCAGCATCAGTGCAGGCGATGAACTTGGCACGGTCGCTGTCCTTCCAGCTGGAAAGCTCAGGTCCCACACCGGGGTAGTCGAGACCAGCAGAGACGGAGTGAGTCTCGCTAATCTGGCCGTGCTGGTTCTGGATAACGTAGGTACGGACTCCGTGGAGCACACCCTTGGTTCCGGCTGAGAGGGTTGCGCTGTGGCGGTCTGTGTCGATACCATCACCACCGGCTTCGATACCGAGGAGCTTGACGGAGAGGTCCTTGGAGAAGGGGTAGAACATTCCTGCGGCGTTGCTGCCACCACCCACACAAGCGACTACAGCGTCGGGAAGCTTGCCGCGCTTCGCCTGCATCTGCTCCTTGGTCTCGTTTCCGATGATTGACTGGAAAGTACGGACGATTGTGGGGAACGGGTGAGGTCCGATGGCAGATCCGATGATGTAGTGAGTCGTGTCGAGGTGGACAACCCAAGCGCGCATCGCCTCGTTGACTGCATCGCGCAGGGTTTGAGCACCAGCCTCAACAGCAACGACTTGCGCACCGAGCAGCTTGATGCGGAAGACGTTCAAGGCTTGGCGCCTGACGTCCTCGGCTCCCATGTAGATGGTGCACTTCATGTTGAACTTGGCGCAAACAGTGGCCGTCGCAACACCGTGCTGACCAGCTCCGGTCTCGGCAATGATCTCAGTCTTTCCCAGTCTCCTGGCAATGAGCACCTGTCCGAGAGCGTTGTTGATCTTGTGACTTCCAGTGTGGTTCAAATCCTCTCGCTTCAACCAGATGTTGGCCCCTCCAGCGTGCTCGGTAAGGCGCTCCGCAAGATGCAGATGGCCTGGTCTACCCATCCAGTCGTAGTAGGAACGGTACTCCTCCCAGAACTTGGGATCTTCAATCGCTGCGTTGAAACCTTCCTCCAATTCAGAGAGACAGTCCATGAGAGATTCGGGGACGTATTGACCACCGAATTCGCCAAATCGCGCAGGGTACTTGTGCTTCTCGTCAAAACCGTTTTGCTGTTCACCGTTGGTGCCGTCGTTATCGTCGGTGTTGAGCATCTCCAATTGATCAGCCAGACCAGGGCCATCTGGTGTGTCCTTGTCTGTGATGACCTTGTCGACATGCACGTTGGTGGGCTCCTTGGCCTCATTCAATGTCTCGATGATGCCAACCTCCCGAGGCGCGCCGCGGGTGCTCTTGCCGCAGATCTCATCACAGTACTTTTCAACTGCCTTTGCGCCCGTTCCTGGCTCGGCCTTGATCAACGTGTTGATAATCTGGCTACCAATAACGACACCTTCGGCAATCTTGCCTACGCTCAGGTAGTGGTCGCGTGTGCTGACACCAAAACCGACGGCGGCCGGAACATTGCCAGAGTATTTGTGGACGCGCTCAAGCAGCTGGGGAAGGGCAGCGTTCATGGTACCCGAAGCGCCCGTGACGCCCATGCGGGATACAACGTAGATGAAGGAATCGGCGATTTTGCAGAGGACGCGCATGCGGTGTTCGGACGTGGCGGGTGCGATGAGGGGAACATAGGACAGACTATCTTATTAGCATTCATCCCAGGTTTATTGGGTTACAAATCTTACCCGTAGCTGCGGCAGAAGTTCCTGAAGCGCAGAGCCTCCTCGGGTGGCAGGTCGACCATGATGAAGCCATTGGCACCGGCCTCCTTTGCATCCTGCAGCATCTTCTCCTCGCCGTAACTGAGCAGCGGGTTGTAGTATCCCATGAGAAGAACTGGCGCCTTCAGGCCCCTCTTCCTCGCATCGCGGATCATCTGGAGTACGCTGCCGATGTTGACGCCGTTCTTGAGGGCTTGCTATAGACACATGGTGTCAGGGAAAGTTTCGGACGTGTTGTGGCGAGTGAGTCAACATACTGTGTTCGCCGTCTGAATAGCTGGGCCGTCTGCGATGGGGTCGGTGAAGGGCATGCCGAGTTCAATGATGTCTACACGTGTCAACTGACTGTCGTTGTGCGATTTGAGATAGCAATTGCTTGTTGCACATACCAGCGCCTCCCGCCTCCATGGCCATCATGATGTCTGGCGTCTCCTCTGCGGTAGGGAAACCGGCAGTCACATAGGTGACGAGGGCAGGCTACACGTGTGTCAGCTCTGGACATCCCTCTGGTAGTCGCATGTCTTACCCTGCCCTCCTTCTTGCATTGCGCAAACGTCTTCTTAATGCCGTCCATGTTGCTGGATACCGAATCGAAAGGTGGAAATGTGTGACAACAAGATAAAGCCAGAAATTGACTTTCTTATAGACGAGAACAACTGTGAGTCACAGTAGGTACAGTCGTAGGGGTTCGCGGAGAAGTCGGGGGTTGCTATGAGTCTTGTGTCCGCAATTTATTGAAGGCCGAAGGCGGCGTAATGCCCCTCCTCCGGCCTTAGTCGCCGCTTCGGGGAAGGCGGGCGAACATCACTTCTTCCAGAAGCGAGTCTTACCAAACTCCACATTATTTTCTCAATGTAGACGTCATTGAGACACGAATGCGAATAGTAAACCGTTAACCCCATTTGATTAGGCTATTTGAGGTCCGGACAAAATGCACTCGACTGCAGGTAGTAAAATGGCAGGGTTGCTACATCTGACTCCACTAACATTACCTACCCGATATCCACCGCCCGATTTCAAACACCCTCATCCTCTGCAACACCAGCTTTCCTAATCGTACCATCGTCGTTGAAGTATCTTGAAAACATGTCTGCGCCCGTGGCCCACCTGCACCGATTGCAAACAGTATCCGCCTTCTCCGTCTTCTCGCACCAGATAACGATAGGCCTTCCAGGGAAGTAGAGGATAGAAAAGCCTTTTCTCGAGACAACCATCACGTCTTTCGCCATCGTGCTCTTCGCCTATCTGGGAAGGGTCGTACAACACAGGGTGATATGGCTCCTGAAAATATTGAGATTATATCCCTACACTGTACAGCTTCTGGCACAACGACCACCTCACCGTCTTCCATCAGGCATATCCTACACTGGTCAAGGGAATCTAGAAAATATTGGATGTTCGAATCATCAAGTGGATAGGCCTTTCAGTGTTAGATCAAGATTCCAGCGCCTACTGGAAGGAAAGTGACTTACACCACAAGAGCGATTTAGATGCTGATGAATTTCATGGCCCTAAATGCAAATATAGAGGACATAGCTATGAATAGATTAATATTTTTCCTATACGGTGTCTGAGAGAGATGAAGTTGTAGTACAGTTTCTTCATCCGTCTCTTGGCGGCCTCAAAATCGACAAAGTCAGACACATGGCTTCTTTCGACTATTCGCACATGAAGGCAACCTGTAACAAGTAATCTCAGGCCGTTCTTGTGGCTACTGACTTAAAAATAGCGTATCGTGTACTTCTAGTTGTCAGAGGCGCCAGTATATGGCATGAGTGAATCAGTGTCAAAGTGATAGTAGTCGCCTCCAGGATCGTGCAAAGGTAATGGCAGGATTTGAGACCAATCTGCAGTCCACAAAGGTATCTTCTTTTCATGTGGATGCAGAATGGCGGTGAGCAATAGAAGCCCTTGTACGGGTATCAGAAAGGTGGCGACATGGACATAACATTCCTCTACACTTTGCGTGTAATTCAATCAAGTGGACCATTTCTGGTTGTCTAGAGCCCATCAATGACTTTAAAGCGAAGACTCCTTCTTTAGGTTCGGTTGCTACATGCAGCTCTCTCATGCCGCGGTGGAAGTATATCGCTTATTTTCGAGTCGCATCGCCCTAAGTGTAGGACACTGCTTCGTATTCGAGAGGCTCGCCAAAGAGTCGCGCGTGTTATATTGTGCATTGGATTGAGTCTGAACTGTCCAGGCTCGGATGCAAAACAAGGAGTCGAAAAGAGTCGTCATGTGGTAACGCTCTGTACCTATACGAGAGCATAGTGACGGTGAAGAGGTGCAAGAAGAGGTTACAAGTGCCAAGGCTGAGTCTAGAGAAGTGTCAATGTTCAGGCAGCAGGTTTACCCATTTAACACGCTAAACTAGACTAGATACGGCTTGGTAAATGCTGCGCTACGAAGGACCTAGGGAGCTCGTCGTTCTGAGTTCCACCCTTACTCAAAAGGTATACGCAGAAGGTTCAATAATGAAACGGATAGAAGAGATTCAGTATGCATAGCGCGCAGAAAAACGAGCTTCTTCGTAGAATGGCAGCCCTGTTGTAGTGTCTTATAAGTGGGGTGCATACCGAGGCCTATCCAATGTGTTCCAGCCGTACTTCATCATGGGTTGGCAGCCAAATACTCAGCAAGCGTCATAGGCGCACAGCCAGTAACGGACTTAACCGCGTCAGAGACAGGTGCCAGAGCGTTACTGCCAATGGCAGTATAGGTGCTGACCCAGGCGTCAACCTGCCAGCCCGGCACACCGTAGTTTGCGCGAGAGGTATAGGCCTCTTCAATGGTCTCATCGTGGAAGCGTACGTCGCGCGTGCGAATTTTGCTAATGGTCGCAGCGACGTCCGATATGGAGAGCGCCTCGCGGCCAGTAACATCATACGAGATTCCAGCATGCTGATCCGGGTCGGCGAGCACAGCGGCGGCAAGGCGGGCAACGTCCTCGCGGGCGACGATGGAGACGCGACCGCTGCCTGACGGACCTCGGATGACACCGTCGGCCCCGACGAGGGATTCCATAAAATCGATGTACAGATTGTCGCGCAGGAAGGTCCAGCGCATGCCGCTGGCCTTGATATATTCCTCAGTTACGTAGTGATCGCGTGCGAGCGTGAAGACGGCGTCTGGTGCAGCGCCCATGAAGGAGGTGTAGACAACGTGCTGCACGCCGGCTTCCACGGCCGCATCGACAAAGGAGCGATGTTGGTCGAGGCGTTCCGCGCTCTCCGAGGCTGAGACCATGAAGAGCGTGTGCACGCCCTTCAGCGCTGTGCTGGCGGCGGCATGGTCGCTGTAGCTAAATTGGCGTACCTCGCTGTGAGGCAGTTTCGGCGCCTTGCTGGGAGTGCGGACAAGGAGCCGCTGAGGGAGCTGGCGGGCGGCGAGGCCGCGCGCGACCAATCCGCCAACACCCCCGGTCGCTCCAGTGACGGCGATAGGGATGGCCCTCATCAGGTTTGCCTTTCGGATCTATGAATATAGTAATGAAATTGGATCTGAATTTGACAATCGTAGATCTGGCGAGCTCGTTGAGTCAGATGAGGGCGTGCAGCTGCGGCTGAAAGTGATCATAGTAAACATTTGGGCTCTACTACATCTCGGTTATACCGTCCTGTACCACTGGTGATAGTTGCACTGCGGGATTCATCCGGCTACGGAACGCTAAAGCAACCCAGAGATTGATAATGTCCTGTTGGTGCTGAGAAACACATCTGAAGCGAGTTCCGCACAAAAGGCCCTAGTTCATTCAGAGCGGAACTCTGCCGCTGATTGGTCAGGATGGGGCTAGGTATGGTCGTTTCTGTCCATATCAGGCTTTGCTCTACGTAGCGCGTCAAGCCATGATAATGTTCACTGTTCAGCTTCTAAAGCTATCCGGAGAGTTGCAATGCTTCCATTTACGACAAGCTGCCTTAACATCTAAGGCGATGTGGAGAACCCGCTGTACAGTTTACCTTTTACTATCGCTCCCACGTCGTCTGCCGAGAAGGCGCAATGGCCTAACCCATCGACCCCAGTACTGACCACGCCCCACTTCAACTTTTGCTCCGCGATGCTAACACCATCATCGCCTTGCTCCATTGGATGGCAGGCTGCGCTAATGGCCAGACTGCAGCTCCCTGCAAGCGGCATACCTCGCTTATATGGTATGTATCTGGAAGCAACTATGCTGATGAACATAAGCCCGCCCAGCACTATCACAGTGATAATGGCTGGCGGTGAGTAACCTAATGACTTGTAGTTGTGTATGCCAAGCAATTCCCACTTAGGTGTGCCAGTTCCCGGTTTTCCAAAGGCATCGTAGAAGTCAATGGCGATCAGGAAAATGCTTTGCGATACTAGCCAGTGCAGTGTTCCATTGAGCACCATGAGAGGTATGTTGAAGCGATACGGTAGTTGGAGGAAGTACGTAGACCGTTGGGCACCGGATGGTTGACGGGTTACGCGGAGGCCTTTGCGCTCGTGTGCATAAGAGACCCATTCGTATCCCATCAGCATTGCGGTGTAGATAGCATTGTAATTGAAGTGCAGGAATGAGAGGACAACCTGAGGCGTGTTGGCAATCACTGCATTGAGGATCAAACCTGGTGGGTTGACTTTGAATTGGATGGATGCCTCAGGACTTACAGCACCTGGAGGGTGTACGCGCGATTAGCGGCATGGTCAATGTCATGTTAGAACCCAGAGTTTACGTACCGAATTCAAAGTGATTGATTGTCGTCCCAGTTGGTAGATTGTCGATTCCCATCTTGAGTAAGTAGCTGACGGCCACAAGTGCTGGTAGGAATCTGAGCGGTGACGTAAGCAGCTTGGAGAGGTGTTTTGTCACGCTCGGTAAAACTCACATGACTACAGTATTGAATCTACGCGGTCTACTGGTTGCATCTTTCCAGCGATACCTCTCATTACCCCACTGCCGCGGTCCCAGTTGGTACTCTTTGCGGTTTCGAAAGTCTGCTGGAGTCGACAAACACATGTTCTTAGTAGTCACGTCTTTCTTGTCTAGGAAAGAGGCAACGGCATCGCCCATCGTCATGAGCGGCTCATCGTGGACACATAAAGCGACGAGGAACATCAGGCCTGCTTTGACTGTAGCTAAGAGTAGAATCGATCCTATCTCTTGTGTTTCGTGCGATGGCGTCCGTGCAGGCACGGGTATGAAGACTTGGACTTATGGGGATTGAGAATAGTGATGATGAGCGCGATAGTAGGCTCAAAATAGAGTTTGCAGTGAGGTTGAGCTGCCTCACTTAAACAGTACTCCACTGGTGAAGGTGACCTGTGGCAGTTGTTTTCTTTGTCACAAAGCAATACGACTCGCCACGAGTCTTGCAGTTTAACCTCGTCTACTGCAACTGAACATGGAATTGGTCCTTTCGTCTCCTTTTTGTCAAACGTGGAGCGTATCCAACCAAATGACTCGCTAGCTTTCTCAGATGAAGAAGCATCATATACTCAGAATTGGCTAGCCCAATAGACATGAGAGCTATTCATGAAACTCTTTTCCATCGGCGGGGGGAAACCGTCGTCACTGAAGACGAGAAGTAAGTTTCTCCGATTGGACTGTATACTGGTGGCGTATTCGTCGATGCATCGAACAGGTTCAAGCCTTTCTAAGCTACCCGCACGTGCTTTGTTCCAGAGGCTTTCGAGTACCAATGGGACTTGTTCTTCGTTTTCAGACACCGACTGACGAGTAGGTGCATTTGAGCAATTCATGCACTGCTCATCATGGAGAAATGCTTCGCTGACAGCAAAGGCCCAATAAGAGTTTGAAGATATCGAACCGAAAACGGCGGAGTTGTAGCTGGCGCACATGAGCTGGGAAGACTCAAAATGAGTTCTGACCTTAAAAGAGATGTAATGGCAGGGACGACAGTCCAAGCGCGATCCAAAGGATAGGTCTGTGCCGACAATCCGTCTGAGGTTGCGTATACTAGGTATGCCGATATCGAGGTACGCGCTAGGCTTGCGATTGTGTGCGGAGTCAATCTCGCTTCGCGTGGGAGCAGAAAGGCACTGCATTGTATAGTTGCTTCCAGCCAGAAGAATCGTACTCAAGATGTTGATGCCCACATGTAGTCCTGTATTGAGTCTTTTGACACGATTGCAATCTCCTTCGAAGAAGACACCTTTGGCGCCAGAGGTAGCAGCCCAGCCCGATATCATGGCCACGAAGTTGATGAGAAAACGACCGAAGCCCAGACCGCAAAGTTCAGCACGCCAAACTGCCATCCCGTGAAACGAGGTGCTAGGTACCTTTCCGCTGCACGCTTGTGTAGTCCAAGTATTGATGTTGTCTTCGAGCGGGAGTCGGGAATTTGACTCAAGCTATTGGGAGAGGCCCTGCCCTTGTTGCCTTGAGCTGTGAGGGGCACCTGCATCTCGAACTCGCCATCGGATTTCCATTGCGGAGGTATGGTTGATCGTTTCGTGGTAGGCAGCAAGTACCGAGGAGAATCAAACATTGTGCTTCTTGGAGCGACAAGAATGCCAAGGTTCAAAATGAGTCGTACGGACCTCGGTGAGACTCACAGCACTATGCGAGAGACTTCTTTTCTTGCTGACGCTATCATTAGATCCTCTCTCTTGCAGGCACCCTTGCGCCATTTTGGGGGCCATTATCTGCAGACCAGATTGGGAAGTGTCCGCGTACGCAACGCAGGAGGAATTCCTAACTTCGCACACCTTCATCCAATCATTGCGAGTCCTTGAAGGACCCTGAACATTGTCTGAGCGATTTGCACAGATCCCCGGCACCGCGCAGTTGTGGACAACATTCAGCAGGTTCAACATATCGTGACGCAACAGGCCCGTTTTCGTGTGGTGTTGCGAACCTCGGCACAACCGGAAACAGCCTGATCGCCGAAAAAGCAATCTATCCATGATGGCTGTACTGGGGTCGTGGGCGCTTAGGAGGCTCCGGAGCATAATGTCCACCAAGTCCCAATTCGTGATTCGACACCCGTGCCGCCCTCCCTTCTCTTTGTGAATATTTCGAAGTCTCCTCAGCTATTCGCACCTCGCTTTGCGTCAATGTTTGCGCTTATCTCCTCTATGCCTAACCCTCCTTCACTTCTCATACTCTCCCACATCCAGTGAGATAAGAATATGCAGAGTCCTAGGAGGACGGCCAGCTGAGAGCCGATCAAACCAATCCTCCATATGTTGTTCTTCGAGGAGTACCATAGCATCAAGCCGGTAAGGAACTCTATAATGGCGACGTCCAATAGTAACAACGGAGTCCACGCTATCAACAAGTCTTTCCGTGTCGCATAATCCCGACCTTCGAATTTGAAGGAAAGCATCGTTGAGACCGTACCCGACATCACGGAATTCATTGCTGAGCTACAAAGTAGTCCTTCTGCGGCGCGAGTAAGGCTTGATTGTGTCGGGTGGAATTCTTCGAGATCTAGCACGGCTAGCGATAACCCGGCCGTCAATGCGGAGAGAACGATGAGCGTTTTGTAAATTTTTCGAACCCGTTTGAAGGTCAAGAATGCGCGAAAATCGAGATGCTTGTTCACTGTGTTCAGTTAACGTACTAAGGTGCAGTGAGACGTGTGAAAGCTGCTTACGCTTGAGGTTACGTAGTCTGGTGTACATTGCAGTCGAACGGCGGGACGATACATTGAGAGGGATTGCTTGGATTAGGATTATAATTTGTGAGGAACATTGTCCGTTTATAGAACTTGTGTGATACCAATGAGCGATGCAGATTCCAGGGTGTCAAGGCGGCTGTACTCTCTTGCAGATGCCCATGTGCCGAGCGTATCACATATCGCAAGCCCTTGTTCTACCCAGGGGCTGCATCAGCCATCACAATGACCGAATCACAACTTCAGGTAGCGTCCTGCGCGTTCGTCCTGTGAGCAATGGGCGATAATCGGTCATTTTCGAAAGTTGCAAGGGATGATGTTGTTTCGCAACGTGGTTTGTCTGCAAGCAGTCGAAGCGTGTGGGAGTACAAGTGCGACAATAAGCGCTAAGAAAGGTGCAGGCAGCTGTCTGGATCGGATGCGCTCGCTCGACGTCATCAGAAGTCATCATGTGTGCGATATTGCCCGGGCAATTCTGAGGGACTTTGAGGACCGCGGAGCTGTGGGAAGGGTCATCATGTCGTAGCGCTGCATAATGAGCTAGCTCGAAACTGCGATTCCATCAGGTACCAGAATCTCATAAAGATCGGAAGGATGTTTCCCAAAGAAACAATCACGTGATAAACATCGGCCACTGGTGAAACTGGCATCCCGGGAGGTGTGCCAAAGCTTGCATTCCTGTCAGCAATGCGCATCAATGAGTGCCAGGTCGAATCATTCGCACCTGTCACACGAGTCAGAATCGTGCTGGGAAGAGGTCGCTGTCCGGGAAACGCGGTGCCGCGTCGTCCGCGCGACATGTTCGCGTTGCTGAGGAGCGGTAGTTCCGGCTGAAGCTTGGGGCAAGTGCTCGAGACAGACGCTTCTCTGTGCATCGGTGGTATCACCGCGGAAGCGCGTTTGATCACCATTAACGAGCGTAGATCTGCTTAAAATAGAGTCTAGAAGATTGCGTGCCTGGCAGGGATTCCAGAAGTGGTGGTGTGTTTACTTCGCAAGGCGAGGCTGAGGAGCAGCTGATAGCAGCTCCAAGGTAGCGGGAAATCATGAGCGGACGTGCTCCTGATCCTTGAGTGGAAGGACAGGAGTACGTGAACAGTTAGATTGACTGAATCCATTTCACTTGCATATAGAAGAGGAAAGATGTAAATGATATTCATAGTTTCATTGATGTGTTGCCTGGTAAGTTTAGCGGCACGTGCTAGCAGACGCGATCGAATATGTCTGATCAAGCATCACAGCGTAGGCATCATAATAATATAGTACATGTCAGATAGAGTCACTTCAGGTGAGCCATCCGTTTCCACCACCAACGCCGATTCGCCGAAGAAGAAACCCACATCGAGAACCGTAAATCAGTGCAGCCGAAATGATGACCGAGACATGTTTTGCTGCCGTTTGTGGGTTGACGAAAGCAGGTGGGAAGAGAGAAGATGAGATAAAACGCGTCACATCTCCATCATATCGACGTCCGGAGTCGCGATAGAAATGTTGGCCACTGGTTGAGGAATGGGTGTTGAACCAGGTTCCGACGACGGCGTCAGTTGGCGGGCATTGATGCGCTCGCCCTCAACACGAGGAGTTGAACCGAACATGAGGTTGCTGACTGTGCGTTCCAACGACCAGCCGATGAGCTGACACCATTGAAGGTTGTCCGAGAATAGCCAGTAGCCTTGAACACCGTGTTGTTTCGCGCGTACCAGATAAGCGTTGAGTGATTCCTTCTCCAGCATGACGAGGACGTCGGTGAAATCGAAATGGCGTTCAATCACGCGTGCGTATGCGCGGGCCGCGTCACGTAGATTGGGGTTTGTCATGACGTTCTTCCAACCAACTCCGAGTGATGCGATGAGCGTGTTGACAGTGTTGCCCTTGTCATCAATGAGCTCTTCAGTCTTCTGAGCATCCATGTCGTTGAGGGATGGGACTTCGATGTTGGCGGTCGGGCTCATGCGTATTGACTTACGCGACACAGCGATAGGGCGGATGGCATCAGCCTTTTCCTCTTTCTCAATCTTCTCTTCGTACCAAGTGCCGGATTGCGATTCGGCAGCCATGGTGTAGCCAGGCTCTCCAGGGTAGATGAGCGTCATCCCTGGGCCGTATACAGGCTCGGGCTTGGGCTTTGAAGGCGACCGAGTGACGATTGATCCGGCGGGTAGGTTCTCCTCTGGTTCATCGACGTCGGTGATGGATCGTTTGCGACCAGCGGTGGCATTGGAAACGGCGGCTAGATAGTTGAGCGAAGGCGGAGTAGGGTATTTGGGGCGGAAATTACCCATTGGTGATGCGGCGCTCTGGTGGTGGGAGAAGTAGCCCTGCGGTTGCTGGGGCGCCAGAACGACGGTTGGCGCCGAAGCGTAGTAGTTAAGACCCATGCTGTGTGTTTAGTAGTTTAGTAACGATAGAGTGTTTGAAGGATACAAAGATCTGTCTTAGTCAAGACAAGACAGTGAGCATGCAACGTTTCAATCAAGTCACTAAATGCGACAACGATAGGGTAGATGATGGCGAGATAGTGAGGCGCGATGGAGATGATGGGTGATGGAGATGTTGATGGGAGTGGTAAGATGAAAGAAACCGATCGAGGTGTGGGAGTGTTCGGGCTAAGAACAGAAGAAAGGCTGAGTGCGAGGGTTTGGCGCAAAAAGAAGTGAGAGGGAGGAAGAAAGGTTTGGAGGGCACCACAGCCGTCTTGTAAGCTGCGCGCGAGTCCCGTGAGAGGCTGGCTGCGACGCGGTGAGTGGCGGCAGAATGTAGGGTAAAATAGTCCGGCAAGAGATCCCCAGGGCAAGTCTAGCGCGTATTGGCCGTCACGCGAGGTCTGGCTGCCGCATATGGCAGGGGCCAAGGCGCTGTGTAAGGCAGGGACGACCGGGGTGTGGGTGGAAGTTGCCGTCGATCGAGCTGGAGGGGCATGACTCAGCAGAGCGCTCGGGCAGTGGCTCAATTGTGGCTTGTGGTCGGTCGCAGATAATCCGCGCCGGGATAGTGGCGGCGCTGCGACGCGGTTTTTGGTAGCAAAAGTTAGTGGAGGAGCTGCAAGGCACCAGACGCAAGATACCCCACGCAACTCTGTTTTCGACCCCCTCTCCCTTGTATACCGTGCTTTTAGAGGCCTTCCTTCAAGATGCAGGCGCCAGTGGTTGTTATGAGTATGTTCAGCCTCTGATCTGAAGCTGCGACAGCCCACTAACACATCAACAGACACCCAGACCCCGGGCGGGGAGCGCCAGTTTGGCCGCAAAGCTCAACTATCCAACATAACAGCGGCCAAGACTGTCGCCGACATCATCAGATCATGTCTGGGGCCCAAGGCTATGTTGAAGATGCTGCTCGACCCCATGGGCGGTATCGTCCTCACCAACGACGGCCACGCCATCCTCCGAGAGATCGAAGTCGCACATCCAGCTGCCAAGAGCATGATCGAGCTGAGTAGGACACAAGATGAGGAGGTTGGCGACGGTACAACCACCGTCATCATATTAGGTGTGTAGAAATCGCGGGGAGATTCAGGAGCATGGATTAACAATCAACAGCGGGAGAAATCCTCGCACAAGCTCTGCCCCAGCTTGAGCGCAATATCCACCCCGTCGTCATTATCCAAGCGTTCAAGAAGGCTCTTGCCGACGCCCTCGAAATCATCAGCGAGATCGCGGTAGAAGTCGACGTCAACAACGACGAGCAGATGTACAAGATCATCAGCTCTTCGATCGGCACAAAGTTCGTCACACGGTGGTCTGAGTTGATGTGTGGACTGGCCCTGAAGGCGGTACGGACCGTTTCTCTCGACATCGGCTCTGGCAAGAAGGAGGTCGACATCAAGCGCTACGCACGTATCGAGAAGATCCCTGGCGGTGAAATCGAGGACAGTGAGGTTCTGGATGGAGTCATGGTCAACAAGGACATCACACATCCCAAGATGAGGCGGAGAATTGAGAACCCCAAGGTTTTGTTGTTGGACTGCACACTGGAGTACAAGAAGGGTGAGAGTCAGACAAACATTGAGGTCAGCAAAGAGGAGGACTGGAACAGGATCCTCCAAATCGAGGAGGAGCAGGTCAAGCAGATGTGCGATGCCATTATCGCTCTCAAGCCCGATCTTGTCATCACCGAGAAGGGTGTCAGTGGTAAGTTATGGTGGCCGTTCTTTGTTTGAGGACTTGCTAACATGGATTAGATCTTGCGCAGCACTACCTCGTCAAGGCCGACATCACCGCCATCCGCCGAGTTCGCAAGACAGACAACAACCGTATCGCTCGTGCGACCGGCGCGACAATCGTAAACTCCGTATTCGCTGCCACTGCTTCCGACATCGGTACCGAATGCGGTCTTTTCGAGATCTCCAAGATTGGTGACGAATACTTTACCTTCCTCACAAAGTGCAAAAACCCGAAGGCCTGCACCATCTTGCTCCGTGGACCCTCAAAAGATATCCTGAACGAGATCGAGCGGAATCTACACGATGCCATGGGTGTCGCCAGGAACGTGATCTGGAACCCCAAGCTCTGTCCCGGTGGTGGTGCAACCGAGATGGCTGTCGCGGTCGGTCTGGCGCAGCGTGGAAAGCTGATCGAGGGCGTCGCACAGTGGCCGTACAAGGCTGTCGCCGAGGCGATGGAGGTCATCCCACGCACACTCATCCAGAACTCAGGAAACAGCCCGATCAAGGTGCTTACCCAATTGCGCGCCAAGCACGCAGAGGGCTATGAAGACGGCAAGCACGGCGGCAGCACATGGGGTATCGATGGCGATGCAGGAAAGGTCGTCGATATGAACACATACAACGTATGGGAGCCTCTAGCAGTCAAGGAGCAGAGCATCAAGACTGCCGTTGAGAGTGCTTGTCTACTGCTCAGAGTCGACGACATCGTCGCTGCGAAATCGGCCAAGCAAGTAAGTGGCCCGATTGGCGGTGGTGATGACTAGATGTGATTACGGAGGCACGTTCTACGAGATACCTGCCACATAAGCCAGGAGCAGTCGCTATGGAAATAAAATAATCATATCTGCCGTCCCTACAACGGATTGAATACACACTCAACGTGGAAGTCAACATGAACAGCTATACAGGCCGAAGTGATTTGATTTTAGTACATCAAAGCGAAGCGCATCACTTCCGAAGAATGTGCATTATTACTCATCCTTCTAGAGAAATGAATTGTGGTTTCAAGTCATCTTCGATACGTAAGACAAGAATACTGAAATGACTCTGATATTAGACGGCATAGACAATCCGGGCTTTCTTGGACTAAGCGCATCATGACTACTAGTAAACTCACGCACTGCAACGACTTCAGAACAGAGTATGCTGAAAATCAACATAAAAGAAGAGGTTTTCGCAGTCAGGGATTTTGTGCTCACCGCCGAGATTGCGGTATCACATGCTGTGTTTGCTTCGGGCAGCTGTAGCTCTGCTCACTCGTTCCTACCTTTACCTTCAGTTCAGCCCAAACAAATGGCATACGTTAGCAGTCCCAGCCGAGACATATCACTTCAGTTCTCACCTTCGTACAAAGACTCTCATTAGAATTAATTCCACGCCAATATATTGCAACACTTCACACTCTGCTTTGCAACGACAGTTATCCACAATGGGAGGCCGCCGCAATGTACACGCCTACAACCAGGACGAGATCGAAAGGTACGTACGTACGAACAACAGAGGATACGAGAGTCTCTACAGCGTTGCGAGCGATCGGATGAAGTAGAGAGCTTGTGGCTTAACAGACCCGCTGCTGACTTCCTCAATAGGCTCAAGGGCATCCCGCTTCCCATCAAGATCAAATGCGGCCGGTGCCACAAGAACCTCCCACAAGTCAAGTACTCAGCCAAGCAGCTGACCGACGCGCGTTGGCAAATTAAGAACTCGGCCAAGATCTACAAGGCTATCAACTGTCACAGTTGCACTGGACAGCAGAAGGTTGAAATCGAGTGCACCATGTGCAGTAAGACCAAGGGTCTGGAGGACTTCGCCAAATCGCAGCGCGCAAAACCCGATACTGCCAAGTGCTTCAAATGCGTTGAAGCTCAGCTTGCGGATGTACCCATCAACGAGGACCGTTATGCAGATATCGACAAGGCCTTCCTTCCGGCTGACCACTCCAAGGGCCAGTATCCCGACTACTTCTCCTCGGGCACAACTGATACTTCTTCTACCTACGTGAGTTCCCGCAACATCTATACACGGCAGCAGCGCATGGCGCTACGACTTATGTTTTGTGCTGACTCCAACAGGGCGACGATGAATGGCAGACGGTCAACGGCGGCGATCGACGTCCCAAACGCAAAGACATGGAGGACGGAGGCATCGCTTTGTCGGCTGGCTTCCAGAGAGCCATGTCCATGACTGGCTCAGCGGATGAGAGCCTGATTGAGACCGAGTACACTTATGCGGTTGCTGCTGGTGACGGAAAGGGCAACAGCGATGGCGGCTGGAGCGACCAACGCACCAAGTCGTGGCATACAAAGTCCAACGCAGCTCCCAGCACGAGCTCAGGCTTCAACCCCAACGCTTACCGTTGCGCCGCCTCTTCAGTCACCGGTTCGGCTCACTCTTTCGCCTCCAGTGTCGCTGAGTACTCCGACACTTCTGATATTCGCCCCAATGGGTGGGCCAAGATCCGTGCTGCTCCTCGCGGTCCTCCTATGGTATGTTTTATCACGATAGCGCAACGTGAAAGAATCTTTGCTTCAATCATGCCGAATTTTCCTTTGTAGCCGAAGTCATACTGACTGTAATACAGACGGGCTCTGACGTCGGTGTCTGGGATTCTGACGACGATGACGAAGATGAATGCGACGACGATGACAGCGACGGTGACGATACAGTCATCTAAGCCTCTGATTCCTATATGTGGAAAAGCATGGGGAGACCAAATTGACTAAGGGTTTGAGTTCGGCAAGGCACTCAGTACTTTGGGGTTGGCGTTCTGGATTTACTCTGTTTCACCAGGCTGGCTCACGACTATGTAGTTAACCAGGGACTCAGTCTCCAATAAAAGATTGGGCATGACTTTGGTAGCCTCACAAAAGCCAACAATCAATCGGTGGCGTTAAAGCCGCATCCGCAATGATGGTGAAAGTGACAGACTGGCGGCTGTCAGGGGTAGGCTAATCCAGAAAAAGCGACTAATTGCCACCACGTGATTGCGCGACTGTCGCTGCCCTGACCCCAACGCGCCTTCCTATCGGTGTCTCACCCCGCTCACCTTCAGCGCACTCACTCAGCACCGGTGCCAGGCCACACTTCCGTTCGACTTTCTTTTCATTCTATCCACAAACTAAATACCCAGTAGATACAGGCACTATGTAAGTCAAGTCCGACAATCTGATTGAGTGAGCGCGCACAATCCTGACGAGTGGCGACAGGAGCGGACGACGAGGTAGAGGCGCAGGCGCAAGCAGAGGTGCAGGCATTCGGGGACCGCACTCTGCGCTGACAGACTTTCTGGCAGTGAGTGACACATTTTCCAGATGAGGCAGTGCAGCATTCGACATTTGGACAAGAATACCCAAGGCGGCTGTGTCTTTGGCAATAATGGCGGCGCGAACCTCGTGGCGGACGGTACTTGAAAGCGACATCTGCTAATCACACAGTTGCAGGCGAACAACATTTCCGCGGCAGAGATTCGAGATTCGTACCAACAGCGCGTCCGACAGGCCGAGCAAGACGGAACACAAGCAGGAGACAATGGCGAAGGACCGTCGAATGCTGGTGACGGTGAAGATGGCGAAGACGTCGAGGAAGACCTACAGGCAGAATCCTCTGCAATGGCGGCCGAGCGCAGTCGCAAACGTAAACGCAATCAAGATGAGGCGATAGCGAAGATCAAGAAGGGCAAGGCGGCCAAGAAGGCGTCAAAGAAGAAGAAGAAGGGCCCCGACGATGGTTCAGACTTTGAGGACGTCATGGACATGTACAAGAAGGCCAAGCCGCTTCCTGGTCAATTAGAGAACTGCGAGATTTGCAACAAGCGCTTTACTGTCACACCATACAGCAAAGCTGGTCCGGAGGGTGGGCTTCTTTGTACACCGTGCGGAAAAGAGATGGCCAAGGATGCAAAGGCAGAGAAGAAGGCAGCTAAACCGGTCGTGCGCAAGGGTCGAAGGAAGCTCGAGAGCAACCGCCTCGACGGTATGACCGTGCGTGGACCGAAGACACTGCAACAGCTGTGCATTGAAAAGCTTGCCAAACACTCCGAGGACATTGACGAATTGGGTGAGATGCCAGAGGGAATCATGAACCGCATCAGCGAGATCTTCTCAAAGAAGCGAGCGATGAACTCCAACACAATGAAGCTGTTCCTCCAGCCTGATATGCAATCCGTTGCAATCCATGAGGCGGCATACCTTGAGACTGAAGACTACGATCAGATCTTTGCCGTTTGCCCATATGTCAAGCGTCTGTCCTTACGCAACTGCTGCCAGTTCAAGGACAGCAATATCGACTACATGAACGAGAAGGCGAAGGCGCTTGAAGAGATCCAATTACTGGGCGCCAACCTCGTCTCGAACGACAAGTGGGCCGAACTCTTCATTGCCCGAGGCCAAGATCTAAAGGCACTGAAGGTGGAGTGGCTAGACGCCGCGTTCGACGACCAGGTAGTAGAAGCACTCACCACCTTCTGCCCAAACCTCGAGCGCCTCAAGATCGAGCGTTGCAAGAAGATTGGCCCAGACAGCATCGACGCCATCGCCCACCTGAAGCACCTAAAGCACCTCACCCTCCGCTTCTACGACCCCATCACCCGCGAGAAGCTCATCCACCTCGTAAACTCCGTCGGCGCCAACCTGCGCACCCTCTGCCTCGAGCATTTCCTCGACAACACCACAGACCCCACCGACGACGTCCTAGAAGCCATCCACAACACGTGCCACAACCTCAGCAAATTCCGCTTCACCGAAAACAACGAATGCACAGACGCCGGCTACGTGAATCTCTTCTCAAACTGGGATAATCCACCTCTCCGCTACGTCGACGTGAACTCGACCCGCGACATGGACAACACCAACCCCGATGGTCCAGACGACGAGCCCATTGGCCTCGCCTCGGACGGGTTTCGCGCCCTAATGACGCACTCTGGCTCCCGCCTCGAGTTCCTAGATATCTCCTCCTGCCGCCACATTTCCCACTCGACCTTCACTCAAGTCTTCGACGGCAATAAACAGTACCCCCATCTCCGCGAGATCAACTTGTCCTTTTGCCCTGTCGTTGACACACAGATTGTTGCTGGTATCTTCCGGTCGTGTCCCGAGATTGCAAAGGTGGTTACGTTTGGATGCTTTCAGGTGAATGATGTGGTTGTGCCGAGGGGGATCGTGTTGATTGGGGCGCCGAAGGCGCAGGATCAGATTGAGCAGTTTGGGGATGTGGTGGTGGATTTTCAGAGGGGTGGTGAGGTTGGGGGGCTGGGCAGGATTGTTCCTGTTGTGGGGTAGGCGTTCTATGGTGCGGTGGCTGGACATTGTCGTGTTGGCATGGCGTGGGTTCGAGGGAAAAAAAAAGGAGTTATCGGCATGGTGTTTGTGTGCAGAGTAGTGTCACCTCGGTCACCTTGGGCGTTCTTTATCTGTTTCATTCGACATGATATAGATGCACATGGACTCCCCAGTATGAGCGTTTTTTACGTTCCATCGCATCTTGACTTGGATTCGTAAAAGAAAACAAATCTTTGAGATGAGTTGTGCAGATGCTGACGCTGAACGCTGGTAGAATACATATACTTCATGCTGCTCATACGCGTCTCTTTTCCTTGCGCAAATTACCTGCACGTCTAGATTCTTGGGCTGAGCTATACAGCTTGGTGTTTGGAGCACACAAGTCACACCCGTGACCTGAAATCTGCCACGCCTTTTCCGTCCCCGGACCGTGGTATACATGTTCCCCTTTTCCCACGAGCGCGCACCCACTCAAACCTTGCTCAGCCAAATCATAAACCCAAACTGCACCACATAGCTGTAAACAAAAAGAAACTGCGTCCTCCGACTCTTCTGGCTCTTGGAATCTGTATACCCCGCAGCCGCAGGCGCCCCATAGCTGTTCTGCGAGCTATGATCAGGCAACAGCACATACCTCAGACTCCTCAGGAGGAAAAAGGAATTCGCGCTGAAGCAGTAGAGGAAGATGACCCAGCCGACCCACGAGCTGCCAAAGCCAATCCAGGTAGCCAGGTTGGTGAGGAGCAGCGAGACAATGACGTGGACGAATTTGTAGCCGCTGTATGCGACGAGGTCGAGGAGTTGGGAGGAGCTGCTGATGGCGAGGAGGAAGGTACCCGTTCTTATGATGAGGATTTCGAGGAGGGTGACGGCGATGGCGACGGTGGCCGTTGTGCCCAGCAGCTCGGGGTTGAAGGCGCCGCGCAGACCGGCGATGAAGGTCGAGAGCAAGATGTACGTCACCAGTGCCATGGTGGGGATGTACATGTCTGGCGAGTTTACGTCTTCGCGCGGAGGTTGGTATAGTAGGGCGGCGGAGGCTGCAGGGTCGGGCGCGTGTCGTTGTTGGCGCGACCAGGGGCGGTGCCACCAGGGGACGAGGATGATGCGCAGTTTGGTGAGGACGTACGAGTTTGTGACGTTGAAGTAGTGCTTTAGTGCGGATACGGAGACGAAGCGTCCGAGCTAGGAGAGCTGTTAGTGATCCACGGTGGCATGGAGTTGGATGTTGCTGGGTCGTACGTTCTGTTCCATGTAGTGCTGCCCGGCGTCGACTGCGCTCTTCCCCATCTGGAAGCCTAGTTGGGCGGTGGGATCGTTGATGAAGCCGCCGAAGGAGGGGTGCACGCCGTATCCAGGCGGCTGGGGCGGCATGCCTCCTGCTTGCTGTCCGTAGCCATAGCCGCTCTGGGGCTGCGAAGGGGGTTGCGGGGGAGGTGGTGAGCGGAGCTGGGGGACTGTGGAAACGTGCTGCGGAACCGGGTGGTGCACTAGAGGGAGTCAGCACATGCCATGCTCTGGAGCAGCCGACGAGGACATGTCGATACGTACGAGGTGGTGAGTGCGCCGGTGGTGGGTTGCCGTAGTTGGGGCGCTGCATGTTTGCGCGTAGGGGCGGTGGCCGGTGCAGCGGGTGTGTTGTGCAACGAGGGCTACAAGGCGAAGGAGATGCAGTTCCGAGATGCGCAATTGAACACGTCGCCGTGGTAGTCGTCGAGTTTCTGCCTGGAGCTGCGGTGTCGTTGGCACCCCCGAATTCCGACCATCTGGCAAGAGGCGCGCACGGCCGTTCGTCATAAGCCCATCGCCCACATGTGCCGCCCGCACCACGACGCCTCCCCTTCGCAACACCCCCGCCGCCTTTCGCCGTCGCCATGCTGGACACGTTCGAGATCTTGACCACCTCGGGTGTCGTCCTGTGGTCGCGCACATATGTCCCGGTCGGCGCAAACGTCATCAACAGTTTGATCCGAGATGTCTTCATCGAGGAGCGCATACAGCCCCAGTCGGACGATGCGGGCTCAAAACCTACATACAAGAAGGAGGGGTATACCCTGAAGTGGACGGCGGCAAAGGACCTTGGGCTCATCTTTGTGGTATGTTCGACTGTGCCCTAGCCAGCAATGGGTGGCAGCGGGGGCACGGCGCATGGCGACATACATGTGCGCGGTCGCTGACTTTCCCGCAGGCCGTATACCAGAGTCTAGTCCACCTCACGTGGGTCGACAAGCTGCTCGATAATGTGCGCGCACTCTTCGTCGGCCTCTATGGCGAGCAGCTGAAGGCGGAACACAGCAGTGTGGTCAACTGCGACAGATTCGGCGCCTACTTCGACCGCCAGATGCACGACCTGGAAGGTGCGAGCGACTCTGGCGCCCCCAGCATCAAGCTCACCACCCCCGAATCGAGCACGGACAATGACAGTGCAGACGAAACTGCCCCCAAGCCAGCGGCGCTGCAGAAACCGCAGCAGTCTTTGTACGACACGAGCGCCGATTCAACACCAGTCCCCACGCCAGACACTTCGAGACCGTCTACGCCGGCGCAAAGTCAGCTTCTGACAGGAAAGGCGAGGCCATTTGGTGGCAAGATGTCGCGGAGAGACAAGAAGAAGGCTTCGGCTTTCAGCTCGGCGCCAGTATCCTCAGGCGACGAAGCATCGACAAAGAAGAAGGGCAAGGGCTCGGCAAAGAAGGGCAGAGTGTGGGGCGAATTTGGCGCAGAGGAGCAGGACGATGCTGTGCTCGACTATTCACGGTCAGATATCCAAGGCGACGCCTCTGGAAACGAAGCGCTCGAGGAGATCAGACCAGAGACGTGGGGCCACAAGACGAACAGGGGCGAGTTTGTGCTCAAGGACCTCGACGAGGAAATGGACGAGATTATTGCGGCACAAAATGCGAAGAAAGAGAAGGAGGCGCCTGCAGCATCTGGTGGACTTGTTGGATCCAGTTTGGGTGCCATTGGCGGACTGTTCAGGAACGTAGTGGGCGGCAAGACGCTCACCAAGGAAGCTCTGGCAAAGCCCCTGAAAGAAATGGAACAACATCTCCTTCGCAAAAACGTGGCTCTGGAAGCAGCAGTACGATTGTGCGAAAGCGTCGAGCGGGATCTCGTGGGCATGAAGACTCCCAGTTTCACCAGTCAGTCCACACCTTCCACTCTCACCGAACATGTACACTGACTATCGCAATAGCAATCGAGACAACACTAAAGGCCTCCATGGAGAAAGCCCTCACCAAGATGCTCACCCCCACCTCCTCCCTCGACCTCCTCCGCGAGATACAGCACACCAACGCCACCACATCCCGCCCCTACGTCCTCTCCATCGTCGGCGTAAATGGCGTCGGGAAATCCACAAATCTCTCCAAAATCGCCTTTTTCCTGCTGCAAAACCACCACCGCGTCCTCATTGCCGCAGCAGACACGTTCCGCTCCGGTGCCGTCGAGCAACTCCGCGTCCACGTCGATCGCCTCAAAGAACTCTCACAACGAGAAGGTGGCCGAGTCGACCTCTTCGAAAAGGGCTACGGCAAAGACGCAGCAAACATCGCCGCCGACGCCGTTACTTTTGCGTCAAAGAACAGTTTCAATGTCGTTCTCATCGACACGGCAGGGCGCCGCCACAACGACCAGCGCCTCATGTCGTCGCTCGAGAAATTCGGTAAACTGGCTAACCCAGACAAGATCCTCATGGTCGGCGAGGCGCTCGTCGGCACGGATTCGGTGGCCCAGGCACGCAACTTTAACGCGAGTTTTGGGGTAGGCAGGAGTCTGGATGGCTTTGTTATCTCAAAGTGCGATACTGTGGGGGATATGGTCGGGACGTTGGTTAGCATGGTGCATGCGACGGGAATTCCGGTGGTGTTCTTGGGGACGGGGCAGCACTATAGTGACTTGAGGACATTGAATGTAGGGGCTGTGACGAGGCTGCTTATGAGTTGAGTGTTGAGTGTAAGGTAGGCTAAGGGGAGGTTGGGTTGAAGTGCTGTCTAATTGTGATGGGCGCTGTATTATAGCGTATGTGTAATGTTATTAATGCTTTGGAAATTTGAAGCATAATATGAGAGGGGACTCGTTGTTGCAGGTCAAACGAAGAAGAATCTTGCGTCTTTTGGTTTGTACACTGTGGCGGATATGATACCCGAGAAGTATTCGCTGTAGTTCTTCGAGTCTTCACAATTTTGGGGTAGATTGCAGGTCTCAGGTATGCAAGTCGATGATCGACTAAGCCTCATGCCTACCTTCTCTGCGGCGGCGCATGGAGACTGCCCGATGTACGTGGGTGGTTGGGGAGGGCCCCGGGTGAGGAGAGCATGGTATACGTCTCATGGAAGCTTCAACAGTATATACTAGCAAGTGTGGGTATCGTCAAGAGAAGTACTCAAGCCTAGTATGGTCTTTCACTTGTAACAATCAAGGCCGTGGAACAAGAGTGAATGCACCGTCTAATAAATGGTGACCGTAGCTCTGTGACTGCGCCATGACCCCTTTCGGCAAATTTTAGCTGTGAGATCCCGCCCCATCATTTCTACTCCACAAACGTCTCTCTCGAACAATGGCAAACAGGATGCTCTTGACAAGGCTCTAGGGTAATTCACATGGCAAAACAGGAGAACTAGATGCAGCAGACTCCATGCCCAACACCTCTTGTTGGATACACTGCCTTGTTTTGCAGAGATTGCTCCAGTGCCGTGGTGGAAAAATGACGACACCAGCGTTGGTCCCCGCGACCATGTTTGAGCTTCATCCCCGCAAGCTTCACAAACTACGCGCTATCTGCTACAGTCTTGGATCGACGTAACCGGTACGCTAGATCGCTATTCAACCTCTAACCAGCCTGCGTTCCAGCCTCCGACCTTCGCACGACTTGCCCCTGGTTCATCTCACTTGGTCAGCCATGCGAGCTAGTCGTAACGCGCATGCCGATCATGTACTATGGCATTGAATGTTTATGGGGAGAAAACGGCCAAAGTTTGGGTGTTATGATGCAAGCGTCATTGAACAATTACATTCGATACACGGAGGCTGCTTGATCTGCGCGAAGGGATCATTTACGAACGACATTCTCGCTGCGCGCATTTCTCCTACACGACTGACATCGCCCGCCATGTCTCAGCAGCAGGGAAGCCACCGTACCAGCAGCTCGTCGCTTTCTGCTATGGTATCGACGCTGGTACCATGTATCGTGGTCGCTGGAGTCCTCGTGGGAGCTTTCTTTGTGCTACGTGCTAAGCAGAAGCGACTCTATGCGCCGCGAACATATCACGATGCGCTACTCGAAGAGTATGTACTGGGATAAAACATTGCTCGAACGATACTAAATTTTATCACAGTGAAAAAACGCCGTCAGCGGGCTCGAGTTTCTTTGCATGGACTTCGAAGTTTATGCACCTCAGTGACGAATACGTCCTCAACCACCACTCTCTCGATGCCTACCTCTACATGCGTTTCCTCAAGGTGCTCACCTTGATGGCGTTTGTTGGTGTGATCATTACGTGGCCGGTACTCTTCCCTGTGAACGCAACTGGTGGCGGTGGTCAGTCGGGTCTGGATATCCTCAGCTTCTCCAATATCAACAATCAAGTACGATACTTTGCTCATGCGCTCATGGCATGGGTTTTCTTCGGCTGGGTTTTGTTCCTCATCGGTAGGGAGATGTTATACCTTGTCAAGGTTCGACAGGCCTACCTCTTGTCCACGTGGAACGCGAGTCGCATCTCGCAACGAACAGTCTTATTCACGGATGTACCAGAGAAGGACCTTTCTCTCGAACGTCTCCACACCGTATTCCCAGAAGTGGCACAGATCTGGCTGGTACCCGATGTGGCGGACCTAGAAGACGATGTTGAGGAACTTGAGGAGACGGTACCCAAGCTGGAGACCAGTGAGATCAAGTACATGGCAGCAGTTACCAAGCAACAGCAGAAAAATAGTAGCGAGAAAAACAGCACCGACAAAGCATTGAGACCCACGCATCGATTGAAACCTCTGATTGGACACAAGGTCGACTCCATTGGCTACTACGGCAACCGGATCAAAGAACTATTGCCTAAGATCCAGTCAGCGCAGCAATCTCACCTTGCCGGTAAAGAGAGGTTAATCAGCGCCGTCTTCATCGAATTCAACACCATGGCAGCTGCTGAAGCGGCCTTCAACGACAACCAGAGTAAAAAGCCCACCGGTTTCAAATCGCGACAGATGGGTGTGCTGCCGGAGGAAGTCATCTGGAAGAACCTCAAGATGGGCGCCAAGAACAGAATGGTCCGACGCGTCCTTACGAGCATTGCCATTTATGCTCTTATCATATTTTGGGCTATTCCCGTGGCAATTGTTGGTATTATCAGCAATGTCAACTACCTCACAGAGAATGTGCCGTTCTTAGCGTGGATCGATTCTATTCCGCCAGTTATCCTTGGTGTGGTCACTGGACTGCTGCCAACTGTTTTACTTGCTGTGCTCATGGCATTGGTACCCATCATCTGCCGCTGTAAGCCGTTAGTCCTATCTTTTTCCAAACTTATCACTGACCTGTCTAGTTTTCGCAAAGCTCGCCGGCGCCGTCACGGTCTCCGAAGTCGAACAACAGTGCCAGACATGGTATTTTGCGTTCCAGGTCATCCAAGTCTTCCTCATCACGACCTTCACTTCAAGCGCCTCAGCAGTCGCCAGCCAAATCGTTAGTAACCCGTCTTCCGCTGTTACTCTCCTATCGAAGAATCTTCCCAAGGCCTCCAACTTCTACATCTCGTACTTTATCTTGTACGGACTCGCCAATGCTTCGCGGTATCTTTTCAATTTGATGGGCTTGGTGGGTGTGTTGATACTGAGCAAGTTTGCAAAGACGCCGAGGAAGAAGTACATGCGCTACGTGAATTTTACTGAGCCATCGTGGGGAGGGGAATATCCTAAGTGGACTAACTTGGGTGTCATCGCACTCTCTTACGCGTGTATCGCGCCGCTCGTTTTGGGCTTTGCGACAATCGGGATCGGCTGCATCTACCTTGCGTACCGCTACAATATGATCTACGTCCACGACACTCATATCGATACCAAAGGTGGTTTCTACGCTCGCGCACTCGAGCAGCTTATGGTGGGTGTCTACCTCGGAGAGCTCTGCCTTCTGGGCCTCTTCGGTATCGGTATCGGCAACAGCGTCGTGTCTGCCGGACCCACGGTGCTTCAATTCGTTCTAATCGTAGCGACCATAATCTTCCACGTCATCTTGAAACGCAAAGTCAAAAAGGCAAATCTCTTCGACGACTCCTACCACCCCAGCCAGCGAAACGACACCGAAGCCGGAAGATATTCGGAGGGTAATGGCATGCACCCTGGATACAGCAACGTCGGACGCAACGACAGCAGACACTTTGAATCCGCCCTTGTTTCCGCCTTCAGCGATGAAGGCCGTCAGCACGTCGGTGCCGAAGCCGTTGGCATGGCACCTCCATCTGGCGCAGCACCCCAACAGTCCATGCTCAAGAAGATCTTCTCCCCCCACACTGCGTCCGCGAGCGACATCTCCTCCTCCCTAACAACGCGTTTCCGCCACCCCGTCCCAGCATACACAAAACAAGACGTCCTGGAGGCTTATCTCCACCCTGCCCTAGCCCAACGCGAAGAAATCATCTGGCTAGTCCAAGATCAGGCTGGCGTTAGTAAGAACGAAGTTTCTGAGCTGACGGAGAGTCTGGGTAGTTATGGTGTTGAAGTTACGGATGAGGGTGCGACTATGAATGAGAAGGGGAAGGTGGAGTGGGATGATGAGAGTGTGCGGCAGGCGCCTCTTTGGGATCACAAGGTTGTGTATTGAGGTGTTTTGTTTCTTTCTTTGATGTACGATGGACAAGGAAGGTAATGATCGTAATGAAGATCAATAATATATATCATACCCTTGGCCTGACAGTGCAACATAACATTTCTCCACACGCGCATATTTTCCGCCCCGCAATCGAGATGTTACGCGCAGCTAAACACACGCCTCAATGGAACAGTTACTCCAGACCCGGGGAAAAAGTGGAGCTCTACCCCGAATTTTGGTGGCCGTGCCTGGGGAGGCTAAGTAGCCACGAGGAAAGAAGCAAGTCCACTGTATGCATGCCGGACGTACTCCGACGCCACCCCAGTGGCTGGTTTAGTGCCAGCACTTACAATAAACAAAAGCTATGACGTCTTCGAACCAGAGACCTAGAAAGTTGGGGGAATCGTGCCAACTTCCAAGGTACCTGGAATGCTAGTGCGGGTAGTATATCAGGGTCGTATATGATGGCATGGTTGGTGATTGAAACATTCTTTCCTACTACACAGCTATCCAACCCACAACCGTTTTTTATTTATTTCCAAAATCACACATTGAATCATTATGCCTCGCAACGGAGATGGATCTGGTGACAATGGACCGATTGAGGGTCACGAGCTACTTCATGGTGCTTCAGGCGATGTATGTGTTACGGTGTATTGAGCAGACAGACTACGCTTACACAGGACCAACAGAAAACCCTCCAGCACACTAAGCACGTAGCACCCATGCCCGAGCAAGAAGCAGGAGACGGTAAGAAACCTCCACATACATACATACACAAAAGTCCCACAAAGCAAACACTGACTCCTGCCCCCCAGCCCTCCCCGGCATGTGCGCCGGCGGCGCCGCAGCCCCCATCGCTGACAACGCGGAGCAATTCGGCGTCAACGAGCCCAAGAAAGACCCCCTCGAAGAAGAAACCGAGGAACCGACGCCCGAGCACCTAAAGACCGATACCTCGTCCTCGACCAACAAGCCGTCCAAGAAGCGCGACGAACCGCACCACTCAGCCACGTCACCAGAGCGCAGCCAGCTCGACCAAAAGTTCACAAAGCTTGATAAAGACGAGGTGGATATGTCGACTGCGGGGACAAAGGGGCAGGAGATGGATGCGCGCGCGCAACGGGTGGCTGATGCGACGGATAAGAGTAAAGGCGCTGGGGATGAGATTGTAAAGAAGGCTGGGGGGCATGCGGATGTGGAGGAGTTGCATGGTGCGACGAGTTTAGAGAAGGGGGATAAGAGTAAGGATGGTGGGAGTGGTGGTAAGAGTGGAAGTGGAAGCGGGAAGAAGGGTGGTGATGGGGAGAAGAATGGAACTGGCAAGGGAGGCAAGGCAAGTGAGGGCGGTGACCTCAGTCTTGGGGATAAGGTAGCGAGGGAGCAGGCTAAGAAGTTTGGTGCGAACATTGATGTTTGAGGTTGAGGCGAAGTAAGGAATAGACACAAGTTGTAGGTGGACAACAAGATCTAGACAAGATACATGTATGCTTCAGGATGGGGTTGTAGTGTTGGATCGTGACCTTAAAACTTACATGTATGCTCCTGGTATCCAATATTCATGGCTCAACGCCCTACACTAGAACATCAGGCTCAAGACGAACGATATTAGGAGTCCCGACCACAAAGTCCACACACTTCCTCCCATTCGCGCAGCGGCGCCTTCAAACTCATGCGGCGTACTACTACTGTTAACACCCGGTACCGTAGTATTTCCACTGCTACTCGCACGACACTGCGCAATGACGTCTGGGAAGAGCTGCGTAGTATTCGCATCAACAACAAGGTACTTACAAGTCTCCGTCGAACCATCTAGAACAGCATCAACGGTCTCTTCGGTACAAGAACTCAAGTCCCAGGTGTAACAGTACGACAGCCTCTCGCTAGTGAACGCGTCGAACTGCAAATCAGAATCAGGGCGACCCGTACTCATATACCTGCTGCTCTCGTGCGTTCCAGCAGCCGACTCCGTACCAGCAGCGATATCGAGATTGAACGGCGCGCGGGAAAAGACCTTGAATGCAATCTCGGGCTGGTACGCTGGAATCGTGTGATCAGCTTAGTACGCACGGATGTAACTGGGGTTACCATATCAACGAACAAGACCACCGACGTAAGAGTCATTGGCCCGAATCTCGGCATATTGAGCTGATGCATAGCCCGCGGATCCACTCCAATTGATTGCCTTGGCGAAGGCGTCACCGCCACCCCAAGGACAGGCGAAATCTTAGTCTTCATCGACGAGCGAGGCTTTGGTGCCCTTGTCGAACAGGAAGCCAAGGTCGTTGAGCCAATTGTCGCGAGGGTAGTCGCCAATGTCGCGGTATGCAGCTAAGGCGTGTAGCGAGCTGCCAGTCCAGTTCAGTAGGCCACCGAGCTCGGCTTGTACCCATTAGCGGTTCACGTACCCTTCGTGGAATAGTGGTGGGAACGGAGGTGGTGACGGGATGGAGGTGTCATAGAGGCGTTAGGCTATTACGTTGTAGCTATTTGTGTAATACCTTAGGCAATGTTGTTTTGTCTCTTAAGTAATTATCTAGTAGACTACTTTCTATAAGGTAGCTTTTGTAGTTGTTCTTAATAGAGTAATAAATGTAAAACCTAGCTAATTAAATACACTATGCTATACTATAATTAGTAGTCTACTAATTATACCTACCTTTTAAGTTACTTAGTATAGTAGTATAAGCCTATATCTTAATAGTTATTTTATTATTTATATAGAATAATATTACCTTTACTTAAACACCTACTATCTTATACTACTACTAGATAATACTTCGTAAAGTTCTCAACGTTAGTCTTCTCTACCTTAGTATAGACTAAGATTCAAGTAGGATAGCTAGCTGTATATAATATCTACTTATAATTAGATCTATATAAGCTTTAACTACTTATACTTATACTTATACTCTATTCTCTAAACTTATTACATTAGTAGTAAATATAAACGTAATATAACTTACCCTGATATTCCCTGTAGTATATAATAGTAATTAGATTATGTAAATTAAAGTACATCATACGCGCTAACGCACTAATTCTCCTAAATCCTCCGAGTCGCGTAAATCCTCCGATTCCAGTAAACTCTCCGATTCGCGTAAACTCGCTTATTCTAGTACGGAGTCCGCAGAGCATAGACAAGTAGGCGTACTAGTTGTTTCCAGATGAGGCTATGCTCTAAATTTATGATGCTCGAATTCTGTTGTAGCTCGGTTACTTGCATGTAGTGTTTTAAGGCAGTTAAATAGACTCTAGTAAGCCTGAGGGTGTAAATCGAATCGATCAGCCGAGAGAGACCTTCGCTTGTGATAGCAAATGGCAAAATTATCATGCTGAGTAACTACTGAGTCCTGTAGGACCGAGGGCTTAAGGACACGTAAACAATGATTGGGCAGCATTGATTCAAAGCTAGCGAAATAAGCCGACATTGATGTTGTACTATCGTGGCAGTAATCAGCGCCTCTGGAAGTACGCTTTTCGATCGACGCACAAGGGAATAGTGCTAAAGTGGTCGTCTGAGATTGTGCTGCCGCTATGGGCAGCGGCTAGATGCTCCTCACTATGTCGTCAAAGTCGGTCGGGCTACGGACGATTTCACATCCAAAATCTGAGGATTTTTGCGGGAACTCCTGAAAACCTCTAGCTTTGATAGCTGCGACGAAATGCAGCCATTCCCAGCGATTGAATTAGGTCGTGGTAGCAGCGTAGGGAGCCGTCTCTTTGCGCCTGAGCGGCTTTTGCGTCGTTGCGATGGGCGGTGTCTCTGCAGGGCGTCTAAATATAGCGCCACAAATAGCATGTGCTGCTCTGCTGTATGGTAGTAAGAGGCATGTTGCACTGTTTTGAGACCGGACTCTGATGGTGAAGGAAACAATTCGCCGGCTGCATTTGGGACCTCTGCTAATGAAGAAGCCCTACTCGCGCTACGCTAGTCATGACCATGACCTTGTCATTTGTCGCATGGTCTGCATTCTCGTGTCCGAACTGCGGGATTACTACCACTACTACCACTACTATGGTTTCATGACTAACATGGCCCCATGCTAGTTCTTTGTTGTTTTATCAGAACCCAAGGCTACCAATCTGCCTACCAAATACCACTACCTGGATAGAGAGGCTGACAATGAGCTTAGCCTATCACAAGCCTTGTCCTCCAAAAACGAGTACGACGTCAACTAACCTGCCAAGCGCTGCCACTCATCGCTCTGTTCTAGCATCCATGACCCACTTGATCGAATTAAATACACCGACCGGCAATACTCCTTTTGCATTGCCGTGTTGCCAAAGATTCACATAATATCACCAAAAGCCTTACATTCTGTGAATTATTGCTTACTTCACTAGCTATGTCTAGCGTGGATATATCCCACAACAGCAGTCCCAGATCCCTACGAAGCAGCATGCCTCCATCTTATACGCGTACCGATACTCCCGTTGGACTAGGCCTTTCACTCCAGCAAGGAGATACATCTACTCCTGGTGTACGCCACCAAACGAAAGATGTATGCAATGAAATCCTCGAAATCATGTTCGAGCATGCGCTACACAAATTCGACGACTCCAGGGAGCGCCAGGTTGCTGGAAGGGAAAAGCTTTTGTCATTTATCAACATATTCGTCCAGGCCGGCGAACGCGTCGAAGCCTGTTTACCCGCATTTCCTTTCAAGTCGGCCAACAAGGTCTACAAGGTGCTTGGTTCTCTCCCAGACAAAGCAGAAGAACTGGCACTTGAGAGACTGAACAGCATGTGTGCGAAGATAAAGAAAGTCTACAAGCCCGGGGCAAGGGTGACAATTATCTCAGATGGCATCACATACAATGGTGAGTAGAACTTCACGCCAGATCCAAGGTCTGTATTGACACAAACCGCAGACTTACTGTCGATATCGGATCGTGAAACCTGGGCCTACAACGAAGCTTTACGGCAAATGGCTGTCGAGAAAAAGTTCACATACGTCGCGTTTTCACATATGAGAGATCTAATTGACCTCCCGCTGCCTGAAAAGATGCGAGATATCACATATGTCGCCAATTGCACCAATTTCCGGCGCGAGCTCATGAACCGATACGGACGGCCAGATATCGACGTTGACAAAGAAATTGTAAACGATCAGGACACCAAATTGACTTATCTCGGATATCGAAAGTTCTTAGAATCCGACTTAAGGCACATCTTCACCACTGGAGACGATCGCGGCCGAAACCAATACAAACGAGATGTCAAGTATCTCGCGAAGCAAATGCTGTTGCGAGGATATGTAAGTACCATGATATGAAGTTAGTCAGGTGATCATCTTTGTATAGAACTGACTGTCTTCAGGCTTTCGCTGGAGCGGTGAAAAGAGCTTTTCCAAACCACGTCAGATTGTCAATACACGAATCCATTGGGGAACACAAATTGTCAATAAGTCTTTTGAACACTAGAACGGGTTACACCACTCCATGGCACTGCAGTGTAGCTTTACTAGCCACTGGGGAGTGGCTCAGCGCTCCCATGGGAGAATTTGAGCAGGACCCACGTCTTGAGCTCGTCTACGAAAATGGCCGCCCAAGCTATTTTAGGGAAAAGCCGCCAACAACAGATATGCCCTGCATAAGCGTTGAAAATGCTGCCTATATGAAGGCTCCAAAACTTTTCAAAAGCACACAAAGTGGATACTCTTCACCAACAGTGACGTCACAGGGGAGTGACTCCTCAGCTCTACCCTCATCTTCTGGAAGTTCTTCACCGAGGTCCTTATGCAGAGCTGAGGATGCAATGAAATCCAATGAAATCCCATCCATAATTGGCAAAGAACAAATACCGTATGGTCGAAGGCTCATCCCTCAAATCATGGACCGATTAGCAGAAACCCATCCTGACCGGATCGTGTTTTCAATTGCAAACACTTCAGGCGATAATCTGGAATTCAAAAATGTCACCGCGAAAGCCTTTATAGAAGCGGTGAACAAAACAGCTTGGTGGCTCTACGAACAGGTTGGGCCATCGCCTCAGGTCCAACCAATAGGCTATATCGGTCCTCACGATCTCCGCCATATCTTGCTTACCTATGCTTGCGTCAAGGTCGGTTATGCGACACTTAACCTGTCGCCTAAGAATAGCACCAAAGGAGCCTTAGCCGTGCTAGAGGCAACTCAATGCAACATCTGGGCAAAAGCCATCGAGGTAGCCATGGTACCTCTTGTAGAAGATTTCTTACCCAAGCGTTCCATGAAGCTGTTGGAAATCCCGTTACTTGAACATCTTTTGGACGCAAAAGGCACTAAGCCATTTCCATATACGAAGACATTCGATGGAGCCGCCTCTGAACCTTTCTGTTATCTCCACACTTCGGGTTCCACAGGTGTCCCCAAGCCCATTCCGTGGTCTCATGGACTCATTGGGACGATGGATGCGGTCCGACTGCTTCCTCCTGCTGATGGCATGGTACCTTGGTCATATGACTGGAAGGAAGACGACCGAATCTATTCTTGTTTTCCAATGTGCCATGGAGCTGGAATCATCATGAATATCCTTATGCCTGCACTTTACGGTCTTCAGTGTGTCCTTGGACCAGCAGGTGTTATCCCGAATATTTCGTTGATCGAAAAGCTCGTCGATTGTTCAATGATCAACATATGGAGCATAGTTCCTTCACTTGTGGACGAGCTTGGAGAAACACCAGACGTGCTGGCAAAGTTTCAGTCACCCCCATCCAAGTTCATCTGTGCATCTGGCGGTCCAGTCAATCCCGCGAGTGCTGGCAAAGTCAACGATGTCATCAGGGTCCTCAACCTAACTGGAACGACAGAGGGCCTTTTCATTGGCAACCTTGTTGTAGAAAGGGAGGATTGGTATTGGTTTGCCTTCCACCCTTACTCAGGATTCGAGTTTAAAGAAATAGAACCAGGGGTTTTCGAACACTGGGTGCACCGTAATGAGCACGCGTCCCTGTTTCAGGGCATCTTTCACACATTCCCTGAAAAGAATTCTGTGAACTTCAAAGACTTGTACCGAAAACATCCTCAGAAGCCTAACCTTTGGGCTTTCACTGGTCGCAATGATGATCTAGTCGTCCTCTCCAGTGGCTACAAGATCTTTCCCCAGGAACTGGAGACAATCGTCTCTATGCACCCAGCAATTGATGGGTGTTTGGTTATAGGCAGCCACAAGACTCAGGCAGGCGTCCTTATAGAGCTGAAAGATCCTCTAAAGAAAAATCAAGAGATGGCTGATAGCATATGGTCGAAGATTGAAACAGCAATGTCATTGTCCCAACACACAGGTCATCTTTCGCGGGACTATGTCATCTTTACCCAACCAAACAAGCCGTTTATTCGTACGGACAAAGGAACAATCAAACGAAAAGCTACTCTAATGGTTTATGAGGATCAAATCGAGCGACTTTATAGCTCTCAGAGCAGGGAGATTTCGTTCAAAGCCGACACTAGCTCTACATCAACTTTGCAGCGGTCTGTACGAGAGATTCTCGCTTTGTCTCTTCCTGCGATCTGGGAAGCCTCAGCTGACGATGACTTCTTCGCACTTGGGCTGGATTCACTTGGAGTATCGAAGGCCGTCAAGAGTATCCAAGAAGCCATCAAGGGTCTGGATATGCTTGCTCCTCGTCATATCTATGCCAACCCTACTTTGGCAAAATTTATCGCTGTGATTGAGTCGATGATGGCTAAAGTAGAAGGTGCGGAAGCCGTAAGGAAGCAGATCAAAAGTCAAGAGTCGAAAATGCAACGCATGATTGCGCAGCGCAGAGCGCACCAATCCTTCCGATTGAATCCTTTTGGCTACTTCTCACCGAACCATTACATGTCGCTCATGTTCTACTTGCCGCTAGGTGCCGATGTGGCGTTCGAGAAGGTGTTTGAAAACATGCAAAAAGGGCTCGATCGGACCCTGGAGCTCATACCAGCTCTAGGAGGCAAAATAGTCAGATGCTCAGAGCACGAAATTGGTTATAAGAATGGCGAACTCTGCGTTGCGGTCCCACCTTTTGGCGCCCCAGCTCGTACCCGCCTGGTTTACAAGAACCTGAGTAATGTGCTTCCATCGTTTGATACCCTTAGAAAAGGTGACTTCTTGCTATCTGGATTCAAGGATGAGCAGGAGTTAAGTCCGAGCACGTCGTCACCGCTTTCAAACGACATGCTTAGTGCGCAAGCCAACTTTGTCAACGGCGGCTGCATTCTTGCTGTGAATCTGAACCATAGCTGCCTCGACGGTGCAGGTGCTATGATCGCAATCAAAGCATGGGCAGAGAACTGTAGGTATCTACAAGGAGACACCTCAGCATCCTGCGAGTGGTATGATCCTGAGAGTTTCAATCATAGTATTCCGGAGGTTCTGCATGAACTAGAAGGATACGCACGTCCAGTGGAGGAGATCGATGCAAGTGTGTGGGATCTTCTGCGGTTTCCACCGCCAGACGATGTGCTCGCAAAGCAACCTACAAAATCTGGAGCAATGCCATTACGGTATACCTCGCATGCAGTGTCCTCACTATCTGCTGGGGACAGGGGTTTAGACACGACTTTAGTCTTAATTCCCCCTGAGAAGATGCAAATGCTCAAGGAAGATATCATGAGAGACTTGGACGAAAAGGCCGTCATGCCCTCGATCAGCGACATTGTTCAAGCTTTGGTCTGGCGCTCAGCCTTGAGGGCCCGCTATTCTGTCGCTAAGAGGAACGGCCGAGATTTTAACATGGACGAATGCTGCGTTCTCGAATCATTAACTGATGGTCGACCATACTTTTCGTCTCTGCTTCCATCCACATACATGGGCAGCATGCTCTTCTTCAATCGGACGAGAAGGCCGATAGAGGAGCTTTGCAGCCCGCATACGAGCATCTTGGACGTTGCGCACGTGTTGCGCTGTTCTGCAGCGCGTATGACTCCTTCATTGATACACGACGCTTTCAGCCTACTTCAACTGGTGCCAGACTATTCTGTACATTCTATAGCTAGCATGGGCCTGGATCATATGCACACGTGGGTCTCGAACATGATGTTATTCCAGTTGAACGAAGTCAATTTCGGCGAGCGTTACTTTGCCAATGGCGGCTCTCCTGAGTTGATGCGGTCTCCGATAGAACGGCAAAACAAGGTCCTTCGATTTGTAGCAATCTATCCTTTAAAGCCAGATGGCGGATTAGAGGTAGCATTCGGGACGTCTCCTGAAGAACGGGAAATGCTTGCACAGGACGATGATTTTACAAAGTATATAAAGTTAGTAATATAGCTATACATACATATAAGAGATAACGTACCTTGTAATTATACTAGTTAGATGAAATGCTATAATAGATAGGAGTAGTAAGTAGCTTAGAATACAGTACTTATAGCTATCCGAGTTGATTTAGCATATAAGCTATGTACTACATTCTGGTAACATAGAGTAATAAGTAGGCTAGTAAATGGGTTGGGGTTAGGTTAGCTTACGTTAGACCTAGGCTGACAAATGGGTCTCCATATCGGGATCTTATTTTCCTTAATATCTCTACTAGTTCTAATCTAATTATAATAAGTAATAGCCTATTATCTACTAAGATTATAAGTAGTATATTTATAAGATTCTTAAAGACTTTAAAGGACTAAAAGAAGCTGTTGAATAGCTAGTCCTGTCGTTATCGGAGATCTGCCGTTATGAGAGGTAGGTAGACATGACTAGAGAAAGACTTGACGCTAGGCGTGGTTTTGCAGAGCGAGTTCTGAATTCCGTTATTAGACTAGGAGAAACTGCTACTTCCGGAGCAGTACGAACCTCTTTGTAGCTGATCTTCACGCCATCTCCAAAGCGCGATTCCAACACCTTGAGGCCCAGGGTTCTGCCGGGAACTGCCAAAGTAGGCGCGGCAGATACCAGCAGCGCGACGGCTGCGGAACCAATGGTAGGAAGCATCGCAAACTTGTCAACCTTGAAGCATCAGAATGAAGTAGTACATCGAGGTATATGTACACAAGCGAGCGGCACTACCGATACCAATAGCTTCCAAGCTGGTGTTCATGCTCACCAGTCTTGTTATCAGCTTTATTTCGAGTACAACCGGGTATCGTCATGCTACCCATTCTTGGCGATGGCTTGGGATACCTTCAAAGCGGGCGCATTAAACTTTGATTGATTGTACTGGGAAGGTCGAAGAAGTGGATGCCAACTACGAAATCTCGTTGCGAGCGGAGTGTTGTTGTTGCGCGCGGTAGTGCGAGCCTCGCCTCGTCATCATGCTGCAGCGATATGATCCCACAATAATTGTCGGTTACTCAACGTTACTCTGAACAGCAAGCCTCCAGTATGATCCAGGAAAGCGCGGTGTTCTCGGGCGCCTGAGCCTTCAAGGTTGTCGGTATTGGCCCATCCAAGGTATAGCGTCGGAAATCTTACTCCGACCAGCTGTCGTAGCTAAAGAAGTCATTTCAAAGCCTGCCTATCCATGTGCTCAATATGGGATTGAAGCACGGCTGTGCCTATGTCGGAATGAATAGTCTTCAGCTTGGACCGGAGGTGAAAGGCGCCGAAACACTTCTTGTGCACAGTCAATCCGCCATGATTTTTAAAGGTATCCGCTGTGACGCTGGCTGGATCCCAACTAGATCTTCGGACGCACATTGCCATCTCCCTATAGTCATGTGATTCCAAGGTCAGAATCTGAGCAGATGAGGCTAAATCGTAGAGCTTCTGTATACTGAATGGGATTTCAGAGGCTGTGCGACGTGTTGGATAGAGATCGTTTTCCAAGAGGAAAGAGACAAAGGAGCCCAGAATCGTGGCTCGACACTTGGGTTCCCATGATTCGTCGACTTGACATACAAAAACATGTATGATGTCGTCCAGGATGTCGTAGAGAACATCTAGCATGGCCGAAATTGTTGTTTCCCGAATTTCCAGCATACGTGCTGGGAGATCGGTTAGCATGTGTCCGTGGTTGTCTTAGTCCAGATGGTGCAAGTACATACCGAGAAGTCCTGGTGGCATATAATTTGGAAGTTTCTGGCCATCGTCCATAATGGCATTTCCATTCTCATCTAATCCAATCTTCTTCACTATGAACCTGGTAAGACGCTGGAAGCTGTCTTTGTACCCGAAAGTCCAAGCGACGTAGAACCAGGCAGGGTTGCATCTTTCTCCAGCGTCCGTGTCGGGATAGTGGCATTGGGCCCAACCATAAAGATCCAAGAAGGGCCGAACTAGCTTGACAATGTCGTATCTGGCGCACACGACAGCGAGTTCAAGCAAGGCATCGATGGTAAGACCATCCTTCCGGGGGATCTCGTGGAAGCGTAGATGAGCTATTCGAAGTGCAATGTACAACGCATCCACTTCATCATCTCGCAGAGGTACCTCGATAGCTCCGTTTGCTTTCCGATGTCGCTCGAACATTTCCTTCCATACTGGGCTGGCCAAGGTCATAGCCGTCGAAGATACCTGGACCGGCTGAAGAGCAGCTGAATCCGTCCCAACCAATAGAGTGGCGTCACCGCTATCGTCCAGAACGATGGTCGGCTGCAACTCCGAAATATCGACATGTCTGTCTTCCACAGATACAGATACAGCTACATCTTCCGACGCGTCGACCGTGCACTGTACTGCAGGTGCCAGTGTTCTTTCAGGGGTAGGACGCGCCCGGGAGAGGAAGCTAGACCACATGATCCAGCCTCGGGCTTGCGCAGCCGAAGTGTTGTTTCCGTGGTGGTCAAGGTAACGTCTGCACCTGTTTGATCGGACGATGTGTGAGTGTGGCAAGCTGGCTTACGCGTGCAACGATGTGCACGCGTCGGTGCGCCCGTGGGACGCGTCGGCACGGAGCTGGCGAGGCTAAGAGGCGCTAGCGTGGAGAAGTTTCAGATTGTTCGTTTTGCGAGCGCGATCAAAGAAAGAACCGACAACACAGACGACAATTTTGCCCAACCGGGCTCCGAATCTACTTTCGCGCGATGCCACTTTGATGAGGCGTTACGGTCAATGCCAACCTTGGAGGATTCAGCCTCGCCGAGTCGTAGCCGAAGTCTCATGCTTCCATGACAGGGCTCAACCCACACACGTACCCCGGATGACAGCATGGGCGGCACGGAGTGTGCGACCTATGTACACCGTATTCAGTGCAACCCAGCCTCGTTGACCTGCGACGACAGCCCTCCTGCACATCGTCTTACAGCTCGCATGAGCATTCTACTTGGTTACGCTTGAAATCGGCTTTGGCACAACTTCTCAGTGCAAACAGGCCTACAAATAACGCCCACCACACTCATACTGGGATGATTTGAACCTTGCCGTCTCTCTGCAGCAGTGAATTTGGAGCGAAACCATGGGCGGGGATCTCCGTGGTCACTGAGCACTACTTTCATAGGCCACTGACTGGATGCAGCTTGCTCCAGCATATCGACAGATTCGCCACTCATATCTCGATGCTGCATGTCACACGACGACAGCTTCTGGCGAGATGTAAGGTGATGATCGTTGACCGACTCACCGCATTCTTGACAACGAATCGTCAAGGGACACACTCACGCCGGGGTCTTCGTCATCGCCCTATCTTACCCGTGCACGGGTTGCTTAGAAAAACAAAGCAAACCGGACCTGGTCAAGCCACTGACACTACCCAGAGCTGGACGTGTGACAGATGTGGACAGTCTTGATTGTATGAATATGACATGCATTGCCCTTTACTCAAGATGTCGGCACCAGATGACTCGGCGATGAGCCCACCACGTACGCCGTACGCATTGCACATTCTACGACCGTGTCTCGTAAGGCATGTTCGAGTCCATATCTGGAACCTTCTATGCATCGAACGCTCAGCTTAGCTTTGCATACATCTCCTTTGTGTATTTTCACAGCATGTGAAGCGTATTAAACAGATGCCATACCTTGGGCAGCATATGGCAAGCCGGAGACGGAGACGCGATACCTATTCGAAAGAGATTCGTCGTCGTGATGGCAAAACTCAAGCGAAAAGGACCACTTGTCATCTGCCACCTCCGGCTCATGATTGAAGTGCTGTAATAACCGCATTTCTCCGTTGTATCAGAACGACTCACATCCAAAAGAATTCTTTCTACATGTGAGAACGAGTCGACGGCAGATACTGGTCGTCTTTCGGATTGTCGATCGGTACATGGCGTCACAAATGCATTGCCGATAAAGTCCCACTGCTTCCTCAAATAGTCCCATGTACGCAGTTACACAGTACATATCTACGACGATGAAAGGAAGGTCTTGATGTGACTGCGTCTCGAAAGCGATGCAAACCATGTTGCATCGAGGCGGATGAACCGGAACGAGTCAGAGTCTTGGGCTTCATTAGCAAGGACCTTGTGACCGTGCACGATGATCTCCTCATGTTTGGAATGCTTGAAGCGAAACTTTATCATCGTATCGTCGAATCATGATGGGTTTCAAGCATCCGAAGTCCAAAAGATACACAAGCCTTCTTCAACGCTGCAACAAATTCATTGCAGTTAACGAAACAGATCAGCAGCATTTCCTTCTGACGAGTTGTATCCGAGATCTGGTTCAGCTACATAATTCTACGAGCGCCAGCCGGTGGCTTAGCTTCCGCTTTGGCCTGACCAGTTTCTCGGGCCTCGTACCTCAGAGTGATCATAGCGGTAGACTAGCGCAGCACCACAGCTTTTGATACGATGCACTTGACGTCGCCACGAGTGGTACCCAATCGGCACAGGCACATGGGTGGTATCGAGACCATGCCAGTAGCCTAGCGAGCTTGATCAGCGCATCACACCGCCCAGTAACAGTTGAACCGACATATCGGACACATTCTACGCCACAAAAAGCTTCCACGATTACGGCCATAGCGTCCTTGTCATAGAGCATGCACTCGATTGCATTGGTTGTAACTCATGCCGCCGGAAATAGCGAGAACCCGCTTTCATCCACGATCCTTTTGCGTCGCCTGCCGATACGGTTCACAAAATTCGAATGTGTACTGAGCAACACCCCCAGCATGTTCGAATACACACAAAAACGACATTATCAACATCATAGTAGCTCAAACCGGCAGTGCCCTGTCACATGAGCCGAGATGCAAGGGCGTTGAGCTAACCACGAAGTAGTGAGCGTGGAGCCCTGACTACTAGACGTTCGGTACCAGTCTATGGCTTCAGCTTCCGAGTCCACATTCAAATCTCCACCGATTGTCGAATGCGTCTCTAGATCTCATTGTCTCGGCATCGGCAAGAAAATCCACAACCCAGACCGGGTTTGTGCTGACTGTCTCCAAAGACACGATCCACAGCAGCTACGCGTGTGGGCAAACTCTAACACTGCTGCCTTACCACTTGTCAACGAAGAAACTGCGCGCAAACACATCTTGAAACGCAACATCGAAGCTCGCGGTCGCTACATCTGCGCTTTTGAGGATCCGGATTTCCAGCACTGCAGGTGGCGACTATACGACTTGAACCTTCGCGGCACTCGACTGGACTGTTCTTCTGTCCGTAAGAAAGGTACTGCGTGTTCCAGGTGCTGGAGAAGGCGTTTGCGAAAGATCAGAATTGCACAGTACTTCACGCCGACTGGGCTATGTCATGAAGAAGCGAACAAGTTGGTAACAAGGTCGGCAGGTTCGGGGGAGGGCAGTGAGGGGTCAGACGATGACGTGGAGGGCTACAACGTATTGGCAAGTTGAAACCGTACCAGGGAACGAACTGGTAAGTTGGTCCCGTGGAGTGTTGGCGTCGCTAACGGATAAGGTGTACTACCGCACAACTGCTTGTCATGCTAGCCCCGCCTCCAAAGCCACACTGCGCCTTCGGTACTGCTTGCGGCTCACGTCCAGGAGGACAAGACCAAGGACCAGACATATGTTCATGGTGTAAGAACATGAGCTTTGATGCGTTGTACAAGCAAGCCGAAGCACATCCGGAGACGCGATTGCTGAAGCACCGTGTTAACGTGTACATGCATCAACTCGAGCGCGACAATTCCGAACGCATCAGGAAAGAATGGCCATGTCTTTGCGCCTGCAAAGACCCAGAGTACCGTTTCTCAGCATGGCGCTGCGACTTCAATCCCCAAGACTCTCGTCTCTGTGGCACAGTGCGGCATCGTGGACAGCTATGCGCGCGATGCTACCGCAAAGCACAAGAGCAAGCCTGCCCGTGGCTTGTCGAATTCGATGGTGACCGATTTGGATTTCCATGCGTGTTCGAAGATGCACGACTGAGAAGGCCCGTCGACAGCAACTGGAAGATTGGGCCTAAGAATCAACACGGAGAGCCCGATCCCAGCTGGGAAAAGGACCCGAGAAGAGACGGACGGTGCGGGAGAACGAGGTTTAAGAATCAGCTTTGCCAAAGGTGTTTCAATCGCATGTGCGAGATTCGTGGGTTCGGCCGGTACTTCGATACCGAATGGGGCATACTTCGTGGGAACTATGGTGTGTGATCGATACAACATTATTGACGACCCGATCAGACTGAAGCTTCCCTTCGGTTACTACTACCCCGCAGTCTACGTACCTTTCAAGGACCATCGTTCCATACCTGGGTTCAGCGCAGGCGCTCATTGTGCGATGCTTTTTGACGAGATTTGCGGGTGAAGCTGGGTCACCACCACGTCAACTCTTTCTATGACTAGGAACTTTACTCATTGTATCACGGTCACTGTGAACCAGTCAAGTAAGTAATCGATGACTGGACCCTCGAGCATAAAAGCTGTTTCAAAACATCACTTCCAGGAAGGTACACCATACATCGATACTTCTCATCACCCGAGTCACGTACGACCGCGAACCGTCGAACAACAAAGATTTGTTACGCCAATTCGGAGAACATCCATCAGCCGATGCCGACGACTACTCGGCCGATATGCCTGGTCGGCGGGGCGGAGCTCGACATTTGCATACAAAAGGACTCAAAGCAAGGCGGCAACGAGCTGTGTGTCTTGTGCAAAGTTATACCCCCACGGGATATGTACTGGAAACTCGAAGGAAAGGCACATAAGCGAGACCTGAAGTCGATATCGTTGTCGTTGACGGCGGAAGGCCGGAAAGAAACATGTGAAAGGATGTATGACGATCAGCGCAGCCAAGTGGCACCCCACAAGCATCTCTGTGTATTCCGACAAAAACGATCCCCGGTCGATGAGAGCGAACCCTTGTGGGTGGAGACTATATTAGAGCACAGGTTTCAGGAAGCTGAGAAGGATGCTAGGCAAAGGCAAGAGAAAGATTTGAGGCTTGAAGAGTACATGGTATGCGATGACGTCGATGGTGAAGCAGAACTTTGTCCCCGTTGTCGCGAATGTGTATTTACTCTGCCGAGAGACCACTCCGTTCGGAAAATGTTTTCGCAAGACAGATATATGCTGCCAGATTTCCTCAAGACAGGAAACGAGGAGGAGTCGCAGAACAGAGAGGCAGCAGACATTTACTATTAGAACAACGAGGATGTCAGAGTCAGTAGAGTCACTGGCTTAAATTGGTCCCCTACGCAGGTTCTTGGGCACCTCAAGGGTCTGAGAGTCATGACTCAACAGTGTCACACAAAGTAAGTAGTGAGTAATACGTTCCTCGCTCCATCACCCCACGGTGCCCATAGCTTTTGTCAGCGATAACTAGGACATATTTGCGTGACAAGAACGGACGGGTTTTGTGTGCTTGGGATGAGCCAATCGCGGAGTTGATGGGTAAGAAATAGCAGGATGGGATCTTCCCTGGTGCTCATAGAGGTATATATAGCTGCTTACAGTAAACAAGGTATTCAGGATATACAATTTCACTGCGATACAATGCAGGAGGAATCAACAGCATTGTGCCCGTGTTTTGATACCAGCACGTCTATCGGATCAATAGTACTCATGTAGCTTACTCGAAAGAAATACACATAAATCTCGCTCACTTTTGCCTACCTGTACCTAGCGTGAGAGTGGCAACGAGATCGACAACGTTGAATTTACTCCCAAGTCTAATCTTGAAATCTACATGTATGATCTGTGATTTCACTACACCCACGTACCTATACAAGAGATATCTAAACAGCGGCTCGCTTCTACAATAACCAGAATCTGGAACAATGGCCTCACGTTAGCTACAATCTCTACGCACAGGGGTAGTAATTAATTTTGGCATTTGATCTGTTGATTTTGCGAAGGCCGTAATCCTTCGTCCCAAGCCACCAAGGTCTGGTGTTGATAGTCAGGCATGCATTTCACGTTTTCTGGCGGTGAGGTCTCCCAGCTGATTTTGGCACCGTCCCCTTAATTTGTAACATGCTTCAACGGGTACCCTTTAAGCGCCTTAATTTTGTTTACAGCCCCGTTACTGTATTCTACGTTGACGCTTGGGACTATAGTAATCTTGCCATAGCCATTGAACCACATGTCCTTGGCGAACAACTTGGGCTCGCCCTGGAAACACTCGCCCTCGTTGTGTGCTCGGAATCCGACCTTCTTCTCCATGATGGGCTTCGCAGTCAAGGCAGTCACACCATCCCAGCAGGCAAAGACCTGGAAAGGTTTGCATCTAGACCAGCGCGCATGAGCATTTTGATCGTTTCAGAAGGGATTCCAGGCAGAGTTCCAGCTTCCATCTTCGGGAATATTGAAGAATAAATCGCCTGTCATAGCACGCGCAATCCAGATATCGTAGAATGTTAGGTTGTCGCTACCATATGTCCAGTTCATGGCGCACGTTTGGTCCACACCTCGGAACTTGCGCTGACGGATTAGCTCTAAGAGATTTTCCATACATAGAGTCACGTCGTGGGAGAAGACCACTGTTGTATCCTCGTCGTAATGTTCCGGATGTGCAATGATATCTTTCAAGGCTAAGTTGCGGAGCTTTGCAAGAACTTCGATACAATCTACTCCTTTCGCCATCGGGTTAATATCGCTCGATTGGAAGGAGTACCTGATACCGAGAAGTTGCATGCTAGCGCGGAGCTGATCAAGTAATACGAAGGTGCCGTCGTCGGATCTCCCCTCGACTATTGAAAGGGCGCAGTTCTGTGGCCCAAGAAATTACAGGGTTTCCACGACGGAAATAATCAGCTGCAGAAGGAGGGGGATACATTGGTGTAGATCAAGGGCAAAGAAGTATCTAGGACGTTGCGCGTGTTGGAGTGATCCAGGAGAGCCTCTCAAGTATGCATAGCGATCGAAGTTTGGCTGTGGGCATTCAAGACGCGGAGATGTCTGATCTAATGGATCTAGGATCGCATGCAGGTATGGTGGCGTCTGTGCGATGAGAGTAGCATTGCCTTTCTGTGGTGGAGTGGCTGGGCGAGCTGCTTCAGGCACGGCACTCGGCTTTGCGTCCAGTTCTTAACTTTAACATATACTACACAACAGCAAGTAGATGCCACATACCTGTTGACGATGGATTGAATATCCTAGTGACGATGGGTTTGGTTTGCGACAGGTTGTTGCCGTAATGGAAGAACCCGAACCCGGCTACAACTAGGAAGACGACACAAAGCAGTGCGACTGCATAGAAAAGCGATCTCGTGCTCCTTGATGGCGATGTTAGAGAAAGGGGATAGTAGGAAAGAATGGAACGTGGCGTAAAAGGTCCTAGGTTGATGAAGTTTCTTGGAAGGTTGACATCTACATACTGCAACCGTTACCCAACAAACCTCAGGCCTAGCAACCTGCGGCGACGTTTTCATCTTCATCTACATGCTGCGAGCGGTAGTAGCCTGCCCCATGGATGGTCGAGGCGGTTTCGTGCCGCTGCCGTCCCTGGTGGAAACCAGCGGGCTCTTAGGAAAGATTCCGCGGCCCCGGCGATCAATCACGCAGGTTAAATCCGACCTAAGCGCCAGATCAACACCGCCGGAATAGCTATTTCACACGACAGGTACCGCTAGACAGCGTCACGGATTGCCAACACTGGCCGGATTCAGCACAGACAGATGGCTATACCTTTTTGTGCGTCTAAATGCCAATTGTGTCCGAGAGGCGTTACTCCCGTCCTTTGCTTCTGATGCAGAAGGGACGTCACTAGGACAGCAATCATGGCCCAATGGAAATGTATGGGCATCATGTAGACATGGAACCTGTCGATTTTCTGGTCAAGATACACTCTACAAATCCACAAAAGACACCGCATTACGAGCTTAAATCAGGATGACCGAGCAAGCTGCGGTGCAGTAACAATATTGGATATCGACACATAAGTTCCATTCACTAGATATTGTGGTGTAGTAATCAGTAGAAGGATAAGTACTCTGAACGCCTTTCGGTAGAGAAGGTAGCTTCTTCAGACAAGAATACAACGCCAATTGCCTATCGCTCTTTGCCTTGCCCTACTGCCTCGCCGATTGCGGGTCGAACACCTCCTGCCTTTGCCCAACGACTTGTTGTGCTACAATATCTACAAGGCATAATACGGTGTCTCCTCTTGTCAAATACCACCACCCAGATATCACTCCAGTAATCCAAGGCCTACTACAAACCGTGTGGTGTTTGTTATTCAAGAGCTTCACATTAGTACGTACATACCTTACCTTCTCCCTCGCCGTCTCGCAAACGCAGCCAAATCCGGTCACTTTCCCCTTTACATTTTCATCCCACCACTTCCTCGGAAAAGCCCTCTCCAAACCGCCTTCTTCACACGGCATAACGTATTCTGTCTAGCCCCCCCCCCCCCCCTCTTGAATGTCCTCACATGACTCAGTTAAGTGATATCGTGTCAACATGGCGGTGAGTCAGGCGATAGAATCGTTGCCAGCTTCCATGAACACGCCTATCTAAGCAGCACCCGTCTTCTTGTCATTGCATTCCGTCGACACGCAACCATTGGCATATCCACAACCACCGCCACCCGTCGATTGGGGCTGGATACAATAATGACTAATGTCCACCCTACCATCTCCCTTGGTCGTGCTGCTCGTCCCGTCGCTCCTGCGAGTCGTCTCTATCTTGGTCGACAGACCGTAAATCCACAGAGTATCGTTTCCCAGAGTGAGCGTCGTCTCCAGAAACGTAATGTTTGTGTCTATTCGGACGGAAGAAAAAAAAGAAAAAATCAGCTCTTTTGACTGGATTTTCACGAGCGTGCTTGTCGAGTCAACAGAAGAAAGTAGAAAGGGGGACGTACAATTCCACTCATACTTGAGCCCCTGGGTACACTCGTCCGTCTCAGCGGGTGGACTGGTGCCCTGCGGCACAAAACTGTAATGGCACTTTCCTTCGGTGGCCTGCGCGGTGACTGGCGTGTGGAACGCGGCGCTGAAGTCGCGGATGCTGTAGCCTGGGCGACCGGACTGCGTCGAAATGCTCACGTCCCAGTACGAGCCCGTGAGATCGGGGCGGTCGTATTCGGTAGCCGCGCTGGTCGCGACGCCGGCGAGTGCGAGGAGGGAGATGCGCATTGTGGATAGGTTTGGGTTGTTTGTATCTGATGAGTGTTTGAAGAGTGGACGGGGCAAACTGTCTTGATTCTTATAGCTGCACGGCAAAACACCTCCAGGCAACAAGCAGCTATACGAGCATGCCCCAGCTTAACGGTACGCCTTACACAGTTTTTTTTCGCGGACGGGCCCTTGTTGGGTCCTTCCGTCCTCCCGTTTCTGGGGTGAGCTGCTCCTGATTGGTCGTGTAAATGGACCTGCGACTCGAACCTTCCTCATTTGGACATCCTGGAGCCGAGACCGTTAAGGGTGAATTTGACGTGTATTGGTATCGTGATGCTCAAGATCCGGTGAGGAAGACCAGGCAGTCAAGCGAGCAGATTTGTTGGGTTTCCCCAGCAGACTGTTTCTGTTTCCCCTATTGTAGTCTTTTTTGCCATGTCCTCAAGCTACAAATCGACGGCATCTCGGATGGGCAGACTGGTCCAATGTCTAACCCCATGCGACGTGCTCTAACTGCAAATACACACCACCCGACTTCGCACCCTGGAGTATCCCTAGATTCTCTTCCGCGTTAGCCGCTGCGCACATCACTCTGTAAAGTAGCAGGCCCACAGCTATACAGGCTCGAATATCAGTCTTGCGCCGCAGCTATCTCTCTTTATATCTTAGTCACGTGCGTATCGAGAGAATCTGTGACATTGAAGTATGCTTCTTTTTCTTCGGTGGTGTAGAAGGCGTGGTAGCATGGCATTCTGTTTTTAGAGGTGGGATGGTTTCTCATTTTGAATCGGGGCCTGGATGGATGATGGACAAGGAGAGTGATGTACAGTCCAAATGTTTGTTTTTTGACAGTGGAAAGGAAGAAGTGAGTGTTGAACGAGAGGGGGACGTGTGCTAGAAAGGCGAGGAGAAGAAGTGACGCAGAGGGAGAATTCAGCGATTTGACATGGCCATGTTTGGTATTCAGTTCCCCTGTGATTACCGTGGTATACCCTTCACTATATCTTACTTGACACGGGCCCATCATCCGTAGCCAGGACATGACATAACCACTCCGCCGCTTTATCAGCCATGGGTTTGGGAAAAGCATGTTCTACGCCCTCGAATAAGACATCTTCAAACACAATATCAAGACTCGAGTCTTCCGCTAACACCTGTTTGAAGATGTTATAGAAAGGCTCGCCAGCCGAGTACGGAACGAGCTTATCGGCCTGCCCACTCAAATTCAGGATCCGTTTGCCCTGAAGCTTCTCTTTCATCAGCGCTTTCATTCTAGATAACTGGGCTTGGTCGGGCGGTGTGTCGTCTCCTAGCGGATTGAACATGCCTGGTAGGAGTAGACCCGCGGGATCATACTGCGCAATCGCGTCCTGTAGCGCCTGGGGGAAGTCTGGAGATCCGAGGAATGCGCTGCCAGGCGGTGTAGTCTCCATGTATGTCTTTCTCTTCGACAGACGCGCGCGATCAGTTAGCAAACGCGTGTAGTCTGGACAGCCAATGCCGACAACACCAGCAGTGATTCGGGGGTCGCCAAGCAAACAATGCCAGGTTGCATGGCCGCCCAGCGAGATACCAAGAGCAAAGTGCTGCTGGATCTTAGGACTATCCTTGGCTGTGAAGATGTAGGATTCGAGGTGATTGATGAGCTGCGAGGTGTCCGTCGCAGTGCCGTGGAAACACCCAAACATATCCTGTGCATGTGTTTCGTTTCCCTCCCTCCAAGCCTGGTTGTGCAAGTCGTCTACTTTGCGCGATCCGTGATTGCGTTGGTCGAAGGCAGCGGCGATGAGGCCTTTGGGGCTTTTGCCCGCCCGACCGTCCTGCACGCGCTTGTTCCAGGTAGAGATGACGCGCCTGGCTATTGGGGCCATGGTCTCTTTTGTTTGTAAGCGCGGGTTGAGCAGCCACAGGCAGGCGACCGACGACGGGGACGCGGGGAGTTCGTCTAGGCCGTGGACGTCGACGAGGATGCCGGCGATTGTGATGGTCCGGGAGGAGACTGGGAGGTCGGACGAGTTGTGTGTCCCGTGGAGGGGGTTCGTGGTCGCGGCCATGGTGGCTTTGGAAAGCGCAAGATGGTGGTGTGGATACGAGTGGTCAGCGCGACCAGAGGACAGGATTCGAGGCTGTCCGTCTCAAGCATCATGGGATGCGAACGCGGAGGGGCAGCACCTCCGGAACCGAGGCCGCCGTCAACGGCAGAACTACATCATCGCCGGGCATACTTGACACCACGCGAGGTGCGGGTGACGACGCTCATGTCTATCGTGTGAATTTACAGCTGCACAAATGAACGGCTGTCGTGCATGTGAGCGGGCATCCGGTGCACTCGTATCCAGGTGGCTTGGGGGGGGTGCAGTGCGGGGTGCAGCCGTGGCGCAGAGCGGATGCGAGGACATGATGGCGTACATGCCATGCGGCGACAGACCCGCGACGGGTGCAATACAGAGGAGACAGCCAACTCGACTCTGCCGATGCACTGCATGCAGGGCTGCCGGGTGCAGCGTGGTGGAGCTTCGACACGGTGCAGGCGGTCAGCAAGGCGGAAGAGGGCCCCTGACGCCAAAAGTGCTAGCGCAACCAGACGGTTCACTGGGGAAAGCACCTGGGAGATTGCTCGAACCGCCCAGGGACCCAGCGAGACGTATTGCGATCCGCTGCGCCGCGTGTACGCCTTCTCTCCACTGCTGGGGACATTGACGCATTACTACCACCCTGCTCTCACTTCGCTTGGGGCTCCAGTTTCCATCAATCCCTTCGTGACGAGTGACGGCAGCAGACGTCCTGTCCACCATGGCCGTATAAACACCTGCAACCAGAGCCACCACAACCTCGCCGCCCTCCCCCACCCACGCGACCTCACCGGAAGAACACGCCCCCCCCCCCCCCCCCCCCCCCCCCCCCCCGAGCCCCCTTCTCTGTCCTGTGTCGTCGTCATGGCCGGCTCCAACAGCTCCTCGCCCATGGCGCGCAGTCCGCGGTCCAGATCGCCAGCAGTGCCAGGAAGGACAGACGATTCAGGTCGACTGCTCCCGCCGCTTGCACTGGGTCAGGCCAGAAACGAGACACACGACATACACAACCCTGCGTCTTCAGACGGTGCCCCCAGGATCATGCGATCCGCCCCGACCGGCTCGCCCTGGGCCACCATCGAAGCCAGCGAATTCCCCTTCCATGCGCCGGCAAATGCAAACGGGGCTAGCATCCCCGCCGACAGCGCTGAAGCCCCCAGCCGCGCCCCGAAGCCCTCCTCGCACATGTCCAACGGGTCGGCCAGCTCATACTACCCTCCCTTTGCGCCCATGTCCCGACACCCCACCGAGGGCGAGCTGTCCGACGCGCCCCGAGAACGCAAGAGCGTGCAGTTCGCGCGCTCGGCCGCACTCACATCCGATCCACCCGTGGCAAACTCACGGCAGCAGTCGTGGGAGGTTGAAGACGGCGAAGCAAAGGGCAAGGAGCGGAGTACACAGAGCTCGTCTCTCATGGGCAAGCTGAGGGCACTAGCAGCCCCAATCCAGGGACACGGCAGGAGTCTCAGCGCTCTGACAGGCTCGGGTCACGAGGCCGGCTCGCCCCATGGCCAACTGTCACCCACATCCGAACTCGACGAGCCGCGATACGATAGCGAGGCCGACGCGGATGGCGAGTCGAGCGCGGGCGAGGGTGCTTCAAGAAGACCGAGACAAAAGAGGCGCAAGAGCAGCCGGCGCTGGTTCGACGGCGAGGGCGAGGGCACGCAGACGGCCCCTACCACGCCCAAGCAGACCGCCGCCGGCTTCTTCTCGCGTGACTCACCCACCATGACGCCCACCTCGACCCGTCCGGGCTTCCTGCGCCGCTCGACCATGGATGACATACCCGAGAACGAGCGCCAGGGCTACTCAGAGGACGAAGGCCGCTCACGCATCGCAAAGGAGAGCGCCTGGACACGCGGCCTGCACAGTGCGAGAGGGCTTTCATACGGCGGTCTGCGGCGACACGACCCCAATGCCGACGAATCTGAAGGACAGAGCCGACCCACGGGCAACTTGCGGAGTTTGACCACCTTCAGGGGTGCTGCTGGCGAGGCTGGACAACCCTCCCCATGGCGCATGCGCAGTGAGCGAACGTCAAGTCTGAGTGCGCAGAAGTGGAAGTCGATCAAAAACAGTCTCAAGCTTTTGGGCAACCGTCAAAAGGCAGAACGCCAGATTGACCACGCCAAGTCGGCCGAGCTCATGGCCGAGTTACTGGCAGGTGCGCCTGCAGCCTTGTTCTTTGCGAGTATGTTCCAGCGCGATGAGCATGGTCACCGTAGGATACCAGTCCTTCTGGAGCAGCTCAAGGTCACCATCACCGACACGGACCGCCCCGCCAAGAAGGAGGGCGATCGTCACACTGCCCTGCGCATCGAGTTGGAATACGGCAGTGGCCTGACTCGGATGAAGTGGATTGTCTACAGGAGTGTTGCCGACTTTGCAAACCTGCACTTGAAGTTCAAAGTCCAGGAAAAGCAAGACGCGTTCCGCAGTCGTCCGGCAAACCGTGTGCGAGAAATCAAGGACAAGGCCGCCAAAGACGGCGAGAACGAAAAGGAGGAAGAGAAGGAAGATCCGCGGACGAAGCTCCCGCGCTTCCCCAGGAGTGTATTGCCCTACCTTCGAGGACTCCGCGGCTATGGCATTCTAGACGACGAAGGCGAGGAAGAGGAGGAAGAGGCTGCAGTCGGTGGAGGTGCCAGTGGTCCTGAAGGTGATGCAAGCGCTACTGAACGCCCGACTAGACCCAAGCGAGGAAAATCTTCGTTCCTAGGACGTAGACAGTCCAGCGTAAGTGGAAGTGCGGCCCAAGGCGCCATCGGTGCACTCGTAGCGAGATCGGGCAGTTTTGCTGGAGCTGCCGGTCAGCCTCTACAAGCCAAACAAACTCATCATGACCGGCAACGAAAGAAGCTGGAACAATACTTGCGAGCTCTCATGACCTATCTCATCTTCCGTCCTGACAGCAATCGCCTGTGCAAGTTCCTCGAGCTATCTGCTCTTGGTGTCCGCTTAGCGGCTGAGGGCGGCTATCATGGCAAAGAAGGATACATGATGATCAAATCCTCAAAGGGTGTCGACAACAGGAAAGGCTGGACCAAGATAGCCGTGATGAACCGTCACTGGCCAAAGTGGTTCTTGGTAAGGCACAGTTACGTTGTTTGTGTAGATTCGCCCGAGGAAATGAACGTCTATGATGTCTTCCTGGTTGATGCCGACTTCCGTCTCGATACCAAATCCGCCAGGATGAGAGACAAGAAGGCTAGAGATCTTGCAAGCGAAGCAAAGGCGTCTGCGACCGGTCACCATCAGCTGAAGCTCGTCAACGCCGAACGCAAGATGAAACTGCTTGCTCGCAACGAGAGGATGCTCCATCAGTTTGAAGAGTCCATCAACTTCATGTCGCAGAACACACTGTGGTCTCAACGCCAGCGATTCGACAGTTTCGCCCCAGTGCGCAAGAAGATCTACGCACAATGGCTCGTAGACGGTCGCGACTACATGTGGAATGTTTCCCGAGCTATTAGCATGGCGCGAGATGTCATCTACATTCACGACTGGTGGCTCAGTCCTGAACTTTACCTCCGTCGCCCAGCTGCCATCAGTCAAAAATGGAGGCTGGACAGACTGCTCCAGCGCAAAGCACAGGAAGGCGTCAAGATCTTTGTGATTATGTATCGCAACATTGGTGCTGCCATTCCTATTGACTCGGAATACTCCAAATTCTCTCTGCTCGATCTCCACCCGAACATCTTTGTCCAGCGATCACCGAATCAGATTCGTCAGAACACATTCTTTTGGTCTCATCACGAGAAGATTTGTGTCATTGACCACACCGTCGCTTTCTGCGGAGGTGTTGACTTGTGTTTCGGTCGATGGGACACACCACAACACGTTGTGGTTGACGACAAGCCTACAGGCTTCGAGCTCGATGACGCACCCAAGGATGCCGATCACTGTCAACTGTGGCCAGGCAAGGACTACTCCAACCCCCGTGTGCAGGACTTCTTCGCTCTCGACAAACCCTACGAGGAGATGTACGACCGTTCGAGAGTCCCTAGGATGCCATGGCACGATGTTGGTATGCAGATTGTGGGTCAACCTGCTCGCGACTTGACCCGTCATTTCGTGCAGCGATGGAACTACCTGCTACGCCAGCGCAAGCCTTCGCGTCCTACACCTTTCCTCCTTCCGCCACCCGACTTCAACCCAGCTGATATCGAAGCTCTTGGGCTCGATGGAACTTGCGAAGTGCAGATTCTACGTTCTGCTTGTGCTTGGTCATTAGGTACACCTAACAAGGTCGAGCACAGCATCATGAACGCATATGTGCAGATGATTGCCACTTCCGAGCACTTTGTCTACATCGAGAACCAGTTCTACATCAGTAGCGGCGAGGTGCTAGGAACGAAGATTGAGAATAAGATCAATGATGCCATTGTCGACCGCATCAAGCGCGCCCACGCCAACGACGAGGACTGGAGAGCATGTATCATGCTTCCGTTGATGCCCGGTTACCAGAACACTGTCGATGAGCAAGAAGGTAGCAGTGTTCGCCTCATCATGACATGCCAGTACCACAGCATTTGCCGTGGCGAAGGTTCAATCTTTGGACGCTTGCGAGCTGCTGGCATTGAGCCAGAAGATTACATCAACTTCTATGCACTCCGATCGTGGGGCGAGATTGGTCCGAACAAGATGTTGGTTACTGAGCAGCTGTACATTCACGCAAAGATTATGGTCGTTGACGATCGAGTTGCCATCATCGGGTCTGCAAACATCAACGAGCGTTCTATGCTGGGATCGCGAGACTCTGAAATTGCCGCTGTCATCCGCGATACTGAGCTACTCGATTCGTACATGGGCGGCCAGCCATACAAGGTCGGCAAATTCCCGCATACATTACGCATGCGCCTCATGCGAGAGCATCTAGGTGTTGATGTCGATTGTATCTCCGAAGAAGAGATGCTCAGCCAAATGTCTGATGCCGATAGTGTTGGCTTCCAGACTGAGTCGTCTGGACCTGGATCGCCTACAGCTCAGCGTGCAACCGAAGAGAAGCTGGAAGAGAACCACTCCAAGATGCAGGATGAGCTCATCCAAAAGGCGGAGAAGTTACACAGTTTCAATCATGACTTTGACTGGGCACAGGACCACAATCCTCATCTACAAAGTGCCAAGAAGCCATCAGCGGATCCCCGTGTCCAACACAATTCTGCACACACCAAGGATGTTCGTGGAGAGGGTGCTGACCACATGCTTGAAGCTGAAGAGACACGTCCAGTTACGACCCTAGCCCGCGACTCCTACATCGACGAGCATGGTCATGAGAAACTCGTCACTGACGTTGCTGCGGAAGGCGCTGCGGCTTTGCCACGGAAGAGCGCGACGCTCAAGACCCGGAAGCGTAGTGGCACTACGGGAACCCGGACCAGCGCCATTAGTGCACAAACTGAGGGAACTGGTTATGCTGGCCTGCCACCTCCTAAGCTACCCCGTATGGATACGTTGAAGCTAGGCTTGACACAGCTCAGTCAGCTGCCTGCTTTACCACTTCTGGACGATACCGACATTGGCGGTCCACCTGCTCTACAACGAACCGTTAGCCAAGGTTCCTCCATCATCAACCCTCTTCTCTCCGAAATGCGTCGACCCATCGTCACCGAAGACTGCATGCGTGATCCGATCAATGACACCTTCTTCCTCGACACTTGGCACCAAGTTGCAGAGAACAACACCAAGCTCTTCCGCCAGGTCTTCCGCTGCATGCCTGACAACGAGGTCAGAACATGGAAAGAGTACCAAGAGTACGCCGCCTTCTCGGAACGTTTCACCAAATCTCAAGGTGGAGACAAGAGCCAGATGCACAAACAGCAGGACGCACCAGGTACAACCGGACCGCCCGGCACCGGTCTCACAAGCAAATTCACCTCAGGTGCCGGCGCCGTCGGAAAGCAAGTCGGCGCCCTCGGCGAGAGGCTCACGGAGAAGATGACAAACAACTCCGACCGCATAAACGGCTCAGACATCAACGCAACGACGCACCACTCTAGCATGGGCGGTGTAGAACAATGGGCCGACGACCAGGAAAAACGCGTGCAATCGCAATCCCCACATCCACCCACCACCCGCGGTGGTCTGCATGTGGAAACAGCATCCGGATCAACTCTCAACGAGAAGCTAGCCCCAGAACCCGCTGACGATGCAGTCGTGTCGCCCATGAACCCTGCGCCACCGGAGAAGACATTTACCTTCCCCGCCCCACCTCCTATTCCCAACGACTATAGCTCTCATATGGATTTCGCTGCGTCGAACGGAAACGCACCACCACCAACCTCGCACTCAATGCGCGACCGCTCCCAACGCGTCACCATCTCCGAACCGCCCACCCACCCCTCCGCACTGCCCTCAAACTACGCCAACGGCAGCACGCCGCACCGCTCCAACACGAAGCGCTCCCGGCGCCGCGCGACGACGAAAAGTAGTAACAGGCAGTTCCACGCGACGGATGCGGATTCCATGCTGGATAAGGAGGATGCGAAACGGTTGTTGGAGCTGGTGCAGGGGCATATTGTGCTTTGGCCGTATGATTGGTTGGAAAGTGAGGAGAGGGGAGGTGGGTGGTTGTACAATGTTGATCAGATTGCGCCGTTGGAGATTTATAATTAAAAAAACAAGGAGAAGAAGAAGAAGAAGAAGAAGGCAGACGGTAGTAGCAATGGTGTTAGAGTTTGAAGATTGGTCTTGGAGCGTCGTCGCTGGTCTATGTTTTCTTGTTGTTGTTTTTCGTTTGCTATCTCGTTTTGTCTTGTCTTGTATTGGTGGTTGTTAGGGTTGCATACTTGGACGTTTGGGTCGGGGAGCATTACATCGTCCTTGCATACATAAATCTCCCTTCGTCCTTGATAATCTTTTCCTTTTGCGTCTTCATCGCTCTCCTCTTTTCCTTGTCCTATCGTAGAAGCGAGCTATTCTTTAGACATTTTCATACATGGTCGGGCATAGTAAAAACAAATAATACATAGATCCGGACGAATCGTCAGCGATCCTCTTCTACAACATCCGAAATACCTGAGCTGGATGACTTGGCCCAGTACGTACGGCTCATTTTCCCCAAAACGAAGCGACAGCAATAACGACGGAAACGGCTTCAGCCAGCTAGACTCTTATTTTTCTTACTTGGTGTCGCATACGAGCGTGCGATATGGCTGCAGTGTTGTCTAATTGGGCGTGCTAGCGCTGCGACAGGCCTTCTTCCCATGACGAGCTGAGCTCTGAAGTTGAAGTATATATTCGTGTATATCTGTGCTTCTTTCTTTCTTTCTTTCTTTCTATCCTCCTGCACGAGAAATACAACAAGTCGGTCTGTCTGGATTTGAAGTCTTGTCCCACCAGAATAATGGCTAGGTGATGGCGCGAATCAAGTACTACATCGAAACCACGGCATCGCCGACACGCAATACTACCATCTTTGTCGATCTCTCGACGGGAGTGGGAGAAGTAAGATTGTGATCCAAGGCGATTCAGGTACTGGGAAAACAGTCGTTGCTATATACTCAATCAAGCTTCTCGTCGACATTGCAGCATGCAACTCGCTCGAAGATGTCAACAGCGACTCGCGGTCATTTCCCAGTTCTTCCCTACAGCCGACCAAAATCTACTCCAGAATTGCAAAATTACGCTAGTCGGCCTGCAACGGTCGCTGCGCAGTACCATCAAAGATGTTTTTTCTTTCTTTCTTTTTTTCTTCGAAAGACGCGTGGGCTTCACCCGGACATGGTCATGACGCCTTTTCAAGTAGGCGAAGCAGATGGGAGGTTTGACTTGCTGATGGTCGACGAGACTTGCCGGCTCAAATCAACGCGCTAATCAACCGTTGGGGGTTACTCGATGGGAAGTTCACAGCGATCATAAAAGAGCCTTCTTCGGCAGTGACGACTTCAGTGAGATGTGGCTTGATTGGATACTGGCGAAGAGTCGACAGCAAATTTTCCTCTTGGACGCAATGCAGAACGTCCGACCGGTCGATCTTCCCGTAACAACTACTCTCAGGTCTCGTTGCTGATACGCGTGCAACAGGCCGGCGTTGTCAACTCCACACTCAAATGCGTGTCCAAGCTGGCTAAGACTCTGCGTCCTACATTCGATGGATGCTTGGTCTCTACCCTCTCTCCGTTCCGCGAGCACGACTCCGTTTCGGAGAACACGACATCTGCACCTTTGACACGGTTGGAGAGAAGCGAGATGGGATATTCCAACGTAACGCCAAAGTAGGACTTTCACGTATAATCGCTGGCTACGCTTGGGAGTAGAACACGTAAAAGGACAAAAAGGCCTTCGATATCGAGATTGCAGACATGAGACTTCGCTGGAATAGTACGCCAACGGATTGGGTTTCTTCCGATAATGTGCTGCAGGAGGTTGGATCGGTCCATGCAGCTGAGGATTACAATTTGAACTACGTTGGCGTCGTAATCGGCCTGGATGATGAAGACACACACAACCCAGCGCCTTTGCTTTTTTTTCTCTCCCAATCACCACGATACCATTTATCCTCACGGCGCTGCGACAGGGCAATAATATACGTTGTAATAGATTGGTCAAGATGACTGCTTTTTTCTATTCTTCGGCACGGTCTTTAGCAACGTTTTGTAGCATTAGCTGGAGTTTTACAGGAGCGGATTGTAGGTTATATCATGTCCAGTAAATGCCATCACACTCTATTACTCTCCGTTTTGTGCCATTTCCATCACGTGTCTGACTTACTTTATGTGGCCAAGATCACTTAAGCCAGTCTTTCGCCAGCCGCAGGAGACACAACACCATTGCGTCCTTGATTCTATGTTGGTGGGTGAAGTGGGCGTAGGGGATGATGGTAGAAGTCTGCCTTCCACGGGTAAACAGGCGAGGAAATGCTGTCTCACGACATGTACGTGGTGCCATACCTTCACCCTTTGCGCATGCAACGACTTCACAAGACCGCTACCGGCTCAAAACACAGTTTGCTAGTACCGTCCAATCGAAAACTTGTTGCAAATCTATTGCAAATTTGGGTAGTGTATCACGATTAGTATAAGAGCTATTTATACAGCGAGTTAGCTTTCTTACAGATACAAGCCTTTGGACTCTTAGTAATAGTAGACAATGTAGAGAGTCGGGCCTGCTTAACATTCGTGGTCTCCTGCTCCTTCTAGAGTGCAATCGTTCTGGCGGGTGGATGTTGTGATGAGCTAAGAGCTCTTACCACTTTATCCCGATAGCTAGGTAGTGATGGCACTCTCGGGAAAATTCAAGCCGTCGCCTTCTTTCGTTTCTGGTGTTTAGCACTTGCTACAAAATCAGAAGTTGACAGTACAGAAGGAAATTTCAGATTGTCCTTACCCATCGGTCGGTTCAAACTTCCATACTCTTTTACCTGCGCTTTCCTAGCGCACAGGAGGAGATGCTGTTTACACCGAGAGAGTAGCAAGGCTATAGTAATCAGAGTAAGAGAATGTGGATTGATAAGCCTACTTGAACAGCTCGTCTTCTTCTCTCCCCCATCCCTTTTTAACACCACTTTCGGCTTTGTTTTCCTTGACCCCTTACTTCCACATACTTCTTGAGTACCTTACAATCATTTGAGACCTGCTCAACAACTCTTTTGGTAATTTCCCCGCTTCCACTGTTCATACGGCTTCAGAATTGCTTCGTTCGCTGCCATACCCTCTTTCGAAAGCCTAGCTGCTCGAGCAAGCGTCATCACTAGCCGATCAACCTTTTTCGACGAACCGATACCAGCAGGTCGCCTGCCCTCGCATTCGATCGCCTGTTTCCCATCTCCAGCGTCCTCAAGCATCCCTCACCGTGCGTCAACCGAAGAGCCAATACACAATGGGGTTGCCTAGGTTCTGGGAGAAGGGACACAAGGACGAATTGCAAAGGTAGGGTCGGCCTCCCAATGATTCGAGTCCACCGTGACTGAAAATCTTTATTCTGAGGAAGAGGAGGGTCTACGTACGTATAACCCCCCCCCCCTTTCGTTGATTACTAACAAAGATACTACAACATAGTGGACGTTAGATGAGGGAGTGCGGGCTTTTATTTATTGCGCAGCAGTTTTTTCCCCACCTTACCAGTCAAGTGCGAGATGCGCAGGCTGATCCCGAAAGATATCTGTGCAGGTCCGTTCCACGGTTTTCACGACTCATTTTGTCGGTCTTGGTTCTGCGCTTGGTTCTCTACCACGGTTTGCATGGCTTGCCTGCGGTTCCTATCTGCGGATATCGAAGCGTCGCGCCTTTGTATCCTGAGCCCTTTCTTCTCTACTGTTCCCGGGCCCAGAGGTCGAGCAGCTTTTGGAAGAACAGCCCAGCTGGTGGCGTACTTGTCGCTTTCCAGAACCACACTATCGAGGACCCTGTCGTCATCGTCGGTCTTGCTGCGGTCGTCGGTGCATCGGATGAACCAATTTCCATGGTACCGCAGGTGGCCTGAGCCTTGGTAATATACTTTCGAGTCGTAGAGGATGCGCGATGAGGATTCGGCAGTCGTTTGCAGAAAAGCTATAAATAAATGTAGTCCAATCAGTTATATTTTCGCATCACTGTAATTCGTAGTGTTTGTTTCCGCATCTAGTTTGATCTGTACTCAATTTATAAGCAAGTAGGTTATATTCACTTCTTGATGTAGTGCTATAATACCTTTTCTTCTGAATGCTGTAGTTGTAGATATTAGTACTATAAACCTTGACTAGACACGTATTCTTTCAGTAAAGAGCTACCTAAGTCTAATTTATTCTAGAATTATAGTAAATAATAGAGTAGGTAAGATGATCTATTTAAATATCATACAGTCTTTTACTAAAGAATAGGCACTCTTATAGAAGGTAATTTTATTATCTTATTCTATAGTCACTATAATTATTACTTAATTATATCCTTTTATAAAGGTCGTTCTTAAGAATAGGTAAGTATAATAATATAATAATATAAAGTTAAGAATTGAGTACTATCCTTAGATAAAATATAAAGTCAAATATAATAAACTACAGAATTTTATTATCTAAGCTATATACTGTCAAGACGCAGCCCTGCACCACTACGCCATGCAACCAAAAAGGTACGTACGACCAGTGAACTACTGATCATAGTGCAGGATAGTATATATCGTTAGCCCGGCCTGACAGTTATATAAGTAAAAGCTAGGTTTCTCATCCACTTAGCTATATATAAGTAGTGTACAAGTAGACGAGTAGTTAGGTAGGTAACTACTAGCGAATCCCCGCTGTTGAATATTTTTGCCCTTTTTTCTAGAAGTGACTAAGGTGTCTTGGGTGGGAGGTAGCGCCCGCCTTTTGTTGCCGTAGTCCATTGCCGTCCCACTAGGGTAGCGAAGCTGTGTTGTAGCAGGTAGCTTAGACGCACCGCGAACAAAGAAAGGGCTACTTTGATCTATACAGGTCTAGATGTGCATTTTACAAGGTCAATCAATGACGTCTGCGGCTCTATGATCCTCTCATTTCGTGATTGAGCTCTGCAGACCCTTGTAGGATGTCGATCACGGCAAGGAATAGAGCTACGTTTACTATATTCAGATATCTACCTATCTGGGTACCTAGGTAGTCTAGCGCAGAGTAAACGTACGCGTCCTTTTCTTCCTTTACCCGTCGCAACGCATATAGGACAGGTATTTCTGACATTATTACCAAGGTACACAAATGGGTAGTATCAAGGAAGGACAGCTACCTAGGTAGGTGCTCAGAGTTGCCTACCTAGGTACACAAGGCAGATTCACCCTGGTTCACGCTATAGAACGTGTTGTTCACATACAGTACGTATTAGCAAACTTCTCAAAATCATTTAGGCTCTATGTCATGTAATAAGGCTCTGTTCGTCTCATGAGCGCCACCAATAGTTAACATCACCATTTATAACTCGTTCACAAGTTACCGGATAAGCAGAGGCAAGTCAGTTAAGCACATTCCAGTCGGAACGATAAGCCTCCTCGCCTATAATTTAGGCTTCCAAGGTTTACTCGAAGCATGCAAGGCTGAAGGGCAACCACTTGTAGGCTGACTTGGGACAACCTCGGCATCCCCATAAGCAATGACAACTGACATCTGATGCTTTTTTTCTCGGCAAGGCAAAAGTAGGCAAACGAGTTTCGGACGCCCATACATATAGCACGTCAGTTGCTGTGTTTTGGGAGGATCATTTGCACCGCTTTAAGCTAAATATCTGACCGAATATCGGGATAATCGATTACGACCCGTCTTTCCTGAAGCACATCGAGTTCTCTTGACAATACTGGGATTCAGCAAACGCAGACATGAACAGTGAGTATATTCTCATGCACGATGCAAGTACCGACTAATCCATTGTAGGCCAGTCTTACCACCTTGATTTGCTTGCTATGCTGTTGCTGGCGTCTCTTGTAAGTGGCCATCCCGTCATCTATAAGGGGATGATGCTCGCAGCTAGAAGCAGTGGTCAGGTGACCCAGGATGGCTCCACCGAATTATGGGCATCGGTAGTCGCTAATGTGGCTCCCCTTATGGCTCTTGTTGGAGAGCGAAACGCAAAAGAATACATGCGCGTCGCCTCATCCCGGACACAACTCTTCCTGATGGCTAGTGCACCACTTGGAATCCTATCAATTCTGGTCAGTGCAGTTAGGCTCAGTGGACCTCGCCTATTACGACGACTATTAGGCAGGGAATCTGACAGGAGGAGCGAAGCACTGGTTGAGCTTACGCCTCTCAGCGTCGAGCCCGCTACTTCCGCATACACGCCCGGAGGCGTTGAGATCGAGCCAAGTTTCAACAGAGACCGTGTCGCATTTGTCTGTGGTCATTTAAAGGAAACTAAAAACGTCAAGGAAGCGGTGGAGGCGTTCAAAAAGCTTGCCCTAGCGCGCAATGGCAAGGTCGACGCCAGCCGAGACTTCGAGGCGGTTATCGGACTAAAAGACCTTCATATGTCTCTCGAGGAGACCGCGCGGCTAGTCACCAGCATTATCACCGAAAATTCGAGCATTGATTCTGATCTGCTCATGCATGCCTCTTCCGCCAGTCTCAGCTTCCGCACTACGGGCATCAGTCCGTCTCAGACCACTCTTTCGGCGAAGACGTTATATGGCCTCCTAAAGCAAACAGCAAACACGCTTGCTGGATTGTTTTTCTGTTTTCTCATGATCGGAATACAGGTCCTCGGATATCGCCAACAGAGCCCGGCGATGAACGACACGCGACTCCAAGCCTTACTAATGGGTATTTTCGGCTATGTAGGCATAGCTTCATTCGCATTCCTGCTTCTAGCCTTGCTCCAAGGCGAAGTTCACGTCGAACCTCAGGAAGTTCCCGACATCTTGAATGATGCGGTCTGGACAATCAGCGATGCGAGACATGCTGAGCATCGCCTCATGACCATGCCAGAACAAGCCACGTTGGCAATTGCAAGCCCATCAAACTTCACAGCAGAGCACAGAAGAAAGAGAGAAGCGTTTACATCATTATTCACCATCGCATTGGTTGGATCGTATATCACTTACTACCTCGGTCTCCGTGCTGCGCCGTGGTGGGTAGGGTTTTGCCATGTTGTTTTCATTTGGCTTGCGGCAGGTTATCGTGCCACCGTCACAAAAAACATACTTGTTGCTACCGAAGGAAAACTCGGAGAGCACTGGCTAGGAATCTTCCATGACACCTTATACGATTCTTTTTTAAAGCTGACTACGCTTCTCCAACAAAGACCGAAAAAGACAGGCGGAGTGGTGAAGAAAACCCTCACTCCTTCATTCGAAAAACCCCCAACGACTCAGTCGACTCACAATGGAACCGATTGCACGTGTCTGCTAATTTCAGTCAAGCCGATTAGACAGTCTCTTCGCAACTGGTCTGCGTGCGAGGACATAATGAAGGTATCACTTGAAATGGCGAAACAAGCATGTCGCACAAAAGCCTGCAGCATTCCCTACATCGCACTCCAACCTCCAAAGTTCAACTCAGTTCCTGGGGGCAAATTCACTTCGTGGGGCGGTATCTTCCGCTTCCAGTTGATGATTTATGTGCCAGGGCTTTTTTGGACCGCGCGACGATCTGTTGACTATGTCCGCACTGAGCAAGAATTCGATATGCCAAACCTCTACCGTGACCTCTTCAAGTTACTCCACTTGTGCGCCGACTACGAGGGTGACATTACCGTTCACAGTGTGCCCGAGCTGGAAGGCCGACAGCTCTCTGATACACTCTGTGGGCCAATTTACCGTTTCAACAAGACTCAAATCCCAAGAAAAACAACGCTTGCAGATCTACTCGTACTTCTTCGCGACATCAGCTCAGTGGGACATACCAGCCCTAAGGCTTATAGTTTAGAGCAAGCTATTTTGCTCCCAACGATACAACTAGCGGCCATGTACGAAGATTCGCATGCTCGTGCCGAATCAGTTATTGGCGTGTATCAGAGCCAGCATATTGACAAGCTGCAACTCTCGGGTGGTGGGAAGTGGATAGATACACTAGACCAAGTTCTAGAACGCGAGGGTGTATGGGCAAAGTTCATGCAGCCGAAAAGCTCGACAGCGCAGACGCAGCCTCTAGGAAGAGATTCCACAAGCGGAATGTTTCAGGGTGGAGTTGGAAATAACCAAGAGTCGCAGTGGCTGCATGGTGACCGAGTTGGAGTGTCTTACGACAAAAACGTGTTGGAATTTAGATAGAGATATCCTCAGCTTGTGTACTTTACCAGGCAGGTAGCATCCAGGCAGTGTCACGCGTTACTATAACTAAGGTCTTTTGCCAGTACTTGCTTTGTGACACATTCATGTCACCTATCAGTCTTATGCGAGATTTCCATTTACTAGTACACACTGGTAAACTTAGAAGTCGAAGTGGCTGAAGTGCAGGTGGGTAAGCCACCCAGTCGGCATTATTTAGGTAGCTAAAGAGACACTTCTTTCGTTCGTGTACATGAATGAGCTTTTTTCTTCTCTTTCTACGCGCCTACTGTAAGAGCTTGTCCAAACAGCTTTCTCTTTTTGCAAACAGCGCTGCCATCAACTCGGCGATCCCTGCTACATGGATCATGAAAACCGCCATTTCCGTTGCGTGTGTAATGGCTTTAACGGTCCTCTAACCCAGTTTCTCACTCAAATCGCTCAAGAATCCACCTTACGAGCCATTACCAGCAAGAGCTTTTTATAGCAACTTAATAGCAATAGACTGATAGATCTGACCGGCTACAGCAAGCGTAATGGCCTAGCCACCAATCTGCCCAATATCTTGTATCTTGAGGCTGGGGTCGACATTCTCAAGTTTAGGAGTGAGATTCGAGACGGTGTAGCCAGCAATCATCGATAGGCCGGTAACAACAGCGACTGGGTTCTACAAGCCATACATGGCTCCTACTAAATATCTAGAATCAAGATAAACCACTAGAGATATAAAAACAAGGACGCAAAAGATGCTGGCTAAAATTTAGAGAACCATATACATTTTGATTAAAAAAGGGGAATGGATAAGAGACCGAGGTTCACTGTCGCGACGATGACGACAAATGGGAGTACGCACAAAGCGGCCATGTGCTTAACTCGCTTTTAGGTGGGGGCTTCTTCAAGGATAACTTGTGTTTTTTTGTTGTGTACCAATTTTGAGTTCGTTTTAGCTGGGGAGTGGATCGGATAGATTCAGTGGTCAGTCGGGAGGAAAGTTTCAAGAGATATCCATTCGTGTACAGGAGCAGCGGTTCATTATCCCACCCCTTTTCTGTCACATAATTCGTGTGGAGACTATACTCATGATGGTCATCATCCAAACCATCCAATGACCAACCATCTTCTGAAGTCTTCAACCACCACAACTACCTTCATTTTAATCCCCATCTCTCAATTCTTCCTCCTCAGCTTTGCCTTAGTCGCAGCCCTAACATTTTCCTTCGCTACCTTCTCATCTTCCTCCCGCGCATGTATGATCTCATCTTCCATCGCATGCGCACGACGCGTTTTGCGCGCAGGAGGCTCTGGGGTCGCTGCGGCTAAGAAGGTGGACCTCTTGGCCTTGCTTCTCCCCGGAGCTTTGGAATTGACGGCTGATGAGACTTTTTGATTTTCCTCTTCGACTTCTATCACCGTGTCGCTACGCGCAGTCTTTGCTTTACGCTTCGCAGGTACCTTGGCTTTGGGTGCTGGTGCGGGCTTACGTACGGAAGGAGTAGGCGCAGCAGTACCGACAGCAGCCTTACGGCCAGCCCTTATTCGTGGTGTGCGTGGGCCGTGTGGTGGCTTGAATCCGTATCTGTTTGTAGTAGGTGCTGGCGTAGAGGACGCGGTACTGGGTGCTGGTGTGTTGGTACGCGAACTCGAACCACCAACATTATAATCCCGGAGCATCAAGGACGTATTTTTTAGCTTATGATTCTTGCTGGCTGGGAGGGAAGTATCGGAGTAGTCATCATCAGCTTCCTTGTTCTTGTATGGCGCTTCGATGGTCTCTTGCGCGTCTTTAAAGTCGCCGTCTTCCTCTTCAAAGGCATCTTTTACGTCATCAGACTCGCTGGAACTGGACGATGGGTTCTCATCGTCTAGATCGCCATCTGTAATGACAAGACTATCCTCAATCGCAGGCGTGACGTCTACATTTCGGTCGAAGGTTTTCTTGCTCCTAGTTGCTCTGCGAGCGTTAGTGAAGACATCCCTTGGAGGCGAAGCAAGTTCTGGCAAAGGAGCAGGCTTTGTGGTGTCAATCTTCGATGCTGTGAATAAATCTTCCTCTATGTCATCCGCAGGTTCAGCCTTTTGTTTCTTCGCAGGGCGAGCAGAAAAAGCATTTATGGTATCTGGCGCTAATGCCTGAGACTTCTCTTGCTTCTTTGTCTTCGCCGGAGCAGCTTTGGGCTTTGCCACAAAATGTCTAACCATATCTAAGGTACTGCCAGTAGCACCGCTACCTTTATCCAAGGCCGACAAGTCGCTGTTGCTCCTGGGGACGGCTGGTGATTGTTCAAAAGCGTTCGTACTCGACATGAGTTTTTCCGAAGTATCCAGCTTGAACAGCTGAAGTGATATAGACAACATATCTCGCGTAGCCTTCGAAGGGCGATTTCGGTACGTCGGCGGACTAATACCTTGAAGTTCACGGGTTGATATCTTTGGTCTAGACCTTGGTGTGCTCGGGACAGTGTCAACGGGAGGAACGCGTTTGCTAGGTGTCACCGGAACTTCGATATCGATGAAGTGCTCTTCCATATCCGCATCGTTGTTTTCGTGATCAGGCTGCAGAATCTCGGCATGGCAATCGAGAATCATATCCAATTCTTTTGTAATGGGTGCTTGTCGAGATGGCCCAGAATGTTCGTTTTGTGCAAGGAGATCGAGTTTGGGAGTACTTCCAGATGGGATCTCTGCAGATGAGTCTTCGTCCATTCCTTTCACGTGAGCGGCCTCCTTCTTCAACTTGACTGCACCATTTTTGATCTTTATTGGCGATGCCGCAAGAGCGTCTTCCATCTGCACGAGTCCTTTGCTCAGCTTCTCGGCTCCGTTGGCACGTTGCTCAGTAGATGGAATCTGCCTCGCCCTCTTCCTTGGCGGGGCATCTGATTCTGTCTCTGATGCATTCTCCGTCTGCTTGGACGGTTTCGAGCGCTTATGAGAGGGGATAGGCTGAGCCTTGGGTGCTGGTATCGGCGTTGGAGAGCCTAGGGATGATGAAGAATCCAGATGCCTGGGAGAACCTGGACGTACGGTAGAGACCAGTAATTCCATCATCTCTTGATCAAATCTGGGTGATCTGTCTTCTAGTATATTGTTCTTGGGTATCTCCACTTGGGATTTGCTGTTCTCCGAGTTGAGTACAGCCATATGGTCCCCGTCGCTGGCGTTGGATAGCTCTACGTCAAAGGGGGACGAAGGCCCCGATGACCTATAGGCTGGTTGTGTGACAGGGGCATTTTCTTCAGCCTCTGATGATTCAGTGGATATGATCCCGGATACCTCATTGGCTGCTGCATCATTTTTAGAAGCAAAGGTCAGAGGCGGCAAAGCCGGGCTGTTCTCAAGTTGTTGTTCAGACGAGAGAACCACCGGCGGTGGTTGAGCTGGCACAGACACTCCTTCCTCTGTGGTCTCTGGGCTTGTTTTGACGGGATGAACAATGCAGTTACGGTACCCCGGTGGCAAAAGTTCAGAAAGACCATCGAAAGACACCTCGTCGGCCACGATCTGTAGCTGTGCTTGCCATGGCCCATCGACATCTTTCTCTACGCGTGAGAGCGCACTATGACACGTTTCGCTGCTCGAATTGTCCTCATCTAGTGCTGAAGAAACCGGCCCATCGATTTTCCCGTGTTCAGATCCGAATTTTAGTGCATTGCCAAGCGACTCGGGTTCCAGATGTGACGTAAAAGCTGGCGTTTTGGAAAGCCCCTCTACTGTTGACCGCAAAATCTCGGTCGTAGGCTTAGCATGTACCGCTAGATCGTCTTGTAGCTGATCATAAGCCTTGGGCTCGTCATCTTGGGTCTGCGGCTGATTCGATGCCTCCAAGACACTGTACGTAGCTTCGCCGTCGTCACGGCCATTGGGCGGAGGTCGTACTGCAGGCAGTTCCGATCCGATTGCTAAGTCTTTCGTCGATGCCTCAGGAGCTTCGAGGATTTGTGGAGGGGCTTGCAAGCCTGATTCATATTTGAGACGATCTTCGTGGTACTGAGAAGCCGGCGCAGGCGTAACTACTGACGCCTCAACCTCGTCGTTACCGTCTGAAGCGGGATCGGGCCCTGTCTCAGCTACCATATTATCTGAGGCATATTCTCCTTGGTTGGCCGTCGTATCAGACATCGGAAATATTTCTTTTCCTGCAGTCGCATCACCTTCTGTCTCAGGACTGATATCTGGGCGTTCAGCATCAGCAACGACCGCAACTTTGTCAAAGTTCAAGGCATCTTGGGCTTCGATATGCTGGCCACCAGCAATGGGCGAATTTGCTTTAACGTGGTTGATAGATGGGGGCAACGCGATGGTCTTGGTGACCCCGGTGATGTACGCGGTACCGTTCGCTGGTGGGAGGTCCTTGGATTCTTGAATCTTGTCTTCCGAGCAAGCGGTCGGTGAGTCCTTCTTTCGATGGAGATGTGCAGCGCCCTCATTGAGCAGATCAAGGCCTTTGTTTTGTTCGATCGGATCAGCACCACTGCTACTGGCAGCTCTAATCTTTTCCTCATTCTCGATGTCGTTATCCGACGCACCAATGTGCTGTTCATCTTCTTTCTCGGCCAACCAGTCAAAATCCTCAATCTCCTGCAAGCCTTCCTCCCAACTTTCCGTATACGAGCATTGGGCGTGGTAGTCCGGTAGGCGCACCTGGCCATCGATCCGTGTGCCGGTATGAACACTGGGCGCGTCCTTCATGTAATCTAGCTCTTCCAAGGACCAGGGTGCCACGTTTACGGTATCCGGTATCTCGTGGCTCATGCTTCCAGCTAAGAGTTTGTAACTAACCAGCTCACCGAAGAACTCAGCGCCATAAGCGAATGTAGAGGGTAGGTTCGGGTCGTGAAAAGTGGTGGGAGGTTCTTCTGGATCATATTCGAACTCAATCCCGTGAGCGAGGGAGTAGATGCGCATGGCTGTTGTATAAACAAAGTGAACCAAAATAGGCAATCGTGCAAACGGTGTTTCGTTGACCTAGATTCTTTTGGTCTTTGACGCGTCCAAAACCGGGGATTATTGCAAGTGGGAAACGCGCTCGCTTCCGCTACTCTTCCATTGTCGACCTGGCTACCGCATGCGCTGATGTCTCCGAAGTGGTGTGGAAATTTGGAGAGAGCGCCGCTGCACGTTAGTAAAGTGATTGATTGTTTTGGGCCACAAAGAGGGTCACAATGCCACCGTGCGTTATCGTGGAGCCTAGCTTGATGAACTAGAGATGCCGCTCACTTGTCAGTTTTGGTTAACAAAGTGAAGTGAGCTTTGTAAGTGACAACGCGGTCTCACGTGTCGACGTGATACGGTGTGCCCAGCCGAATAAACCCGCTCACGACAAGCGTGTCGCGTCTCAATATAAGTCACCAAAAGAGAGTTATGATCTTGTACGAATGTATTAGATTGATAAGCAATCCAGTTGCTGGTGGGTATCATGTTCAAATCCCCAGCTCCTCACCAGTCTTTCAACTCTTGCTTAGCCAAAGGTGATAATATTTGAAGAGTGAGGTGCCAGAGGAAGGGATTTTGTTCAGAAAAGGCGCACGAGTTTTGTTGTGCGCTTGAAGCTCGTCATATGGGTATCGCGTTGCTGATAGAATTGCCCGTATCCACGGGCAAAGCCAAGACGCTGATGTGGTCAGTGCTGAGGTCGCAGATGTGTACGGATAACTCACCTCTTTCCTGTATCAGTTGCGCAACAGCAGCAGAGAAGTGAAGCTGGCCAACAGAAGATCTAGGAAACATGAGCAAATGATCATGCGCAGGTAAGACAATACCTACAGCCATGCCGACCGTGACTACGAATCCGATGGTAGGTCCAATGACCTTGCAATGGCATGGGTTCTGGTTGCTATTCGCGTAAACATTATTAGCACAACGCGTAAGCATTTAAATGGCGAGTTACGTACGTTCCACACTGGATGCAGATTGGGAGGGGAACGAAGTCGCACATGTTGACGAAAGAGTGACGGGAAAGATGATGCAGGCGGCTTCGTCTGTTCAGCAAAAGGAGATGTGAGATGCGAGATGAGCTCTTGAACGTTGCCAAGTGAGGAGAAGCTGAGTGGAGAATAAAGAGGTGGAAAGGCTGAAGTTGTGATGCTTGCTGTCGCGCTAGCCTACGTCACCTCCGGCGATCGCGAATCGGAGACACGCGTCAGCCACATCGTACCTCTTCAATTCGATCCTTTGCATTCAACAATACTTGGACCTGTCTAGCCAATGCAGCTATCTACAAGATGCAATTCCAGGAACTTGTTCTCGGAGACTTCTTCTGGCCAGTAGCTGACAAGTGTCTGATCTGTACAGAGATCTGGAATAGGTAGGGATGCGGCCAGCTGGCGAGCATAGCCTGCGTGCTCGGGCTTGTTTGGTCTTGTGTCCAAGACATTTGTCGCAAACGCGCCGAAATGCCGGGCTTCGATCCTAAACTTCAGAATCTGGATACTACTTGCAGCCCAATCTAAGCCTCACGCAAGGCTGTCGAGGATTATTGTCAATCATCAGGCCTCCAACTCCTCTCGTATCAGCTCCACCTCGACAGTTCTTTGGCCCTCTGTGATCTTGCCTTTCAACCCATTATTATACTTGTCGAAACACAGCCTCCACAATCCCGGCTCGCCTTCACACTCAACAGCAACAAAACCCTCCCAACCCTCAAAGGTATACCGCTTCTCTTCACCCTCGCAAACGCGAGCGTCCCAAGGACCAGCCTGTCCCTCTTCTGCATCAACACGTAGTCCGTGGCTGAGCTGGAAAATATCGGAATCGGTATCTAGATACACCCAATTGAGCTGAGGCGGATTGTCCGAGATGGTAGATACGATGCCTTCGTACTCTTTCTTTGGGAAAGGCAAATAGTATCCAGTGAAGGAGTGATGCGCCGGTCCTTCGTACGTCGAGAGCTGGACGTACAGTCTGCCTCGGCATAGTACGACTCGACTGTTCTCGAACAACTCCTTGCGTTCTTCAGGCGTGCGCACAGTCGCTCGACAGCGCATGTGACATTTCTTGCCCTTCCAGTCGTCATCTTCGTCGGCAGTATCGTTCTTCGCGTTCTCGGTTTGACTTTGTAGGGCTAGAACGGACGTCGTGGTCAAGGGAATCGTTCCCACGAGAGCCAGGAGGCCGAATACCATCTTATCGGTCTACGAATGCCACGGAAAATACGTCAAAACGACCATGAAGGATCTGTCTTGTTATATCATGCACCTGGGTAGCATGTGGTAACAGGTGAATTGGCCATGCTACCTATCGTCAACCCCATATCATCACGCCAGAAAAAGAAAAGCTTCCAAACGCACCTCGAACACCTCGCGCAAAGCCCATGACGAAAATCAACAGGCGATCTTGACGCAGCTGCATATGAGAGGGCGAACGACCAATCACCAAGTTAGTGGGCGAATAGCTTCCGGTTCCCGCTCCACTTAGCTCCAAGATGATCGACAGATCGATAGTGGATACCGGGGCCAATGACGACCAACAAGCCTCATACGGCTGATATCTGGGAATTTTATGAGCTTCGAATCCGCTTTGGGCGAGACGCTGTTACCTTCTTGAGAAGTTGCAGTCGAAGCTACAGCATTAGCCGGCTATTATACTTGTCTCCTGCATTAGAGCTACGGGTAAGCTCGAATCGCATGCGGGATCATGGCCAATTCAGCACTCATACTCGCGAAGATCACCTCGCCGACCCGTAGATCGATGATGCAGCTGCGGCTGATGGATGCGGGCACCTCGGACATGTCCGTCTGATTCCTCGTGTGGGAAAGTTTATCAATCAACGTATGCTCGCATAGCGCTTCCAACCCTCTCACTCCAAAAACCTCCTTAGCAAAGCCGTGAGAACTGGCGTGGTCAGCACAACTCCCGCATCGCAAGAAAGCGACGATACCACAGTTAACGATACCCCCACCACAACCCCAACTCACACCACCACAGACCCCAGATAGCGAAATTGCTCCAGAATCTGAGGTCAAAATGGTGGACGACGCGACGAAAAAGTTAGGCTTTCACTTTCTCAATACTTCGAACCTGACGGTATCTAATCCACGAACAGCGTGACCGACACTGCCAACAACGCAACCGGCAACCGTGAAGGCGGCCCGGGCGACACAATCGGTAAACTAGGCAACACAGCTACATCCACCGTGTCCCCAAAGAACAAGAAGAAGTCGAAAAAAGGTGGCAACAATAATGACGAAGAAGACGAGGAGGCGAATGAAGGCTTCGGTCTTGACAACGGGTCGGACGTGAAGGGTAGTCTGAAGGTGCACATCAAGTTGGACTTGGAAGCCGATATCAAGATTTATGCGCGGATTAGGGGAGATATTGCAATTGGCATTTTGTAGAATGAGATGGCAGATATGCTTGGGAACTCTTGATTCAATCTTTTCCTGGAATCTCTGCGTGATTGGTATCAAGGAATCGATGTTACTTTGCGCATGTGTTCAAGCGTCAGAGAAAATAGAAAGAAGAATCGTTTTGGAGTATACCTTAGAGGCTGTTCCTGGTCTGCCAGCGTTGAATATAAAACCTGCGCAGCTAGTATCGCGTGTAACCTCTGCGCAGACACATCGCGTTCATCATCAGACTGAAACTTTCTCAACTTATGTCTTGCCGACTCCATACATTATTCTATGTGAGACAAAAATCGTAAGACTGATCAATAATCTTGTTATGCCACGAGTTCGCACAGTCTTAGACTCTGTCTCGTCTTGTAGTGCCTCCCAAGTATATATCTTATCTTCTCATTCAACCTACATCATGATATGAGTTCGCACATCGAAGACCAACACAAACTCTCATTATCAACTTGCTAGACGAAAGATCAGGGTATGATCCAGACCTAGACATATTTAATATCGAGGATCTACCTAACGTCCGGCTTGAGCCCGACCCACTCCCCAAGATTTCAGACGCCCAAAAGCTCTTCGATGAACTACATGCTCTGGTCCGCGACATCAAACGCAGTGTCAAGCAAGTCCATTGAGAAACAGATGAGGATATGACAAGTTTCATGCGAGAACCAAGAGGAGATTACGCACGTTGGCGGCAGCGCGTCCAACGTACTGTAGCTACGGCTGCCTACGATACGGCAGTACGACGTAGGTCGCTGTACGTAGGAGGCCTCTTATTAGCTAGCCAGTAGCTGTATCGTAGTACTGTTATATAGTTATATAGCTTAGCGTTATCAAGTCGCCTACAGGGTCTATATTCTATATGAACATTTACTCTCTATTACTATACTAGTCTCTATTAAGTATAATTTATAAGCAGCTATCATAGCTGTACTACGACTACGACTCGTACTTGAAGAATAGTTTACTATAACCGTACGTAAAATACTAGAAATTAAGCCGTACGTACCTTACAAGAGCCTTATTTAGGCCGTACTACGGTACGTTGGACGCGCTGGTTGGCGGGATCAAGGCGAAGATTAGATCTTCAGATACTTATGCCGACACAAAGAGCAGATGACGGAATACTTGTGCCGAGACCGACGGCAAGACTCTAGAAGTTCACGTCGAGACAGGAAGTTGGAGTATAGGCGACGACGCTAGGAACAATACTCAGCTGATCCCATCTCCCCACGGACCAACGATATTGTCATGAACTCGCAAGAAGGAATATCATGCACGTACGACAAATTGAAGTCTCCAATCTGCTTTAAAGGTAAGGCCGGCGGAAGTGGAAGCACGAATGAAGCATCCAGCCATACGTTAGGCCGATCAGCTGCGGAGGGATATGAAGAGATACTGAGCTCAGAAGAGAAGGAGGAGATGGACCTAGACCACCCAATCGCTACTGGTATACGCGGGTTTATTGAGCGTTCATATCACGAAATCATCCCTAAAGATCCACACAACCATGATTAATTTGGCATTGGCACGACGCATACTACGAAGCGCAGGTGATCAGTTCTGACAACGGGGACGCGGCGAATCTCGATGGCGCTGAACGCGACAGTAATAGTGGATGTTAAGATAGTAACGAGAGTAACGGGAGCGAGGGAAATAGGAAGAGTAGAAGTGAGACTCCCAATCGCACTTTCGGACCATCGGACGGCTTTAGCCATACTCTGGGGCAACTTATTTGCGCAGAGCTATAGGGAGAGAAGTTGGAAGCAGGCGGAGAGATCCTACATGTGTGTTGTACCGGCATGTTACTCATAGAGCTGTAGATGAATTCATAATTGTACGACATCCTAGCGAGGAATTCTCTCTCATATCGTTTGGTGGCGGACATGTTATATGCCCGCTCAATCTCATGGCCTGTGTGGTAGGCGTAGTTTGAGTAGAAAGCGGTAGTGCAAGAAGAAATTGCATCGCCTTTTGAAGTCGTCGCTAATGACGGCACCTCTGCGATCGTTCCGAGACGTGTTCCATGTAGAAAATATAAGACTTGATTATGGGAATGAGTCCAGTAGACCGGCAGATAGGTCAAACAGGGCCTCGGCGGAAGCAATGCTAGCAGATTTATTGTCGGCTATCCAGTCCGAACTGCATTTCATGGTGAGATGTAGATTGTAGAATCGAGGAAGTAACAAATGCACGTAGTTGCGACGATCTACCCAACCATTCCTGCCTCGGCTAGACGCGCTGGACCCTGAACGTCAGGCCGCATACCAAAAATAATGCTGAGAGTCATCCACAATGTCGTCCAACGATGCGCGGGCCGCTACCCCGCGCCTTTCCAGAATTCCAACGGTTGCTCCATCGATTATTCTGTTCACGACGAAGTTTTCACAAGCTCTCAAGGGTTCCACGGCGCGTGCAGTTTCGCGAGGCGCATGGGAGGAGAGGGAACATGGCGGGGTATGAAGAATGGTCACAACAGCAGTTGATTGCACGGATACAAGAGCTGGAGAAGCAGATTGGAGGGAATGCGCAAGGATCTGTTGAAATAGATACCTTGCCGCCTACCGACGGAACGACACCTGCGCCTACGGAACCGACAAAGCCATGGGAACTTCGCACCGCGCGCAAGGCGCCGCCGAAAGCTTTCGATGCTTCGAAGTACAGCACGCGGTTGATCGCATTAAAGTTTGCATACTTGGGGCAGAAATACAACGGCTTTGAGCATCACAAGAACAATACTACGCCGTTACCTACAGTCGAGGAAGAGGTCTGGAAGGCGCTGGTCAAGACACGGTTGATAAACCCAATACCGACGGACGGCGATGAGCGGAGATATGAGAGGATTGACAGGAAGACTTTTGCGAAATGGGATAGGGAAGGTGCCGATGTAAACTGGGACGGTTGCGACTACTCAAAATGCGGACGGACAGATCGGGGCGTTAGTGCTTTTGGACAGGTCATTGGAGTAAGAGTCAGGAGTAACAAGCCATTACCCAAGGTCTCGGAGCCTGCAAAAGACACGGAGAGAGAAAGAAAAGTGGACAACGATACACCATTGCCATCTTCAAACGACGCACAAGATACCCCGTCGAAGCCATTCAACGACCTTACGGACGAACTCCCTTATATCCAGCTTCTAAACCGCGTCCTACCTCCCGATATCCGCGTTTATGCATGGTGTCCAAACACACCAGAAGACTTCAGCGCACGCTTCTCTTGCAAAGAACGGCGGTACAAGTACTTCTTCACAAACCCTTGCTTCGCACCTGTGCCCGGCTCTTCTGGGCTGTACAAAACCAACACCAACTACAACAATTTCAAACCCACTACTACAGCAGAGGACCAAGAGACGATGCGGGAAGGCTGGCTCGACATCGAAGCAATGCGCAAAGCCTGCAAATCGCTCATCGGCCTCCACGATTTCCGCAACTTCTGCAAAATCGACGCAAGCAAACAACTCACAAACTTCCAACGACGCATCTTCCACGCCGACATAGAGGAAGTGTCTCCCTTGTCCGTACCAGGCTTCCTCTCACACCCCGCTCTCTCCGCTCCCTACATCAATGGGGAACAACCAAAACTCTACTCCTTCACCCTCCACGGCTCCGCCTTCCTCTGGCACCAAGTCCGTTCCTTGGTCGCCATCCTCTTCCTCATAGGCCAGGGTCTCGAGTCCCCGTCCCTAGTCCCCCAACTCCTCGACATAACCGCCAATTCCCAACGACCAAAATACGAAATGGCGAGTGACGCCCCTCTCGTCCTCTGGGACTGCATCTTCCCCCATGCAAACGAAGTCCGCAGCACGGCAGAGCGAGAACACGGTTACACAGACCGCCTAGAATGGGTCTACATCGGCGACGAAGGCGGCAGCGAACCGAAAGCGCGTGGAGCCGGTAAAAACGGGAATCCTACTACCATCGGTCGCGGGAAATGGGGTCGCGGCGGCGTCATCGACGATGTGTGGGAGGTGTGGCGGGGGGCTAAAATCGACGAGACGCTTTCGGCGCTATTGCTTGATAAGATTGCAGGGTTGGGACAGTCGACGTTGGATGGTGAGGCGGAGGCTGGAGAACAGAGTATTGGGATTGCGAGGGGTGGACCGAGGGTGTTTGATGGAGGGGATTTGGGGAGGGCGAAGGGGAACTATATGCCAGTTTTGCAGAGGGAGAGGCAGGAGAGTGTCGAGGTGGTGAATGAGAAGTATAGGGTTAGGAGGGGGATTCCGGATCCCACGGTGGTGAAGGACGAGGATGGGGATGAGTAGATGGAAGAAAGGCGGGGTTTACATGGGAGTAGCTGGTGTACAGACATAGTCCTGCAACATCCAGGTGCCTGATCAAGCAAGAAACACTTTATTGGGTATCATAATCTGCCGCGTTTTCTTCCATGTAACTTTCCCTTGCATATCAATCCCTATATCCCCTTGCCACGAGTTTTCGCATCTCTGTATCCCTACACTCTCACCCGCCATTCCCACGCACCTTCTTCTACCCCCGTCCTCCCTCAGGCAAAGACCTAGTCCCCAGTATTCAACTCCAAATCAATCTGCACCCCATTACTAATCGCATAATCCGCACAAGTCAGATTGTCATGAAACGGCCTCTCCCCCTGCCTCTTCAGCATAATCTCATGCACCGGTCTCCCAATCTTCGCGGCAACCATGGCTTTCAACAGCTTGATGGGGTCGCTGGGGAGGCAGGGGACTTGCGTCTTGGTGCCTAGACGGTCGTTGATGGTGACGAGGATCATGGGCTCAGAGGGCGCGGCGGGGGCAGCGGGTTTCTTCTTCTCCTTGGGCTTGCCATCGCTGGAGCGGTCACGCGTGGTGTCTCGTGGTTTGCGGTCGCGCGAGCGGGAACGGTGGCGGCGCTGGTCGCGCGAGCGGCTGGAGTCTCGTCGTCGGTCGCGTTCTCTGTCGTCGTCGCGTCTGCGATCGCGGTCAGAGTCTCGGGGTCGCCTTTCTCTGTCTCGGTCGTCACGTCTTCGGTCTGGATCGCGACGGTCGCGGTCGCCTTTGAATTTTAGGTTGCTGAAGGTCTTGGGTTTGCGGGGATCTGGCGATCGTCTGGGGGAGCGAGAACGATCGCGGTCTGTTTTCGAGGAGTCCATTGTGACTGGTGTGTATGCGAGAGGTTTGTGTGGGAGAATAGGAAGGTAGGATGGAAGTAAGGCTGTGTGAGGCAGCTCCGTGGAAAACGTGACGAGCTTATCGATAAGACACGTGCCGGGCGCGTCATCCCGTCCCCCATGCCACTTTCCACCCCCACATTCCGCCATACTCCTAATCCGCTAGCGATGCTTCTCTCTATCCGAGCACCATGTCGACGCTCATTGACCGTCTAAACTCCCCGCCGGCTCAAACGTTCCAAGTGCTACAGCCAACATCGTCCACCATCACATACACCGTCTCGACGCGTCACGTTCCCAAAACATTTCCCGCGCTCGTTGGATACTATGCAGGAATACTGTTTAGAGTGATACTAGGTATCACAGGCATACTGTCACTATGGTTAAAATTCTGCGTCACACATGAAGCTCAGTGCGACCCATACCTCACAATATGGAAAGTCGATAATGGTATGCAAGCGAAATTCGTAAAGCTTGCGGAAGCTTGCCAATGGCGATACTTGGCACCTAGCGCATTTGCCGTACTCTTCCTGGTCTTTCGCCGGAACTACACAGGTAGCTAAATCCTTGATCACCTCTTCTCGCTTATGAGCTAATGCAATCCATAGAAGAATCCCTTATCATCCTCCGGGGCCTCGGTGTCCAGACCTCGACTACATCTTCCACGTACCTCCAAACGCCCACGACGCGTTTCATACCTACTACGAGCATACAAGATGTCTTCATACACGAGGCGTTCAAGGGATTCGAGGTGAGGTTCTATCTCATGATAGTTGTGGAGGGGGAAGAAGAGGTCGTCGTTGTGTTTCCAAGGTTGCTACCGAGAAGAGGGACGCTAGAGACTGTTTGGAGGGGTGTGAGAGGCGGGTTGTGGGAAGATAGCGTCAAGGGCGCAGAGAAGGAGAAAAGGGCCGAGGGCAAAGCAGAGCAGATCTTAGAATCATAACGTGGATTATGCGCTTCCACCGTGTGTCGCAATGACTACCTGGCCAGGACCTGTCTACATCCTGAACATGCTCTGGAGGTCTATGTAAGCTTCTCCATAAAGCTGCCGTGACAACGTAGCCATACCTTCAGCTTCGCTATGTTCCTAGTTACATCACACGTCGCCGTCTACAACAGTCTTTCCAGTTCCCCTAGACTTTTCGCAACAACCTCATGTGCACCAGTCGTCTTAGTATCAATATCGTTCTCATATCCAAACCCCAATACGCCATGTATCCAAACGCAAGCCGTCCGTCTCTCCTCTCTTAGTACCGGTACCTGGTACTATAATCCTTCGGACTAACCACCAAACCCCTCCCCTTCTTCGCCCCTCGATAAACCGTCTCGATGATATCAATAAACTCCTGCTTATCCTCCAACACCCAATTCAGCTTGTTATTATTTCCCGTCCCGAAATCACACATCATGTGCTTGTTGCGGAAGAAGAACATGACGGTGCACGGGTCGTACAGCTCGTACATGGCTTTGAAGTCGGGGACTTCGTCGAGATCACACAGGTAGATGGCGCAGAAGTTCTTTACGCGGTCGGCGATCTTGTAGAGCACTTCGTCTTGCGACATGCAGTCGGGGTCGCTGTCGCGGCCGAAGCGGATCAGGACTAGCCGGTCTTCTTCGCTGAGGATGGCTTGGTCGACGTGCCAGCCTGTGCGGAGGTGGGGGAGGACTACGGAACCCATGGTGGGTGGGTGTGCGTGCGCGTGGAGGGTTGCAGGTGGGCGGCTGTGGAGGACGGGAGGTCGTCGAAGTATGCGGGGTTGACGACTCGATACGGCGCGTAGAAGTATGCTTTGCGCGATCCAACGATAGGTTCTGCGCGTTGGAGATGCGTGTGCTATCGTGTTCGTGCAAGTGTCGAAGAAATGGGTGATTGAAAGAAAGTTGCGCCAGCCCAGCTATCGCGCCCGTGATCTAGAAAGTTCGGGAGGTCCCGAGATCGCCCCACTACATAGTCTCCAATCGACTTCGACCTAAACACATCCTGTACATCTCTCGATGACTTCATCGCTGCTGATCTCGTGTGTCGTCCTCTTCGAAACACGTCTAGCTAATGCAGTTGACCGACTATCGCTCCGTCTTGCTGAACGACGGCAGCTAGATCTACCTACAGAACAGTATAAGAAAGTGCATACCTCATGCGTTGGTGTCTGGTACCACTACATCGGCGTACTAGCAGACATGCGCGTAAGACATCCAGATCATCAGTCGTCTAGCCACTTTGACGACATCTGCCACATCGACACCATCAAGCGACGCGCTCTCAGCACTACGCAAGCCACTCGGAAATGGACTGAGTAAGGTCTCTCGCTTGTTGTTACCCCGTAGATCCTCGGTTAGATAGCCAGAAACTGTCTTGCAGGATTGTCGCTTGATGAACCCGACTGCAAGACGTCCGCCTCCCGGTCGAGTTGTCTGTAAACCTCTAGCTTGTCCGTAAGGTGGGCGCACTCCATCAGTAGTATGAACTCAAAGAGGGGCGTTACCCAATCGTAGCCCACCTAGCCAGTGGTGGTACGAAGGAGGGTGTGAGGCGGAACGCCCCGCGCGGGACCGGAAGTGCCGTTGGTTCTTGACAGGGTAGGGTATGTCGACGTGTATATAGATGCAGGACACCGCTTCTATGCACATGTAGCAGCATTATCTGGAAACAGCAAGTTGTAGGCGGATCGAGGCCATACCCGCAATTCCACGATAAGATCTTACAAACAACTAGGCTCCAAGCAGAAACCAGCAGCATACAGACCTAGTTCGGGAAAGCACACCGACATCGGGATACCCCATGCAATCACTTTGAATCATTGAACACGCGTCTTGGGATGGAAGAATCGATTCTTCGAAACTGGCTGGTGTGCTTGGGCGGGTCGGTCTAGGTGCTAATCTAAATGCATGCATGTCCAGTCGATACTGCAGCGCACCTACCTCGGTGCTGCATTAGAGCGATTAGCTGAAGCGAAGTGAAGTGCTGCATCATAGGACCTAACCCTCTGGATTGATTCATTCATGATGCGTCCCCTACAAGACAGCAATGGTGGTAATAGTACAGTCTCACAGACTTTGCCAGCGATGCCACCCTGCATTGCATCACCTCGTCTCATACTTGGAGCATAGACTGCGAGAACTTCACTATGCCATGTTTGAATAGTGTTACAATCAAGACTGAGCGTACTACCAGTAGACCTGATTTCTACACGAACTGAACTACAAAGAATACCCTCCGCTACATCTGGTCAGGCACACTGCATAGAAAGAGCATTTTGCACGTTCGAAGTGCAAGGTGACATACCGTGACAACGATCTAGGACTAGAAGTACTTCCTCACCAATGTAGATGAGTTCTTCGAAGTTTTACAAGCTACACCGCTCTTTTGCCGTTGCGAACTTGGTGCATATTCCAGTGGGCAAATGCATGCGTATACTCAATCGCTCCACCTCCCAGATGATCACGCTGCAGAGATTCTCACGCGTACACGACCATCTCACGAATCAATAAGCTTCCATCGAGGCTCTCAGCAAAGCTGACTGGTCTTCTTGGTAAGCTTCGCATGTATGGAAAGGGTGCTGGAAAAAGCCGGTCAACGGTGAGGATCCATATCTGCATGCAGGCCGAAACAACATCCAAAAGACCGGCGGAACATTGCATATATCTAGGCATTAAGGGTTGTTATTTGATCCAGTGGCTGTCAAAGTAGGTGCGGAAAGTTCTTCCATAGGCTCAACTCTTACTTGGCTTCTCGCGCGTTCGGTTCAAACGAGCTACCATGGCAGCCAAGATTAGAGCGCTGTATTGCAGTAGAGAAGATCGGCGAATGATCCCTGGGAGAGATGAAGTATAGGGAATTGCTTTTGTTACTGTCAAGGTCTTCATAAGACCTCTGCCTTCTCCTCGAAAGCTCCATTCTCATCATCATCACTTCTCCTCCACTACAAGCAAACCACCACATCTAAACCAAAACCAATCCCAATAGCACATCAGGATGTCCGACTACACCGGCCCCGGAATGTACGAAATCATCCCCTAGCATGCTCAGAAAATGAGCCTCAATGTCTGGGGTGGCGCAACAACGGTTGGCACTCCTATCAAGCTATAGTGCGTTACGCACTCCCGACACCAAACATGGCCGTCGATTACTGACATGCTACTTAGTGAAAGGACCCCGAAAGCCAACAACACTCACTTTGAGATTGTATCAGCGGGAGGTTACTTCGCCAGGCCCGAGAAGGGCGATCGTGGATACCACATCATCTGCGCAAATTCCGGTCTCTACCTTTGCTTGAATGGTAAGACAGCTACATTTTCGCCCCCCACCCCCCCCCCCCCCCCCCCCTGAAAAAGAAAAGAACTACCTCCTAACGAACCTGTCCTTGCAGATCCTGCCGGCAAAATCACAGCCAAAATCCGTCCTCCCCTTGACACGGCCGTCCGCTGGAACATTGCACACGTCAGAAACGGTGCTTACGCGTAAGCTATCCTTGCGCCGCTCTCCATGATGGGAACTGATCTAACACGAGCTTTAGTATCAACAATGTTAATGGCGACAAGAAGCTGCAGCTCAACGTTCGTGGGGCTGGCAAGGAGAGTGGAACGGAGGTGATTAGCTACGCCATTACTGGGGGCGCTGAGAATGCCCAGTTCATCCTCAAGCCTGTGGTTCAGGGCTAGGGCTGTTTGGATCCGGCAGTGCGGATGATTGTGTGGGTTGAGGTTAATATTTTTGATCGAGGCAGTGTGGTGGAAGAAAGTGGGATACAGCGTGTATCGTCTGTCGCTCTCTTGTCAATTCGATTCACAATACGTGCTATACTACTTTGCCATTGTTGTGATGAGCCGTTCAATTGTCTTTGTGGAAAGTCCGATGGAAGTGTACGCCTAATGTGATTAGGGTACATCTTTCCAGCACGAATTACGGATGCATTGCACAACTTTCGTGTGCTGATCAGACAAGTTGTTCGTCTTCATTACGGCACTCCAAAAAGCATCTGTATGCTAGAACATCTTCTCATTTTCACAAGGCAAACTACAAAGTATACCTGTAAAACGGGCTCTTATCACCCATAACCAACAACTCCTGCTCGCTATACCTCGCCCGAATAGCCTCTTCCCCGTGCTCAGCAATAAGCTCATCCCTAATCCTGTTCTCCCTCGCATACGCCCACCTCAGCACAAAAGTCATAAGAATAGCGGTACAACACATGGCCAAACTAGCCGAAAAGCCAGTCGTGTACTTTGGTGCCTCGCGCGCGAGGTAGATGTTGCTTCCCATGATACCACCCATATTTCCTACAGAAATTAAGAGAGCCATGCCGACAGCTCGCTTGGAGGATGGAGCGAGGGAGTTCCCGATCCAGGAGACGAGGCAGGTGAAGGGGCAGTAGAGACCTCCGGCGACGGGGAAGAGGAAGCCATAGGTGATACCTGGGTAGGCGGGCTTCGGGATAGCTAGCTGAGCGATGAAGCCGCATATGGCGATGGAGTAGCCTGCGATGATGTAAGGAGAGCGTTTGCGTGTCAGGTCAGAGGCCCAGGCAAAGATGAGGGTGAGGATAGCGGCGAAAACATAAATCGGGATGGTCATAAGTTGGGCGTTGGCACTTGTGTAGCCGAGACCTTGAATGACGGAAGGAACGGTGGCTGTGAATCTGTGCGCAAATGTTAGAGATGGATAGTAGCACATATCGTCGCCGCCAACTTACCCATAAACTCCAACGGTATTACCCCAGAAAACAACCGTAGCGGCGTAAATCTTCCAGTCGGAAAGACCAGTCAGAATCTGCTCTTTGGTAATCTTATCGCTGTTGGTGACTTGTCCCTGTCCAGACCCGAGATCGTTCGACAAGCGAGAAACCAGCAGGTCGCGCTCCTGTTGTGTGAGGAATCTAGCAGTCTCTGGGCTATCAGGGAGAATCTTCCAGATGATGAGTGCGAGGGCCACTGGAATAAGTCCTTCAATCAAGAAGATCCATTGCCAACCTGCAAGCCCAGAGCGGCCGTCAAGTTGCTCGATACCGTAGGCGAGTAGACCACTGAAAGCACCGGCGAGCGAGGCGGCTACGTAGAAGACAGCCATGCGACGCTGGAGTTCAAAACGGCGATACCAGAGAGTAAGCAGAAACGTTGCTGCGGGAAAGAAGCCGGACTGCGACTGTAAGCATATGCTGCCGAGTTTGGATTGGCATGTTTTCCACATACCTCTGTCACACCCAAGAAGAAACGTCCGGCGAGCAGACCACCGTAGCTAGACGTTAGACCCATGAGTGTCATGACGAGACCCCAGCAAAACATTAGGATTGCCATCCAATGACTTGGGCGCATCATCTTGAGCACAATATTGCTGGGCACTTCGAGGAGTGTGTATGGAACGAAGAACAATGTAACCGCAGTGTTGTACTGGATACCGTTCATGCCAAGGTCATCTGTCATACCAGCAATCTTCGCATTACCGACTGCAATATGTCAGTGATTCGTTCTACAGATGTCCAGAGCTTGCACTTACTATTACTACGATCGATAAAAGCGACGAGGTAGAGGAGCGACAGCATCGGAACGAGCCTCATGTCCACCTTCCTCAACACGCGGGCCGCCTCTTTCTCCTCAAGATCTATATTCTGCGCTTCGAGCTCGCCACTCCCGGAGGACGTTGAGATCTTCTCCGCGACATTCTCGGTCTGCTGGTGTTCAGCGGAGAGCTTGTCGTGATCGAATGTTGTCGCCATGGCGTAACTGAAGGCGATGCGAGATAGGCGAGGAGGCAGGCAGGGCAATGCACGATCTCAACCCCATGGGGAGCTTCTACCCTTTAATGCATCTCGGTAGAATGCAAAGCCCGAACCATAAAATCACAACGGCATACCTTCTTCGGCAAGGTAACCCACTTATCATGCATGCCTTGCCTCCCCAGGCTCCCCCTCAACGCAATTGACCCTCTTGTGTGGAGACGGGTCAAACGTATCTTGGCTTCTGGGGTAGCCAGCGGCGCCTTTGCGGGGTAGTTTTGGCGGGATCAACATGCGCGGCGTCGGCACGTGCTGCGCGATCTGCATATCGTTGTGACGTATGGTTCGACCATCTGTCAAGCGGCACAGCATTAACTGGAGATGTGCAGGGGCGCATTTGCCGATCTCAGAAGCCGCAGTGTCGGTGTGCTGCATTTGTTGAAGGGCCGGTGGTGGACTTGGCGAAGTGTTGCTGGGTGGTTGGTCGGATGGGTGCCGTCGGCGATAGGCCGAGGAAAAAGAAAGTCCTGTCGGTAGCAGCGCCGCCTACGTGACCTTCGAGGGTGTAGGTAGCTGACGGACATTCAATATGCGGAACCTGTAACTCATGGTTGTCTAAATATAGCTCGCATGATATACAAGACATATCCATGACCTTTGGCTATTGGTTTGGTAGTTCAGTACGAAGTGCTGTTCGTAGTCGAGGGCTGTGGATGCCATATATTAAAGAAGTTTGCCTCGAGACGAGGTAGCTACGCTCAGAAGCAACCATAGCCGCGTTACTCAAGCCGGCGGCACCTGAGAAATTTGATGCGTTCCTGTTTTCGACGTCTCTAATCGTGCTCACGTTCGAGCTTACAAGTTCCATGTTGATACATCCCCAAATTACATGAGGCTGCACAGATCAGCTTGAGTTTTGGCACCATCCTTGGTCGTCGTCTTTGCACACGTCTTTGCGACATCCTCCAAGACCTGCCTACATAGCTCCCCTGTCAGCGCACTACACTCAGCGTAGTGATCGCATAGCATTCTCTGGGCAGTTTGCAGTCCCTCATGCGGCATGACGCTCGCGCCCTTGCCCTTCTTATCCGGACCATGCTCCGCTAACGTCCATTGTCTCCTCAAATCTCTCTTCAGACCAAGAACCATTACAGGCAAGTTCTCGTCGTAGTTGAAGTGTTTGTTCACTATGGGCAGCCATGTCGATGAAAGAGAGTCGAGCGATGGGCGCGAGGAGATGTCGTAGCAGAGTATCACGAAATGTGGGTGTAGAAGCGTATAATTCTGAGGTGAGGCCGTGTCAAAGAACTGCAGCCTGTATGGACGGCCATAGAGGGCAATATCGAAAGCATATGGTTGGTTGATGTCGCGCAGCTTGGGAAGTTCGTACGGTGGGAGGTCATCGTTCTGAGGTTGAACGCCAAGTGACAGGCGACTTTTTATCGTCAGCAGATGTAACAGCACCTCAATCGGCATGCATCCGTCGCCCCCGTGTTGCGCGCAATGAACGAGGTACTCACGACAAGAACGTCGACTTCCCGACTCCAGAGTCGCCTAGCAGCAGGACGGTGATGTCCGGAGGCAGTGAACTGTATTCCATCGCGACTTCAGACTGCCTCGCAAGCGCAATCCGGAATCAGGGCGGCTTCATGTTTGCTTCTGAGAGAGTCGTGAATAGTGACGACCATACCTGGGCGCGGAGATAGGCGTTAGCTGCACAAGATCTTGGCACCCGGAACGGAACGAACGATTCCAAGGCTGCGTTCTTCCAGAACTCGCTGCTTCCACACTTCTCCATCCGCGACATGTTCATCGACATGGTTTGGCTCATTCAGCCTACTGTGAGAATATTCCGCCAGCCGGCAGACTTTACGGGCGCCTCTTTGCGCGAGTCTGATGCGCGCTGGATGCAGGTCCGGCACCCGGGGCACTCCTGTTGTTGCACGACGTTTCGAAGCTATAGCAGTTGTCCTGCTATGCCATCGTCCTACTGTGGGGAAAAGCCTTATGCATCATAAACCTGACAGCCTCGGTGATGCTTATCTGCATGACCACTCACACGACTCTGCAGCCACATTCGCCGGTGCCTTGCTAACCCACGTTCAGCGGTCTTGGCAACGCCTTCGACACCATGAACCAGGAGTCTGGATCCTTTAGAGCATTTCCCATCCTGCTTGCCGTCCACCAACATGATCCTTTGCGTTAGACACGAATCCATGTGGCCATAGCAGAAGATAACACTTCGGACCTGCTTAGAATCGTAGAGCAGGTACGCCAGCCAAGTACGCTTGCTGTCTTGGAGTCTTGGAAACGTCATCCCCGATTACCGGATCAGGAAGCTGGAAGCAAGGCTCTTGTCTAAGAGGCTGACAATAGAGAATACCAAGCAATCGACTTTGAATAAATAACAACAGCATGGCGACAGTCTGTGGCTGCACGACTTGCAACTTTTACTCGTCGCAGCATCATTATCGCGGCCTGCCATGAAGGTCTCCAGTCTCCTCGGTCTGCTTCCCGGCGCCGTCCTTGCGTCCGATGTCCTGAGCGTTGCATTCTACGCCAAGGAGAAGAACGAGCTGTACGACTTCATCTCGGCCAACAGCGAAATCGACTATGGCTGCCGTCCTGTTGTCATGGCTGCTGGTGGTGAGCACAAGCTGCACGCTGTCATCTCAGAGGACCATCTCGACCATTTCAAGCGAAGCCTGGACCCTGAGCTGGTTCGCGTTGAGCTTCTGCACAACATGAACAAGCGACAAACCGCAACTGCACCCATCGGCAAGGGCGATCGCTTCGAGGGTGGTAAGGTCGCACCCCGCGGTCTCGGTACCAGGAAGCCCAGCGAGTACGCTCAGCTCCAGAGTGCAGGTGTCTTCAACATAGATGAAGTCTACACCGCCATGAAAGGTCTGGAGAAGGAGTACGGCATGTCCATCTTCACAACCCCGGAAAAGACCTTCGAGGGCAGGTCCATTATCGGTGGCGTTGCCAACAAGGCGGAGAAGATCAAGAAAGACAAGCAATACATTTACTTCACCTCCGGTACGTTTTCCACCACTTCCATCCTTTCACCAGGCTCAACTAAATCTCCAAATAGGAATCCACGCACGTGAGCGCGGTGGACCTGACAACCTGATCTACTTCGTCTCAGACTTGCTGTACGCCAACGAGCATCGCATCGGTCTGACCTACGGCAACAAGAAGTACACCAACAGCCAAGTCAAGAAGGCTCTCGGTGCGGGAATCGTCTTCATTCCTATGCTAAACCCCGACGGCGTAAACCACGACCAAACAAACAGCAACCTCTGGCGCAAAAACCGCAACCCCGCCTCTTCCACGCCCGGCGTCCCTCTCAGTGTCGGCGTAGATCTCAACAGGAACTTCGACTTCCTCTGGAACTTCACCGAGAAGTTTGACCCTTCCGTCGCCCCAGCTTCAAAGAACCCCACTTCCCAGGCTTTCTACGGAACCGCACCTTTCTCCGAGCCTGAGGCGAGAGACATGGCCTGGGTATACGACCAGTATCCCAACATTCACTGGTACATTGACGTCCACTCTGCTGCTGGAACTCTGCTGTACTCATGGGGTGACGACGTCGACCAATCCCACGATCCCAAGCAAAACCTGTTCAACCCAGCTTACGACGGCAAGCGCGGTATCGTCGAAGACACACTGTACGGGGAGTACATCGACCAAGAGGACTGGGACAACATCCGCATCGCCGCCAACCGCACCACCGATGCCATGATCTCTGTTGGTGGCCGCGAATACGTTTCCCAACAAGCCGTTGGGCTGTACCCTACTTCCGGTGCCACCGATGACTGGTCTTTCAGCCGCTGGCACAAGAACAAGAAGCTCACAAAGGTCTACGGGTACACCATGGAGTTTGGTTACCCGACCAACTTCTACCCCACAAGCGAGGAGTACATTCAAAACATCATTGACACCAATGCTGGGTTCATGGAATTTATCCTCACTGCTGATGAGATTGGCCTCAAGGCTTAGATCTGTAATGATAGTAGGTAGGCCCGTGGTGTGAGCATGTAGAGGTGACGATTTCATGAGAAACGAGAGACGATGTGTTGCAGTTATAGTATTAGGAGACACCATTACTTACTAGTCATTAATTGAAACGCTGGTGAAGCACGCCTTGAGAGGTATCATCGTACAAGAAACACCATAACTGAGAGAATCCGCTCAAACACCTTTGCAACGAACCCATTCCGCGAAAGCTTCGTCTAGAAGCCACGCCTATCATATGTAGCTACCGTCTAACAACCATCCTTCCTTCGACTTGGTGTTTGTCGACGAAAGAGGCTGCGTCTGTCGCGTGTTTGTACTGCGGTTGCTGAGCGCTGAGACATCCGAGGCCAAGCGCGAGTGCGTTGGTCTGGAAGCTCTCGTAGACGCAATAGGCTGATTCAAGACCGGATCACGATATACCAAAGGCGAGTTCCGGCCAACCGTTTCTAGACTCTCAGTGTCGCGCTGGCGTGTAAACACGATGCCCTGTCCTCCATCTTCATCTCCGCCTTCTCGAATATGACCGTAGTCATCTCCCGCATCTCGCACATCCACCGCCTCACCACTCCCCATCATCGCCCTCTCCTTCAACCTAACCAACTCATCCCTCTTCTTCATCCCTTCAACCATCATCTCCGACCCCAACGTCCTCCACGTCAATCCCAACCTAAACGGCCTTCGCCCCGCCTCCCGCAGCGACTCAAACCAATCTTTATGCTCTGTATACGCTAACTGCCTATCCCATTTTTTCTGCGCCGGCGGCGCCCGGGGCAGATCCGCAACATGCTCGAACAGCATATGCTGCGTCGACGTCTTAACATCCAGCCTGTCCAGAATACTCGCCTGGATATCTCCGTCGAAACACAGCCACGTCATCGTCGGCGGGGACGACGGAACCCGGAATCCGAGCGCTGAACCGCCTAGCACGAAGACGGAGGGGAGGTATCCGACTTCGAGGCAGCCTGGGGGTGATTCGTCACCTAGTGGGGTGGGTGTGGACGAGAGTGGGTCGGGGCCTAGGAGGTAGTTTACGTAGCCGTGGTGTTGGCGGGTGAGCAGGGAGCGGAAGTCGGGGATGGAGATGAATGAGGCGGCGTAATGGTAGATTACTATGTCGGTTTCGAATTTGTGGTATTGAAGTTGTTTCAGCTTTATTCCTCTGGGACCGTAGAGACCTCGCGGTAGTTTTGGGGGTTTGGGGGTGAGAGCCTGGATCTTGGGAGTGTTGATCGTGGGAGTGTTGAGCTTGTCGGATCTTTTGGCCTGGTGGCTTTCACCATCTTCGGCTGAATGACCTCGCTTTTTTCTTCTCTTTAGTTTTGTGATGGCTTTTGGCGTCATGGATGACGTTTAGTGACCGTTTTATGCAAGGTAGAGATGAGTTGATAGTTGTATGATGGGAGGAGTCATCACCATGGAGAGTTGGATCGATATATATATATATATATATGTATATATAGCGTGGACAGTTGAGTTAGCGTCACCTGGAAGGTCTAGGCAGTCTTCAGGGTCTTGTTCACCGTGAGGGTGAAAAAGCCGAAAGAGAACGTCGAGAAAGCAGGGAAGGTGGTGGTGATCTCAGGAGAAGTAGCTCTTTCTGTTGCTGGTAGTTGCCAAATTATCGAGAGGGGACATGTCGATACGCTGGATACATATACTGGTCTCTGCGTTGCTTGCATCCTGCAGGCTTAGTGGTAGGTGCCTTACTTCGCCGCAGCGTATTCGTCTCTGATCTGCAGAATTGAACGTGTCGTGGTTGAGTAGAGGCTGTGTGTATGGGCGTGACTTCGCAACTTCCACGTTATATCGAGGTCTGCGTGTTGTCCCGACCGGGAAAGCGCAGTCAAGTGGAAGATTGAGAAGTGAAACGGTGGAGAACCCATAGTTGGAAGACCATTTGATTAGTCGCAGAACCGACAGAGTCCAGAACTGAGCACTCTATGTGAAGTGTCGCGCGTCCAGATCTTTTGCCACGCTGTCTGAACCAAGCATTCCGTGCGTAAAGACTGTTGTCGTGAGTAGGATTTGCTTCTGCGGGGTCATGTTTGTCGCACTCATGAGTGGTGCCTTGTAGTGATGTCTGGTGGCCGTAGCCTCTGATATCTGCGGAGCAAACGCAATGCTACATGCAACTTTCCCTCATGCTCTGGTGTAAGTAAGCGTTACCCTTGAGTGTTGGCTCTCCTGATGTTTCACCCGGGCAGGGCACACTTATTGGTGTCCGAAGCTTTGGCCGATATATGGTTCACTCCATAGCCAGTGAAGGTGAAGGTAGAGGTCTGGGTTGCACGAGAAAAGCGCAAGACCAAGTTTGAGCAGATGTTTCCATCGTCATTTATTCAGCTTTTCCATCTCCACTCCCGCCTTTGAACAGGAAGTCTTCGAAAATATGCGGATCACAAGGTTCTTTGGGCTGGCTGCCCTCCTTGTCACTGTCGCTGGAGAGACATGTCAAAAGTAGGCATTTTTTCCGCAGCCCAATACGTGCTATCAAGGCGTCATTGTACCACGATATCTCTTGAATTAGTTAATACGATAACTGACTTTGGCCTGTAGCTGCTCAAACAATAGCAAACTCCTGACCAATCTCACGATCCTGGCAGGGTCAGATAAGGTGTTCGTCGCCGGTAAACCACCACGACCACCGCCCCCTCCGCCACCAGCGAGGATACTACCAGCAGATGACCGAACCTGGAATAAGTGCCGGGAGAAGGGTTGTATGCTCTCGTGGGCAATGCACCATAACGACGGCGAAGCTGGACACTATTATGTTCCGCCACGCATTACTGCAGCGTCGCCGTTCCAAAGCCTGGGTGACCTTGCGAAGTGGTTCTGGTTCCGCTGGCCTGAAGCCAGCATCCAAGAGATATATTTCAACTTTAACCTGGCCTGGGGTGTCGGCAATGCACTCGAGGCACTTGGAGTTAATCCGCACGCAGACTACTACGAGGGAGGCGAGAACCGGGTCTACAGTATCGACCACAGACTGCCGCCTGATAACCCTTATTTCGATGTCCCTATTGCCGAGCAGGAGTACAAGGTCAACAACAAGAAGTACAGGGCTACCGCTGCTAGTTTTTCGTTCTCACTCAACACCAAGGACGGTGTTATCATTGGCCTGAACCGCGAAAGTCCCAAAGCGACGGGAAGGCAACAAAACCCGCCGGTTTCAGATGACCAGATGCCGGAACTTACCCAATTCTCTGACGTTGCGTGGCTGAGCTGGGTTGATATGGTCAAAAAGAAGGATGGCGATCTCAAAAACATTCAATATCTCATCTCAGCGTTGGTCGTCAACAGGGAAACCGTCTCAGTCGTATTAAGAGCATCCGCAAATAGAGGATGGGGGGTCGACGATTGGCCAGGGCAAGTGATGTCTCTCAAGAGCTGTACGCAAGATAGAGGCTGACATCGCGAAACGTCTAGGCACACGTTCGAAGATGGGTCGCCCGAGATGCATGCGATCATGGGTAAGTCCCGGTCCATTCGGGTGTCCTTCGAAGAGCCCCTGGCACTACTACAAGGCGTCTGTCATGCGTCATGACGTGCGGCGACATCTTCCCGGCTCATTTGAGGCTGTCTTTTTTTTCCATCTCAGACTGCTGTAAAGTTCTCCTGACTGACTCTTGAAAAGGTACTCCAAACATGCAAGGCTTCGCGTATATGCTAGTTCAGCACAAAGCGCAGCTGGGTAATCTGTACGTCAGCAAAATCCAAGTCTTCAGGTGTGAAACGCTGCACCGAAATCCATGCATTATCGCGCATGTATCGCAGCCAGGCACCACTCCAAAGCCTGAACCAGAGTCGGGTCCACACCACGGCGTTCCTGAGCCCATTGCAGGCGGAGTCGGACGGCGCGACGAGAACCATAACTCGGTGCGTACACACAAAATATTCGCGAAGTTGTGAGGGGATGTGGGTGTGGAAAGGAAGGAAGAATAGAAGGAACCTAGACTTGTTGGTGTCAGAGGGGTGTAACTGCCGGTCTTGGATTTGGGTGCTGGGTCGCGACTGCACCCTGAAATTTGCTTTTTGCTACTACATTGTCGATCGTCAACTCAACTCAGTCCTGTCTCTTTTTTGCTGTGGAAATGCTTGATGCAGTCAGACAGCTCGATCCACGCCACGTCTTGTAGGCAGAAGTCGATCCGTGTTGCCAGCCAATAACACGACCTCTATGCGCACCACGACGCAGCGGATCCGGCAGTCGCCTGCCCGCATGTTGTTACGAGGGGACCCGAAGACAGGGCGAGATACTTACATATAGTACAGCAAGCTCCGCTGCATGTCAGACCATGACCTGCGTCGCTCAACCAAAATGCTCGCCGTCGATTGAGCATCACCAGTCATGTCGTGCAGGGTACGCCAATTCGTCAGGCTCGGCGAGACGTCATATGCCACGGTTGCCCCGCGCTGTAGGACGAGGGCGCGCGCATGACAGCTAACGAAGGAACATCTGCCGCCGTTCCAGGCAATCAATTCGCGTCTACACAATGCGACCGTCGGGTATTAGCCGTTCCCCGAGCGAGGTGCTGGCTACGGGTCTGGCCTATGTTCGTCTCGCAGGCTCTGCAACAGCTTGAAGGCTTTTCCCTACCTCCTCGGCTTCCGTTACCCCGCTAGCGACTCAAACGACTAAGCCTGTCGTCCCATCAGCCGAGTACCTTCGCCGTATTGCGCGATCGGAACCGCGGCCGGTAGCGAACGAAACGACTTCTGGACGCCCTTGGATCTGTGTTTCCGAGGTTATACCACACCATCCATTAGCCATGAAGTCTGCGACTACAGCGCCTGCCGCTTTCCGCGCTGCGACCTCCCTTGCGCGGCTCCCCCGACGACAGACGTGCAGCTTTGCGACGCGCTGCTTAGCCTCCCAGACAGCTGCGAGATCGGCCCAGTTTTCGAGCCCGCGACGGACAACCGCAAACAGCGCCCCAACAGCAGCACCCAGCCTGTATACCCAAGTTGGACAGTACAGGATGGCGTCTCAGGCAGGAGTCAAGAAGATCAAGGTCAAGAACCCGGTGGTGGAGCTGGACGGCGATGAGATGACCAGAATCATCTGGCAGGTCATCAAAGACAAATTCATCCACCCTTACCTTGACATCGACCTCAAGTACTACGATCTTGGCCTGCCATACCGTGACGAGACCAACGACCAAGTCACGCTCGATGCCGCCGAGGCTATCAAGAAGTACTCTGTTGGTGTCAAGTGCGCGACCATCACCCCGGATGAGCAGCGCGTCAAGGAGTTCAAGCTCAAGAAGATGTGGCTGTCGCCAAACGGCACCATCCGAAACCACCTGTATGGCACACATTGGAGCAAGGAAGGAAGCATGGCTGACAGCATATTCTAGAGGAGGAACCGTTTTCCGCGCGCCCATTGTCATCCCCACCATCCCTCGTCTCGTCCCCGGCTGGAAGCAGCCCATCATCATCGGCCGTCACGCTTTCGGCGACCAATACCGTGCGAAGGACCGCGTCATCCCCGGCGAAGGTACGCTCGAGATGGTCTACACTCCCAAGGGCGGAAAGCCTGAGGTCATCAAGGTCTACGACTTCCCCGCGGAAGGTGGTGTCGCGCAGACCCAATACAACACTACCGATTCCATCTCCGGTTTCGCACATGCCTCTTTCAAGATGGCGCTGGACAAGAAGCTGCCTCTGTACATGAGCACCAAGAACACCATTCTCAAGGCATACGACGGCAAGTTCAAGGATGTCTTCCAAGCCATCTACGACAGCCAGTACAAGAAGGACTTCGAGGCCGCTAAGATCTGGTACGAGCATCGCCTGATTGACGACATGGTCGCCCAGATGATCAAGAGCGAGGGTGGCTACATTATTGCCATGAAGAGTGCGTGTCTGTCTCACACCCCACCAGACTTGACTGACATTACTAGACTACGATGGCGACGTTCAATCCGACATTGTCGCCCAAGGCTTCGGCTCCCTCGGCCTTATGACCTCCACCCTCATCACCCCTGACGGCAAAACCTTCGAAGCGGAAGCCGCGCACGGCACCGTCACCCGCCACTTCCGCGAACACCAAAAGGGCAACGAGACCTCCACCAACCCCATCGCCTCCATTTACGCCTGGACACAAGGTCTATCCAAGCGTGGTGAGCTAGACAACACCCCTGAGCTCGTCGTTTTCGCCGAGCAGCTCGAAAAGGCTTGCGTGGACACTGTGGATATCGATAAGATCATGACTAAGGATCTGGCCCTTGCGTGCGGAAAGAAGGACCGAGCGTCTTGGGTCACTACCAACGAATATCTTGATGCAGTAGAGAGGAGGTTGAAGTCAAGCTTGAAGGAGAAGCTATAGATGCATCGGAGAGTTGAATAGCTGCCACGGAATTTGGACCAATATCCAGTGGGTGACAGCATGATACCTAGCTACAACGTAGACGGAGTTCTGCTTACTCTTGGGCAGGAATCGATTGTTCTCAAAGTAAATTAGGCCTGTGCATCCCTTCGTCTGCCAGTGAGGCGCGACGTGTCTTTTTTTGGTAAGGAGCTCGTGCCATCCTGTCTCCACATGTTCCCGAAGCACGTTTCTTTTGATGAACTGGGTTTACGCTAATTTCCGACGATACCTAACTCCTCAAAAAGAACCGAGCCTCTTGCATGTCCCACAGCAGTATGCATATGCGGGACGATCTGATGTTTATTTGTTACACAGCTGGTTGCAAAATATTTGTCGCGATTGCCTTCTTGAGCTCTCTGTGGTTTGCTCGATTAAAGTATTGTTCAGTAGTCCTGTGTTAAGCGCTCCTGGTCTCTTCAGCAGTAGCTGTCCGTCTCGTCATAGACGGGATCACATGATGCAGGCGTTCACTGCTATCGATACCGAGATCATCCCGACTGCAGCAGCTATGACCCCTAGTGCAAACTCGACCTCCATACCAGCCTCTGTACCAAACGAGAGCGCTGGGTTTACAGCCACCAGTACCACTCCATTGTCGTCGCCTAAAAAGCACGGCAGTCCCTCGACTCCCGATCAAACTCCATTGCGTCAACGATTTCTGCGGGCAGTCTCTATGTCGCCTGCAATACCGTCTCGCCCATCTATGGAGGGTCGAAAAACTTCCGAGAAGGCGCGCGATAGCCCAGTCGTAGTCCGCCATACACCGATGAAGGCCAATCAACCACCGATGAAGCTCGAAGTTGGCCAGGGTGCATTCTACTTCTCCATTGAACTACCACCCAAGAAGACTACACCCAAGAAGAGCGGGATGGCAAGTAAGAATGGGACGCCCAAAGGACCAGAGACGCCCACAAGGACACGGACGCCTAGCCCGTTGAAGAATGCGAGTCCGACCAAAGAAGATGTAGCAGGTACGCCCACAAGGACGACGCGCAGCCCGCTGAAGCGTAGAGAGACAATACACCAGAGCCCTGTGCGGCCGTTATGTGGTACGCCAACGAGGATGATGATGCCCAAGCAAAATACGGGTCCGCGAACTCCTACTCCGAGAACGCCCAGTCCGCGAAAGACCCACAGCGCGGTGAAGCAGAGCCCTGCAAGGACGATTGTAGGGAGAACAAAGAGGAAGATCTTAGGTGACACACCTGGTGGCAACCGACCTGGAAGTCCGGTCAAGCAACCGATGGAACGGGACGACTCGCCTATAGATTCGGCCAAGACAACTTCACTGCCGGCAAAGAAACATCGAGTAGAACCAAAAGAGATATCCAGGAAACCTATCGCAGGACTAATCAGCCTAGAGGATACAAACCTGCTCGCGACTGCCATCACCAGCCCGCCCCCACATGAATCCACTCGGCAGGCGCCAACGGTAAAAGCCAGCCCAGAGAACATCGGACAACTCATGGCAAGCCTCATCAGCAACGGTACCAGCACCCATGACTGGCTGTCTTCTCACAACAACGACATGATCTCTCCCGTCCCGACACCCCTGCGCAAGGCCGGCGAGAAGCTCAAACTAGGGGAATCGCCCTCTTTCCTCCGCATGTCGGCCAATAGTACTGCAGCTATTACGAACGAAGACCCTGCCGCCGACATCATCAAAATTGGGCCTTTGACTCCACACGAACCTACATTGTCTGCCCTACGACAGGATGAGGATAAGTCGATTGAACGCTCGTCACCTGGACCCCGCGAAGAGGCTCCGTCATCTCCCACCGAAAATCAGACGACCAGGCTTGATCATGCTGGAAGCATATCACAAGAACCGCAATCCGCACTTCCATCGCGTCCAGCTGGTCTGGGATCTCTAGGTACCCTGAACATAACGCGCAGAGTACCAGGTCTACCACATCGCCCACTTTCCTTCCCTAAACAGAGGTCGGGTATACAGCAGAAGGAATTGCCTCAACAGGAAACTCAAGCTACAGGGTCAGAATTGGACAAGGGTTTACCAAGGTCTTTCCTGCCTGTGCCAGCGAACCAGTTGAGACGGGTATGCACCGACCCAAGTATACTTCTGAAGATGCAGAAGGATATGTTCAATTTGGGGGCGACTATGCGCCGCTCGGAAAGCGTCGTCGATCTGGACTTTTGTGGACCGCTTAACCTTAACGAGTTACCTGCCATACCAGATGGTCTCTTCGTCAGGGACCGGCAGGATATCAGAAGTCCAGGCGCGGCGGGTATACCGCAGAGCTTCAGTAGAGCCAACTCTGACAAATCGTCGCTTGGAGCAATACAAATCATCAAAGAGAGAGGCATCGAAAGATCAGTAGAGACACCAAAGGTATCTAGCGCGCCGCGTATACCCCGATTGAAGCTCAGTGGTTCAACACTAGCACAAGTGAAGGGAGATCGCCTCGCTGCAGCCAAGCGCAAGGACTTCCAGAGTACAGGCGCAGACAAACCGGTTGCTCCAGGAAGAGCTCGTCCTCGTGCAGAAAGCACGGTGTCAAGACCAGACAAGTTAAACGCGGTGGCTAGCACACCTCGTCGTAAGACTCTGGCGACGCCCGTTGAACAACCAATTCCCCTCGAGGCCACGAGTCGTAGCTCACCACACAGCCGGATACCTTCCCTCACTTCCGTCAATGCGAAAAGCACTACGCCGCCCGTTCCTCGGATCCCGCGAAAGCCTCTTCCTAGCACTACAGCCAGAAGCAGAACCGTTGCAGCACTGAAAGAGCGTCTACCAAACGTACCATCAGCTCCCATCAATCCTCGCCCTGTCCCAACCCGAAAGACACTCCGCCCATCCGCTACAGAACCATACAATCCATCCGCGGACCCGCGACCATATGAACAGAAGTTCGCTAGCGCAGGAGATATTGCCGCACGACTCGCTGCATGGCACAAGGAAGACCGGAAGAAGGCGCAAACAAACCACTCTGCAGTCCCAACTAGACCAATCAACAAATCACCCGCCAAACCACCAGCCAAGAGCCAGTCAAACGAAATGAACGAGTCCACCACACCAGAGGGCTCTCCTGACAAGACCCTCGACTCCCTCACAGGAGTATTCGCACTGCCCAAGCCCTCGTCTCCTACCAAAAACGTCAGGTCACAGCCACTCTCCACCAAATCTACTACGCCCGCGACACCCAGATCCAAACCTAGCGCACCAGCACCCAAGACCCCGATACCCAAAACCCCTGCTCTCGGCACCCGCAAGGCCGCGGTCAACGACCTCAGGCAGCCCATCACCGCCGGTGTCGGTGCGGGTGCAAAGACGCCAGTAAATCGCCGCATATCTGTTCTTGATCGCAATGCGACGCGTACACCAAGCAAAGCTATCGTCAGTAGCCTGGATGCCGCAATCGATAGGAAGATTGCGGAGGATGCGAGGAGAGGGTTGGAGTTTACGCCGGGAGGTAATAGGTTGAGGGATTTGTTGGATGCCAAGGACGGGGAGATGGACGAGTGAGATGTTGGAATGAAACAAGACGAGTGGGTATGGATATGGGATGTTTTCTTCTAAAAAGGTGTTCAGGGATGGATGATTGGTGGTGTGGGGGGCGTTATGTTGCTTTCATCACTGTATGCTTCTTTAAGTGTTATTAGCATGTAGGGCATCTATTACTGGGGTGGGTTTATGACGGGACTGTCTCAATTGATAGTGTCCCAATAGAGCGACATACATATGCAGCCATGGAGCAATAATGCTGTACACACGTCTAGGGGTTCACGTGCAGTTCGCGACACTATCATTACCACCCTGCGCAAATACATCACTCTAATGTTGTGTTTGACATTAGTACGTCCTTGGGAATCTAACATGTACAGTCTTTAACTCAAGAGGATATATTCGTTGCCTTTATTGGTGCAAAAGAGAAACACAGGACTATAGAAGAATGGCAACACGCTCGCAAGATTACAAGCCTTTGGGTCTCAAAGAAGAAGAAGAAGAAGAAAACATTTGTCACCTCGGAGAAGCCTACATCAGCTGAGACTATTCCCCTTGTCCATATCCGCTAACCTACTGTAAACGACATTATTTCCCTTCTAGCCCACTTTTTCACTCCCCCACTAATACACATAATCCTACTATACCGTTTTTTTTTTTTCTCCATCAATCTTCGTACGATCAAAGAAGTTTGCATGGATGCAGATTTCTTCGTTGTCGCTAGCTTCAGCATCGACCTTGGCGCTCAGCTGTAATTTGATCCACCCCCGAGTCGCTTGAGTCGTCGTCGCAGGATGTGAAGGAATACACTTTAGAAGGATGAGAATGTGGCTGCAGGCTGCTAGGGCTGGTTTTTTTTGGGCAACGGTCATTAGGTTTGAGCTTGGAGTAGGGCAGAAATACACTGTAGTGATGGGTTCGTCTCACGATCCTTGGTCGACAGCAATTTCATTATACGACATCTTCAGAAGCGTATGAGGAAAAATCGCATGTCGCAGCGCTGGAAAGCTGGCCGAGATGACAGATAGTACAGAAGGGAAGCATATTTCGATCTGCGCGTAGAAGAGGAAGAAGATCGATACCGGGAGCTTCCGTGTTTCTTCCGATGCGCAGTTCTCTTGATATAGTGGTTATCGAGGCAGAGAGAGCCGAATCAGTGAGCGGTAATACTTCGAGGTATTTGGGTAGGAAGTTCAGATCAATGGCAGGCCGACGAGCTGCCATGTAGGGCGGCATAGACTCGCTTCGAAGCATGTGGTTCGCCTGGGTGAGGCCGAGGTACTGGCGACTAGGATGGCGGTCCTTGAGAGAACCTTCGGAGTCTAATGGCAATTCATAGCGTGAGCAGCGTGGGCAGAATATTTTAGGCTCTTCGTCGGCGATGATGGCTTCGTAGATGCGGTTGCGTACCTTTGCATTGGAGATTAGTGTACGATGTGATTAAAGCAAATAAGTCATCCCAATCACCACCAGGCAGCGGCTGAGGGCAAAAAGCTACTGTTATGATCGACATATCAGCCATGGCGATTTTGACGTCTATGTCTATTTGTATAGACCGGTAGGACTAGACAGCTATCTGACTTGGAGAGTGTAGGCAAGAGAAAAGGATGGTTGGGAATTAGATCGCGAGTTTTGGTCGTAACCGTAGGCCACGCTAGAGCGGGTACGGACAAACGTGCAAAGCGCAGTGCAACCAAAAGGTGCTACTCTCACCTGGTAACACAGACCCACTTGTGGGGTCATCATGGCGTAGCTCTGCGTTTCTAGGTAATACCCGAACTGACTCACAACCAGTATAACCTCTCGAAGAAACCGCCTTGCAGGTAGCAGCTTCCTCTCCACCTAGCGCCCTTGTGAGTGAACACGACATGTAGGAGAAAACTGACCTATTTCCAATCATCCATCCACCAATGAACTAATTACACCACCACCACCACCACCACCACCACCCCCTCGCAATACTCATCCATCTACATGAAAACGTCCAACGCAACACTCCACCCCTACCACAAAACCCTCACCTTCTTGGCAGATATTAGCTTCCCGTTATCTCCCTGCCCACCCATCGCTTCCCCTCCATAATCAGCCATCTCAAACTCCACATGTCCCATAGAAGCATTGAACACGCCCATCTGCTCGCCCCACCTATCCCCCTTCCTATCCCCGCCGACACCAACATCCGGAAGAGCGTTTTGAACTGTTTTGATGCCCTGTGTTCTGTTTAAAAGGACGAAAACGAGACAATGTACGAGGAAAGGAAAAGAGTTAATATTCTAGCGCAAGATATGGGATGGTGTACCCATCGAAACCGTCGCGATACTAAACCATGGTTGCTAGAGCACGGTAACGAACCGACCCTGATTAGCCACTCACAACTGCTGCAATATAAATATTCCTCGCCGGCATGAGTTGGCTGTTGATGCGTCCTTGTTTCTGGCTACTAATTATTGCCCAGGTTGATGACTTGCATGCACATTAGTTATCCGTTGAACTGCGACTTGAAAATTAAAGGCTAACCTCCCAGTAGATCAACACTCAGTCCATATCCACATCCTCAGCACCGACCAAATCCCCCTTCTCATCCCTCTCCCACTCACAGGCCCCCCAATCCATCGTCTTACAAGGCATACAAGCACTTCCATCGCCCAGACTGCGACACGCATCCACCCCCAGTCCTCTCATCTTACACCTCTTGCAAACAGCAAGCTTCTTCCCCTTCTTAAGCTCATCCCTCCAGTTCTCGTCATCCATGATACGGTAGTTGATGCCATTGAAGCGCCAAAAGTCGTCGCTGGTGTACATCAGCTCTTCGACAGGAAGCTCTTCGCCGTGCATGTAAGGCGGAATGAAGGATTTTCCCGATGGGAAGGTTTCTCGCGAGACGAGGAAGTGGGCGTTTTTGCTGTAGGATTTGAGCATTGAGGCGATCTTGTAGGTGGCGGCGCGGTCGAAGAAGAGGGCGCTAAGGAGGTGAGCTTGTTCGGTTGCGTCGACAATTTCGAAGAGCCGGAAGAACGAGTGGTCCGAGAACTTGAGGTGTAGTGCAAAGTCATCTGCCAGTGTCCGCGGGAGACAGATTTCCACGAGGGAGGTGAGGGAGCGAAACGCGATGTCGGACAGTGAGCGCAAGTCGTGGCCTGAGTTTATTGAAATGGCCGAGTCGAGCATCTTGAGAGATTTGAGGGCTGGTGGAAAGCCGCTTTGCCGTAGGTAGTAGTAGAGATGTGACTCAAATCCTAGCTCAAGGTACTCTAGATCAACGAGAGAGCGTAGCTTTTCTGCGCCTTCTGGATCGGTGTCGCGTGCAGTCAGGTAGCCAACATGACCGCCGCAGTGCGTCAGCCGCTGTAGCGAACGCGCTTGCTTCTGCAGTGCGACAAGAAATTGACGTGAAGACGTGCGATATTCGGGATCCATGGACGGTTGGCATTCTGGAAAAACGTGCAATCGCTCTCCGATCGACAGCTCCTTGAGAGCTTTAGGTAAGTTCAAGACATCATCTAGGAATTGTACGCCGACATTACATTCAATCAGCGTTAAAGACTGAAGGGGGGTCGTCTTGGTTTCTGATTCGGATACCTCAATCTTTCCATCAAAGTCCAAACACGACAAAGTGATTTTACGTAGAGTGGGGTGTTTGAACATGGCAACGGCGCGGCCTAGTTTATATTTGTTGTCACCTGAACCATGCGCGTGTAGCGTCACTACGTCTCGTTAGTCAGGCTCCCTTGCATCCATACTTCAACTTACGCGACTGTAGCATCGGCAATGTAAGCGGCATCCCCGAACGTGGGTACACTGCTCCTGCAAGTAAGTTTGTGTAATCAATCCTCGAGTACCCATCAAAGTAGACATTGCCGTGTTGCCATTCCAAGTTGTTTGGACACGGGCTCTCAATATGCAGGTGGCGTAGTTTACTCATCAGGCCCAAGAAGTGGTTTAGCTCCTCTATGCCTTCGCGGTTTTCATCGTGGTATCGAATAGCCAGATCTTGGATGTAATCTATCCGCTCTTCTCGATTGTTAAACATTGTGACTAAGTATGGTTGTACGAGGTCAGTATATGTCTCACTTGCAGTTTGTACAGGGACACCCACTAGCAATGAGGCGCGCATGATCCCCCGTCAGAACTTCTAGTTTTCGCCAGATGTAGGGTTCCACGAGACCTTGGAACCGCGCACACGTCGCGGCAAGGCTACACAAGGCATCCTTGCTGTCGATCTGATCGATGATGTTCAGGAGTAGTTCATCGACAAGGCGCAAAAGTCCGCTCTCGGCTGGGCCAAGCATGGTGATTCCAGGCTCTTGACGTGCTTTCGTGAAGGCGAATCCGGAATGGCGCGTCTTGCGTTTCTTTGCTCCTGCGAAAGATATACTGGGCATTCAGATAATCAAGGATCGGTCAAAGTTGAGTAGAAGGAGTACCTGGGGTACATATGGGGTTGGTGATGTGCGTGCAGGCGGAGATAAAGTCGGAAGTGCTATTCAGCCAACGGAACCCCAGGATGATGTCAAACGCTAGTACGACCAAGGCTTAAAGCGCCACGTGAAGATGGGCGTCTGTGCGCCAGCCCGATATCGTCTTCCAAGTGCTTTGCTGTCTCTTAGCCCATCGAATGACATGGTATGAAACATTGTTTTTCCTATCACGAGTCGTGCTATATCGACTGAGGGACTACCACCAGGTGTTTTGGCGAGTGCAGCTGCCACGTCAACTCTACAGGAGTGCGCATTCACAGATCCACTTTGTAATCCTAACGATGAACACGTCCGCGGCAATGCTTAGGTAGCGGAGCCAAAAATCTTGGGCGAACATGTTTGTAATGGAAGAGAATTTTGTATTCCATTTCACGATAAGCTATTTTAACACCCCTAAGTTTTAAAATCCTGACTCCGTCGTCTTCCCCCCCCCCCCCCCCCCCCTGGCGCCCCTATCCGTCCGTCTGGTTAATCACAGCATCCTACAACTTATTAGCATGAATGCACATCACAAATCAAACATCATTAAACTCACCCTAGCAACCGCATACAGCGGCTTGACACCAGTCCAGCACTCAAACTGATGCACACCCTGTCCAACAAGCACCTCCAGCCCATTAACCGTCTTCCACCCATTATCCATCGCAAGCTGGATCAATGCAGTAACAGGAGGTTTGTACGCCATCTCCAGCAGAATCCTCTCTGAACCGGGTTCAACATCCTTGACGCTCGCCTTGCCCTTCTCGAACAACGTGCAGAGTGTTTCGCGGATGGCCACGTCGATGGGCTGATCGGCGGGAATAGTTCCGATGGCGACTTGTGGGGCACTCTCCATGGATTCAACTTCTTCCTGAGAGCTGATGACGTGTAGGTTATATTCAGCTGGGAAGGCATTCTTCAGGGTCTCCATCTTGGAGGTGTTGCGCCCGAGGAGGTAGATTGGTCCGTAGCCCATTTCCTTGAGTGCGTAAATGGCTGCGCGACTTGTGCCACCGCCTCCGATGACCAGCGCGGGACCGTTGCCGACGGCGCCGGCGTTGCGCAGGATAAGTATCATGCCTAGGTAGTCGGTGTTGCGACCGATGAGGCGAGTAACTTCTTTACCAGTGGTCTCGTCGACTGAGATCTCGGGGACGATGGTGTTGAGGGCACCGATTGCTTCGACTTCTGGGCCTAGACTGTCGAGATGGGGTACGATATCTTGCTTTAGTGGGATCGTGACACTTCCACCGCCAAAGTCTGGCGAGCGAATGATGTCTCGGATTGAGCTGGTATCCGTACTCTCGTATCGACCATAGACATGTGGAAGACCAGTCTCACGGAACAGTCTGCTGTGAAGACGTGGGCTAGGACTCTGCGAAATCGGTGAGCCGAAGATGAAGAACTTCTTCGTTGGAATCTCGCCCATCAAGGACAAACCACGGCGAATATCTGCTGCAGATAGCTGACCCGGGGCGGCAGCAGATGGCAGGAGGGGATGCGAGACAGGTGTCATGAAGCCATTGAGTATCCTGCTCAATTTTCCATGCTCACCCATATTGATAGCGATGAGGGGAACGGGATGCGCAGTGTGTGCCCAACTCTTGAACTCTGCAAGTGCAAAGTTGTCCTCGAGCGAGCTGGCGACACCAACAAGTTTGATGACGGTACCATACTGCAGCGCACGGTTGTAGTACTGCATCCATGAGCCATTCCTCCAGTTGAGCTCGCCTTTGGGATCGTGATGACTAGCAATGATTTCCGAGAACCCGCGGGTTTCCGACACCTCGCGCAAGATGTCTTCCGGCATAGTCATCTCCAGGTCTACGAACTCACAGCCAAGTCGTAATGCTATCCGGTACAGGTCCAGAGCTTCATCGTATGCCTGATCCGGGAATCTGCCGCCTTGAGCTTTTGTCCGCACTGTGAATATGACTGGTATGGATGTGACAGTCCGTAGTATTGTCAGTTGTTCAATAACAAACTCCGGTGTCGGTAGGCCTTCTTGGCTGTTAGGGTCTTCTAACAAGTCGACCCTAAGCTCAACAGCATCCGATCCAACGACTATCTCTGGCAGCGTCTGGATGTAAGACTCCAGTCGGGGCGCAGATAAGCAGACGAAGAAAGAGTGCTTCCTTTTCCTGAGTGTCTTCAAGGTGGTAGCCTTGCCAGTGATGGTGTTCAGGAAACGGGCAATCTCTCCTTGAGTTTGGGCAAGCCCACGAGATCCCGCGACTTGACTGTGGAAGCGGTAGTTGCTACACTCGGTGTACCAATCCTTCCTTCGCAGCCACACGCCCATGATATCATCTACATATGCTGGGCGTGTCTTGTCGATCTGCAGGAAGGCAACTACAGCGTTGATGTCTCGCGTGACAAGTAGCACTATACCTCCGCTCTTCTGGTAGTCGATAAGGATCTTACGGGCTTCTGGTGTTTCTACTATCCCACCACCGCACGCAAAGACATGCCCATTAGGCTTTTCTTTGACAGTTTTCTCCAGCATTTTCAGCTCCTCGCTCCGGAAGGCTTCCCAACTCTGTGTCCTGATGAGTTCAGGTATTGTCATGCCGACATGTTCCTCGAGTGCGGTGTCCAGGTCGATGAACGGGCGGTTAAGCGCACGCGCTGCCCAACCACCGGCGGTTGTCTTGCCAGCGCCGCGCATGCCGATAATGAAGATGGATTTCTGCTCAGTTCTTGATGCAGCTTTGTGCGCGTTTGGTCGAGGTGGTAGTTCTACTCCGGAAAGCTCGGTCTTGAAGATTTGATGTAAAGAGTCCCAGTATCCAGGCCATGTCTTGCCAGTACATTCCTTCTCCAGGATGAGAACGGGAGCTGGTGCTACCAATGAGAGTACGGCAAAACTCATGGCGACCCGATGGTCGTCGTAGCAGTGGATGCCAGCTTTGGGAGCTTCGAGTTCATATCCCCTTCCGTCAACCTCGATACCATCATCAAACTGCCTGCAGGTTACACCAAATTTGGCTAGCTCATCTTCCATAGCCTGAATGCGGTTGCACTCCTTGACACGTTGATTCGCAATACCATAGATGCGTGTGGTGGTCGTGCTACCATTTGACGATGCGACTGCGGCCAATACTGATGCCGTAAGGAAAGCATCGGTCATTGGCTCCATGTCGATTTCCTTTACGGCTTTCAATTCACCGCGAGGAGGGCCCGTGACGGTTGTAGAGGTCTTTGACTGTTCGACCTTGCAACCCATAGGCTTGAGGACCTCGACAGCGAATCGCGCATCACCCTGTAGAGAACCAGAACCGATGTTGGGCACCGTGCAAGTCGTGCCGGTGATGGCTGCAATGGCAAGAGGGTAAGTAGCGGAGCTAGCATCGCTTTCCACCTCGTACTCTGAGGGATTGGTGTATGGCTTGTTGGGGATGTGGTAGGTGTTGGGGTCACTTTCAGATCTCTCCACCTGCACGCCGAAGGAAGCCATCATGGCAATTGTCATGTCAATGTATGGTTGCGAGATGACTTTACCGCCAACTAAGCGCAGAGTTACTGGCTTCTTGGAGTAAGGCGCGCTCAAAAGAATGGAGGATACGTATTGCGACGAAACATTGGCTGTGAGCTCGATCTCACCGGTGAAGGAATCAGCACCGAAGCCACCGGATGCTGAGATGCGTAGCGGCAGGCTGCCCTCGTTTTCTAAATAGTCAATTTCGACGCCCATTGTGCGGAGAGATTTGACAAGGGGACCAATGGGTCGCTCCTTCATACGCGCGTTACCAGTGACTACTGTGGATGTGACGCCTTCGACGGGCTGGCAAAGCGCCGTCACGGAAGTCAAGAAACGTGCCGCGGTACCAGCGTTTCCGAGGTAGAGCTCGTTGCTCGATGCTTTCAGGTTGCCGCCATTGCCTGTGACTACTAGTTCTTTGCCATCGTTCTCCCATGCGAAGCTGGCACCCTGCATCTTTGCCAGCGCGTCCAGCATGACCTGTGTGTCGTCCGAGTGCAGCAGATTGGTGATGCGGCACGAGCCAGTTCCGAGCGCAGCAAGCACCAGCACGCGGTTCGAGATACTCTTGGATCCCGGGGGTCTGCATGTCACATCAAGATCGGAGGGGATCCCGGGATGTACGGAGATGCTCGGCGATAGAGCAATCTTGATGTCGCGATCCTCTACCGAGCTAGCCTTCTTCTCGTATGTCCTGCCAATGCCCGAAAGAAGCACAATCTTCTTAGTCTTGCCAGCATTCTTCTTGTCTACAGCCATGATCTTGACAAGCTCGTCAACGGGGCAGTGCTTGTTAGCCGAGCGCTTCCGCACAGTCTTGTCTGACAGGGATGTAGGCAGTCCGTAGCTCGCAAGGCACTTTGTCAAGCGCGCGACCGCGGAAGGGTCCAGTACGCCCAGGTACCTGGCCAACTCGGCCTCCTTTACCATTCCTATCGCAACGCACTCTCCGTGGAGGATCTGGGGTGTGAGGATAGCTTCGTAGGCGTGACCGATCGAGTGTCCGAAGTTTAGCAGATTGCGCAGTCCACCTTCGCGTTCGTCTGCCGAGACGACTTCGGCCTTGACGCGTACGGAGCCCAGGACTATGCGCTTCAGTATCGTGGCGATGTTGTCGAAGTTCTTGCGGCCGTTGACGGGCTTCTGGTCGACGGCAGCCAGAATGGCATCCGCGTTGCCCTCGAGTGTTGTGAATTCGTCCTCGTTCCAGATGGCAGCCGTCTTGACGACCTCGGCCATGCCGTTGATGACCTCCCTCTTGGGCAGCGACTCGAGGAACTGCAAGTCGATGTAGATCCTCTCCGGCTGCCAGAAGGCGCCGACCAGGTTCTTGCCCGCAGGCACGTCAATGGCCGTCTTGCCGCCTATGCTCGAGTCGACCATGGCCAGCAGCGTGGTAGGCACATTGACAAACTTGATGCCGCGCATGTACGTCGCGGCGACATAGCCGATCATGTCGCCAATGACGCCGCCGCCCAGGGCGATTATGACGGTGTCGCGCACGCATCCTTGCGACAGCAGCCAGTCCTCGACTGCTGCTTTTGTATTACGCGACTTGGATGTCTCGCCGGGCGAGATTTGGTAGGTGAGGAGGCGCGGGGGGGACGAGAGCGAAGATGCGGCCGACGCGAAGGCGCGCTCGAAGGTGGGTGTGTAGAGAGGGCCGATGTTGGTGTCGGTGATGAGGACGTACGTCGACGAGGGGACGTTGGTCAGCAGATCCTGGGCGATGTAGTTCTGCCAAATGCCGTAGTCGACGACTATCGAGTCTTTGCCTAGGATGGTCACCTTGGTAGGCTCCCCCTGCGCTCCATTGACCTTCGCCATGGTGGGCTGTCGTTGTGCGAGTCACACTTCGCACAAAGAGCAGATGTGGCCGCCCGCTGCTAGAGTGCACGAGTCGAGTGTACCAGGGAATACAACAAACTGAAACTGAGTGCAACGTTCAGCACATGATTGCCAGGAGACTTTGGGTGTGAGTCAGGCCAAGCAGTGCACTTTTTGCTGCGCTCTTTGAAATCCAAGTGCACCGCTACCGGACCTGCATGGCCTGGCATGGGTTCCCCACGTCATGCCCGGCCTATCGCTTATTCTCTTATTCACTCACCCAAACATCCAGCAGCCACTACTACGCCATCAATCTGACCCGAGTCTGCAAGTTCACATGCATCGCGCATTCAGAGGAATGCAGATGCGCGCTGAGATGCTCGTTCCGAGCCGTGTCCCACAATGGCCCAACGCGTGTCATGCGCATCGCCCCAAAGGCTGCGCAGAGCTTCACAAGTTGAGTCAACCAAGATCCTGACGAAATTGGTTGCCAGTTCGGCCGTTTTACACTAGGTGCACGCTTTGGTCTGCAGCCTTCAGGGCTGTAAGCTTGCGATGACTCAGAACAAGCAGCAGCAACACCACAGAGCTGTTCGCTAGCTACATCTTCATCTAGAAATTCTGTTCCCCGCTTTCCACATCTCCAGCGATTGATAATGTCGGCTCCAGTCAGCGTGTTGGTGACTGGCTTTGGTCTTTGTTAGCATCACCCAGTTTACTACGTCATCCCGCTAGCGCGCTCACAGCCATTCCTCCATGTTACGGTGAAGCCATCTTCGGAGATTGCACGGCGCCTGCCATCGTCCATTGCTAACCCTAATGGTCGAGCTGTCAACGTTATCGTTCCAGCTGAACCTAAACCAACGGCGTATTACAGGATATTAGCCCAAGTCCCGGTCTTGATCCAACAACGTGATTGGGAAGGCATCATCGTCTCTGGCAACGACTCTCCATGTCGATGCGGCAGTAGATATTTGGCAGGGAGCGGGACGTTGTTTTGTTCCATGTGCCAAAACTCGAGGCCGAAGAGGAGATCCAGACTGGTGTGAAGATAACATAGGAACTTATCCGGGCATTAGTGGCTGTATGGAAGCAATAGAGAGCAGCGCATACACCTTCCCCTCTTGTTCCTTGTGTCTTTGCCATTCCAACGGGTTCTGTCCAGCCGACACATGGCAGGCAGGCATCTCCACGTGGAGCTCTACCGGTCAAATGGTGCCTTGAGTCTAGGTTGGCAGTCTTGACAGCTTAGCATTGCATCTCGAGATCGTGGTGTGCCTTCCCGCGGTGAGTCCTTGGGTGCAATGACTAAGAGACGCGCCTTCCAAGACGCGCTGTCCCCGGCCCTCATCTCATCTGTCACCAGCCTCCGCCTCTGTGCATTCCTCCACCCCACATCGTCACCGTCAGCGGCGCCATACAGCTACTCATATTCAAGACGCTGGGCAACTGTGCGGCGCTTGGCCGTCTTTCGCATCCCTTTGCCCGCTCTACACGCCAGGCGTACTTCGTTCTGTGAGTGCGATGTACTTTATCACCGATGGACCCGGCTGGGCAATGACAGCGACGAACCGTCAACGCGCCTCACATTGCGCAAGATGCCATTGCGAGATTTCCATAGACAGGTCGCTATACTCGAACTTGCCGAAAGTGCTTTTGCCGTTTCGTCACTGTTTCAGGTCATTGGCAACGTGCAACGCGTAAAGGATTTCGAACTCCCATGCATGGCATATAAACCTGCCAAGGGCATAAACGTAGGCTAAGCACTTGGCGACTCGGATTTCCACATGACAAAACAACATCTGCGGAGCAAAGGAACGCAGCATTCGTATGCCATCTCTCGGACTGTGTACTCCTCACCAGGTTGATAGCCTTCTCCGGTCGAATCAAGGCTTGTTCACTCCTCAACTCCAAGACATGCGGATCCTCAGCATGTGTGCACGTGACAACGATAATCACAGAGGCCGCTTTACTGGCTGTTCTGATGCTAACAATCTATGGGCGCTATCAGTTTATACTGAGTTGAAGTAAGAGGAGTGCTTGGGCGTCATGAGCTTCGATACCACGAAGAAGCTATAGGTTATCAGCTCGGGTTGAGTACGTGTAGGCTACATCAACAGCTGCGTGGTACCAACCATTATCGCATCAAGGTTCGTGACTACCTCTTGAGCATTACGACGACGTGATGGGGCAACTCAGCAGACGCGAATTTGTTCCTACCAGGGACCTGGTTGCGTTGAAGTGATCCACGCTCAGCCTTGCCAAACTTAGTTTAGATTCCAAGAAGTCGAAGATCTTGGTCAACCATCATCATCAAAGGAAGCTTGGAAATACAGCAGCGGAAAGTCTCCAAGCATGCCAGGGCGGAAGAACGGTTATCGGCACTCGAGCGATGAGATTATGAGATGCGCTTCGGTCTTTCTGCCTGATCGATTGCCAACGGCGCGTCTCCGGACACCAGGAGCATGGCACCCCCATAATCCCTATGGAGCCGGCGCGACTTCCCCAGGTGTTCGACTTATAAAGTTCAAGACTGGCTCCAGTTCTTTTGGCACCTTCAACGACGATCGCTGCAACTCTACCTCTCTGTCGGAAGCCACTCTACACTTCGACCCACACGCAATCAAGTTGCTGTTCGTTGCTTTTGCAACATGAACAACCACAATCAAGACCCTATGGTCAATGCACCAGAGTTCAAAGACGAGAAAGGCTCTGACACATCGCCGACCCCACCCCTCACAGTTGAGGACGTCGAACAAAATGGGTCGGTGATTGATATTGATCCAGTCACCGAAGCAAAATTGTTGAGGAAGCTGGACATTCGCATAGTACCAATGATCTGCTGGATCTACTTGATGAACTTCATGGACCGAGGTGTGTACCCATTGTCCACCCTCAGATCCTGACTCACGATTTTGTAGTCAACATTGGCAATGCTCGTCTCTACGACATGGAAGCAGATCTTGGCATGGATCCCGATAGCAACCAATTCCAAATCGCAGTGTCCATTCTGTTCGTCACCTATGTTATATTCGAAACACCTTCGAACCTCATCTTGAAGCGAATGAAGCCAGCGCGGTACCTAGCCGGTCTGATGTTTCTATGGGGATTAGTCGCGACGTTCTCAGCCTTCGTCACCAATTTCGCCGGACTCGTCGCTTGTCGCCTTCTTTTGGGAACGTTTGAAGCAGGCCTGTTCCCGGGTGTCATTCTTTACTTGAGCATGTTTTATAATCGGCGCAACGTCAGTTTGAGACAAGCATGGTTCTATGGCACATCTGCACTAGCAGGTGGAGTGGGCGTAAGTACGGCCTGGTCGGATTCGATGAGTAAAACTGACAGGCGTAGGGCGTTGTGGCGTATGCCATCGGTGAGATGGACGGCGTAGCTGGTTGGAACGGATGGCGCTGGATCGTCATCATCAATGGTATTCCGACTGTCCTGACCGCCGTCGCCGTACCTTTTGTCCTCCCAAACAGTCCAGAGACAGCGAGCTTTTTGACCGAAGAAGACCGCCGGAACCTAGTCTTGCTTCGTATGAGGGAAGTCGGTCAGACAACAGCCGGTCAAGAATTACTGAAAGAAGACGTTATGAAGGGTGTAAAAGACTGGAAAGTATACGCCTATGCTGTCGCTCAATTTGTTGGGCTGGGTATGCTCTACAGTTTCTCCGTGTTCCTACCCACCATCATCAACGGCCTTGGAGGCGGATGGAACCGTCAGGTTGTTCAGGCTTTGACTATTCCTGTTTATATTGCTGGATTCATCACCTACGTGGCCGGGGCGTACTTGAGCGATAAGACGCAGAATCGAGGCCTGTTCTGCATCGCCGGGCTTGCTGTCAGCATGATTGGATACATCTTCCTCATCGCCAACAAAGTAAGTAGTCGCTGGTTTCTCAATGTGAACAGCCCGTACTAATGGCCACGTAGGGACTTGGTCTCAGCTTCGCGGGCTGCTTCATCGTCGCCCTCGGCCTGTGGGTAGCCACCGGCATCGCCTTCTCGTGGATCGGCGTCAACAACCCGCGATACGGAAAGCGAGCCTTTGCTAGCGGAATGCAAATCACCATCGGTAATATTTCAGGTGTTGTGGCGCCTTTCTTGTACGCCGCCGAGGATGCCCCCGAGTATACGGCTGGCTACGGTGCGACGATTGGTCTTCTGGCACTTGGTATCGCCATTTACATTGCGCTGCATCTTTACTTCCGGATGAAGAATCAGCGGAAACTTTCCGGTAAAGAGGATTGGAGGATGGAGGGGAAGACTGAGGAGGAGATTGCGGAGATGGGTGAGGATAATCCGAGGTATTTGTACACTATCTAGATTCGCGTTTCGACCATCATCATCATCATCCGGTTTGGACGCTGGGCTCTCTCATATGACCGAGATACTGGAATAGCTAGTAGGGATGTTCGAAATGTCTAGTACCATAGCGCAATACTTGTCTCGTCTCAACTCAGAACTGGGGTTGCATGAGACAATATTATAAGACTCATCAAAAATCATGTCCTTCCCTCGAACCTCAAGTCTTAGACATTGTCTTATCTTGTAGTACTACTCCAGTATGTATTCTGCTCTGGTAGTCACCTTGCATCACCAAACCACCACCCATCAACCACCAACACAAATCACAAACAACCCCCCCATGTCCGACAGACTAACTCGAAAAGCAAGTCGCAACCCACTCAAAAACTCCTCCGAACCCATCACCACGGCCTTCCGCGGCCAAATCTATCGCGAATACTTCGCCTACCAACCCGATACCATAGAAAGCCAAGACGAGTTCACTCTCGATACTACGCGCGCTACGAAGCGGAAAAGAACAAGATACGACGAGATGGAGTCTGTGGCGCGAAAATACGATGATGTAGAATCTCCCACCCGTCGCCCTAGTGGCGAAGACAGTTCAGCGCCAGGATACACTGTAATCCGATCAGATAGCTCTAGTTCCACACTAGCAGCTGATGAAGAGAAGAAACACTGTCCGCAAGAGAAGCCGTCTGGCGATAGTGATCAAGGCGACATGAAGGTAGCCGACGCTGCGCGACAGTCTGATAGTGGATATGAAGGCGGCGAAGAGAGTGAAGCGGATGCGAGAGAGACGTCTAGTCATACGTTGGGACGGTCGGAGGGTTCCAGTCGTACTATGGGGCGCAGTGAGGGTGGAGACTGCAATGGAGACCGTGGCGAGGATGAGGAGATGGAAGATGGAGAGTCTGATGGCGAGGGTGACTTGTTTGCGCAGAGCTATAGGGAGGGTAGCAGGAAGTAGGGAGTATGTTGACGGCGCTGCTAATATCGAGTTATGGATGCGCGCTTTCCTCATGGGCTTTGTATGCTCCGAGAGTTCATATGTCAAGTCAGACAATCGAGTAAAGCAATACTACGTTTGCTCGTCTGTGGGTGTGGTGTGAAGGCTGGTGGGCGGTGGGCGGTGGGCGAGAAGCAAAGGACAAAAACAATCAGACGCAAAGTCCTGCTCCTACTTTACCCTCCCTCGAGCCCTCATCTTAATGGCAGACCGCCTTTTGTGAGGATCAAACTCACAGAGCTCTGCAACAGGAATTAAACCTGCAGGGAATAGTAGCGACATGTTGTTGAGAGATGTACATCATGGAGCCTTATTGATAGGATGTTTAGAACCGAGTATAGATAGAGAGGAGCAAAATTTGTGCTCATGTTGCAGAAACGATAGTCATGGAACTATCGGTGCGAAGGAGTGTAAGTGAAGCCGTACACTGGGGTGTTGACTTGGAGCAGACGGAACAGCGGAGCAGTGAGAACACACATCGTTGATTGGATCATCGGAAAATCATCGCCATCCCTCTCAGTTCGACTATGGAAAGCTATCTAGTTTCAAAAACACTTGCGAACTCTGGAGATAGTCAGTGATGATGTAGAGGTTGTGGGAAATTTCGTAAGCATGCTAGGAGGTATTTATCATCTTCGCGGACGCAGGAAAGAATTTAACGCGTAGGGCGGGAGATACTTACTCATGTTGGAGTGATCACACTGAAGTTTATAGGTAGGCCTGATGGTATTCAGTAGTGTTGGAACAGCGACGACAACTGTGTAATGATCATGGTGTTTTTCCAATCCATTCTTATCACGCTTCGCCGTGTGTCTACACTCTCATCTAGGCCTCAAACCAAGGATGTAAACTCCAGACTGTACGCCAGGTCCTCCGCCGCCTCCAACTCTGCCTCCTTCAACCTATCGAAGCCAGATCTCAAATTCGCGAAGAAATCATCGACATCCATCCAGGGAGCACGGGTAACATGTGAACGAGGCCGCTTCTGAATATCCTTGGGATGTGGCAGTGACGGATCGACAGCCTGAAACAGTGATGATACAGGCTCGCCGTCCCAAGCGACACCAGAAAGCCGATCCAGCTGCATACTCGCGAGTTGCTCCATCATTGTAGCCTCTATTATATCCTTAAGCGTGTTGCGCTTCTTGAAAACGTTTCCACCAAGCTTCTCCCCACCGATGATGAAGTGGAGGATGAGGTTGTAGCGGGTCATGTGGTGGCAGCGCGAGAACGAATGTTCTGGATCTAGCGCGTAGAATCACAGTCCGCGCATGAGCTCAATGTCTTGAATAGAGGTAGCGTCGAAACCGGTGAGACATAATTGGCGGTGCTCTTATATTAGCTCAATCCTTTTCTGCGATTGTATACCATACAATTACCGAGTTGTAATTTTTGAACAACCTTTCAAGCTGCAAGTCGTGTGGAGCAGTAATGATAACAGCTCGAGATGGCTGGAAGTAGAGACTGTTGATGTGTGGCTTCTTGATGACGCTGTCGAGTACCGCTTCGAAGATCAGGTCAAGATTAGCCCTCGCGACGCTGTCGAGAGTAGCGTAGTTGAGTGTGATCAATATGGCGATTAAGGGCGATGCCGTATTACCAATTAGCGGGGCAGTAAAGGAAAGAAGGATTGAGGGTGAGGTAATTCAGTTCAGAAGTAGGAGAGACATCTGCTTCAAATCGTCGGTAAGTGTGCGCGCGCTGGCTCACCTTCACCTCGTCTTGGTGACAAACGCGGAATCTAATGAAAGAAAGTAGTAATGATAGAAAACGATGAAGTACATGTCTGTCAGTAAGTTTTCGCCGCTCAGTGTCTGGTAAGTCGCGAAAATCTTTTCTTTGACAGCCTGTTCTTGATCTTCCCCACATTTATCGAAGTCACTCGCGATGTCGTGCTTGTTTGCAGTTAAAGCGTCTACCCTGGAAGCGCGGTCTGGGAGCCGTAGAGTATGATACAAACTGGCGGTGGTGGCTAGAGGCTGTATACGATGAAGGACATATTCCGTAGTGACATTCATTGGCCCATGAACTTCAACTAGTTAGAGCTCTGACATCATAGTGTCTTCGCACCTGACTCTAGTACGTGTAGACGTCGCGGAAGCCATCCGTGATACGAAAACCTGGGAATATCACTACCACTTCCTATCGCACGAAGCCTCTAGCACACTCAATATGGTCTGCTGTTCTCCTAGGGCGACCGATTGCACTGCCTGAACACAGCCTTAGAACATGCATTCTTAAGCGTGTAGAGTCTCCCTCATAGAACCTGTTCCAGGATCAACAAAATCATCTCGACAACTACGCAACGATATAACAATTACGAACTAAAAGGACAGCACTGACGAAGAGAGCGATGACAAATAAGCCAAATATGAATGATCAGGGCTCTATGCCGATGATGAAAGAAGAACAAAGTGAACATGATCGTCACAATAAGGGTATAGCCTTCCATGGGAGCCCCATCGCTCAGTCCCTTTACTATGACGATAGCAATGGGCAATCACCGCCGCCTCCTGCCTACGCCTCTCTCCCAGAAGCAATCTCTCAGCATCGGCGACCCAAGAGAAGACATATCCGTGCCAACGATCCACTCCATCGAGCAGAAGCGGAAGCGCGATTTGTTCCTTCCGGGCGGGAAGCGTGGCACTGTCACCCAGATGGTGCTTGTGAGGACGATGACGCGCGAGCACCATCTCAAGCACTACGCAAAAGATGCGCAAGGCAACTACATCAGTACTGAACGGCCAGCGCCAGATGCGGGTCTCATGTTCGTACCTGGAAAGAATACGGATCTGGAACTTCTAGAACAAGTGAGGAAGGCTGCATCTGGTGTAGAACACAGCAATCGGTATCACATGGTACGTGTTCGACATCGTCTCTCCTGGAATGCGCACTAATATCATCCAGAATGGCTGGGCGGCTACACAGGCCGGCGGAGGGGCCTTTTGAGTGCAAGATGCCCTAGGCTAAGGCAGTATGTCCTCCGTGTGTGCGCTTTGATGAAGAAGAATGGATGTTGTCGTGTGCTGATTTGAATAGTCGGATGTGCTCGTCATGCGTCTCTGTCGTATCTTCAACGTGCACCGCATCGCAATTTCTCGACCATAAAGGTCTGTGCAACCTCTGAATTCCCTCTTCTCTTTTGCGCTGGTCGCCCGGTAGTGCCATGGCACGACTTTAGAGTGAACTGCGATACCAATTCGAAGCGACTTTCTTAAGCGAACTCGCGGAATAATCCATAACGGAGGCGTTTCTTCAAAAGGTAGCGTAGGATTCTCATTTGATGGCGGGGCACGGAAGTGGACCCCGATGGCTTTTCTTATTCAAGGGATCAGACTAGGTGGTGTGTAGGAGGCTGGAAGACATGAGTTGAACGGTGCGCAGCCGGTTGCGTTAAGCTAGTGGCAACATCCCGAGTTCCCGCCTGCAGTTCACTCCTCTTTCCCCGTACAACCACTCGCCCAGGGCCAGCGGCAGATGCAAACATCAACTCAACATCCGCTTTCCATGCATGCGCATTAACGCTCAATTACCGCCTTGGACAACTCATCTCAATCCACGTCAGGCGCGACGGTGAGCTGCTGACAACAGCTGCAGCTGTCAGCCTTGGGCATGATGACGCGCCTCGCAGGCACAGCCTCGACTCACTCGCTCCGGGCTGCTTCCGCTACCCACTGCAACACCTACGTAGGCATACCATCTCTGTGTACCTCGGAAAATACGCCATGAATGTTCCAGAGCTCTGGATGCACTGATACTCAATGTGTACATGACAGGCGGGCGGAACCCCCGCAAAAGCAATGTCTAGCTGCACTTGAGGCTGCCATTCACATCCGCTACGCACAATTGGTCCGACATGTTTCCAGGTCCAAGCATCGGCGACCCCACGCGGGACCTCCAGCAGGCTCAGGCGCAGCAGATACGATACTCCAAGATAAGCTCTGGGTCGAACTGCGAGGCGGCTGGCTGCAAACGGAAGACTGCCGTGTGCGTCAGCTGCAAGCTATACAGGTTAGGTCGGCCTTGCCTTTCTATCGCGACACTGTCAGCTTTCTTTTCTTTCCTCCTTGTTTTTTTGTCGGTGTGTATCTACACCCTCTTCGCTGTCCTCTTCTGTCCCTCGAATAGTTAACACTCTCTTCCTGCTCGGATGCGATTTCATATTCGTGTTGCTCTACAACATGACCCTTCGTCGATCTCGTCTTCTAAACCTCAAGCGGCCTAACGGATAGCGACACTGGCGTCAGCGGCTTGACCGCCTTGCAACTCGACAATGCCATTACCGTTCAATCAGGAATCATGGATCTGGTATACATGCGCTGTATGCATGATCGGAGCAAGACTGTAAGTGTGCTCTCTACGGAAGTGCCTGCGCATTGTTTCACATGCGCGAAACATTCTGGAGTTTCAAGAGCAAGGCTTAGCACGCGATGTGCTGGCGTACGAGGCTGCGGCATCCTGCGCGCATTGCTCTTGCCGCTTCACTTTCTGCTTATTTGGACCAACGGCTCGCAATACTCAAACATGTTCATTGTAATATGATAGTTCACTTGCTGACTGAATTCCATGTAGAATATCGCGGAAGATACTGTTTCGATCAGTCAAAGGTCTCCAATGCGATGACTGGACCATGGGCCTCTTCGTCATCAGCGCTTACACGGTCATGATTGTACTCGCAAATCGGTGGCTAAAGATCCAATCGAACCTTGAACCAGAGGGTTTCGAATGGAGCGCACTCACCGTGGAAGAATTGTCAAGACGAAGATTCGGAAGCAAGCTTGTGGTTGTTGTAGAGCAGATGCATATCGCCGTGATCTGGGCGTGCAAAGCATGTCTTCTGATCATGTACCATCGGATAACACGGACAGCTCTTCAGAAGGAAAACATCGCCATCAAGATTCTTGCCGTCTACACAGCGCTTGGATTCGTTGTGATAGAGGTTCTCTACTTTTCAGCCTGGTGTCGACCTTTCTCCGAGTACTATGCAGTACCGACCAGCTCCTTTCAGTGTACCGCTTTAGTGCATCATCGCATCACGAAAGCCATTTTCAATATATCCTCGGATCTGATCATGCTATGCATTGCGTTGCAAATGCTCATACGATCGCAGCTCCCGATGAAGAGGAAAATAATTCTATGCGGCATCTTTTCGCTGGGCATCTTTGTGGTCGCTGCAAGCATCATGAACAGTTACTACTCTTTCAGTAACCCGTACAAGTCAACCTGGATATATTGGTATGTTCGAGAATCGTCAACAGCCATTCTCGTCGCCAACCTGCCATTCACCTGGACGATATTAAGAGAACTCTTCGAACTCGGCAACTTTGACGAAGGGAATCCACCCCCATGGTCCTATCACTCTCCTCGTACGGCAGGAGGTCGGAAGACGGCACAATTACTACATCAACAGTCTGCAACAACGGGTGCACGTACCGGGACGAAGCGCTCGCCAAACAACACGATTGGAAGTAAAAGCATGACTCTGACCCCTTCGAACATGACCAAAGACCAGACCAAATCGCCCGCCCTGAGCGATGTCTCCGGATTCGCCGACAAAGACCTCCGCGACGAAGCCATCCAACCCCACGACTTTGCCCCAGTCTTACTACGCACCACAAACGACGACAGCACAGTCGCCATGGACCTGGAATCAGGCCACATTGAAGAAACAAACATACGGCCCGTCTCTCCCGACCACGCTCAGGAACGCGACAAGCTCATGGCAGCCCCTCCCCGCATCACCGAAGACGGCACAGGCGGCTTCTACGTCAACGACCACCCCATCGCACCACCTTCACGCGTCCATCTCGTGCTTTCCATAAACGGAGGAGGTGCGCGCGATAGCAGCACCACAGCGAGCTCGTATCGCAGACCGAGCGCTACGTCGAGTTTGATCAGTGGGTACACGGGGAGTCGGCGGGGCAGTGCATCGACGCAGGGTGCTGCGGTGGGTGGACATACGGCCGGTGGGGGGAGGAGCGCGAGGGATCGGAGGGCTAGGACGAAGTTGAATGAGTAGTTGGAGTGTGTTGTGTGTGACTTGGACGATGATGATGATGATGACGAGTGTGATATATACCCCCTTATTTATTTATTTTGGCAAGGCTAATAACAGCCCAGCGGATACCTATACTAGAACCTTTTAATATATTGTTAATACGACTGTATACATTTGATTGTGCACTACACACACACACACACACACACACACACACACACAGAATTGAAACCACTTTCACAGCAACATGTTCCTACACGAAGTAACATAATCAACAGCCAAACAGGGCACTTCTATTTATTCTTTTCCAAATCTTATCTGGACTCGAGAAAACCCACGACACAGTCCATGGATGAAACTACTCAAGTTTTCTTGCAGTGCAAAAAAGAGAACAGCTTGTCTCATCCCCCGCCCAACGCCAACCCATATGCACGTAATGCTTCATAATGCAAAGACTTTGAGGTACTTGATATACCGCTCCTCAGCAGTTTTATAAACATGAATTTGGAAAGGAAAAGGAAAAGATGCAGAGAGAGAGAGAGCAGGAATACACCAAACATCCACGTCTGTATCAGTGGGTTTCAATCAGCAACCACACAGTCAATAGAAGGGTGTGAGTATCTCTCTGTCTAGCGAACAAACAGTTAATCCGTCTTCGAACCATGTTTGCCCCATCTCTCGCACTCGTTTTGGGGGGAAGCAGGAAGTGAGCGTGGCATAGCAGCAGGACGACAGATAGCACGATGTCCCAGGAAACGGATACGCGATGAGTACAGGTACTAACTGTAGTCGAAAAGCACGCTGATGCTCTCGCCGTGGTGGACGCGTCGGATGGCCTAGGAACTTGTTAGGATGCGCTTGGCAATCTGCTGGTTTGGTTGCATCTTACCTCGGCAAATACATTTCCAACCTCGAGGACCTCCAACTTGGGGCACCTGCTCTGGTGGTCCTCTTGAGGCACCGTGTTGGTCACAATGACCTTGTCCAGGGCACTAGCGTTGATGCGCTCAATGGCATCTCCACTCAGGATACCGTGTGTAATGAGCGCAATGACCTGCGTAGCACCCTCTTTCTTCAAAAGTTTTGCCGCGCGGGTAATGGTGTTGGACGTATCTGCCAAGTCATCGACTAGGATAGTTGTGCGCTCACGGACGTCTCCGACCAGCATCATGGTCGCGTTTTGCCGGTCGTTGATCTGTGTGGGACGGCGCTCCTTGTGGATGAGGGCAAAGGGCATGCCGAGGGCGTCGGCGATGGCGGTTGCGCGCTTGGCACCTCCAGCGTCGGGGGAGACTACAACAGCTTGTTGGTAGTTCGGAATGTTGAACTGGATGTATTTACGGAGGAGATGACGGCCGTAGAGGTTGTCGACGGGGATATCGAAGAAGCCCTGGTACTGAGGGTCTAGCATCTTGTCAGCGCATTGTCTTGTACCCAGCCAAGGTCACTCATACCGTGAAGATCCATGGTGATGACGTGGTCGGCGCCAGCGCAGGTCAACAGGTCCGCGATCAAGGTGCCGGCTTGGGCAACCCATTGGCGGTATCCGACCTGGGGCTCGAAAGCGGGAGGCTTGGTGGTTGTGGGTGCGCGCGTGATACCTGGGGTCGGGGCGGCCGTGCCGTTGGCTTCCTTTCCGGCGTCGAAGTAGGCAGACTTGTCGGATTTGTCCGACTTGCCCGAGTCGACTGCCTCGGAGCGCTTGACGCCGTTCTGCTTGACCGGGCTTGTAGGATTCCCGTTGGAATAGCCGCCGTTGCGCTCATCCATCTTCATTCTGCTGAGCTGGTGGTGCAGGGCTGCCGAGCCATTTGTCATGCCAGCGCTCTCCGCCTGGCCTGGAAAGGGCGTCTGCGGTCGCGAATCGAACGTGTATGTGCCGGTCCGCGAGCGCCCCGGCACCTTGGAGAGAGGCGCGCCAGTCTTGTTGTACGGAATGTCCGACTGTCGCGAGTACGGGAAGAGCGGGAGGACGGCGGTGATGCGCTTCGCAGAGGCGGTTCGGCAGGCGGAGATGGTAATGAGAAGTCTGTCGGACGGTCAGGCACTTCGCTCAACTACACCATGAGGATGGGCCTACTCCATCAGATGGTCGTTGACTGCGCGCAACACGAACATTAGCGGGGTTCTCGACAGAGCAGATAGCACGCAGGCGCCGTGTTCGGTCCCGAGTGCGCTGCAGTACCACGACGGCTAGGGCAATGCGCCCGAGGGCTTCGTACCTTTTCCGCCGCCAGACTGGATGATGAAGACATCCTTGCCGCGCACACTCTCCTCGATCTCGACGCGCGTCTCGCCGCCCTTGAACTTGTCAAGAAGCACCTTGGCCTTGGGTATGCCGAGGTGGTTGCAGATGGTCCTGTCGCCAATTAGCCCAGCTCGGGAGCGCACTCGACGGCGACATACTCGGTGAGCTGCGGGTGAGAGCTTCCGCCCAGAACCACAATGTTCCTCATATTGGCGAGTCGAGCGGTGGAGGTGATGAAGCGGGGAGGTGGTCCGTTGCTTCGCGGCGGGCAGTATAGCAGGAAGAGATTAGCGAACGAGGGAGCGTTTGGCGGAGAAATGCCTCTTATCGATACGGCGAAAAGATTTGGTCGAGTTTAAGGTTTGCGGCCTGCTAATGGCTGGGTGGAGCAGTCAGCGCTCAGGAATTGGGCAGCATGATGGAGGTGAATGCTTCTGTCGTCACGGGCCAGAGAGGTTTTCGCTGCTTTCGGCTGCTGCAACTTTTTCTGCCGACCCCATGTCGTTTTCCCACGCCTCTCAGCCGCTGGAATGCTTCTAGAGCATGCAACGGCTGCAGTCTGCATTGCATGCCACAGGCAGCACACCGGATGCACTGACTCGGGTGCCTCGCGAGCTATACTCGCCGTCGTCGCCCGCCTACCGCGATTCACTTGTAGCGGTTGGCGGTCAGTAATTGCGCCATTCTCAGTCGCCGCTTCCGTGGACCAGAGGAAGGGTCCGCTAGCGCTTTCCGAAGTCGCTCTCTCACGTGCGCATCCTACCACCGAGGGGGAAGGCGCTTTCCGATGAGGATGCATCCTTCCCAACTCTCCAAGCCGCAGCCGGCCATACACGAAACGTGCTCCCTTTGAGACATCGCTCACCGGCTCATCCATAGCACGTGCTGGAGATACGTCATCTTGGCCGAATCAGAGTATCACAGATACGTCGCCAGACCAACACCATTCGATTCAATTACGACAGTATCCACGTGTCATCTAAAGTATTGCTGAGCAGCCGGGCATTGTTCGAATATTCATCATGGCTACGTAAAACTACATGAAAACGATTTCGCTTCGTCGGCAAGATCCTCTTCCCTATCCTTCTATCGCTGTGGTGCGAGAGCGTACCAGCTTCTTCCATCTTGGCGACACTGGGTTGGCCTCATCGGATGACTGCGCGTGGCGGCCGCCTCAGTGTTTAGCCGCTGAGACGTACCTATCCAAACACCTCCTGAGAAAGCCAACATCAAACCGACCAGCAGCGTCATGCTAGGAGCGTCCCCACGCTCTACAGCGCACCGATCTGCACCGATCCAAACATGGACGTTCAGCCCATGTCATAAATTTCTCCCCTTGACCCTTTACAACCCATTCACCTAATCCCATCCTCCCACCTCCCCACCCCACTATCCTTCCTCCCTCCCCTCCCCTCCCCTCCCTCCTCCTCCTCCCCTGGCGTAAACAACTCCGCACTCAACACCAGCACAGCAGGAACAACAGCCAGTGCATCAATCGTCCCACTCCTACCCCTCTTATTCTGATGTCTTAGATTCATCATGGCGTTTACTTCCCGCGACTTGACTATGTCTCGGCGGATCCGCGGCCATTCTTCACTGCTGCCGCCTCCGGAAGTAGGTGAGGTAGGTGAAGCGGGTGAAGATGGCGAGTTGGTCGCAGAAGCAGAAGCAGAAGAGGAGGAGCGATGGCGGAAGGGTGACAGTGACGACAGCGTGCGAGAACGTCCTCGTTGTTTTTCAGTTGCCGTGGTCAATGTGGATGAGGCGTTTGATGTGGATAGGCGTGGTGATGATGCGTTGGAGGTGGTTTGTGGTGCTGCGATATGGGGCAGGGGAATGTTGATTTCTGTGTAAAGGGGTCCTTCGTATTGCACAGAGAAAAATAGCTCCGATGAGGATGTTGTTGTTGCTGTTGTTGCGATATCCACAGTCGAGGGTATGGGCGCGTCGTGGTCGTGTTGTGGGGTTATGGGGGCGGAATAGGTGTCAAAGGTTGGAAAGGCCTCGTATGCATGCGATGTGCTATCCATGGCCGCGATCTTTGCTGAATTCTTTTTTTTTCTTTTTCTAAATCAACGGAGGTCGTGATGTAGTGTGTGGATTGCGGAATTATGAATAGAAGGAAGACCAAGGGGGGTAATGCGCCGCTTCTTGATATGCTTGCAAGTTTTGAAGGCGCGGTAATTTGGAGAAGCGTTTTGCGGCTCGCACAGCCTCGTTCAGGCAACCCCTTGTTTTTGTCACGTCGACGGCCTAAACAAGTCGCAGGACAAAGATGATATCAGACTCTCAAAGGGGGTGTGACTCTGTGAGAACCCAATGATAAAATTACTCTCGTACTGCTTCGGGTGGACATGTGAAAGTAGAGAGCCAGATGATAGTTTCCGCGCGCAACGCTTATCGTTGTTCCGCCCTTCAAGGTCGCGCCAGATTACCAGCCACGACGCGAAAACGCGTCTCATTCTGGATACACATACCCAACTAGGCCCTCCATTATCTGCACTTCAGCTGATCATGATAAGCCTCATTTCCACACGCGTGCCCTCAGCGGCGGTGTCGCGGTCAGAAGCTTTCGCGAGCCGCGTAGCCGACGAGTATGGGGCTGTGCAGGATCCGCGTATGGAATATGCCGCCGTATTAGCGGCTGAGAAGAGGATAAGTGCTCGGCGCAATACCAAACTTGGAAGATGGCGTCAGAACCCAAGTACGACCTCATCACATATCATCAGGAAAAGTTACATGTGTGTGACATGAAGAAAAGTTAAATGTGTGTGATCAAACTGTGTTATTCGTTTTGTCCTCGTTATCATCATTCACTATATACAAAGCTCACTCAACCCAAGCTTACAGAAGCTTGAGAGTGACCCTTCCGCCCTTGACGCCCTTTCGGACGACAGGCTCGCGAACACTCCTCTTAGCAGTGCCGTTGGTAGGCACGCGCTCCGGAATGCCCTCCCAAGAGGTAGCGTAGTGAGCAACAGCGGCAGCAATGCCGCGGGAGTGCAGAAGCCAGGCGTCGTGGTTGAGGTTGGTGACGTTGTCAGCAGCCTGGTGGTAGTTCTGGTCAAGGATCTCTCCTGCGACACCACCCCAGATGGCCTGCTCCTCGACAGTCTTGACCTCATCGGCACCGGTCGTGGTACCCCCGGCGGGGATGTTGGCGTCAAGGAAAGGACCGTAGTCGGAACGACCGTTGAACTCGGTTGCGTTGCTGGGAATGTCGAGATCCGCAAAGTAACCCTCGAAGAAGGCCTCAATATCGGCACTTCCAGCGGGGCCGCTCAGACCGTAGGCACTGCCGTCACCGTCGTAGATCTGGTGAACGTAGTTGGGCGACGCAATCATGTCGAAGTTGAGGTAAGCGCGGACGTCAAGAGCTGCCTCGGGAGACAAGCTTTCGACAAAGAAGGTAGAGCCGAGAAGACCAGACTCCTCACCAGACCAGAAACCGAAGCTAACAGCGTTGTTGACGTTGTACTTGGCAAGAGACTTGGCGACGTTCAAGATAGCAACGGTTCCGGAGCCGTCGTCGTTGATACCGGGACCAGCGCCAACAGAGTCGGTGTGGGCACCGAGCCAGAGCTGGTTGTTCTTGTCACCACACTTGCTAGTAGCCAGAACGTTGTTGGTGGTGATGACTTGGACGTCGGTCAGAACATCCAAAGTGCCGGTGACGTTAGCTCCACCAGCGATCTGGGCGACGATAGCCTGACCCTCTGCTAGAGAGAGGGTAACACTCGCAACGTAGTCACCCTCCGGGCGGGGAGGAGGACCCAGAGTAGCGCTAATTGTTCCGGCGACGTTGTTGTAGATAATGGCACCCACGGCACCAGCGCTGCCAGCAAGAGCAGACTTCAGTCCAAACTCGCACTGACCACGCGAGATGAGCGCGATGGCACCAGATACCTCCGCAGGAAAGTCGGACGCCACACAACCGAGGTTGTTGACAGGGACGATGGGTGCGGACACGAGACCGGGAGTAGAGGCCGAGTACTCAAGAATGGATGAGTTGATCGGGCGTCCGTCGATGGTAAATGCGTTGAGGGTACCGTTCAACATGACGTAGTTGGAGAAGGGCTGGAGCGTGACATCGTAGTACGAAGTAGATTCAAGCTCCTTCTTCAGCCACTTGACGGTGTCGTTGTGAGCCTGTCCTCCCATGATCCTGTTACGGGCTGGGTAGCTGTAGGCGAAGTCTTCGAGCTGCTGAGCACCTCCCAACAACTTCTTGATGGTGATGTCCTTCTCCAGAGCATCCTACAAGACCGTTAGCACGTCTGTAATGCGGTGTGAAGAATCGAGTGCGCTTACCTTGGTTACCAAGGGCTTCTTGGGGCATGGCTTCGAATTTTGGCCATTCTGGCGTTCCCTGAGTTCTGTAGGGATGGCCGACGCACCGACGGCGAGAACTGCAAGACCGAGAGTAACCCTCATATTGACAGAGCTGTTCTATCCGGAGCTATTGAGATGGTAGAAGCAAGCTGCGGCTGTGTCTTCCACGTAAAGCGCGGATTGCGGGCTTTATATATGTTTGCTGCGCCGGTCGTGCGCGTGGAACCATGCACAAATCCCGTGGACCTGTTCCTTAACCCGAGAGTGCAGCTATCGCGTACAATTCTGCAGCAATCGCGTGCACTCACAGTCGTTACCCCTTTCGCCAAGCATTTCAATATCGGCCATCTCTTATCATTCGCCAACGGCGTCTCCACCGTTCATGCTTGATCCAGCAGCTGGCAAAGACAAGCTGCGCCAATGCCTGCTTCATTCTGGTAGACAGCCTGGGCAGCTCCTGGGCGTACCCGATAGTGGCGCACGATTGCGAGGTTGCTGGGGCTCGATTGGAGAGTCTACTCATGTGGGTAGATGGCGGCTGAGGCAACCTCCCTCCCGCCAAGAAGCCGGATGGATGCTCTTTAGGAAGGTGGCCATACCCGGCTGCGGAAGCGAGAAAGAGCAACTTTGTGGCTTTCTAGAAGCGAATGCACATTGCGGGACGTCCGAACGCCGTCATGAGCCTCGTCTTGTCGCCTCTTCCTTCAGGAATGCCATGTTGTGCGATTCGGGCAGGTCCTATGGTGTAAAACGCATGTCGACGTTGTTGGCCGAAAGCACGATATGCGGCCGCCGAGATCCCTGGAAATCGGTGGGTGGCTTTAGCATGTCCCTGGTGGCGCACGGAGCAGCTGATTACTGATGATACAAGAGCATCTCGTCGTTTTGCAGCACGAAGAACCGAGAGAGGAAAAGACACGTCAGGAAGAGCAGACGGAGGCAATCAGTGTGTACGAAGCATACGGCAGGCAGCGGGGAATGCGTGGCATATATATCTCAGAGCACCATGATGACCTCTTGGCGGCACCAGGGCGTCTTGGGTAGGTGTCTAAGACATGATGAGCCTTGACAAGCGCTGAAGAGTAGCATGGGAAGCTGGGGGGAGGTAACGCTAGATCTGTCCCTTCAACCAAACTGCTAACACATCGATCGGATTACTCGATACTAGGATTAATGACTACAATCTAACCTTAGGTAGGTCTCTGCGGCATCTGCGACACACGAGGGTGGGCAGCTTTGGGGATAAGATCGACCTACTAGAGCATCTTTGAAAATGAGAAAGATCAGGAATGAAGACTAAGCTTAACGAGAGATGTCTAGAGAGGATATCAAAGCAGGAGCATAGAGAAGACTACCTTTTCCGCGCATAAAAGGTCAAGTCAACACACTATTCGTCGGTACAGGGGCAGGCCTTCCTACGTTCCGTCTGATCAGCGATGGTTACTAATCTGGTCTCGCCTTCGATTTCCCTGTCCAGCCACGTCTCATCCATACTCTCCAGCATTCTTCCAATGGACGGATTCCATTCTTCATCCCAATGAATCTTTTCCTCTCTATGCCACGGACGGCTCTGAATCTCGGCGCGGATCATAGCAGAAATTCCTGTTGGAAAAACAACGTCGGCTACAACCTTGTAGATCGATTCGTCTGGTGGTGGATAGAGGTTGATAGCGAGAGTGGAGGACGTGATGGAGAGTTATTGATATGGCTCAGCTACTACGCTGATGGAAGGTTTGAAGTAGGAGAGTACTAACGCATCGTTGAATGAGTATGATGGATCCCGGGCTACGATTGGATTTGGAGGGGGCGTGGCATCTGTCGAGTATGTCGTGGTATATCGCTGGAACGGACAATTCAAGACGGCGCATGCGAATGCGTGCTGCTCAGTTGCACCATGCGGACGTCCTAAGACACAGGTGGGACTCCCAAACGCTAAGCAAACGATGTTGTCGATCTCCACTGTTAGAGCTTCGAGCTGCTTTTGCACGCTAGTCCAGAATCCCGTTGTTAGGATAAAAGGTACAGGTTCTTCCTGGAGTTTCCAATCAGCTCCTTCAAGAATAGGGACCCCTGCAATCATCTCTTGAAGTTGAGGGCTATCAGACTTTAGCAGTATCTGATCGCTAAATCTGTCATCAAAACCTTCGTAGTCCGCAGGAATGATGACATACGGTACAGACTTTCCCTTATACCTAGTGAGATCGAATAGTGGAATGAAATGGAGCCGAACCGAATCCCGCTTGAGGCAAATCTTGCGAGATGAAGCATCACTCCTCCACTGCCCAGCACGTGTGGCACATGAATGGTTTGTTCATTCGAGTCTTCTCCACGGTTTTGAAACTGCTCGACCTGCTCAGCCGCTTGCTCGAGCAATGCGCGGGAGAAGATGGGTCTATTACCTACCAAAGGTATCGAAAGCGCCAGCATCTGCGAAGCCTTCTGGGTTTCTTGGAGGAGTCGGCTTTCTTCTTCCAGCCTTTGTAGTACTAGAGGAAGTCGCTGCGCTCCTTTCGAGGAGGGGGAGGCTTTGGGCTCTTCCTGAGCGCCTGCTAGTTCTGTGATCTCTTTCCGAGTTGGTGTGATTTCATATCTTCGATAGTGGCCTGCGAACTGCAATCTGGAGACCTCAGGACTTGTCAAACTCGTGGCGGTAAATAACCGCGTGGCGTGCATTCTGTTGAGGGGTCGGAGGAGCATTGCTGCGGCTGAGCGTTAAGGTTGACTCTCAGATAGAGAAGAGTTTGAGAGTCGCAGGAACAGAAAGCAGGACGGCATTGCAGTATTTTACGAACAAAGATATCTCGTGTTTGTACCAAGAGGTATACTAGCAAAAGGAAGGTTACACGACATATGCGCAAAGGTCAGCGACTGATCCCATCGGGCTTCTCTCACAAATCGAGATTCAACAAACACGGTTCTATGGTGACGCAAACAATATAGAATCTTTAAACACGTGAAACGTCTTTTTCATTCGTGGTCCGCGGCAGCCTTTCACTTGAACTGATCCTCCGTAACACCCTTGCCCATAGCCGCCGTCGAACTGACACCACCAGAAACCATCTTCAAAAGGTTGTCAACATAATTTGCTCCACTCCACTTCTGATGCGTGAGCACATCAACCTTGTTCTCCGCCTCCGGTTCCTGGATGATCTCGCCGTACGCCCGCATACCATGCTTGGCATACGCCTTCGAGAAGGTGTCAGCCATGAGAGCGCTTTGGTGCAGACCAGCGAGTGTGATGAACTGCCAGCAGTAGCCCAGCTTGGCCAAGCGCTGGATATAGGTTTCTTGCTCGTCGCGTGGCATGGCGGCTTTCCAGTTGAAGGACGGCGAGAGGTTGTAGGCCAGTCTGTCACGATTGTCAGCATGTTTGAGGAAGATTGGAAGAACACAACATACTTCTGCTCGGGCCACACGGCGTGAACACCATCAGCGAACTGTTTCGCTTGCGCAAAGTCGGGCAGCTTCGACTCCATCCAGATCATATCGCAGTAAGGCGCATATGCAACAGCGCGGTTGATGGCGCATTCGCAACCACCTTGGTACCTGTAGTAGCCCTCTCGGGTTCTCGCAGCATCCCAGTTGAAGTACACGTCAACACCAGTCAGGCCTGCGGCGATGGCGCGTGCCTCTGAGTTGCTCTTGCCCTTGCTCTTCTCCAAGAACTCGTTGATCATGCTTTGCTTGTCCACGTGCACACCAGCATTTATTGTGTCAATCACTGCCTCGTGATATAGCTTCAGATTGGCCTCCTTGGTCCAGGCATCTTCGATGGCCTGAAGTTCCGCACCGTTCTTGCCGGCTTGTTCTGCGGCATACATGAGCTCGCCCAAAGGTTGAAGGGCGGAGTTTGTGCAGCCTAGAATGTAGTGGTGATCGCGTGGGTCAATGGTAGAAGTAATCAGGGTAGCCGCTTCTGAGTCGGTTCTGGCGACAGCGAGTAGGTCGGTTCCTGTTATCTTGATATAAGCCAATGTCGGGGTCAAATGCCGATGCGCGTCAACTTACCCATGATGTCTGCTTGTGCCCTGATAGCGACCAGACGGTTGATGTGCTCGCTGATAGGTACCAAGACCTTGCCAGCCATGTGTCCGCACTTCTTCGTTCCCGGTGCTTGATCTTCGATATGTATACCAGCCGCACCCTTCTCGATGAAAAGTTTAGTAAGCTTCATAATAGCCGTAAGTCCTCCATGTCCGGTGTCTGCGTCCGCAATGATTGGTCGTAGGTAATCAACACTTGCCACTTTCGCGCGATCGGCTTTGGCAGTGGTCAGGCGCTCTTCGCGTTGCTTTCGGTCGTGGAACAGCTGCGCCATGAAAAGATGGCCTACTTTGTTGGGTACGGTTGTCTGGAATTGTGAGCTTCTTTTCTCATCTCGACATCGCAGAATCGACTCACGTAGGGGTAATCTGCTAGATCTGGACCTGGCTCGTCGGTCGATGAAGCTGTTGATGATGCTTGCCATCCAGAAACGTAGACAGTGTCCAGATACTTGGCCATCTGTGTGACCATGACTGGATCGAGACATCCGTATGTGAAGCTGACATCGTTATTCTAGACATGATTAGATCGCATGCTTCGTTTCCGGGAGGACTACCATACCTTGAAGCGGCCTTCAACGATTTCCCAAAGCTTCTTCGACTGGTGATTGCTTGGGTAGGTAATCTTGAGATTGCCTCTCTTCGAAACAATGTCTTCAGCTGTGAATGGCCTTCTGGTGAACCTCCATCTTGAATCTGACCACCATTGCTTGACCTCTTGAACTTCCTTCTGGAACTGCGCGTCCTCGGCGTCAATGTTCGACATCGCGTTTGGGCTTTGGGCTACAATGAATGACGTGTGAAGCTAGTATCGACAAAGATATGGCTGGGTTCTTTCGAGCCGTTCGATGGGTATCTAGAAAGACAAGAAAGCAAGAGGGAAACCTTTCTTTTGATGAATGACCAGCAATGACACAACAAACTCTAGCCTCGGTCTACCCTGCTAGGAACCTGGGGAGCCAAGGTTATATGTGTAGCATCAGCATCTCACACCATCAAGGTTAGCACAACCGCAGCTCTGCCTCAGCCTAAGAGCTCGGGGGCGACCGGCTGAGCGCACCATTGGCCCGACTGGAGCATCCGAGGAAGCTGGCCAGAAGACTTAGCGTAGCAGTCATGCCGGAGCGTTGTTTGAGTTGCCCTCGGCCCAAGGGCAGTTGGCTTTCTGAAAGCATGACTGGTGTAGATCAGGTGGGGATGGGGACCAGCGGAACCGTAACAGGGATGACGTTTGCCAATTGCTTGGTGAGGTGCCATATCGTTTCAGACACAGCTGCATCCTCCTCATTATCCCCTCTCAAAACTCTATCTCAATGGACCAGAGACACGTTCCACAATGGCACGCGACCGCCTGCAGCTTCACATGCTGATGTTTGTACTTTGCTCTCATCTTTTGTGCATGTGAAGGCGCATGCTAAAACCTGGGGTCGCGTGTCGCTAGCGTCGCACGGGTTTTACCTCGGTTGATCCTATCCGGAAAAGGCCAGAACCGCTATTGATCTGCAACTTTCACGGGCTGGCGTGTTCGCTGCTTAGAGGGCTTTTGCTCGGAAACACATGAGGGGTGGCATTGTTGCGTCTGGGATAATTCGGATAAGCCTCGCTCGGCAGCGACGACGATCCCGGAAAATGGTCATGACAGCGTTGCATACCAATGATCATCACCGTTATTGCGTGTGATATACTAGTCCTCTAACGATAAAAAATAATGGTTGAGAGAAGATAGAGAATTTATATGCTTATCTGTAACCCTTCAACGACTCATACGCGTGGCATGAGTATACCGACAAGGCGCTCTTAATCAACAACCACCAATTCCACCAGTCTACATCAAGTGCATCAAAGCATGTAGACCAATCAGTTGTCATTGCCACATCCTTCAGGCATTGGGTCGAAGAAAAACCTGCCGTCGATTCGCTCCAGCTCATTAGCTGTTGTGCAGCAACATAGCACAATACAACTCTTATCACCAAATCCACCAGGCCGACTATCTCCGGAAACCCGAAACAAAACCGCTGTGCCAGAAATAGCTTCGTAACGGTTCTTCGATACTCACAAGCGTACTGTTGCCCGAAGAAGCCCCTGACGTATCTATCTAACTCGGAGTATGGTCTAGCGCGAATGTCATCCACATTGACTGCGGAGCTTTGCGGCGTTACTGAGTACGCAGGGTCGGCTGGTGGACATCTCGACTTCTTCAATAACCACCACCTCAGCTCGTCAAGAAGACTCCTCCTCACTGATGGCGTGTCCTGATCTTTGAGTCGGATCGATGAGCGCTCTGAAAGCAGCAGAGGTAGAAGCTGCGGACGACACATCCACAAAGTTCTATTCCGTTCGTCGGTGAAGACGCATTCACGATCGATGGCCTCGGAAGTGTACGTGTAGTGGATGAGCCGGGAGTAGAATGCTGGTGTAAGCACACGAATTTCCATGTTCTTCCTGGGCCGATTTCGACCTGGTACGTGTATCGGGCAGATCATATCGGTGGGAACATTGGGGATCGAGGCTTTGAACGTGATGTTGAAGTCTATTTCTGCTTCCTCTACGAGCTTACGTAGGTAGTTCCTGAACACTTTGTAAAGTGTGCTTGAACTGTCAGCCGCGTTCGTTCATGGAAATCATAGTACTTACATCTCAGCAGATGTGGGTAGCCGGCCGACACTCGACGTTAGCACCTCTGGGCGGAACCATACATGCAACTTTCTCTTGAAAAAAATCTTGAAGGCTTCCCTGATGATGCGCGGGAATGTGACCAAACCAACCCACCACCAGCTCAGAATGAACCGCATGGTTCCGAGGAGGCCCAAATGGTCAGAATCGATAGCCTTTCCGGTGGAGTAAAGGCGTGCTACAAGCTTCCCGTGGTCCTTGGAAGACTTGAGTGTGATCGTATTATCAATCATAGGATTCGCGTAATCCACGGACGGGAAAGGGTTTTGTGCCTTCAACGCGTACGAACCCTTTCTAGAGTTGAACGGCGAAACATGGAAATCTTTCATCCATACATCGGTAAATTTGGACTTTGCTCGAACGGGTACCTGCGATCCCTGCCCTTCCGATCCAGATGTCCGCTCAGAGTCGGATGAGCGTGGTGGACTAGAAGGGCTTGATCCATCAAGCAAGTACATACGCTTTTCTCCGAATGTGTTGTTGACCTCAAGTATCATCTTCTTGAGCTCATGCTCACGATCGTAGATATACCAGAACGAGACTGGATTGAATGCATAGCCGAAGAAGCGCGGTGCCGTCACCAAGTAGGCATACTCCCATTCGGAATCTTCGACATGTTGGGCCCTCAGGTATGTCCTCAACTTCCAGTAGAAACCAAAAGCGCTACCACCTCGTTCCAAATAATCCTCTGCCCTAACGCGTAACCACCATCTTCCCAAAGTTTGATCCTCGCCGCTTGGGAATTCGATCCCGCTGTGTTTCGCTCCGCTCGGGACGATAGGAAATCCACACTGGAGATATGAGTACGCGAAGCCGTGGCGCTTCGGAAAGATGCGAGCATGCGTCGTTTGACAAGGGAAGATCTTTGGCTTTGGCGTTTCCACTTCGGACCTCCATCGACTGATATCGGGTGGTCTCGCAGTACTGTTCTTACTGCCGACGAATGTACGCCATAGGAAGAATGCGAGTAGAGTAAGCGCTAACGCGACACTGGAGATGGCATATTTGGCGGTCATCCCTTCAGCTTTGCGACACCAATCCCTCCATGTATTCCAGCTCTTCAACGCAGTTGCGCTTAAACTCTCTCTCGCCAACCAAGCATACAGGATTCCAAACACGGTGCTATCAGTTGTGAGCTGGCGATCCCCGTGACGCTGTCTAACGACATATCCTCCGATCCAGATCGCGAGCAGAGGCCACATTCGCCACCCATCAGCAACGGCACATGGCAGCAAGAAGGCCAAAGGCGCGTACTCAACAAGCGAAGCACCCAGGGCGCGACAGCCGCTTACAATCCACATTAGTGAATGTTTTTGTTGGTATTATCGTGATATTGAGGAGATCATGGAGGAGTATTGTGGTGGGATAAATGTCAGATCGAAGGTGGTTTGACGCTAGACCATTATCATGAAATGTATATGCAGGGTCAGAACGATATCCGCCGCGCATATTTCCCTATGTGGCTAATGCCACCACCAGAGCCGCATCTTCCGGGATACCAAATAGGCTCATCGTTACAAAAGTCGATATTGTTTGTTTGGGCGCCGACTTGCAAAGCCCGTGGAAGGGGAAGGAAGACGCCGAACCACTGATCTCGGGAAGAATGTGGATCATGATGCGTCATCAGAGTTAAGTGGGTCAGGAAGAACACTAATATGCGCCGAATACCAGTATTATAGTTTTCTCCAATTGTATTTCCCATGTTTCAAGATGAATCACACGACACATAAGATCCTATCAAGTCACCCCACTCAGAGTTAATTCACGAACACAGGGGAGATACAGTTCATCTCGAGCGCGACGTGACGCGGCCTGTAGACTACGCTATGGCCGGGTCTTGACAGGCGCCACGATTTCGAATTGTACCTGATACACAAAAGCAACGGATGGGTCCATAGAAAAAAAGCGCGTGCTCCGAGATACAAAGAGTCACAAGGATTTCGATTCGGCAAGCTTTTGTGACTATAGGTAGCGCCCACCAAGGTACAGCTTCAATGGCCAGTACTAACGAAAACCGCGTTGTCCTGCCAATGGAACGAGAGACATACCAGGAGCGCACGATCATGACGATGCGCGCCTATGCCCACTATGAGCATTTCCTAATTGAACCCTTTCCTTACCCTTGTCGCTACTCGCTCGCGACCTGCCCTTCCCATCGTATGCGTCCCCAGCCTTGCTGTCACCCCCAGCATCCCTAGCCTCAGGCCATGGTATCAAATCCCATATCCGCGTTTCCTTCATGAACACAACCTCCTGTCCTCCACACTCCCGCAATTCTTGCATTCCAACGGAGTATGTCTATCATCGCCTCCAAGAAGATATTGAATATACACTTTACAGAAGAAACACACCCAACCAGACCCACCGAATTCTTCTCTTGTGGTGAATTCGACAGGCTTTGTGTTTACATTGGCACGGCGAGATGGGGGCAGCGGTATGGCCAGGGTTGTTGTAATGGGAGCTAAGATGATAGATCCAGCCTTGTTTCTTTGGTATCCCTATGTTCGTGGCTTCTACGCCGTTACGTACGGCGTATGGGGCTTGGTATTTGGCGATATCGGGCCAGGTAAGGGTTTCTTGGTTTGGACAAGGGGCAGTTCGGATTTGCTCTCCCTCGAAAGGCGGGAATTGCGGTGAATTACTAGTAGGTGGTAGCTTCATGTTGCTAGTCGTAGATTGAATTGGTGAAGAGAAGGAAAGCGTGTGATGTTGGCAATAGTGGATATCTAGCTGATGTACTAAGTACCCGCCACCTTGATGATCATGTTCCAGAAATCCCGACCATGAGAGCAAACACATGTCTGAGATATTCCTAGCAGGATCTGTACCCTTCCACGTGCATGTAGTCATGTCTTACAAGCAACTTCGCATTCCATGCACGTGTATAAGTACTGCCGTCCTTTTAATGACCTTCCTCTCCTAAGTCTGGACCAGAACTGCAAAGGAGATATTGGTAAACCAGATGGACATCATCAGCAGTACGCACATCGACTCCACTACACTAACTGCTATCACACTGACTATAAGACAGAGAAAGACGTGCTAGCGCTCGACAGTCTACCTGATCAACGAACTCGAATCTTCGCCATCAAGCAATCTGCAGCCACAGTCCAAGAAGTGAGTCCCACCTCTCTCACATCACTTCCTCTTCCAGCAAAATATAGCAGACTACTAACACCTCAAAGTCCACCATCCCCCTCCGCGGCTGGGTCTGCCACAACTGCGCCCACTTCAACACTTCCAGCACCCTCGCCTCGCTCAACGGCCCATGCCGAACATGCCACACACCCGCCTGCGATGCAGAATGCGCCGATGCAATCGTTGCGCCGCGCGACGACCCCCACTCTTCCGGCTACGCTTGCTGGTATTGCAAGTACTTCTGGGTGTGGTCGGAACACGAGGATGGTCAACCTGTACAGGACAAGGTGCTATCGTGTAGATTTTGTGGGGAGCTAGAAGAGGAAGAGGTTGTGTTCATCAAGAGCTGGTTCGAGGAGGTGGGAAAGAAGGAGAGGGAGAGGAAGGAGCCGGAGCAGAAGCCGGAGCAGGAGAAGTCGCTGATCGATCAAGGGACAAAGGACGGTAAGAGCGAAGAACGGGAAGTGGATAATGGTGAGGGTGCGTTTACGGTAGTTGATCGGAAGAGGGCTAAGCCAAAGAAGAAGAAGAAGAAGAAGGTTGAGAACGAGGAAGTAAATGATGGTGACGATGGGTTAACTAAAGTTGACAGGAAGAGGGCTAAGCCTAAGAAGAAGATACCGGACAATCTACTGGCAAATAACGGTATTCCGGAATACGCGTTCAGAAAACCAGGTAGGCCAACCAGATAAATCGAGTACATGGTCTTCGGAAGCATGTTTCCATCAACGATATAGTTTTGAGTAGTAAAAACCCATATAAAGGTCTGATGCGAGTCCGCAATGACCCCGAATTGCTTCAACAGCAAACATGACCGGACACCTACCCCAATCTCAGGCGTAGTGATAAGAATCTACCTCCCAGCATTGTGCAATCACGCGAGGCTCCGGATATAAAACGGCACTTGAGCGATGCGCAGCTCTAGGTAGTAGGAAAGTCTTCTGTTGAGAGTGTGCTGATCTGTTGAAACATACCAAGATCGAGCACATCGCGGGTCCACCAGAAGTTTCCAGGGGGCGGATTCCACACGAGACGACCTTTAAGGGCCAGGCATACTGTTTGGACATGACGAACGCTCGCGTGAGGGTGCTGCAACACTCTTTACTGTATCCAAGCGGCACCGCCGTGGCGTATTGGAGACCGCCAGCCCGACCAACTGCGATAACGTTCATGTTTGCGTAGGAGCTGTATGAAGAGGAGTCGGTACGAACACAAATACACTTTGGCTATGTATATCACAGTATCTTTCGTGTCTATGAAATTGTAAGATTGATCGCATTGTCATTCAACGAGAAGCGCGCAGGAAAGACCCAATTGGCGAGAAACTGGGAAGAAACATCGAGATGTCAAGCGAGCAGATATCTAAAATGACAAACGAGAGAGAGAGAGAGAGAGAGAGAGAGAGAGAGCCGAGGGACCATGGGAGTACTGGAAGCTGGTCTACCGAAGAGCGCCACCGGTTTGGTGAAGATTGAGGGCATTACGAAGCAGGAGCAAGAATAGAAGCTGGGAAGTACGGGATTACGCAGACCACCACAAAGGACGCGTATCGAACAAATATCACTTGCAGGATCGAAAATGTCACTGCGGGATATGATTTCTCGTGCGGAATAAGCCATGGAGCCGCCGAGGCGTAAGTCAAGGTATCAAGCATATCCTCGCCACGACCTGCTCCACGGGTGGAGACGACGGCTCTACTGCTCATGACCTATTCATGCGTTGGTACAACCATCAGCAACCATGTGAGCGGTTTGAGAGTGGACATGTTTCAGACGATCCTGTGTGTTCTGTGCACTCTCATTGGAGGTAAACGCCCAATTGCTTAATCGAAAAGCAGGTGTCATTTCAAGGCATCGTATTTTAGACGCGTGGCGTCGGTCGGAGGGGTCTGTGTAGCTTCAATGGAACTGTGTCCGGTTCCGAAGGATACCGGGCACTAGAGAATGGTGATAGCCACGGCACTGTTGGCCTCGGAGAACCCGTTGGCTCCAAGGTTTGTACAACGGATCGTTGAATTCACCCATAAAACCGTCACAGGGTAATGATTCTTGGGTTCATATACGGGTTCACAGCACTCGCATTCGCTAACAGAAATGGCACTGGTACATAGTTAGGCGTCAGACTGTGGTATCATTGGCGGAACCGGTTAATTGTCGTACTGTCGGGCGTATGCAAGGTGCAAGCCAGCCGCATGTCGGTTAATGAATTGAGGTGTCAGAATACTGTTAACCCCTATCTCTGTGGGAGGTTAAGCCGTCTAGCCGCCATATCTGACATAAGCAGGATCGTTGTATGCGTTATGGAATCGAGTGTCGATGCGGGGCAACATGCGTGGCAGACGGTTCCATATGCCTAGCGGTGTGTATCGCGGCTTCTCGGAAGTATGTGTTTCGGTAGAGAACGCGATAATAGAATTGCCGATGAATTTCGGACAGAGTATCTGCAACAAACGATTGTCTTCCAGCCAGGGCCAGAAACACCCGGTTTGACCTCCGTCTTTGCCGTGGCGGTGGTCATACTAGATACTACATGTATACTCGTGGAGTGGTGTGTAAGATCGTTGCATTAGTGGGAGTATGGAGGTAAACGCAAATGTAGCGCACGCTGATCGTATTGACGTCTACTCAAGGCGTTCCACGGGTATCTGAAATGCTCGTGCAATTTTAGTCATGTTGTTGACCAATGGAATTCGGACATGAGTTAGTATGCAATCTAAATGCAGACTGCACATACTATCTCCGGTCATTGACGTCGGCCGTCTCTCATGTACCTGCGTTCGGACCAGAGCCACCTGGAGTTGATTCGTCTGTCTTCGGCGGGTTGGTGTCGATCTGAATAGTGACCTGATCGTATCCGTTAGCATTCGTAGACAACTGCGAAACATAATCAGGAGATGCAACGCCGCGCCGCCGAGACAGCTATGATTCCAACATACCGGCCCATCGTTAACCAGAGCAACGTCCATCATAGCAGCAAACACGCCGTCTTTGACCTTGTCTGTCTCATACAGAGCTCCCACCTTGCTGTAGAAGGCTTGGTATAGTGTCTTGGCTTTCTCGCCGTTGGCGGATTGGTGGAAGTCGGGCTTGTTTCCTTTCTTCATAGAAGCCAATAGCGTGAATTGAGAGACTGACAGTTCTTAGCATGCCCTTTTTCGTAGCAAAAGCACCGCCACAAGAAAATAGGCGAGTCTCAGTGTTTCAACATACCACACAAAACCTCGCCCTGGATGTCGGTCACGCCACATTTCCACTTGACGGATCAGTCCCAGACCAAAAGAGGCAATTGTGGCATCATACACGGCCCGGCGGATGTTTGGAATCATCGTCCCAGAGCTTGGCCTTTAGTATTTTGCTGGCCATGGCTTCGATGTCTTTGATCGTGTCGTCTTTGGAGACGGCAGCAAGGACCAGCAGTCCCTTGCCAATGGAGGAGATCAGTTGGCCATCGACTGTGACGGATGCCGACTTGACCCTCTGCAGCACCGCTAGACACGGTTAGTATGGTCGTGGTTACGGGTGCATAGTGGCGGGGTCGGTACTCCTCATGATGGCGGGGTAGCAGCGAAGCTGTGTGAGGAATCGGTGGCACCCGGAGCGTGATAGCGTCGCGGTGATGTGTCGACACGCGCAACGACGTCACACATGGGAATCCAGACATGCGATGCCCGTGAGACGAGGCTGAGAAGACGTGGAACGCGTAGGTGAAACAGCGACGCGTGGGGCGATTGGTGGCTAGTGGCCGCACTCTTGGCAATTACGCTAGGCCAGCCCTGTGGCTTCGCGTTACTTATGCGATGCCTCGACCTCCGCATCCCGCCCACGACAAACAAACCCACATTATTGCCGTCGAACGCCCTCATTCGCGCGATTCGGCTGGCAGACGGCGGCTGGCATCACTACCCACGCACACATTGCCGTAACCCACGCCACAGCCCTCACCACGAGGCTCTCCCGCCGCCATGGCCGCACGGAAACTCCAGCAGGAGATCGACAAATGCTTCAAGAAAGTCGCAGAAGGCGTCGCGACCTTCGAGAACATATACGAGAAGATCATGCAGACGGGCAACCCCTCGCAGAAGGAGAAGCTCGAGGACCAGCTGAAGAAGGAGATCAAGAAGCTGCAGCGGTCGCGGGACCAGATCAAGACATGGGCCGCCATGTCCGAGATCAAGGACAAGAAGCCGCTGCTGGACCACCGGAAGCTCATCGAGACAGTAGGCTGCCCGCCGTGGCCTGGCATGATGGGATGCTGACATGTGACAGCAAATGGAGCGCTTCAAGGCCGTCGAGAAGGAGATGAAGACGAAAGCATACTCCAAGGAGGGGCTGCAGTTAGCGTCCAAGATCGACCCCAAGGACAAGGAGAAGATGGAGATGGTCGAGTTCCTGCAGCAAATGAACGAGGAGCTGGAGCGGCAGATAGAGACGATCGAGGCGGAAATCGAGACGCTGCACGCCAACGTCAAGAAGACGAAAAAGGGGGACAACTCCAAGGCCGAGCGGATAGCCGAGCTGGAAGAGTCGGTCGAGCGAAACAAATGGCATCAGTCCAAGCTGGATCTGCTGCACAGAGCGCTCGAGAACGGCAACGTGGAGACGGAGCAGGTCAAGGGCATCGAGGACGGCATCAAGTACTACGTGGAGAGTAATCAGGACCCTGATTTTGCCGACGACGACACAATGTACGACGACTTCAACCTGCAAGAAGAGGAGGCCATCTTCGGCTTGGGCGAGAACCTGGACCAGGTGTCGTCACACGAGTCGCAGTCGGTAGCAGACGATACAAACGAGTCGGAAATACGGCCGCCAGCACCCAAGCCAAAGGCGACGGAAGCAGTGCAACAAGCAGCACGACGGCCCTCGACACAGATGAAGTCGCCATTACCGGCACTAGCAACCCTGCACACGCCCATACCGGGTGCCTCAAATACCACGTCCAACGCCATGAAGCCCGCGCCCATACCCACGCGGACGCCGGGTGAGCCCTTGAAGTACGCCTCGGCCGCCGCCGCTGCAGCCGCGAGTGATAAGAACGGAGTGGGTATTGCTCCTCTGCCACCACCACCGGGAGCTGCCGCGTCGCAGTCAGGCCTGGCTCCGGGCGGCGCACGGGCAAGTGCCACCAATTCTCCAGCAGTAACACATTCCCAACCAGCCTCGCGCACACAACCAGCCGAATCCGCACAAGCATCGCCAGCTCCTGCGGCAAGTATACCCGCTACGCCTGCCGTGGAGAAGGAAACACTCTCGCGGGCCACCTCGTCTGAAGATGCCTCAAAGTCTAGCAGAAGAACACCGGCCCCCGAACCTGTAGAAGAAGAAGAAGAAGAAGAAGAAGAAGAGGAAGAAGAAGAAGAAGAAGAAGAAGAAGAAGAAGAGTCCTCGGCTGCTACTCCGCCGTTGACAAATGGCGAATCTCATGCTGAAGACGAGAGAGAAGAGTCCGTATACCACCTTCCTTCGAGCTTGCAGGATCTCCTGGATTCGTTCGAAGCGACCAAGAGCGACATATCCGCCTCTGCAACAAAGCCTCCAGACGAGCGAATGCTAGCCGCATCCATGGCGACGGCGCCAGACTCTGCCGACACGGAGGCGCCCCGCCACTACCGTCCCCAGAATCCCTATCCGTTTACGCCCGCGCACTACCCGCAAGAGCCGCTACCAATCTTCGATGACGCTCGCTTATACTCCCGGATTGAGACTGACGCTCTTTTCTATGCCTTCTACTATCGCCAAGGCACATACCAGCAATACCTGGCAGCGAAAGCACTCAAGTCGCAGAGTTGGAGATTTCACAAGCAGTATCAAACATGGTTCCAACGACACAAAGAACCAAAAGCGATAACAGAAGACTACGAGCAGGGGACGTACAGATTCTTCGACTACGAGTCCACATGGTAAGCACCTAATTCCGTCCACCAGCCTCACGTAGGGCTGTCGTAATACAAAGTCGTGCCACGCGGTGCTATTTCTGCACGTCATACCAAGCTAACCTTGATCTAGGATGAACCGAAGGAAAGCAGACTTCCGATTTGCCTACAAGTTCTTGGAAGATGAGCTATGAGCCGTGAATTACTTTCCTCTTGCCGGCCCGCATTATGCTCGGCTTGGTAGTTGCCTTCTGTATCAAGTTTTAGGTAGTCTTGGAATGGGTCCCACCTTGGGCGATATCTTTTGCTCTTCGGATCCGAACAGTCCTCTCGTCCGGGCTCCGCTGCACACTAACCTTTGCCCGTAGACACCAGACCGACAAAGGGTAGAGCCACCTACGGTGAGACATCATGCATGTGTCGAATGGAACTTATTGAGGCTCACCTGCCAAGCACAACAGGCCCTCCGCCTGCTACAATCTAACCAGGGGGTGTTGTAGCGGTCTGAGCGCCGGGCGTAATCTGACATGATGTGGCTAACGGCTACGGAATGCGCTCAATTGGTCGGTATTGGATTACGATGGATCCCGCCCCCAATCGCATGGAGACTACAGGGCTGCAAAGGAGGCTGGTCGCTCTCCACTGGCCGCCTTAGCGAGAATCCTTCCGTAATGTTCAAGCTTCAGTTACGCCCCGTTACGCCCGGCAGCACTAAGTTGTGTACGACTTTGAGCTGAGCGGTTACAGCATCAATCATTTTACGGCATTCGTGAGCCGGTCAAAGTCCACCAGGTCGGGGGTTAATTGACCCACTTACAACAAGCAGCAGAAATGGACGTAGAAAGGACGCAAATTGGGCGTTTGATGACAGCTAACCCACCTCGGGGCGGGCGGTCAAGCCATGTTCAAGTCCGATCGCATTGGAAGCCCGATTAGGATGGCGCTTGTCCCCCAGTTCTGCTGTCATCTCAAGTGTATTGGGTGTTCACCTGGTGGACCGTGATCAAGAGCCAACCGGAAAGGCGTAAAGCATTTTGAAACACCCAGGACGAGTGCAATAGGCTCCAAGTCGATCCCCAGGCTCTAGCCCATGTCATGCAGCTAAACAGGGGTTAATTCCTACACCGCGGAACGAAAGTACGCGAGCAAGACACGCATGCACCAACAGTCACACAGCGGCCCATCGACCTACCCGCGTGTGTGCTAATCGGTGAACTATGCCCATCATATATCCCAGTACACAAAGATCAAAATACCAACCTGTACGCATTAGACTATTCTAGCTTTCTGCCTTGCCAAGCCATGACAACGACAAATGAAAGAGATGCTACAGTTCAATTAAAGTTGGCTCGGGGTCTAGGGCAGTCGCCCAGCATCGCCATAAGACAGGAAAGGAACGACTCAGATCTCTCATTGTCACCCGTTGTGCTTCCTGCTCCCTCACTTAGACCATTATTTCACCGCCTCGATTTTCTTACGACATACGGCAAGATTAGGCCTTTTGATTCACCTGCGCCGCAACCTAATCCTACTACTTCATTTTCCAGTGTCGGCACGGGCGCTAGTCGTTGTCAGCCCTATACCGATAAGTCGTGTGGGGTACCACCGCACTGGTATCGACTTCGCCTTGCCATCCTACGAATCCACCTTAGCAACCTTGGACTTCTATATTCAAACATTCGGCCTCTGGTGTAGCGGCACTCACATAAACAAGAAATCAAAGCTTACGAAAGACACGATCGCCACGCACCATCGACCGAATCCGCAACCTGATTTGGCTTCCCGCCTTACCACACTTCTAACTTTGTTCGTCATCACCATGTTGGCACACTACGGTTCGCACGGAGATGCCTTTTGGCGCCCTAATGGCTCATTTCCTCCGAAGTATCTGTGAGTCTATGCAGTTCCCTCTATAGCATAAGCCGTGGGGTGGCAGTGATCGGTCTCCGTTAAAGACGAGGAAAAGGGTTATCTTGATATAAGACTCAAGAGCATTCCACGATAGTAGATGCACCAGCATCATCGTCAACAGCATCTGACTCTAGCTTCATAGGTCTCTCGAGCAAGTACAACTACGTCCTCGAAGACAACCTTCAATCGCAAGCACGAGGAGATCATTCAGGCCACAAAAACTACGGATCATCACTTCGCCCGTGGCGCCCGCCTATCGCCCCTCTAGTGCTACTACCCGTACCAAGAAAACAAAGTCAATACGCCCGAAGCAGGAACAGCCGCCTTCGCCCGCCATGTCCGGATACAGCGTAAGTGTTATTTCACCTTCCACATCAACTTCCTGTGTTGACCCACGACATCAGTACTCATCTTCCGACCAAAGCAACTACAGCTACCAAACCTCGTATCCAGCCTCAGGAGTGCCTCAATACACACAATCTCAAATCAACACCTACTACGCACAGTATCAACAATATCCACCTCAACCTTACCAGATCATCCCAGACTACTACACGCAACCTGTAAATGTTACGCATACTGCTGCATACCAGCAGCCAGTACCCAGCGGGTATGATGCAGGAAGTTGGCAAACCCACGGCGACGATCTAGGAATAAACACATCGCAAGGCCCAACTAGGTAAGCACCATCCCATCCAATTCCCCACATACTATCATGCTGATACCAAAAGCAGAAGTAGTAGCCGCACAAAGTAAACCACCCACCCCTTCCACCCCCATACTCGTCATTCACTAACCACCACACGCTCACAGAACATGGACATGCGACATCCCCGGCTGCTCCTCCTCAGCAAACTTCACCCGCCTCGCGGACCTCCAGCGCCACCAATCCACCGTCCACGGTGTCGGCACGCCAGAGTATCCTTGCAACGTGCCGCGCTGTAACCGCGTGGGCGACAAGGGATTCACGCGGAGAGACCATTTAGTTGAACATCTACGTAACTTCCACCACGTTGATATTCCTAAACGGAGACCGGGGGAGAGAAGCGCGTTTCCGTTTGGGTGGCCAGAGGGCGCGGGGGGTTCGCACCAGTGAGTTTTCCTACTTGTTCACGGGGGCGAGACACAGGGGGGAGATGAGATGAGATGAGATGAGGAAGAAGAGGGCTGATTGGGCGTGTGTGTAGGGATGACGAGGGTAGAACTGGGGTTGCGGGAGGGGGCGGAGAGCCGTTGGGGGGCGCTGGATGGAGTGGTCAGCGTGTACGGATGTCTGGTGATGGTGGAAGTGGGATCGTACGAGCATCGCCACGCTTGACAATATCAACCATGACAAGGAACCGTCATGCCACTACCCCCATCACACAAGGCAGAATCACCAAACCGCTGTCGCGAAGAGGAGGTAGAGCGGGTGGACGTAGCAGGGGTGGCAGTTCAAGCGCAGGCATCAGTCGTTTCAGCGCGCCATCATCATTGACATTATCTCCTTTGTTAACATCAACATCGTCATCATGGTGGAACCTCCATCGAGAGCAAGCTTTGCATTCTTCTTCTTCTTCTTCTTCTTCTTCTTCTTCTTCTTCTTCTTCTTCTTCTTCTTCTTCTTCTTCTTCTTCTTCTTCTTCGATACAGCTACAGGAAAACCCACTACAGCCACAACGACACCCACTCGACCTCACCAACGCGGAACTTGCCGCTCAGGATATGCTGCTGCAACTTGGTACAGGCAGCGGAGACTTGTTTGATACACCGGCCCCTGAACCGGAGACTTATTCCGAGCGATGAAGTAACATCAAACGGAGGAAATGGCTTGGGTACCGCTTAGAGTGGTTGCGGTCGTTCGCATAACTTACCTTTTTCTCTCGTTTATCACGTCGTTTTGTGGTCCTTTTTATAAAGAGCGTTCTTTATTTGGTCTGTTGCATAGCATCGCGTGGTCTTTTGGGGGTTACACATCATGATCGGGCGAGGCTTGGCTAGTCTTGAGGGCGCTTTGAAAGTTTTTCTTCTCCTTTTTACTCTTGCCTTGCCCGTTCGCTTCACAGTAGCACAATATCAAAATAGGATCGTGGTATACGACGTGGTTGTACAATCGGACCGGAGTGCACTAGGTACATTCTATACGAGCAGGCCAATTGTGATTGCGCATGAGTAAACCCCGACGCTGATCCGTTTAAGTAGGAGACTCCATTTGCTAGTTTCGTCGCGCATCAGATGCCTAAACACGTTAGGCGGCGGAATTTGCCCGCCGTTACCGTGAGGTCTCGAGCAATGTTTCGTAGGATCACCATCCTTGTTGGCCCTTGTGAATCACACTCGCGTAGTTTGGAGCAACTAAATCCAGATGGAGATCCACTCGCCATGGTGTTATATGCCGAATAGACATGTGTTGGCGAACTGCGCCGCATTAAGCCTCGCTTCACGGTCCTGTCTGTAACAAGACAATACGATATTGTGGACATGAGTGCTTTGTCAGGCTGACCGATACGGAGCGAACTTGGTAAGGTGTTTGTGATCTAACAGGAGGGAATTGCATGAATGATGTGCAGTTTATCCGAGGTAGGGGCTGTATTGCTGGTGTCTTGGTACTGTGCCGCATGAGTGCAGGCTTCTTCACAATTCCACGTTGCGGCGTGTACCTTTGGCCGCCGTCTACCATGGTGTCGGTGCTGGGTATTGTCGGTTCGGATGTATTGCGACGAAGAGCTGGGTCGCAAAAAGTGACCCGTTCGTTGGTAGTGGTGCCTTGGATTTGGGACAAGGAGGTGGACATGGGTGCAGCACCAACATTGCCGCTGTCATGGATAAGCTGACCAGCTGAAGCGATTTGTTTGTACTCCGGTCCGAAGTAAATGGATACTTATGCGCAAGACATGGAAACTCTGATAAGGTTCCGTGCCGTACTCATTCGCATGCAGCCGCGCGTGTTCAATCCTGACGCATGGCCTGCCCTTTGTGGGCTAGAACCGAAGCTGAGGTCGAGGTCCAGCAAACGGCCGATCCGCGGTAAACGACCCGCTGGCACCGTTCAACTCCACGCACGTGGTTGTGCCGCTTTGGAAATGCGTGCATTGTGTGGGCGTGATCCTCTCATCTATTCATATCCATCTAAATCCTGCAGTGCGGCAACCGGTCGCGAGGCACGAACGTTGTCTGTGCCGTAGCTATTTCGAACGTTGGGCAGGTCATCGACCGTCGGGCCGCTGTTGTTGAGTCTCATGAGCCTCAAAAATGTCTTGGAAGGCCTGAAGCGCCATCGGAGGAAGTGTCACCAAGGTAGGACTGGGGGACGGGCCTTGAAAGCGGCCGCAACGGCTACCAGCTGAACTTCAATCTGCACCGCATTCTCACGATCGGTTCATCGATGACTGTGCGCGGTTCCGCGTGTATAATTAGTTTGCCGGCATGAAGACTACCGTACCTTGCGAGCTGTACCTGTCAGGCCGAAGAGAAAGTAGGCACGCAGGCGGCCAATCAGCGACACGTCCACCTACCTAGATTACGCTTGCTCGTTGGTAGGCACTGTCCATGCGTTGAATGGAGAACGATGTGCTTCTACACGCCGCAATCATGGAAAAGGGTGTGAGGGGAGGATTATGTGACGGATGGATTGCTTGAGGAAGGCAAACTGCAATGACGTAGGCCATGGACTCGGGAAGAGTCGTGTGGATGGATGAACATCTGACACTTGAACGTTGCCTCCTGCACAACCTTGGAACCAACGTCCTCCTACTCTGCAACCTCTACTTTGGTTGCCTTTTGCTCTGACTCATACTCATGTCTTTCAACCCTCACCGATATTATTTCACGCCTGACTTTATAGACTCTCTACCTCTGCGATAACTAGCTATTTATCTTGGTTTCCCCACAGTCGACCGCCCACACACTGTAGCCTCCGCAGGCCCGAACAATAAAAACACGCCAAAGTTTGCCTCTCAACAAACTCAAGCACCCTATAGCCTACAATCCACAATGCGCGACCTCAGGAAGCAGGCTCTCGAGAGCCACAAGACTATGTCGCGCAAGGCCCGCTCGCGCGTGGCATCCACAACCGCCTCAAAGACGACTTCAGCAGTCGGGTCGCCCGCACATTCGCGCGCTGCCAGTCGCAGCCGGCATGAGCATGACTCGGAATCCGAAGACGAATTCAGCGACGGGACTGCGTGGAGGTGAGTTTTACCCCGTCCATGACCTTTTGTTTTTCCCCACGTCGCGACCGCACCGGTGACATCATCGCGTGGGAACTCTGATGCACGAGCACATGCTGACATTCTTTGCAGCACAGCGTCCATCGACGATGTACTCAACGGCGAAGATGTCAACATACCCGAGGACGCGTGGAAGGCCGAGCTCAACACGCGCATCGAGCAGATCACCAACCTCAAGCGCAGCAGCACCGAGGGCCGCACCGAAAGCCTGAAGGCGTACGCGCACATACTCAAGGCCCGCTATGCAAGAGACGAGGTTGAGAGCCATGTAGGAGAACTAGTCTCGTCGATGATTAAGAGCATCAGGCAGGAGACGACAGAGGCCGAGGTAGTTGAAGCCCTGAAAGGTAACATTCACGCACCGGAGCAAGCAGGTTTCCACTAACGTTAAGCAGCGCTCGCTGTCACCGCCGTTACCCTCGACTCCGATAGCATCTACGATGATGTTGCCGACCAACTCAAGCGCTCGATACAGTCCTCTTCCTCCATCGCCGTCAAAGTCAATGCGATCCACACACTCGGCACGACTGCCTTCTTCGCTGGCGCTGGCGACGGTGAGATCTTGGAGATCATGAACCTGTTTATTGAGATTATCGAATCGGACGGCGCATCTATCGACGCGCCAGACGAGGGCAACGTCGTGGTTGCTGCGTTGGAAGAATGGGGTCTCCTCGCAACCGAGATTGAAGACCTGGAGGAAGAAACAGAAGCCGCAATGGAGGCCTTTGTCGAGCAGCTCGAGAGCGCCGACTCTGGTGTTCAAATCGCAGCAGGCGAGAACATTGCGCTGCTCTACGAAAAGTCTCTCACGCCCCAAGAAGAAGACGAGGACGTGCAACAAGACGAGGACTCTGACGATCCAGAGCACGTTCGAGACGGCGAGCGATTGGTCAAGCGCTACACCGTCTACCGAAGACAAGACCAACTCCTACACACACTCGACGAACTCGCGAACGTTTCCACGCGCCGAATCTCTAAAAAAGACCGCAAGGCACTACACTCTTCCTTTGCAGATATCCGCAACTCTGTCGAGAAGCCTAGTCGTGGTCCTGCCTACTCTACTGCCCTGCACGAAGAGACTGGCAAGGCCTACGGCGCAGGCAGGATGAAGGTTAAGATCAGCAAGAACGTCGAAGTCCGGATTGACAAGTGGTGGAAGTTGCAGAGGCTGAACGCCTTGCGACGGACGCTGCAGGGTGGGTTTACCTATCATTACGATCAGAATGAGATGGTGTCGACAGCTCTTCCTTTTTCCATGTCTGCGAGGCGGTAGGGATAAGCTGTTAAGGGTTAGTGTTCCTCGGTCCTGGCGTCGATTCTAAAAGTGGCTTCTATTATTATACGCGTGGATACCTGGCTGATGACGGCGTTGTTGGGTCTATTCTTGTTTTGTACTACCGTCTGGGATGGGTGAGGGAAAGAGGTAGACTCTAGCCTAAAGATCTGGGCATACTAGAAATCGTTGTCAAGACTGCTTGGTCGTTTGGGTGATGCTTGCGAAGTTTAGTATTGAAGCTTGCCGTATACCTGGGTAGCTCTAGGAGAATACGGCCAGGATGCAGCCGGCCATTGCCCCGCGTTGCCCCTCATTGCAAGATCGCGTCATTGTTTACGAGGTGCAACAAGCTTCAAAGTAAAACCACGTGGCGTCATTGCACTCTAGAACTGAGATCATGAGACAAGTAGGCGCAACTAAATATTTGGAAACTGCCGTCAACCCGATTTCGGCTCCCCAAATGGTCGTATCGGTGTGTGAAGGCGGGCTTGGCGCGGCATGAAGCTGTAGCTTCATGGAAAGTTCTGGACAGCTTACCACCGTGCTTTTCTTCAGCCTTGCACTCAGACTCCCAATCGCAGCAACTCTGTCGATATCTTTAGTTCTGCGTCTTTCGTTCACAGTACCACGAACCCTTCATACACCCTCAGCGATTCAGCGACCATGGCTGACACTAGTAAGTGACCTTTACATGAAGCTCACTTATGGGTTTCGGACACCTACAAAAGATTGGAAAGTTTACTAACAAACTGCAGAGCGCCCTCGCGTCTTCTTCGACATCTCTATTGGCGGTGTAAAGGCTGGCCGCGTTGCCTTTGAGCTCGTACGTCCCCCAACTTCCCGTCTTCCAAGCACACGCGCCGCTCCAACCCGCTCGAACACACGACTAACTATCCACGCAGTACAGCGACATCGTCCCCAAAACCGCCGAGAACTTCCGCGCACTATGTACCGGCGAGAAAGGCGAGGGCACCACGGGCAAGCCCCTGCACTACAAGAACTCCTCCTTCCACCGCGTCATCAAGGGCTTCATGATCCAAGGCGGCGACTTCACACCGGGCAACGGAACAGGCGGCGAAAGCATCTACGGGGAAAAGTTTGAAGACGAGAACTTTGAAAAGGTGCACGAAAAGCCCTTCCTGCTGAGCATGGCCAACGCCGGCCCAGGAACAAACGGCTCCCAGTTCTTCGTCACCACCGTCCCCACACCGCACCTCGACAATAAGCACGTCGTCTTCGGCGAAGTCATTAACGGCAAGAGCATCGTGCGTCAAATCGAGAACCTCAAGACACAGTCTGGCGACAAGCCCTTGCACGACGCCACCATCATCGACTGCGGCGAGCTCACAGGCGCCGACTACGACAAGGCTACTGAAAAGATTTCCGACGCAACCGGCGACCCCTACGAAGACTTCCCCGAGGACCAAAAGGCCAGCGCAGATGACGAGTGGAAGGGCGAGGAAATCCTCGAGATAGCGACCAAGCTAAAGGACATGGGCAACGACGCCTTCAAAAAGGGCGATCTGAATCTCGGCATCACAAAATACCAAAAGGGAATTCGCTACCTGCACGAATACCCCGCGCCCCTCGACGAAGACCCGAAGGATCTCTGGCCTAAACTCAACGCCCTCAAGATCTCGCTATACAGCAACTCTGCGCTTCTCCAGAATAAACTGAGTCTGTTCGGCGACGCGGCGGAGAATGCGACGAAGGCACTGGACATTGAAGGCATTACGGATAAAGACAAGGCCAAGGCACTGTTTAGACGCGCACAGGCTAAATCGGGCAAGAAGAATGAAGATGAGGCGTTGGCGGACTTGCACGAGGCGGCCAAGTATGCACCTGGGGATGCGGTGATTGTCAAGGAACTGGATGCAATCAAGAAGAGGGTGCAGGCGCGCAAGGAGAAGGAGAAGAAGATTTACAAGAACGCCTTCAACTTTGATTAGTATAACTGGGCGGATGGTACTTGGGTGGTCTGACAATGTCCCAGTGGGATGTATGGCTTGTGCCAGTGGCTTTGTTTGATATCGGCAGTGTGCTGCTGCGTTTTATTGGTACAGAAAAGCAGGACGGATACCAATCAGATTACATGTCATTAATACTAGGAAAAAACACTTTATACAAATGCTCAAGTCAGCTCCACAGGGAAAGAGAGAGAGAGAGAGAGAGAGAGGCAGTGTGTGTATAGTTTGGTGTCAAGCAATCAACATTGATATCTATGCGTGCAACGAAAAACCTCAAATGCTAAACACAACAGACAACAAACAGCCAAACAACAACAACAAAAGTCTTCCATCAAACAAAAGTGCCTCCCCAGTTTTGCCCAAGAAGAAGAAGTTGGAAGAAAAAAAAAAGCTAGTCATCGCTCTAACGCGCCATTATCAAGAACAGATAATAAAGAAAAACAGGACGTCAAATCGTGCAACAACAACAACCAGAACCAGCCACCGTTATATGCAAAGCGTCTTGATCGACTTTCTACCCACCCCTACCACCACCACCACCATCACCAAAGAAAAACGTACGTGCAACATGTAGTAACAGCAAAAAGCTTTTCTTGTTGTGCGCTCCTCATCCATCCTTTGAAAGAAAAGAAAAAAAGAGCCAGAGTCATGCAAGTGTGTTGTGTAAAAAAAAGAGGACGAGAGAGATGCATGCAAATCACGACGGACTCGCCTTATCCAGCAGCTCCCCCGCACTCTTCCTCCTCTTAACCTCCCTTTTCGCAAACGTCCTCGGACTATCGCCGCCACCACCACCGCCACCACCAGTAAACCAACCATGTAGTCAGAACTCCTCGTCACGCTGCTCGCGTTCCTCTCCTCCGCGGGCATTGTACTTTCCGCGTATACTGCCAAAGTCGACGTAGCCTTCTCGACCTAGAGCGCTCGCGCCGCGGTCAGCCCCGCGTTCGGCGCTGCGGTCTCGGTCTCTGTCGCGGTCCTTGTCTTTGCCTTTGTCTTTGCGGTTCTCTTTGTCCTCTTTCTTGTCTTTATCCTTGTCCTTGTCCTTGTCTTTGTCTTTGTCCTTGTCTTTATCCTTGCGTCTGCCTTTTCGCTGGAAGGGGAGGACGCCGCGGAAGCCGCGTTCCTTCTTCTCTTTTGTTGCCTTCTCGGAGAAGGCGGGGAGCGCGGTTGTGTATTCTTCTTCTGCGATACTACCGTTTTCGCTGCCCTCTATGCTCTGACCGCCTGCTGAGCGGGGTGGTCTTCCGACGAGGGAGTTTGTGGATACGGTGGCAGGTCGCTGTTGTTGGTTCACGTGGGAGTTTGGATTGGTGTAGTTGAAGGATTGGGTGGATGTGGATGTAGAAATCGTCGTCGTTGTCGTCGTGGTCAAAGCTTGTGGATAGGAGGGCGCGGGAGCCATGTGAAGACCATCGCTGGATCCTGGAGGCGTATCTTCGTTCGCCGACGCAGATGCGCTGGCGGAGACAGATGCGGACTGTGAGACATTTACCGAGTCGTTTCCTGATGGTGTGTATTGACCCGACCATTGCTTCTTGGCAAATGGATTGGTGTAAGATATCGTGGCCGAGCTGTTACTCTTCAAAGAGCTTTGAGACACTGAGATGCTCGAGTTTTGCTGATGCCTTGTCCGTGGTGGCGGTTGCATTGTGATGGGTGTGCTGGTAGACGAGGAAGAATAGTCGACATCACCGTTGTTTGGAGATAGTGGGGTATCCTCCATCTCTTCTTCCTGTATTGGTCCACGATTCCTCGTTGCTGCACCCCGAGACGTGTCGATCTGCGCGCCTTGTAGCTGCTCAACCAGCTCTTCCCATTTGACACTCAGTGACGATGACGGCCGTTCAGCGGGCTCGGCACGATTCAGGCAGTCCTTGGTGCGTTCGTTGAGCGATAGGCAGATATTATGGAAACGGAGGAGATCGCCGTCAGTGGCCTGGATATCAGGCGCACTTTTCTGGGTATTATCCAACCATAGGTTGACCAGCATCGCGAAATTGCGCGAATGGTCGATGAGGTAAGGTAGCGATGGGAAGCCCTCTTTGAATGTCGGAGGCAGTCGGTGGAGGATGGCGATTGGGGTGCTGTACGAGGGTGGTATCGGCGGTGCGGGTTGCGAGGTGGTCGATATCGAGCAGATGTCATCCAGATACTTCTTAAACTCCTGCCGATGCGTAGTGAGGAAGGAATTCATGGGCTCCATCCATGCTTCTTTGGTGCCGAACGAGGACATGTTTGCCAAACCTTGCAGAGACTTTGCAATGAGAGTGAATGTTCTTCGAGCTTTGACCTTGGGATGATCTAAACAAACTGTTAGCGGAGGGAGCGTGATGTAGACAAAACTGCGCACCTTTCAGCAGGCCGAAGAGTTTGGGATTCAGCACCGCTGGAACGAAGAAGCGCAAGAACAGGAACCCAGAGACACTGCTATACTGCACCGTCCGTAAGTAATCTCCGTACCGATCGTCGGCACACGCTCTAATGTGTCTGAAGATCAACCTCAGCTCTTGCGGGCATCGCGAGACAGAGTTGTAGATAGCTCGCCAGACTTCCTCAGTGCAGTTAACCAACCTTCTCCAATTTCGCTCCAATTCGTGTGGCGAAGTGACCTTGTTCGGGTCAACCTCACAATCAGGATCCTTGGTGTTGATCTCTCTTAGTTTCTCGCTCAACGTCTCCTCCAGGTACTCTTTGCCGAGGCGCTTCATGTGCAGGTCCAAGGACTTGGTAAGCAAAGTGTTGCCGCGGAATAGTAGGTTGGCCTCCAGTTTGGCATTGTTGCCCATGTCTCGAACGAAGAGTTCGCGGTCGCTTGCAGAACCAAATTGGTTGGCTAAGGAGGACTCGTTGGATTCACTTGACCCCAGTCTCTTGCTGAATCGTAACCGGCTAGCAGGTGATTCTTTCAAGGTTCCGTCAATCTCTTCCTCGACAAGCGCGCATATCCACTCGCCAGCTGCTCCGGACACCTGGAAGATGTTGAGTAGATACTCGGACAGCCTCCTGAGCTCGTTCGGAATCATCTGGGCGATCTGGAGTGTTATTCCGTTTGAAAACCGGTGGAGAAGCTCGGAGAGCGGGTAGTAGTCGCGAGCCATGAGAATCGCGCACTCTTCGCTGCTGACTTTGAGCAGTACCTCACCGACGCTGTTTCCGTACATGTTGATGAGCGGCCACCACTTCTCCATCTCTTGGTTCGGGCCAAGATCGTCCAGGTAGATGTCAGTCTTTCCTACGGTCTGGTCAAAAGAGATACCGGCGTACCCGCCCTCGGAAACATATGGGTCGGAATTGGCGACCTCGAACCCGCTCTTCTCGTTGCGATTGTAGCTTGGCGGTCGCTTCTTCAGGAGCAATGAGGCGGTGTGTAGGGCAGGCAAGTCCAGAAACTCAAACTCCTCTCTCCAGAAGGGGTTGTTGCCCTCGTTCTTGACCATGGTCCGCGAACGCGTCTCTCCATCTAACAGGACTTCGACGAGGTATCCACCTGGGTTTGTCGTGGCAGACGACGACGGTCTTATCGGGGTTTGCCCGTTGCTATCCGCGACCTTGGGGCTTAGAGGCGGGATCAATTTTGCTTCAATAACTCTTACGAACAACGACTTCTCCATGCGGAACATGTCCTGAGTGCCAAATGATGGCGACAGAGTGCCCTCGTCGGTCATGGCGGCGTCCGACTTTGGGCCGTATAGTTGTGGAACAGTAAAGGCGCGCAGGAGGACTATCCAAACCTCGTATAGAACTCGTGACTCTAGCGATAGGAATATGGGTTGTAGGATTGTTAGTGCAGAAGTAGAGGAAGCGGTGTACTGGGGATATATGGCAATGCAAAACTCGTTTTCCAAAACGGAGGGATCCAATCGCTGCACCGCGCATCGGGAAAGCTGGGAAAGCTGGACGGTAGAGACTAGGGTGACATCAGTGTCAGAGTAGAGCTTGAGCTCTCCGTTCTCGCGGAGCGTGCAAGACACTCTTCGCCAACGACGGGAGCCGTGGGACTGGACTCTGTAGGCCTGCGGGCGTCCGCCGGCGCCGGCGCCGCCGGTGCCCTTGGGGGTGCCCGTATTGCTGTACGTCACACTCGTGTCCCAGTATATCATCTTTCCGACCTTGATGATGGGCGCTTCCTTCTTGGGCGAGTCTTTGAGTAGGGACACCTCGGAGTGGCGCCTGCTGTCTGGGAGGCGGCGCTCGATGGTGACGGGAGCCTGGGGCTTCGCCATTCTGTTCTGTATGCCCTTTGGCCGCATGGGCGACCAGCACAGCAGGGCGGCGAACCACGAGTCGAACTCTTCTTGGGTCGGCGGACGCAGATGGACCTCGAGTTTCGAGTTGTGGACCACGACATGGATGTATGCCGTGTAGGCTTCGCCGTCGTATGCGCTCTTGACATGGCAGCCACGCAGGTCGGGTATCAGGGTGCGCGTGTACGAGGTGTCGTTCTTGGGCTCGTAGACCAGACTGCCAGCCTCGTCGTTGATGTAGCAGTACGACAGCGCCCAGGGGTTCGTCTCGCCCCTCCGGAAGGCCAAGAGGCCCTGCATGTTGCCGCGGGTCGAGCGCATGAGGGCCTTGAGCTTCTTGGCATCCGAGGCCGGTACGGGCGAGACCCACGACTCGGGCGGCACATTGGTGGGGGAGAGCACGGGGGACGTGGAGCGGTGGGCGTATTGGTGGTGGTGGTGGTGGTGCTGCTGCTGCTGCTGCTGCTGGCGCTGCTGCTCCTGCTGTTGCTGCTTGGTCAGGCGGCTGCGGCTGTTGGTGCTCGAGGTCCGCGGCGGGTGTGGCTGCTGTGGGGGCGAGATGGTGGAGATGTGGCCGATGGAAGTGACGACCGACTCCTCGAGGCTCTGGTAGTTGCTCTGGGAGCTGGCGACGGAGCCGAGGCGGTGGCGGCCGGTGCCAAAGACGCTGGACGGCGAGCGGTCGCGGGTGCTGCGCTCCTCGAGGGTGCGGGTCCGGGGCCGTGTGTGCTCGCGCGCATTGCGGTACTCGGAGTCGCTCGAGGCGCGGGCGATGTAGGCGCGCGGGTTGGCGGTGCGCTGGGCGAGCTGGCTGTTGTGGGAGCGGGGGCTGTTGGGCGGCGACTGCAGCGTGGTGCTGGGGTAGCCGTGCTCGGGAATCGTCGTCGTGGCCGTCGACGTGGTGCTGGGCGCCGTCGGCGTGCCGTCCGGGGTGACGGTGCGTATCGTCGTGCCCGTGGGCTTGTTGCGGTGGTCGTCGCGGGCGCGCTCGTGGGTGGCTACGCTGCTGCTGCTGCTGCTGTGCGGCGAGGCTCCCTGGGCGGCATCGGACGCACTCACCTCCCTCCTGCTCCGTCTCTGCTGGTCCATGGGTGCGGACCGCTGCTGTGTCTGCGCCTGTTCATTGACACTCGACAGGCGGCCCGGCTGTGGCAGCTGGTAGCCGTTGCGCTCCGTCTTCTAGGGCGCGGGCAACGGTCGAGGGCGCGGCGGGACTGGGTGTCGGTTCCGTGTGGCGCATCGCATGCCTCGTTGCGCAGGCAAAATGGTCTGTCGTTAGGTAGTAAGAGGCCCACCGCCAGCCCTAGCGAGCGAACATGGCTCCCGGCATGGGCTTGACTACGACGCCGCCTTGGCGCTGATGCCAGTCGCCTAATCACCGGCCCGGCCCCAGCATCTACACAAACATGGCGTTGCAGCTGACGACTCTAGCCCGACAGAGCACTGGAGCTGATGCGCTTGGGCGTTGGGCGTCCCTGTGCCTGATTGCCTCATCTATCGCAGACTGTAGCTCTGGCTGTCAATACCACACATGACTGCACACCCATTGCAAACACACAATGCCATTGGTATCGATTAACTGCTACAAACACCGCCACAAGGATATCACACCAACCACCAACCACCGCAGCCTGCCTAAGCTCCCAACAGAGTCGAAGATCAAATCAAAAACATCCTTTCAGTCTCTCCACACTCTCACTTGAACGGGGGCTTGTCAGCCGCACCCTCCTCGACGCTCGCTGCGCTCAATGGCTGCGAGCGCGCCCCGCCAAGGTCGCCAGAGTGCGTCTTGCGCAGTGCTTGTCGCATCGTTTCAATTTGGACTGGTAGCTCTTCACCAGATGCTGGGTTGGGGCTACCAAGGACTATAGGGGACGTAGCACTCGTGGGCGACCGCGTGCGCGCCAGATCTGCATGCTTTGGGGACGCAGCTCCGCTTGTGGTTGGGGGCGAAGACGCGGCAGACCTCACGGGCACTGGCGAGGGCGATCGGTTCGCCGTCGACGACAGACTCATAAACTGCAGAGCCTCGTTCGACGTGGCACCTAGCACTTCCTGCCTGTCATGCTCGACGTGTTCAGCTTGCACAACGTCTGCGAATGAAATGAAGCTCAAGCGACGTGGATCCGCCGTGTCCAGTGAGCCGTAGCCTGGTGCTGCCTCTGTCCCCTCGGCATGGCTGGAAGCCACAGACTCTGCGTGAGGCAGCAGCGGCGAGTGCATCGAGTCGGTTATGCTGCCCGCGACCGCAACAGCGGCTGGCTGATGCGCCGTGTGTGTAATGATCTCGACCTCGTCGGGGTTGAGGTGCGTGTCTGTAATGGCCAGGGACGTAGCATCCAGCGCGGGCGGTATATGGTCTTCCGTCTTGATGTGTGCGGGCACGTCGGCCGAGGGTTCGGGCTCTTGTACGTTGCGCTCGAAAATGAGCGACGATGCTGGGCTGTGGAGGCCAGGCGAGTTGGAGCGGATGCGACGACTGGGAGACGCGCCGATTGGCAGCATGCGCGGGCTTCCTCGCGGCGACACTCGTTGTTCGGGCGGTGACATTGGAGGCGAGGGCAGCAGTGTGGGCGCCGTCGTTGTGGGTGCAGTCTCTGCTGGCTGTTTGCCAGCCCCGCTGTCCTTCTTCTTGCCCAGGCCGAAGAGCTTCTTTCCCTTGCTCAGGATACTGCCATCGTCGGTAGCCTTGGTGTCACTCGATGCGGTCGCGACGGGTGCGGGCGGGTTGGGCTGCTGAGGGGCTGTGGCTGTGTTGCTGGACGCGCGCATCATGGTACCTCTGACGATGTCGCGATGTTGGAAACGGTGGAAGATGCGAGATGCGCGCCGTATACAAGAAGCTGCGATTCGGGCCTATGGTAGGCAATAAACCTGTCCTTGTCGTCACGCGGTGGCTATCGTCGCTTTCAGGAAACCTTGGAAGTTGCCGAGTGGGATACACCCTTGACCTGCAATCAAAAACGGCAGTCGCGCGTCTCTTGCTCAACAGAGAACAATCTCAAAGGCCCAAGCAAAGAACTTGGATGGTGTATGCAGAGGCAAGGTGTGAGGAGAGCTCAGTGTGTTGTGTAGCGCTGAGCGAGCCTGTGTTGACAGTCTACCGTCCCTCATACTTTGGGTTGTTGATCGTCACGTGGCGCTGACGTATGCGCAAAACGCTCCAGGGTCCCGATAGCTCTCCTGTCATCAGGCACATCCCCTAGTCTAATCTCACGCTCCCGCCATCCAATGCCCATCCCCATCTCGCCCAACAACGCCAGCTTCCCATGTGCGACGAGTCTCGTTCATGTTTCAGATAGAATATTCAATCCCACTTCCTTTGCATGGCGGGACATTCATGATGCAATGCAAGCATATCTAGTCGCTGTACGTCCCGCTGGCGAAGTTTGGTCGCTTTCTAGTTCCTCTCATGCGAACGCATGCAGAACATCATACGCTGAACAGACTCTGCGCTCCAGTCACGACCTCCGCCTTTCTTTTTGCTTGGTCAGCTCTCTACGGTTGAACCAGGTTTTTTGTGATCGCTCAGCAGGCTCTCGATTACCATGTCCACAGGATCCCTGCTCCCGATCGAGAGCTCAGCGTTACGTCGAAAACTTCAACGACCTGACTGTCGGGCGTGTCTCGTGGACACCCAAATTTCTCTTGATTCATGCCGCAGTTGCCTTGGCTTCTTCACCCAGTCAGCTCAAAGATACTGACGTGGGGCAGCTCGCTTGGTAGTGGCTGGACCGCGAAACACCAACATGGACTAGTCGCGGGTAATTACATTTGATGGCATCCTCCCTTGCATACAGATTACAAGCCGTCCTCGCTCCTTGCATACTTGTGGCATCGCTACCAACCTTTCTCGAGCTTACAATGGCGTTGTGTGGAGAGTCAGATATTGCCGACGGTCCCATCAAGTCAATAAAAGATACGGCCACATGTCTCCCCGACAATAATGACGACGATACCAGACCGTCCTTCACATACAAAACCTTGTTGAGATGAGAATCCGCTATCGACCACGCCGCACAGGTTTGGCGGTTCTGGTTGGCGACTGTTGACCCGTCACTCAGGAGTAGACGCCCATCACCTACATGACATGGCACACGGGAGTCAGTATCCGTAGGAGTCAGCTCAGCAGCTTAATCGAACACCGTGCCGTAATGCAATGATAAGTCCTGTAAACGTTGCTACGCAAGGATACCCAAATGGCGGGAACATACAAGATCATCGATCTCACAACAACTACGTCGATACTAACAGCACTCCGACACATTATACAGGTTCTAGAAACACAAGTTCTGCCATCATAGCGGCGATTGTACCGTCTGACAGAGACCGATCTGGCAGGTGTATAGACTGACGATGAGCGTTAGTTGTAGGATCCGCGGACGCCAAGCAACGCCCTGCTTGACCAGGTTTGCCATGTGGTCGTTGCGCTGCTAACGCTCAAATCCCCATCCGTGGCGCCCTCGTGGCTCCCTAGTGCCATTCCGGACCCTCGATTCGACATCAGCTAGTAAGCCTGGGCCACGAGTGGCTCGTGTACCCTCATGCCATATACCCAAAGACAGATTCCCAGTCTCTTCAATCTGCAGCCGTCCATTTCAGTTGCCGTCCGGACGCTCCCTTCTTGTCTCAATGTCGGGCAGTTATGGGTACCGTCAAGACATTTCAACCGTACGACCTACGGCCTACCATCTTGATCACTGAATTCACTCTTGCGATCCTTTCGACGTTGGTGATCATCATCCGGTCCGTCTCCTTCACCCAACACTTCGCCTGTCTTCCCTTTGTACTTATCAATACCAGATTCTGTACTCGAAAATATATCGTAGGAAAAGTTAGCTGGAGCGACTACATCATGGCGGTCGCATTGGTGAGTAAGGAACTCGCTCGGCGATGCACACCTGCAGAAAACTAACAGATCGAAGCTTTTTACATGGGGACTCTGCGCTTGTAACCATTACCAGTTATTCTTCGGTTCCGGTACTCAGAGCAATCCAGAGATTCCGCCAATGGTGAGTACAGTGCATTCCTCAATACGATATCCGGTTGCGATATGCTAACGAAGATCTGAAGGTTACGAAAGAGGAGATGGACGCATTCTGGAATTACTGGCTGTCCAGCTCCGCTGTATCATGTGAGCAATTGTTCGGATCTGCAGCATAACGCACTAATCAGCAGAAAGGGTACGCATACCACATCGACTACTTATTCATCATGGGCCTGATCAAGCTCTCAATATTGTTCTGTGGGTAACATGGCAAGCGTGTGCATCCAAGAAACATGCTGACGTAGTCTTCGAATCCTTAGTCTACCTTGGTTTTGCGACCAAACGATGCTTTCGAAGAGTTGTCAGAACATCGATCGCTATCGTCGCCCTGATCAGCATTTACTGTATCTTCATGATCGCCTTCCAATGTCCCGAGGACCCCTCTTACGCCCTGTCCCCTGTGATGCTTTTAGATAGAGGTGCTAGCCACTGTTTTGATTTGAGGATTGTCTTTTACTGGCAAGCAGGCTGGGGTATTGGATCGGATCTCATCATTCTGCTTCTTCCAATGCCGATTCTGTTCTCACTGCGCATGCGAAGAGGCAAACGCTTATCCGTCATAGCGATCTTTGCAGTGAGCCTTCTCATCCCGATAGCATCTGGAGTACGGCTCTGGGGCGTTTACCTCTGGGCAAACAGCGGAGAAAACGCTCGGTACTATGGCGGATATATTATCTTATGGTAAGTGCATCTTCTGAAGAACGTAAGTCCGAGACGAATACTGATGCTATGATCCTACAATAGGTCCCAGGTCGAAATCAACACCGCGATCATTTGCGCTTCTGCGCCATCTTTCCAGCCACTCCTGAAACGCATGTTCGGCAGAAGGCCTTGTTACCAACCATATCGCAGCCCGTCTTACTACTACGGTGGTCGTACTTCCTTGCCTGGACTCACCGCTGCGGAAATGGAGAGAAACCTACGAAGAGACAGCGTCAGCGTTCTGGAGACACCGACTCGGACCTACTACCCACACAGAGTCCACACGAACGGGCAATTTCAGGATCAGGTGATCATCGTACACACTACGGAAGAAGAGGAGATCAGAGCACGAATCCGCGCGCTTTCACATCTATCCACCACATTCCTGCGGCCCACGTCACCATCTTCCGTTTTCTCACTCCCTTTGCAACGCAACAACACTCCACGAGGTGGGTGATTATTCGCATTATACTATGCAACTTCGCCCAGGAGCGCCTGAACCTTCAGGGCATATACGAGGTCCTAGCATGGTAGCATATGGAAGCCGGACATAGGCAAGGGTACTGCTAGGGTCTTCGCGCTTGTTTCAATCAGCAACAAGAACCTTTCACTCTGAGCTGGGACGATCAGCAACGAAATAGGTTCCGGAGCCGGTCATATCATATAGACAGCTACTTGATTGCAGAGTGCCTACGTTCACCAGGTGTAACTCTAGACCTGATTTGATTATCGATCGCATGGGCCCCTGCTTATCCATTAGCCACCAACTCTGCTCATTCTGGAGGAACCCGGTTGTCGCACGAGGCAAGCCGCCCCCGAGAGCGCAGTACCGTGTAACATTGGAACATGTGATTGGTCTGGACGGCTCGGCCAATGTACCATTATTCGAAACCGTCACAGGCTGAGGGGATCAAATGAACAGATCGCGAGAACATACTGGCACGTTGAATGGTGGAGTAATATGGATTTATGGCGTCTTGCAGGTCTTGCTGATTTGGTCAGGGAAGGCGATCAGTCATTCGAGGAGCCGGTACATGTCTTACGCTCTCCCTTGCAAAAGTTTCTGACCGGTTCGAATACATGGATGCAATTGGTGTCTGTTCCCTTGCGGCTGAGATATGACCTCAGCCTTGCCGTCCCGACCGCGACGCAAACAACGCGGCTATAGTATCCAAATACTGTCTCTCGAACTGAGCTTTCCCTTTGCACCTTGTTCCTTTCTATTGCATGTTTCACACGTCCCCAGAATCTATCAAATTACCAGGAACTCAACTCAATCTGTGTTCCAGCCATGGGTATCTCCAAGGAAACTGAGCACAAAGCTTACACTTACACTTAAGGCTTTTCTCAACGCGCCCTTATAGCCAGTGAACAACATTATACCATGGCACAGGCTGCCCACCTGGATCGGCGTGCTCAAAGTGACCGCTTTTTGTTACGAGCTATGCCAAAAGAACTTCCACGATGTCTACCCATCTCCCGATGGCCAGGGTACTCCTGGATGCCCACACCTATCCGATGAGCAGTACTTGCACACCCGCCACTCCGATGGCCAATTTAACGATCTCTCAGCACCGAAGATGGAATGCACAGGTATGCGATTCGGCCGCAACGTACCTCGCGAACACACCGCAAAACCAAGCGAGGAGGAACTCGTGACCTCGAATCCCCCAGCTCATCAGCGAGCAGCTACTGAACAGGGATACTTCCAAACCAGCTACGAGTCTGAACCCACTGGCCACGGCATGGATCCAATTCCAAGTCCACAACTGGTTCCAGCACGAGAACTCCGCTTCGGAAACATACAACGTCCAACTTCCTGAAGGCGACCAGTGGGCTTCGCCAGACGGAACGATGAAGATCTACAAAAAAACACAGCCGGACATAGCCTGGAACGGAACAGATAGTATAGCCCCAGCCTACAAAAACACCAATACACACACACACTGGTGGGACGGTAGCCAAATCTACGGCAGCACCGAGCTCCGCACCACCGAACTGGGCGGGCAAAGCAAGAACGGGAAACTAACCGTCGACGCCCAAAACATCGCTACCTTACTTCCTCGAGACTCAAACAGGATTCCTTAAACGGGGTACATGACGAACTGGTGGCTGGGCCTAGAAATGCTACACACACTCTTCGCCCTTGAACACAATGCCATCTGCGACGCCCCCATAGCCGCTTACCCCTCGTGGAGCAGCGAGAAGATCTTCGATACTGCGCACCCAGTCAACTACGCATTGATGGCCAAGATACACATGATAGAACCGACACCGGCGATCCTTGCGCACCCCATCCTCGAAACAAAGCATGTCAGCGAACTGGTGGAATATCCTTGGTGAGCGATTATACAAGCTACTTGGCCCGGTATCCGCGACCCCAGAAGTCATCTCTGGGATACCCGGGGTCGGGCGTACAGCACCACGCTGCTCCGTATGCACTTGTCGAGGAGTTTGTAAGCGTGTATCGCATGCATTTCCTCCTACCCGACACCATCGCTTTCTTCAACGCAGCGACGGGCGAGCACAAAATCACGCATCCTATCCGCGACGTCGCCTTGGAGAAAGCGAGGAAACCCCTAGAAAAAGATAGCATGTCTTTTTCTTAGACATGTTCTACAGCTTCGGCGTCAACTACCCTGGCGCCATCACGCTGAACAATACGCCTGGTTTCCTGCGCGATCTGCATGCACCGGATGGTCGGCATATTGATCTGTCGACTGTTGATGTGCTTAGGGAGAGGGAGAGGGAGAGGGAGAGGGAGAGGGGTGTACCGCGTTACAATGCTTTTCGTCGGCTTTTCCACCTCGCGCCTGCGACGTCGTTCTTCGAGCTCACGGGTGGGAATCAGGGCGTTGCGGCGGATTTGGCGGGTGTGTACGAGGACGATGTTGGAAAGTTGGATTTGTTGGTGGAGTGTCTTGCGGAGCCGTTGCCGGTTGGCTTTGGGCTTAGCGATATGGCGTTTCGCGTGTTTATCTTGATGGCGAGTCGGAGGTTGAAGAGTGATCGGTTAGTGACGTCCTGCTATGAACTGCAGGTGGCGCATGTGCTAACTTTGTAATCCAACACTAGGTTCATCGCTGGGGACTGGAATGAGGAGATTTATAGTAACGTGGGGGTGCGGTGGGTGCAAGGTGGGGGGGGGGGGGGGGGGGGGGGGTGACGGATGTGTTGGGTAGACATTTCCCCGGGTTGGACGCCGTGTTGCGAAGAGTGGGTATGGTAAGTTTTGATCATCATATTTTCGAGGGAAGAGTGGAGAACGATGCTGACGTGGGAAATAGCTTTTGCGCCTTGGGCAATGTTGGACGCGAGTAAGAAGTATGAGGGGAAAGAGAAGAGTGCGCAGGGTAGTGGTCAAGGCTTGGGATGAGACTTGTGCTCTGATCTGAATGGTGTTGGGTACAAATATCGCATAGCTTACTATTTTCTCGCAGTGTGGTCATATTCCCAGTCGCCTTGCAATAGAATATTACTGCGGCCTTGAGGATGTCGTGTGGGGATTGGACTGCTAAGTGACTTCTTTCCGCGCCCATTGACGCATGACCGCAACGATTGTCTTGCTACACCAGCAGTGCATTTAGACTACTTGGCAGATGTTTTGATACCAAAATTACGACAAGGGCAGGCCCAGGTTCAGATTGTTGGTTGTGGTTTTTCTGTAGAGTGTATACTAAACCGGCTACTCGGGATCTTACTGCTCTTTCAATACATGACACCTGTGTGAGGCTAGCGGATAATGATATCGTTTTCGTGAAAAAAGCATGGGTGGTTCGCCGCTCAGACGATGGGACGGGCTGGACCAAGGGCTGAGTGAGAACTGGTTGGTATAGCAATACTTGAGCGTCGTCAGGAATGTGCGCTCTTGGTATCGTCCTTGTCCAACGTGGACTCATAAGGGCTGTATCTGCTTTTGGTTAAAATACTCTACAGAGTGTGCATATGATAGGAAAAGATTGGCCAATGTGAAGACCTCAAAGACCCCCAAGGCGTTCCGTTTTCTTGAGAGGCGGCGCTCGCAGTCTCCGTACCTGCAAATTCCGCCCCTACGGAGTTCAGACGACATCCGCGTTTAGCGTATTCCACCGTCTTACAAGCCCGGTGATGCCTTGTGTTGACATGTGCATCATGCCTAGAGAAAAAAAGGTATTCTTGGGGCCTAGGAATTGAGGGTTTCTTGATGCCTAAACGCCACAGAGTCAAGGATCCTTGTAATATTGAATGGTCATGGAGTCACAATCCATCAATGTAATCTTAGCCGCGTCTTTCCACATTGCTAGGGATAATGGCGCATGGGGTTTGAATGTAGGATGTGTTTGTAGCCAGTCCCGGACCCGCAGTCACATTGTTGTCCACCTGGGCATTGCGCAATGATACCCACCATTTGGCCACCAGTAATAGTCGTGCTGAAATGTTGCAGGATCCGTCATTGTATGATTGGGCACTAGAACAATACGAAGTACGCGAGAACCCATGCGATCTTGTAACCGGCGCCTCTGCGCGGGGGATGGAAGGGCGGCCCTGGGCTCGGCGCAAGCCGCTGATATCGGCGGTTCGTTTTTCCCGAGGACCGGCCATTAGCCCAACCCGAGACGCAGCTCGCACTCGCACTCGTTATGTCGGTAAATACTTTTGCAATCCTGCACACTGACCGCAACGGAAAGTTATGCATCGAATCCCACTGTGACTGTCGTCAGCTTCAGGCAGACACGTTAACTCCGGAGTACATTGCTATATGTAGTGCGTTTCCTGCTCTCAGTGTTGCCTTCTGAAGATATTTTCAGCGTGAAGAACAGTGATTGCCATTATATGCTTGGCATCCATCGCATTCTCATACTATCCTACCATTGCCACTGACGAACGCATCCTTTGTCCTTCTATGCCTTTCCAGCATCTCGTTCACTCGTTCACTCGTTCACGTGTTGGTGTTGCGCAATCGTCCATCGTATCAGCCGTATCCAGAAACCCCGGACGAAACGAGCCGAACGCGTCATACCGATTTGGGTGCAATATCCACTCCAGCCGAGAAGCTTAGATCGCGCATTTTACCCCAATAAGCATAGTGCAGCCCTGCTCGGACAGCGGCTTGGCCTTGCACTACAAGGATCTCTAATCATCTAGGCCCGTGGGTGGCGCGGTGGAGGATTCTCTAAGTGATTGCAGGACAATTCGTCTCTTTCCCTTGCGACATCTCCCTAGGACATCTTGGAGGCACTACAACCGCTACACGCCAAGTATTAGCAACGACAAGACACGCTCATCGCCTTGAGCAATGGACAATGAGGACTCAGCAACGTCGACGGGGACGGCCATCTCCTCGGCTATCGACGAGAAGCATCAGTCGCATGCGGAAAAGGAGGCCAGGCTGCCCACGGCTGGTCTCAGTGATCAAGAAAAGGACATTATCGACAAACAATTAACGGCGCCTAACCTCACAGTTGGGTACTTTTCACTGTTTCGATATGCTACTGCAAAGGACAAAGTCATCATGGTCGTGGCGTTGCTCGCCAGTATTGCGGCTGGAGCTGTTATGCCCCTCATGACTGTAAGTAGTACCCAAACACTTCAGGATGCAATGATTGACTCTGAAATCTAGCTTGTTTACGGTAATTTTGCTGGAAGCTTTACCAGTTTTTCAGTCGACGCTGTCGCTGCTGGCAAGTTCGAGGATCAGATCAACCAGTATACCCTGTACTTTGTCTACCTTGGAATTGGATCTTTTGTCACTTCGTACATTAGTATCATGGGATTCTCCTACACTGGAGAGCGCATTACACGGGCCATCCGGGAGCTTTACCTACGCGCCATCTTCAGACAAAACATCGCCTTTTTCGACTTCCTGGGATCCGGTGAAATCACCACTCGCATTAGCTCCGACATGAATCTGGTGCAAGACGGTATTGGCCAAAAGATTGGTCTCTTCGTGACTGGTGTGTCCATGTTCGTGACTGCCATCATTATCGGTTTCGTACGATCGTGGAAGCTATCCCTCATCATGTTGGCGGCGACGGTGGCCCTTGTCATGATGATGGGTATCAATGGTACCTTCATGAAGAAAGCTCAGACGCTATCCATCGACGAATACGCCACAGCTGCTTCCCTGGCTGAAGAAGTCTTATCTTCAGCTCGCAACGTCGCTGCATTCGGCACCCAGAAGCGACTCGAGACAAAGTACAAAGCCTTCGTGGACCGCGCAACTGTACATGACTTCAAGGCCAAGTTTTGGCTATCCATGATGATTTCCGGTATGATGGGTGTGCTAAACCTTCAGTACGGTCTTGCATTCTGGCAAGGAAAAAGATTCCTTGACGATGGCGAACTTGGTGTTTCCAACATTCTCACCGTAGTCATGGCACTTATGATTGCTGGCTTTTCCATCGGACAGAACCTACCGCATCTCCAGGCTTTCGGTGGAGCTACTGCAGCCGCTACCAAGGTTTTCAACACGATCGAGCGAATTTCTCCTATCGACCCAGAAACGGATGAAGGCATTGTACCGGACGACTTTGTCGGCAACCTTGAGTTCAGGAACTTGAAGCATGTATACCCGTCCCGACCTGATACTACAGTACTATCGGACTTCAATCTGGACATTCCATCTGGCAAGATGATCGCGCTTGTCGGTGCATCTGGATCCGGAAAGTCGACCATTGTTGGACTGCTGGAGCGATTCTACCTCCCAATGGAGGGCCAGATCTTCCTGGACGGCAGAGACATCACAACTTTGAACCTGCGCTGGTTGAGGCAACATATGGCTATCGTGAGCCAAGAACCCGTCTTGTTCAGCACGACAATTTACGAGAGCATTTTGCATGGTTTGGTGAATACAGAGTACGCGGACGTATCGGATGAAAAGAAGATGGAGCTCATCGAGAAGGCTGCCAAGATTGCTAACGCTCACGACTTCATCATGGATCTTCCGGAAAAGTATCAAACCAGGGTTGGAGAGCGAGGTGGCTTGCTGTCAGGTGGACAAAAGCAACGTGTCGCAATTGCTCGTGCTATCGTATCGGACCCCAAGATCCTTCTTCTCGACGAAGCTACTGCAGCTTTAGATACCCGATCCGAAAGCGCAGTCCAGGAGGCTCTCGACCGCGCATCGCAAGGACGTACTACCATCGTTATCGCCCACCGACTCTCGACTATCAAGAACGCCGACAACATCGTCGTCATGGCATTGGGCCGAATAGTAGAGCAAGGTACTCACCAAGAGCTTATCGACCGCAAAGCTGTGTACGCAAGTCTAGTACAAGCTCAGGAGCTCACCTCCAAGATCAGCCCTGCCAACAGGATGACACTTCTGGACGACCCTGATCGCAAAACTGAAGGCATTGCCAACGAAGAGAAGCTTGCTTTGATGCGAACTACCACAACTGCCCCTTCGGAGTCCGCCGCAAAGAAGGATGAAAAGGACAAGGAGTACGGCACTTGGGAGTTGGTTAAGTTCGCCTGGGAAATGAACAGCGGCGAGCACACTACCATGACTTTGGGACTAGTTTTTAGTTTCCTTGCTGGCTGCAACCCTGCCATTCAAGCCATCTTCCTGGGTAACTCCATCAACTCGCTTCTATCTCCCGGAACATCTCTTGGTGGGCTAAACGTAAACTTCTGGTGTGGCATGTTCCTAATGCTCGGAATCGTCATCGGCTTCTTCTACTACGTGCAGGGTATGACGCTGTCAAGAGGATCCGCCAGGCTAGTCGGAAGCGTACGAACGCGTGCTTTTGGAGCTATGCTTCGCCAAGACATGGAGTTCTTCGATGGCGACACCGTCACTTCTGGTGCGTTAAGCAACTTCCTTTCGTCGGAGGCGAACCGTCTTGCCGGTCTCAGTGGTTCCACCCTCGGAACGATTGTCAGCGCTGCATCTTCCATCCTTGTCGCCTTCATCGTCGGATGCTCCTTTGGTTGGAAGCTGGCGCTTGTATGCTCCTCGACCATTCCAATTGTTATCGCCTGTGGTTACTTCCGCTTCTACGCTCTTACACGCATGGAGAAACGAACCAAGGAAACGTCCGATGCTGCCAGCTTTGCTTGTGAGGCGGCTTCATCTATCCGTACTGTGGCTTCCCTTTCGCTCGAGAAGTACCTCCTGGGTACGTACCACGTCAAACTTGCCGACCAGGGCAAGGGCTACTTCAAATTCACAAATGTGTCAGCCGTTCTCTATGCGACGTCTCAGGGCCTAAACATGTTCATCTTCGCTCTTGTCTTCTGGTACGGAGGACGTTTGTTGTTCAAGCAGGAGTACACCGTCTTGCAGTTCTTCATAGTCTACTCTTCCATCATCAACGGTGCTCAATCAGCTGGTGCGATCTTCTCTTTTGCCCCCGACATGGGCGAAGCGAGGGACGCGGCGAAGCTCCTCAAGTCTTTCCTGAACCGCATTCCCAAGATCGACCACTGGTCGTCTGAAGGTATCAAGATAGAGAGGTTAACTGGCAAGGTCGAGCTCCAAGACGTACGCTTCACCTACCCTGGAAGACCTGATCATCGTGTCTTGCGCGGTGTCAGTCTTGCTGCCGAACCCGGTCAGTTCATCGCCCTTGTTGGCGCCTCCGGCAGTGGAAAGTCTACTGTGATGCAACTACTCGAAAGGTTCTATGACCCAACAAGCGGTGGCGTGCTCGTCGACGATGTGGACCTGAAAGACTACAACCTCCAAGACTACCGATCGCAATTGGCAATTGTCAGTCAAGAAACAACTCTCTACACTGGTACAATCCGCGAAAACATCCTCGCCGATAAGGAAGAGTTGGGTGACGAGGCGGTGATACAAGCGTGCAAAGATGCCAACATCTACGACTTCATCACATCATTACCGGATGGCTTCAACACGCTAGTGGGTGCAAAGGGCGCTCTCCTATCTGGTGGTCAGGTATGTTCCTCTACCATTTGTCGTTTTGGATTCTTACTAACATCGCTTCCAGCGCCAACGCATAGCAATTGCCCGCGCCCTCCTCCGCGACCCCAAGGTCCTACTTCTCGACGAAGCCACATCTGCCCTCGACTCCACATCCGAGCGCGTTGTTCAAGCCGCCCTTGACTCCGCAGCACAAGGACGCACTACAATTGCCATTGCGCATCGCTTGAGTACGATTCAACACGCAGACGTGATCTACGTCTTTGACCAAGGCAAGATTGTGGAGAAGGGCAGACATGACGAACTGGTGGCCAAGAAGGGAGTTTACTTCGAGCTGGCGAAGTTGCAGGCTATCGGAGCGCCGCAGTAGTGCACAAGAGCGGGCGCGTTTCGTTGCATGAATGGAGTTTGGGGCATATACTTGTAATCTTTCTCATAGATCATTAGGCTAGGAGCTACATAGATCTCTGGCATCAAAAAATGCCTGTTTTTCTGCCTGTGGTAGACGAATGCTCAATAGCTAATGTTTTGGACCCTCGCTTTCGTGCTGGTGGTTGTATTTGTGGGGTGCCCAATCTAACACGTGAACGCGCGTTGCAATCTTCAAGACGGAACGCGACCTCCGGTAACAAGCCATGATCTTATCTCATCCCATCCCACCTGACTTACAACTTTTGCTCCGTGCCAATGTCAACAAACCAAACATGCGGTACGAGCTATGTTTGGACGCGCAGGTTTGCCAAGATGACATGAACCAAGCCATGCTTTCAGGCGTCCACACCTTGTTGCCTAGACCACCCAGCGTGTCACGATGGCTCTACTGCTATTTTGGCACAGCGAACCTTTCGCTGAAGGGTAGCCGTATTCTGAACTCTTGAAGACCCCTACCGATATATCGCGGTTTTTCCAAAGGCCGCCCTACAGCGCCAGACTGCGAGAATGCGCAACCCGAATGGCTGTCGCGTAGTGCTCCTTCTCCTACCGCCTCTTCTCCTCCTTGGCATCGCCGCCTTGACCAACATCCTCGAGAGCATATCCAAGGACAATTTCGAAGACTGCCTCGATCGCGACATACGCAGCGGCGCTCGCCAGATCGTCTTATCGCGCCCCGGCGGCACCGCCTCGAACGACACCACCGTAACCGTAGACATCAACAACGGGCCCACATACGTCATACTGGGTTTGATTATACTAGGCTACGGGGTCAGTCTGCTCAGCGCGGCAGGAACATGGCAGTTGCGGAGAACAGAAGGCACGGCGGCACACGAGAGGAAGTGGACGTGGGTTGTCTTCGTGGCCAATATCGTCATGGTGGGCGCGAGTTTGGGCGTCTTTGGATACGTGACTTCGGTCCAAGGTAGCGATGAGAGTTGGCAGAACTACGAGGACGTTGGTCGCGAGGACCAGGAGCACACAAGAGAGACGTGGGCATGTCAGATTAGCCAGTTCTACCCTGATAGGGATTGGGCTGGCACTGCCTGCAGGACTGCGAAGGCGATGCGGTTCTTGTTGATACCCATGGCTGTCGCTGCTCTGTCGGTCTTTATCAGTCTGTGGCTTCTCGTACGGGCGAGAGGAGGGGCGGAATGGATGTTTGGTGGGAAGGGAAGGTATGCTGGGTTCGCGAATGTTTATGAAATGCGGCCACCTGGTCCACCGTCGCCTTATAACGGACCGCCGGGGCAACAGTGGGTTCAGCAGCCGTGGCCAGCGCAGCCGGGACAGCAATGGGTAGGACAGCCTGTGCAACAGCAGTGGGCGCCGCAAGCATATCAGCAATGGGGACCTCAGGTCGTTGTTCAGCAGCCTGTTTCTCAGGCGCCAAAGCCAGACGCTACTGTGGATCAGCGTCCGGTTTATGGATGAGGTCGCAGACAACGTGCAGAATGTCAATTTTCTCGGGAGCGTTGAACATCCCTCCCTTTCACTTCTGGTCTAAAGTCGACTCACCTTCACCATGGGTCTTCCGAGAACTGCAACAGCGCGTTCGCTCGTTAACATAATAAAACATCCCTCGATTTCAGATCAACTTTCCAAAGCCCGGCCGCCATGTCGACTTACTCTTCTCACGGTACGGCGCCCTCAGCAGGCACTCCAAGGTCACTCGACATCATTCGTAGGGACTTTGAAAAGCGATCCGGAGAAACCACAGAGGGCGACTATGCGAAGAACTTCAAAAACAAGAGCTACGATACCAGCCTCGACGACGACCCCAGCAGCAACACCGACGGCAAGCCTGCGTTACCATACACCGTAGGCGCTAAATTTGTTGCTCGCCGTCACGAACCACCTGCGCCTTTCGGTCATGACTACGACACTCCGTGGCCACCTTTCAAGACTGGCGACTTCAGACGACCACATATCGACTGTTGCCTGATTCGACAGCCAATCGAAGGGCGTACACTTGATGAGTCTGGCGTGCTGACGATCACCGAATCCATACGTACTGGCTATACATACGGGGCTCAGGTTGTAATAGTCGCTGGGAACATCGTTGCGAAGATATATGATCCTCTCTATGACGCTGGGGGCGACTGCTACGACAACAAGCGCGACGTAGTTGTACTAGCCGATGGGGACTATACAAGGGAAGCTGCCGCGTACGACCAACTGCGACGAGATCCCGAAACATTGAGTCTTGTTCCGGAGTACTATGGAAGCTGGACGATTGAAGTGCCTACGACAGTCAGCGACGAGACCTTCACACGACATGTCCGGCTCATTCTCATCGAGCACATCAACGGTACCGTCATGAGCAGCGTCCAGCCTCAGCTACTCTCCCGACAAACACGTTCGTCGATAATAGAGAAGGTTTTAGAAGCCGAGTCGCTCGTTTTCAACGCTGGTGTCCTGCATCGCGACATGTCACCCCGCAACGTCATGCTCGTTTCCCCATCACCCACCTCCTCGTTCGACGATCCAGATCTCCGCGTCGTCATCATCGACTTCAACGTTTCCAATGTCATCCGCCTTAGCAACGCTTCCTGCCAGCCCTCAGACAATCCAAGCCCTACGTCACTACAAAAACAATGGCCAGGTAAACTACTTGGTCCAGTAACGAGGTTCTGGAACGCGATGGAGGAGTTTGAGGCTCGAGATTGGGTGAACGATGAGGATGGGAAGGCGAATGAGTGGTTGTGGGAGTGCTTTGGGCAGAGGCAGGAATATGTACCACTTGTTAGAGACAGAGAAGAAAGGGAGTTGTGTCCGAGGATTAGTTGGTACAGCGGTCGCGACAACGGTGATGGCGACGATGTGGACATGACTGTCGAGGATACAGAAGATAGTTCATGTGCAGGTGATGGAGATGATGAAGTCGTCTTCCAGGGACGGGGCTGTAAAGGTTCGGCTCTCGCGCTACGTTTCCGCACCTAACTCTCCCGTTCGAACTCACGTTTGTCACTTTTGGAGAAGGTATGGAAAATACATAGCAAAGATGCAAGCTACGTCATGAAAATTGGACGTCAATGATGTTTCATGATGATGTCTGAATATATTTGGGATATCATTACTACTTGTTCACTGACCGTATAGACTACCCTGCGGCCTACGTTGCCTCTCGCGCCCATCAATCTAGTGTCTCATACATTACCTCCAAGGCTCTCGCGGTCTTGCTTAGTTCTTCTCGAAACCCGCGTATACTTTGAGAAGGCAACCGAGTAGGACCTTCCGGATGAGACCGTGCTCCATGAAGCCCTTCGTGGAGCCTTCTTCGTGGACTCAGGAGATCCTCACTTCGTCGCACGCAGTGGACAAGATCTTGTTGTTGCTATCGTTTAGATGGTCGAAGTTGAAGAGAAGCAAGTCCTGCCAGTTGAAGAGAGCCACACGCTTGCAGTTCGACATCTATGAATAACGACAAACCTGCTTGGAGTACGAGATGCCGTTGTTTTTTTTCGTCATCACTCTCTCTTCATCCTTAGCCACGTGTTTAAGTGCAGCGATCTCGGAAGCTGGAACGCTATCGGCAATCATAACTTGCGCGAATTCTTGGTAACGAATGAGCTCTTGGCGCTTGTACTCTAATACCGTGATGGTCTTGTTTGGGTTGGCGGTCGATGTGAAGATCAAATCATAGCGCACCACAGACTCTGTCCGTTTGGTATCCGGAGCCAGTAGAATGTCCATTTTGCTCCTGGGAGCTTCTTCGTTGAGTTCGGTGTGCACTGTTCACATTATTGGGGTACAATACGTTGAGTACTTCCAAGATAGGGTGGATAACGTACAATATCGGGGCTTGAACGACATCGCTCTTACTATCAAGACGAATTTTTGGAAAGGTAATAGCGATACGGTCAGAATGGAGGCGGTTGCTAAGTCAGGACTTCTGAAGGGTGTTGGTCGATAAGTCCAAGAAATGCTTGATAGGCACTTGACACATTATCAAAGGTTGTTCTGCGACTTTTGGTTGTTTAGCTAGAGGGCTGGACACTCCTGTAGGCCATGTGGTTCGCATCGAGGGATGGAAGCTATTCTTTGAAGCATGAAATGCGACTCGCGGCTCCTGAACTCACAGTGGGCGACTGTTTCGGGTGGGGATGGACTTCGTGGCTCACGGGTTGGTTGAATATGGCAGGTGTGAGTAGAGTAAATCTGTAGAGTAGCACATGGAAAAGTGCTTGATATATGAAATTGCTAGGCCAAGTAGAGGAGAATGGGGTACGGCAGCCTCTTTCGTAAAACTCTGAGGCTTCCACAAGCCATTCACTAAGCAAGACGATAGTCATTTGACTCTGTATATAGGCAGTGAATGCGCGCGAAATCATGATCACTACGGTACCTGCAGCGGACTACAACAGGGCTCTTCCCATGACAGCATGACCTACTGTCAGCCGTAGACGTATCAGGCGATGTAAAGCCATATGGAAAAATATTTACATGGACGTGGCTGGAGTGAATAGGACATCTGGAGTGTCACATGATAGCGCGCTTGCACTACAATCATTCGTCTTTTCCCTCCACCTTTTCAACCACACAGCCAACCTCAATACTACTCCAATATATCAGCCGCAGAGAGTACAGTACTTCAGGTCAGCAATGACATGACAGCCATCAACGGTGATCGCGTGTCCTCCAAGACTTACTTTTCACCACCAATCTTCACGCGCCCATCGATATCCGATTAAGACTCTTCAGCAGGCAGCTCGACCCCTTATGACACTCTCATCAGCCGTAGATGGAGGCTTCCCGTACGCTGTAGGGCTCAACATGACTGTAACACGACATCAACCACCAGAGCCCTTTAGCCTAGGATATCCCACAAAATGTTCATTAAGCCCGCGTCCGGAGAACTGGAAAACGCTTTCGAAACCGGATTATCGTCTCTCACGACGAATAGAATGAGTACAGCCTTAAAGAGGACATTGTGTTCAATGCGTACTCCGATTACAGCCGTGAGGAAGGCGAGGAAGGCAGCAACAAGGATGGCTTGAGATCTGTAGATCGCGACGCACCTGTGTTACAGTCATGATAAGTCTTGCAACATTTTCGTTGCATAGGTGTCTCTATAGGGCGCTTATACAATGCTCATAAAATAGAATTACTCCATTGAAAAGTGTCGTGATGAATTACACTCTCCTTTCTCCAGATCGAGCATCCACACAGGCATCTCTTTCTCGCCCACTCATGTCTATTCGCAGCCCGTTTGGTTGAACTTCAAGATCGACGCTCCGTCAGATCCGAAGGCCACAGCACGATCAATCCAGGCATCAAGGCTGGCAGGTGCTGGCTGTCGCTCCCTGCTCAAAATGTACAGCGTGCTCCAGTTCTGCGTCTGCACAATCGCCCAATCGATGGCGTAATCTGGATATCAACGTTAGTAATTATGCACTCGATTCAGAGCTCTTATTGTAACGTACCTTGTACAATGTAGTTTGGTCCGGGGCATTCTGGTGCTGATGATGCGCCAGGGAAGCTGACAACAAAAGCTCCACCGGCACCATAAGCAGAGTCTACGGGCGTGGCCGTGCCAATGATGTCGACCGTTTGTGGCCCAACAGTCGCGGTGTTCACAACACGCACTGTGCCATTGTCCTGGATCTTCTGTTAGAGATGCCGCCCAAGAAATTGGTGTGCCTCAAACAACGTACATTGAGAGAGTAATCGGCAGCCACACAACGCGCGCCTGCAGTAGGACCAAATGGTGTACCGGCGACTTGATACCATGTTCCAAGGTACGCTTCTAGGTTGAATTTGGAGTCTGGGATGGGATAGAAGCACGACCCGTCATACTGTGCAGCCGCGACATTTGGCGTTGGACTTGTCTCGTTATAGGAGGCTTGACGGGGGTGGATTAAGCCTGAAGCAGCGGAGGAAAGGGCGAGGACGGTGCTGGCGACGCGCATCTTGAATAAACTTGTGCAGTGCTGAGAATAGAAATTAATGTGTAGGTAGGTAAAGACGATGATATTTTCTGTGAAGAACACGTCCCTATGCTTTACTTGAACGAAAAGTTCCGTGGCTGGTGTCGAAAATATTGTTTAGTAAACGTCACTCCCAAGACACTATACAGTACTACGCACTTGTTCACAGCCCAGACTTGTATATGTGCGTACAATCGTCGGTAACTTTCCCGAGCCGACAGGAAAGGTCTTGCACGCTCATCGGTTCACAAGTACTGCCAAGCATACGGACTCGTTTCCTCGGTCGGATTGTGGTTGCGGATGAGCCCGGCTCTACTTGTCATTACGAGATGTCGCGGCTGTCTGCACCCGCAGCGACTGTTGAATCGCGAGGTTGGGGTTGTGGATGCGCGGACTGGGGTAAGCGATGAAATGGCTGGTGATGACGCAGGTGCCGACCTCGGGCCTTGGCAATAGAGTAGCGTGTTTTGCATCCATCATGCAACGACACACATCGTTTTCGCCGAGAAATTCATTGAGGCTCGCGAAATATTCGTCTTATCGTATCAAGGGGGATAGTTAATGACTTCCAAAAAGTGTCATTCTGAACAAAACAGGCACGTAGCCGGAGCTTTTCAACTACATTGCGGAACGCTCCGATTAGTGTCTCGATTATCGCACTTAAGATCGAAGGTACCCAGGTGTACCTTGGAGAAGACGGTATATACCTAGTAACGATATTGACCTGTTCATGTCACAGTCCTTGGCTCCCAATATCTGGAATATCGACAGGTACTTCGCATTCATCGCGGATCAGGAATGTGCGCTGTACCGCTTAGCAGAGTGTAACTTCGAGTGGGATGACAGAGACGTCGCTGTTAGAAGGTTATGAGTATGTCAAATTTGATATTGCCGGTGCGAGCCGCCTTGCTTCGCATACGATCTAGTCTGCTGTTCACTAAATCGCTGTACCATGGATTCATTCCACCCATCTGCCTACTACCCAAGGTCTCTCCAAACTATTTGAGTTACGATAAATGCCCAAATGCTCATCACAGGCTGCGGCCTGGCTAACCCAACACTGCATTGCATGCTTCAAGCAGGAAGCCCAAAAACTCCAGACGCGTCAAATCCCTCAGAACAGTCGTAACACGTAATCCATCGGGATTGGGAACTGGTCCCAGGTCCAAGAGAACAAGGTGATCGTAATCACATAAAGCAGTGTATCGGGAGTTGAGAGCCTTTGCCTCGTCCACATACCGTCGGCTGATCACACCGCCCTGAGCGATATTACCCAGTGCATGCGGACTCAGCCAGTGGATGAGCATGATCATTTTTGGTGCGTGTGTTCTTGTAGGACTCTCGTAGTAAAGCGTTGCCAGCCCATTGCTCAGGTAGCCGTTGCGTTGTACAAGTTCGGTTGGGTATCTCATTACGATAGCGTGGTCCAGGGGACACTTGAGCCAAATTCGAGCGGCGTCAAAGACATCACCCGCTGTTTTGAGAGGTTTGGGAGGGGGGTCACCGATCCTTGGCGGGGTAGGCAGTTTCGAGTCCTGGTGAATGGGTGAATTGGGGTTTTCGTATTCGGTTTCTAGGAAGTTGGTGGCGACCTCAACGTAATCCTTAGGCGCGTTGGTCGAGGGAATACAGAATACGCTGTTGGCTTTCCTGGGATCGCGCCGCGGTTTGTCAAACTTTATCAGCGCCTTATCCTCGTGATCGAGTGGGGAGCGGTAATCGTATGCCATCGGGCTTGAGCGAGTAACTTGTCAATGAGATATTGTGCTCGGGTCTTGGAGACGAAGTTCCTGATCAAATCAAGCTGGGTTGGGGCGATGAATCAATATCGTGGGTAAGTGTAATACAGCGACTAGCAGTATAGGTGAGAGCGTATCCCACACCACTAAGCGCTAGATATTGTATCAACGGAGCACATCTAGCAGAGAGCGTGCAACCGTTCTGATAGCTCAGATCAGCACATTTTGCAGAGGACAATAATCATTGCGCGCTGCGGGATGCATAGAGACGAGCGTGAAAAGGTACGACACAAAGCATGCAGCTCGATGGCTTGTGAAGTGAAGCGTAATGATCATGTCATGAAGAGTGATGAAACTGCTAACAGATAACGCCTATGCGCACAGCGCTTGACCCGTAACGCCTTTTGTGGCTATGAAGCTCACACATACCCTACAAATAAGACAAGAAGATAAAATGGAGCAGCTATCCTAAGCCGCTCTGGGGACGATGGTGACCTTGAACTCCGCGTCAGCCAGGGAGCTATCACCACCGACCTTCACACTGCCGATACCAGAACCCACACCATTTTGGCAGCCTTCTGAACCTGGGTTTTGGAGCATACGAGCTAAGTAACCGTAACAGTCCTCAACCTTCCAGAAAACACCGGCCGAGGTATCAGGCTGGGTAGCTGGGGTGACATCGACTAAAGCTCAATTAGTAAGGTAAATGCTGTGACTTGAAATGGGGCCTTACACTTGATGTCCCAGCCGCTAATACTGTTGTCATCCCTATCAACCACATTGGCGTGCTGTATGTTGCTTTTAGGGCCGTCAAGTGGGTAGTCAACGGTTGCAGTGCAGACGGTACCTGGGGCGACGCGGTCTTGATAAGCGCAAGGAGGCATCATGGCAGCGCAGGCGTTGTCGAGAACAGTCTCGAGCTGGGGACCACGCATGAAGCTGATCGACTTGTCGAAGGTGGCGCATGTTGTTGTTGTGTCGGGTGCGGGTTGCCAGCTATCATTGTCGCCAGTCTGAGGAGACTGTCGTTGGAGGACCGGTGCCGCAAACGCCGTTGCTAAGAACGTGCTGAAGAGGATGCCTGTGTACATGTTGACTGATAGTTCGGAGTTTGAGGTAAAGGTATCGTGTGGAATTGCCGCAGTCGGATTTACACCAGTGATCGTGTAGTCTGCAAGTCGAGTGTGGGTGGAGCTGAAGTAGAACTTGGGTAGATCAGTGAAGGTGAATCTGAACAGTAAGTCTTCACAAATCAATGCGCCAAGCCAATGATGTGTTGGATATGGTGAATAACCGCTTATTGAAGAATGTATCCATCAGGGCGGTCGATCTTCTATATTGCCTTATTCTATATCAGACGCTAAGTGACAGAGTTGTTAGTGATTACCGTGGGGTCAGGAGCATGACAGTGCGAAGTGTGGAGATAGGAAATGAGGCATCCCCTTGTGGATGACGGTTTGTTACAGATGTCTCTTTGTTTCTGGTCAGACCTCACTTCTGTGTCTTTCTTTTGTGAGCTTGACATGAAGTGGCCTTGGCCCATGTCTGCCTCGGGAACAAGAAACAAGGACGCACAAACAGACCTGGGATCTGTTGAAACAGCAGTAGAGTTGTGTGCATAACTGTGATCCCTTCCAATCAGTTATGAGGACGTTTGTGAATTGGAATGGCCGGAGCGTGGGGTAATTTCTCTTCATCAAATGATCGGCAGAACTACCGTCCGTGCCACAATAGCATGCGCAATCTTGCGAAGGATATATCATCCTCAATAGTTCTCTACCGGACCCTTTGTTGAGACGCGACCGTTTTTGCGCCCACCACGACTGGCCTTCCCAGGTTCATACCACAATTGCGTCGAGGTGGCGCATTTGGAGGGACATCATCACTATCAACGTCATAGTGTCTGGATTTCGGCTAGCAGTCGGGGAGATGCTTGTTCGGTGGTATTGATGAAACAACGAGGTGGCTGTCGTGGAGTTCCTTGAGAGTTCCGACTGAGGGACCTATGTCATCTGCCAAGGCTCTAGTCCGCCCTTCATTTCCTCTGTCATGGAAATCGTCGACGCTGCCAAACATCATGACATTCAGCGCAAATGATGCTGCTTCCTCCCGGTTCATTTCAGATATCACAGGCTTTAGACAGTTACCGCGCGTCGCGACTCCTGCCAGAGATGCACGCTCGAAAGTACCTAGGTACCATGGAGAAAAAGGTCTGCACCCAACAGCCGGCGAATGAGAAGGGCCTGTGCACCAGCAATAGCAGCTGAACGATCGCTCACGAAGCCATTGGCATGCGCAGAGCTCTCCTATTCACAAGTGTTTTTTCTTTTCTACAGAGCTCCTCTCATCCGAATCATCAAAGAAGAAATGAATACGCATTAACCGTTGGGCAATCAAGACGTCCGCTTTGATGCACCATTACATGGGCATTGCTCTTCCTCCCGCACGAACGGCTCCCACTCTTTTTAGCATACGAAACCTGTGGCATCAAAGATTGAAGATGTAATCCTGCGATACGTTGGCGAACTCTAGCCGTAAGCAGCATACTGCTTACAATAACAGGCAGGAGGATTGCCAGCTGATTGGGGCAACATGCATTTGTGCGTATACCGTTCAGCTTTATTCGCTCACGTGTAGACGCCACAGGCAACACTTATCGCACCCCTGCCTGAAATACTTCGCTATATCTAGGCCTCAGTGAGTGGGGTCATTTTCAGTATCTCCCCTCGACACTCGGGGACTCATCTCTTGTTACAAATCTTCAGCATGGATAGCAGAACAGATTCCAACCTGTGGGCAGACACGCCCTTCGCCCTTCTCAAGATTCCTGGTCAGCCGAGTGGCCCAGTATGCGCAAATACTGGTGTTCTCAGCGTCGCCATAGAAATGGCGAACGTTCACAACGCTCTACTTCGCCCACTGAATGCCATTTATCATCAAGCGCCCTTCGTCCACCTCCCTACAGATGTTACCGATTTCATGCTGTACATCACTGCATGGGCAGATACGCTCCATCACCATCATTCACTCGAAGAGAGTTTGTTGTTTCCGAAGGTGGTGGCGATCGCAAAGGAAGCGGGGATAGATGATTGTGAAGATGTTATGGGAGGGAACGTGGAACAACATCATGATTTTGAGCCCAAGATAGCAGGACTGATGAAGTGGGCCGAATGGGTCATGGCCGGAGAGAAGACGTATGACGCTGCGGAACTGAAAAGGCAGATCGATGATTTTGCACCTGTCCTCACACAGCATTTACATGACGAGATCGATACCTTGATCAAATTGGAAAAGTGTGATGGGGAGAAGATCAGGCAGGCGATGAAAGAAACGGCTGATGAAGGAGTAAGGACGGCTGATCCGGTACGAACTCTAATATTCTTACTGATTACTCGCTATTGCAAGACACCACTGACATTTTTCAAATCCAGAACCTTGTCATACCTTTGGTGCTCGGAAGTGTTGACAGAGGCTATCCAGGCAGTGAGAGCTTTCCGCCCGTACCATTTTTCATCCCGTACCTGAACGCATATTGGTTTACACGAAAGCACAAAGGCTCTTGGAGGTTCAATCCGAGTGATCACTGGGGTAATCCGAGGCCGCTACAATTTTTACAGTAGATTACAGTACTAGAGCACCCTCTCATCCAAGTACGTATGCGAAATGCGACTGCGCAGCCTTATCGCAAGTAAACAACGCATCTTTCACTTTCACTCCCAAGTTCCTCTCTCTACCGAGATCATGAATTCATGATTGGGCGACACCTGGGTCGCTATATAACCCCGAGATAGACAGATACATGACGCTGGGTCAGTTCGGTCTGCTAACTTTCATCACTTGCGCCTCTTCACTCGGTCATACTCCTTTTAAAAACTTCCCAGCATATATAATACCCGACCTTTGTTTTACCCCAACTCACTATACATCGGCTGTACTTGTCTTGATAGCTTCAACTTGCAACGAGCAGTCATGCCTGACAACACCGTACCTTCAACGGGCCTCCTCGCGCTTCCCGGAAGTACGTTTGTGATAAGTAGTAAACCTTAGTTGTAGCTAACGTATCATCATAGCTTCTCAATCGCATCTACGACTTTGCACAAGAGAAAGACTAAGTTCGTCCTATCTACAAGCCGACTCCGCATGCTGGACGGGTTAATCAGGTTAATCGACAGTTCTCCAGTCTCATACAAGTCTGTTGTAAGACCCGAGAAGAATATCTACCAATTTAGAATGAGCGGACGGGTGTTGGCATTAAGTGCTTGCATGCAGCCTCCTACATCAACAAGTTCATCCTTGGCGCTGGCATGGAGCCGAAACAAGCGCACGGTGATTTTACCGTCCGAATTCCATCATGTAACGGTCTCGAAGATCAAGTATCTGAACAGGACGTAACCGAAACCATCGCTCTCAGCAGAAACGCTCCTCGAGTTAGCATAGGGTTTGATGTAACCGCTGGTATCGATACATACCAGCGCACCCATTGACAGAAAATCCTCCATGTCCTTACACATCCCGAAAAGGCGCCCTAGTAGTACGCCCTCATAGAGCAGTCATTTGAGCATCTGAAATGTCGCTTCAACGGAAACTCATCTTCGATTGTCTTCCACACTAAGAAAGGTCATGCAAAGGTATGAATGCTTGCGTGCTCATTCAATCGCCATCTAGGCGATTTGAACGATTCCCTTGAACGACTACAGGGTTGGGAAGAAGATATGGGGACAAAGGATATTCCACAATATAGCTACGTATCTTTGGAGTTCATTGTTGATGATGAGTGGAAAGAAAATTTGATCGAGATTTGGCGTCGCGACAGAAACTTGAGGTTGGAAGCAGCGCGAGCAAATCGATCGTAGATTACTGCTGTCCAGAATGTCGCATTGAGGAACAAATATGAGTTGTAGTTGCATGATGAAGAAAAAAATAAAAAATGTTGTGGCTAACCTTTGTCGAGTAATCGTAAAGTGTTATCCACTTAATTCTCTCAGCCTACCTAAGTAAGCTCAAAGCATAATATTTAGATTAGTAGTGAACTCACGGAAAAAGAATGCGTCATTGATGACCCAAGTAAGAGAATGTTGAGGCATTTTCACTTCGAAATGTTTCGCACGCAGGTGCGCTGTCGCTTCCGGGGTTCTTACATGCAACGTCATGTCTGAGCAAGGTCTCACCTCATCAAACCACAACCCGTCCGTTACTCTTTGATATTACAACTTCACCATGGCTCCCAAAAGTCGTGTCTTGACCTCTGCATATGTGATCGAGAACATGGGGAACATAACGATCGTCCCGCCTGTTAAAGCACCCGAAAATGGACAATGCTTCTTTCTGGAGCTTCCAGGTGGTAAGTGCCACTCGATCTCCAGAGATGGTACCGAGCTAACCTTATAGATTTAGAAATCCAGAATCGCGTCTATTCCTATGCGCGAGAAGATGGACACGTTCGTTTCCAGCCGCGCAAGTCCCGCAAATCCCGCATAGCTCCTGTCAAAGCTCAAGGAGAGGGATCGAATTGGACACCGGCCGAAATTATCCAGCAATTGATATTCCTGCACTCATCAGAGCGATACGTCGGTGGTCCGTCGGAAGTTGGAGACTTTCCTTTCGCAACAACGGAGGACGATGATGCTCGGCGTCTCAAAAAGTCCTTGCGACAGTTCCATGGACTGACATAGGTCGGAAGGACGGTTCGGAATGAGTTTCTTCCGCTTTACCAAAAGCATACGACGTACCGAATGAGCCAGTTGGATGTACAGGTCTGTATGAAGACTGTCTTACAGAAGGAATGCGAGGAAGTCGCTCGCCAAGCTGTTAAAGCAGGGTATGATCAACAGATCGACTGTATTCGCCCCATGGATTATCTGGAAATCTGGCAACGCGAAGAACTCGCTCATCGAAAAAGAATCCACCGAGCCATCCTCGTCGACTACACGCACCCCGCAAAAGACCGTATAGATATTCTCCCTTTCCTTCCTCTTCCTCGGAACCGCCCCAAACATCTCCGTAAACTGCGGCGGGAACTTCCGCGCTCATGGCAGCAGAAATTGCATGTCTCGTCTTCGCCCGCACTTGAACAAGCTGTTCGCTGTTTCCTGTCATCCAAAGCTCCTGACATGGCTGCAAACCTGTGTACGAGCAATCGAGTTGATGGAAGCACCACATATACACATTTATCTGAAGAAGGGAAAAGTACCGGGATGTATAAAGGCATTAGATCAAAAGCCACCTATATCTCCAGAAGACGGCGAAGTGCAGGCGTGGATGGAAGAAATCGACTTTCACATCCACCCTTTGAATGACAATTTTGTCTGTTTTGGCTACCCTGATCCGGACAAAGAAGACAAAGACGAAGAAGCAACAGACACGCGCAAGTGGCGCAGAGAAATTCGAGACGCATGGGTGGGCGCTTTCGGAAGCGTCGATGTGGTGGACCTAAACTTGAACGGGTTGGACGTGGGAAGGGCTGTTAGCAGTAGAACTGTATAATCAGACAATGCCGCGCAAAGCAAAGTCTGATGATATTCCAGCCTTCTTCAATTTACACATCCACGGGTGGCCGTCTCCCATGTCAATCTTCCTTAGAGGCAAGCTTGGGCCGATGGAATTACATGCTCATTCTCATCGCTCTATTCACCATGCTGCTTTGGGTCTGTCAGCTGCTCATCAGATGAGAGTACAAAATCGCACATCACACCGTAATGATCCGAGACCCAATCTAGCACCGCTGCTTCCCTGTACTCCTTTGCTACTTTGATGCCCATACCGATTCTTTGAAATTTAATGGGACTTAGAGACCCTCTATACAATATTTTATCCATCCTACGGTAGCCGAACCGCTTGCTACGGCCTTGGTAACCCCAAGTGTGCCCTTCTTTACTGTCTTCTTGACCTGGTGTGCCTTCTTTGCCCCCAATTTCGAGATAGGCATCGTTGAGTTTGTTTTCCGTGTGTAGTTTGTGATCGAAAGGTTGGATAGCATTGAGATCGCCGGCCAGTATTGCGCACGAAACGTTGTGCTGACCAAGAATATCTCGCGCAGCTTCCATCTGAACGGGGCGGACTGGTGGGTCGGCGGCCAGGGATTCGAGATGTGTGTTACATAGCCGCATTATTCTGGGTGGAGCATCTGGGTCGTTGCGATTGTCTAGACTGATGTCAACAAAAAGGCCGTCTCGACCCATCCCGCTGTGCCATGAGACGCGAAATACAGAGTCAATCTGCAGTCGCCGATCTACAAGCGTTGTAGTGCCGTAGTGAGAGCTTAGCCAGTTTCGCGAGCTGGCATCTGTGAGATTGAAACGCCGCTTGACCCAAGCCGATTGTTGTAGCTGTCTCATATGCGGGACTCCCATCTCTTGGAAGAATATGACGACTGCAAACTCGGGCGCCATCGATGATACTAGATTTTGCAGATAATCTAGTGCAGCCACCATTCGTTCCGCTTCTAACTTGTTGAATGCATCCACGTTCCAGGAGATCAGGCGGATCTTTCTTGGGTGTAGAGGTGGCTGTGATTTATCGTTTAGAAGCGGTTTATGAGACGTAGACTTTACCCATTTTTCGTCAGACGAGATGTGATGATAGCGCTGTTTCTTTGGCTCGTAAAATGAATATTCGCGTTCCTGTACACCTGTGGGGAATGCAGCAGGTAGTCAGAAAGCGGTAGATGATGAAGTGGGCCTGGAGACTGTTGGCCGAAGGCATGTAGAGATTGAAGACAGTGGAGAGCGAAATATGACCCTCATAGTTGGAGTCGGTAATGCTGATGCGGGGTGAGTGAAGCGCTTGACTGAGGGTAGAATGATATTCGATGCTTTGATCAAGACGTGTGGCGATGTACAATAAAAAAGAGTCCGATTCGATGTGGAGCTATATTGGGGCAGTAGTTGAGATAAAGCAAATGCGTGTTTATACAGGTGGTGGGTGAGGTGAGTGACGGCACGTGATGCAGCAAGGGTACCCCTGCCACCATTGCCGAAGCGCGTCGTGAACTTCGCGATTCAGAAGGAGCTCCAAACTGGGGAAGCAGCCACGACAACAGCTCTTCGCCCCCGCCCAAACCGCCGTCCCTCTCCCATCGTCAGCCCGGTCGCCCTTTCGAACACCTCCGCCCAAACCCATCGCTATCCCAGGACCCCGCCATGGGCTCCCGGTTACACAATGCCCCCATTGTGATAGACAATGGCAGTGGCACTATCAGAGCTGGATTCGCAGGAGAGGATGTGCCAAAATGCTTTTTCCCGTCATACGTAGGACGGCCGAAGCATGTGCGGACAATGGCAGGCGCATTGGAGGGCGATGTATTTATAGGACCACAAGCGCAACAATACAGGGGGCTGTTCAAGATCAACTACCCATTGGAGCACGGCATTGTTACAGACTGGGACGATATGGAGAGGATATGGCAATATGTCTACACCGAAGGCCTAAGGACTGTCAGCGAAGATGTGAGTTGTACCACGGCAGACGGTGCCTTTTGCTGCCATTGAGGGGCATGACGCTGACTACATGTCTTTGCAGCACCCCGTACTCCTCACAGAGCCTCCTCTAAATCCCCGAGAAAACCGCGATACGGCTGCTCAGATTCTGTTCGAGACGTTTAATGTGCCCGCCTTATATACATCAGTTCAAGCTGTCCTCTCGCTATACGCTTCGGGCAAGACAACGGGTCTAGTTCTAGATTCGGGAGATGGTGTCTCGCACGCAGTACCAGTCTTTCAGGGTTTCGCCATACCTAACAGCATCAGGAGGATAGATGTGGCAGGCAGAGATGTTACAGAACACTTCCAGCAACTACTGAGGAAAAGCGGCCGCATCTTCCATACAAGCGCTGAGAAGGAGACGGTCAAGAACATCAAAGAGGTAACAGGATACGTGGCGCTCGACCCTGCCAAAGAAGAAAAGGACTGGTCAGGCTCGTCCAGATCAGAGGGCAAGAGCGTTGACTACACACTACCTGACGGCCAGAAGATAAAAGTGAGTACAAGCTGACACGAGCATCGGACACGAGCTGACAATCTAGATCGGAGCGGAACGCTTCCGAGCGCCAGAAATACTCTTCAACCCCGAGATCATCGGTCTGGAGTACCCAGGAGTGCATCAGATTGTTGTTGAGGCAATACACAGAACCGATATGGACTTGCGAAAAGCGCTATACGGCAATATTGTACTCTCCGGTGGTTCCACATTGACAAAGGGATTCGGAAACAGACTACTTCACGAGGTGCAAAGACTGGCGGTAAAGGACATGAGAATCAAGATCTTAGCACCCCCGGAGCGCATCTACACCACGTGGACCGGTGGCAGCATTCTTGCGGGCCTCAGCACCTTCAAGAAGGTGAGTTCCTTATTCCCTGACCGAGACTGTTGACAACAGGCTGACAGGTGCATGTAGATGTGGGTAGAGAAGGACGAATGGCAGGAGAACCCAGACATCATCCACACTAAATTCGCATAAGCATCGACACGTTGCGGTCTGGAAGCAGTAATTAGTCCGCACCCGTTTCTCCCGCCTCCGCATCATTATTCGAGAAGGAGCTACATGACGCCTCGGCGCAGTTGCAGTTAGTCATGGAAATGGGGTCCCAAGACCTGGGGTCAAGCCAACCATGAGAGAAGAAACCTGGGGGCTGCACGCTTGGTTGGGCGAAAGCAGATCTACGTGTCAGCCGGTAGCCGTGGCTTCTAGACGGGAGAGCTACTGCAGCGTGCTCCTTTCCCCGCATTCGAGTGCGTTTCTGTTACTTAAGCGCGAGCATGGTTCGAGAGTGTCGGTTAGGTAAGGTGTACGAGGGGACGAGAACACGTGCATGACAGGCGTTTGTGAGCGCTTTGGAATACCCCTATGATTATGAAGCGTACAGAATACCACAACTAATCCACTTGCGGCTGTGCACACGGAGTGCGAAACTTGCATGTTGGTGTCAGAAGGTTTGGGCAAATCAGTGTGCCAAGGATAATGAGGTCTCGTCCAGTCTTGTCAGTTATGGTGTGACCACGGTCAAATCACCGACGCTTCACTCTACGCAATTCCACGCAATGTGCAGCACATATTACACACAATGGCGACATGACATGCACAAATGGCACTACCCCGGCCGCAGTCATGGCGCAAGTGCTGCAGGTACCTGATCACAGGGCCGGCCACGACAAGGGGCCACGTACATTTTCGTCACCGCAAGCACAGAGCCGCCGCCTAGACTTCACGATGCTCGACGTCATGCACGACGGGGCATCCGGAGGCTCGGACGAGCGAGCTGAACGTGCGCGGTCAGCAGGCAAGCAGAGCAAAAAAGGGAGAGGCGGAAGATGCAATTGCTTTTTTGGAAGACGCCACCAACGTTGGAGGTCATTGTGCCTTGCAGAAGAGCGAATATCGATGCATGCAGTGAGGTGTCAAAACAGCAACACCAAGATCCAACAGACGGGATCAGAATCTGCACCCGCTCCATGTCGGTTCTCTTCTATTCCAGGCACCCCGATGGCAAGCGCAGCGCGTGTGCGGCGCATGCATGACGCGAGCCAAACTTGAGACACGAAAGCGGCGAAAAAATCCCTTCCCGCCTCCACATTCTCCGGCGGGAAGCGTGTGCTGGCCATCGCGGAAGCTGGCACATGGGCCCAGTCTGCGCATGGCGTCTTTGCGTCAAATTTTCAGCCGGTCACCTCAGCGTGCTCAGTCAGGCTTCGGCAAGCTGCGATGCACTGCTGCTGCGGAGCCAAGCTCCGGCCTTTCGATAGCGTCATGGGCTCGATCGCTTCGCTCCTGGTCCTCCGCTGCACCTGACCATTCCCCCTGGCAATCTCTTACCCCCGAGAAACTGGCTCCACCCAATCAGCGCATTTTGAGGGGGTAATGGTAAACTATTCATGGCGCTGAGAAATTTCCTACACTTGCGTTGTTAGGGGACGCATGATCCATTGACTGCCGTTAACTGCAAAGTGTCGCTCAGACTTCCAAGGCTTCTGAGCTGGCCTCGTGTGCGTTTGGTTCGTTTCGTGGCGCCGAAAAAAAAGCTTGCGCGTGAGAGATTTTACTTGCCTTGCATCAGGGTAGTAAGGAAGCATCGTGATCAGTGCGAGGCTGTTTGTTATATAAACCCTCTACCCCAGTAGGTCTTGTTGAGTACCAACGATCAGCAACCACTACAGATCTTCCCGGAGCTACCTTCACACCAACACTACCCCATACTTGACCAACGATAGTCGCCACTTGACTTGTTCAATCAACTACTACAACAACCTCGCACCAAACAATCAAAATGGTCAACTTCCACATCAACGAGCCTCACCCATCCGCCGGTGCTTACATGTACTCTGGCCGCGGCGGCGCTGGCAACGCTATGCGCATCAAGGCCACCGAGATCACTCCCGGTCCCACTGCTACTGGCCCAGCTTCCCGCACCAAGCTGCCTCCCCCACCGAGCAACGCCTTCTACGCTACCGGCCGTGGCGGTGCTGGCAACATGAAGAAGTCTGAGCGCGCCATCTTCAGCTTCGACGAGGAACTCCAACAACAAGAACGCCTCCGCACCCAACAAGCACCCGTCTATCACATCGGTCGCGGCGGTGCTGGAAACCTTGTCGACGAGATGAAGCCCCGATCTCAACGCCAGAACTCCGCTTCTTCAACCTCCAGCGCATCGAGCGTCGAGAGCGAGAAGGACGGCGTCCGAAGGAGCATCGAAAACACCTGGCAGCGTCTGAGCAGGCAATTCTCTCACCAATAGAGAGATGTGCTGTTCAGTTCTTACTTCCCATCTTCACTTCTTCATTCCTATTTTCGACATGAGAGCTGGTCCTGATTCTCTCATCATCATCTCCCATCCAAGCATTTCCATCAGCACGGCGTTCCAAGGAGATTCTGCACCTCGAATTGTATCATACCACCACCAAAAAGTTCCTTTTTACGACATGTTCTCTTTTTTCCTTTTCTATGACGACACACACACACACACACACACACACACACACACACAACCATCGAGGAGCCAGGCGCCAACCTCCGGTCACCAACCAAGAAAAAGTTTATACCCGGAAATGGTCGTCCTGCTCTTGCGAAAGAGGGCTTACTTAGGAGATTTTATACCCCCAAAGCCAGTGAAAGGCTGGTGAGGTATAGGACAGGTTGTCCTACCTCAGTTTATAGTTTAATCGACATTTCAAATGTTCATGTCCGTATGCCAGTTTGCAAATTTGTGACTTTTGCATAGAGATATACCATGTTGTGCAATCCTGATGCTAACATATTGCGGTCAAGTGCATACATGAACAGTAACAGCTCATCTTACAGCAGCAGATTTTCTTTCGGATTCCTTTCTCCCGTCGTTGCGTTCCTCGCAGATCTTCTCCCTTGGCAAACACAAACCTCCTTCCCACTCTAATTCTCCATCGTTATTTCCTTGAAAAGAAACCCCCCCCCCCCATCACTGACCACGACTACGACCACGACCACGACCACGCATCTCCAGGTAGCCTCCTTCCTAAGGACTCAAAAAAAAACGCAGAACTAACCATGTGCAAAATGCCAAGCGACGGACATGCATCTCGCTCCCGGAGTTGTCCCCGTATGGCATATAGCCTGTTCCAGCATCTACTTTATGTGGCGTGCAGATCTGGATCGCCCGCCCCGCGGCGACCAGACCAGAGCGAACCTGCATGCGGGAGTGAAGATCGAAAGTCTGCATGCAAGTCTAGGTATGTAGGTAGGTAGGGGTAAGGAAGATCCCGTTCACCGGAAACTTTTGGCAAAAAAGCCTCATGTGGAGAATCATGCAGCTGCGGACGTTGCGGGATGCTGTGTACGGTCACCGGACGATTTAGCATATTGATTCGTTCTTCTAGTTTCTTGGTACTAGAAGTGAAGAGTGCACAACAAGGACGGTAGCAAATATATTCAGTGAGGATAGCGACGATTGCTGATTATGCACTATGGGTTACAAGTAGGCCAATTTCTGATGTCCGTGGAGAACGGGGGAATCCAAAACCCAAGCGCCCTAGTATGAGTAATCTTTTGGTTGGCCCTCGATATGGGCTATGATGATGGATGCATCCCAGGATGATTTTGCAAAGAGTAAGAGAAAATAAAAAGATTGACAAAAAGAGTCTACCAATACATGACTTTGAAGCCTTACAGAACCCAGCGTCAACTCGAACTAGACCACGCAATTATTCTTCGTTCACTCAGCGCCTAAGAGGCTGGTTCTTGCTAGCCGCAGTGGTGATCAACATCTTGAAGCCGTTCTTGAGTGCGACCATGTCAGGATATACGTTCTTGTGTAGCTCAAACGCGTTCGGGACGACCTTGATAGGCCATGCACCCTTGGGTCCCTTGGCACTCATCTGGAAGCAAATCCAGAAGTGACCAGGGTACTTGGGCATGCTGCAGAAGGCGTACATAGACCGTGAAGCGTTGGCTTCGCAGTAGACCTCTAGCCATTTTTCTGCATGAAGGTTAGTTTTTGTTTACGTATTTGGTGGGATGTGATATGCAAACTTACCAGTATCTTCTCGTGTACCAGGTTGGAATTTCTCGTCTCGTGTGATCTCTGTGACCTTGCGTGCCATTGCCTCAACGTGGTTGACGATCAACTCGTCGAGATCGGAGTAGGTGTGCTTTCCGATTTTGAGCTGCTTTCCGAGCGAGAACTGGTTGGCCTTGTTCATTTCAAGAACGTCGAGATGTTGGTATGAGTTGTTGGACACTTTCCATGTGACGACGAGATGATCGAAACCCTTGGACGATGGACGAATAACCAGGTCGCCAGTCTCCTTGCCACCCAGATACTCTTCGGCTTGCATGGTGTTGAAAGCAAAGAAGAGTGGATGGTTGACAACACGGTTGGGCCGACCAGACGCAACTTCCTTCTCTTTCTCGGCAGCCTTCTTGTCGAGGGCTTCTTGTGCTTCATCCCACTCGCCAGCTGCGCGGTTGTAGGGCTTCTTCTCTGGTTGTCGAATGAGATCGTCTCGAAGCGACAGTTGAGCGGTGAGAGCTTTGCGGTTGAGGTAGACGATACGTGCGCGTACAATCTGATTGCTCTGGTAGACGTGGCGAGGCTCTTGTCCGCCACTACCAACGCCCTCTGGGAACTCCGACTCGGAGACACCACCTTCGATGCCACATTCGAGCTTGACTTCGATGTGGTCTGGGAATGTGCGCCTGATAGTAACAGGTACGACCATACCCTCGTAGAGTGTCTCTTCCGTCTCACCTGTCAACATTGTGAACAGCTCGCTTCCAGATAACAGTGCAAAGATCTGTCGAATTTCCTCGTAGGGATTGTCGAGCTCAGCACGAATCGTCTCGAGCGTCGCGCGTTTGCGCTGACCGAAATTCTTTTCAATCTCATTGGCGTAATCTTCGAGTGCTAGGTCGTTGACCAGATCAGTTGTTTCTTCCCGCACCATCTTCCTGACGACAGCGCTGGGGCCACCTTCGTCAGTCTCGGCCTTGACATCTTCCTCGTCCATGTTCAGGGCGTCGGCGACCATCTTCCTGGCAAGATCGTAATCTTCCGGATGTACACGAGTGTAATCCAGGTAGTCGGATGACTCCTCTGTTGAGTCGTAAGGGATGTACAGGAAACTGGCGCAGTTCTGGAAGACCTTGGGGCCCATAGCCGCCTTAAGGTCGCGGGACTCAGATACACCGAGGAGGTCGAATCGCGACAGAATCTCATCGCTGTTCGCTTGAATGGCCTTGATCAACCTGTCGGCTTTACGAGGTCCCAAACCGCAGACATAGGGTATCAACTTCGCTAGGTACTTGTCGTCGTAGGTCTCTGGTAGGTCAATACCTACGAGGTTGACCATGTCTACCATGGCAGTTTCTAGTCGGTCTAGAAGCTTCTCTTGCGGAATCAGGGTTTGGTTCGGGATGAAGGGAATCGAGACAATGTCTTTGCCGAGCGATGCGTACTCCGCCAGTGGGTTCTGCAAATATCGGCCAAGAGCAACACAATATCTCGTCAGCGCGGGATACTTGGGGAACTCTGCGACAGCCCGAGCACTTGTGTGATAAAGACGAGCGACCTCATCGTTGACCATGATGACCTCCAACGACTCGTACTTCTCTTCGCCCGTGTCTTCGTCCTCGTAGGCCGGACCTGTCAGACCTCGTTGACTGATGATTTCCTGCATGTCCTTGTATAGCTTACGCGTCTCCACTGCGAAGCCACTCACACCGATAACGTCTGGGCGGCGACGCTGTATTACATCAACCAGCTTGTCGATGTCTTGGCCTTCAGGAATACCGCGCTCTGCATTTCCGAGTCGCATCTCGACCAACCGGCCGTGCTCAAGAACACGTCCGTCGTTCTCGACGTAAGCCCACATGATTGCGTCTCCACGTTGGCCCTTGCCGTTGGTCAGGCAGAGGACATTGGGTACTGATCCAAGAGGTGCACTCTTCAGCTTGTAAGGTGCCTGGTCAAGCTTGTTGTAGTAGTTCTCTCTGGCTGATGCAGCAAGCTCATCCTCACATCGAGCGCGTAGAGTCTCCTTGACACCGTTCGCGATGAGAGTCTGTAGCTTTTTTAGAGCGGCGCCGAGCAGTTCCTTGCGGAGATTGTTCCAAGTATCGGAGATGTCGCTGACACCTTCAGAAATGATCTTCTCCTCAAGTCGCGTCGTGAATGTTTTGTAGTTGCTCATGGAAATCTTGACTTGAACGAGACCTTCCGCCTCGGCTTTCAGCATCTTCAAGAAAAGATCCGGTCGACCCTGAAGATCCGAAAATGTGACGCCGCGGAGGTATTTGAACTCATAATAGGGATGGTCTTCCGTGATCTTGCGCATACCCTTGTCGGTACGGATGCAGTCGATTTGAGCATTCTGGTAGAAGCTACCGCGCAAGTATCGGCGCAAACGCGAGCACATCTGCAAGTCTTGAACAAACAGGAGCTTGGTGGATCTGAGGAGCGTAGCGCCAGTCTCTGGAGCCTCGGCCATTTGTTCGGCAAGCTCTTCAACCTTGTATGGCGGATCCTCGATAGTATACGCGCCTCTGCTCGACCCGTCGACCCTCTTCGCGAAGTCTTCTGGTGTGATGCCGATTGCCTTGACGAATTGATTCGCCTTGCTGCTGCGCAACTTATCGAAGAAGCTTCGTGCGTTGTTGGCACGCTTCTGTGTTCCGTTCAATTCTTGTCGAACTTCGTTGATTTCTTGCGAATACTTGTAGTGTAGGTAATCCTGAAGTTCCTGAATCTCTTCGATAGTGATGGCCCTAGAAGTCAACTCCTCGATCTCGGTATCGGTGATGTCAGAGTATACGCTCCTGAGGTTCTCGTAGTTCTGCTTGAGGGCGTCGCGCTTCTCTGCAAAGGCTCTGAACTTAAGATCGAACTCGAAGACTTCCCACAAATCGGCCTGGTTGAGCAGACGCTCCGGTCGCGCATCCATAGGCGGCGGATTATCGATATCGTCGTAATCGTCGTTGTCGCTCGGTGCGTGAATGAGGTAGTCTTTTCGATGGTTGAAGATGAAAGGAACTTCATAGTCTTCCAGGTTGATGAACTCCAGAACCTTGCGCACAGCCTTCTCGAAAGGTCGCAAGAAGTAGCGTGGGAGACCCTTCTTCGGCCACAACATGTTGCTGATCCAGGTGGCTTCTTCGGTCAAGCGTGCTTGCATGTCTTCTGGTGTGAGCTCAATCTCCTTGAAAGATCTCCGGGCTAACTGCAGTCGTTCGGGAATGTCGGTTTCGCGGATGATGTTGTCTTCATCCGTAAGCATGCGCTCCTGCAACTGCGATGGCTCGAAGACATCCTTGAGTTGGAGTTCACGGCCTTCGCCAGCTTGCTCATCCTCTTCCGCCTCTTGCATCTCCAACGCCCAGTCGTAATCTGTGCCATCACCAAAGGCAGCCCTGTAGTCTTCCTCAGCGCCCTCGTCCAGACCGGCAGCTTGCAGTCCTTTCGTGATCAAGTTTATGCCCGGTTGCGTAACGTCGCGGTCGTCTTCGATCTCGTCTTCGAACTTGTCGTCCTCGATGAAGTCATCAAACTCGTCGCCTAGGCGCGCGCGCGGCTCGTCGTATTCTTCATTTACTTCGTCATCGGAGAAGATATCATCAACGCCTCGAGACTTTACGCGCTCTTTGTGACCACGCTTGAGACGCTTGAATCGGGACTTCCTCAGTGTTAGCGACGTCGACGCTTCAACACGGCATGTCTTACCTGTTCTTCCGCCGGGCGCTCAACCTCGACACCGATCAGGTCCAGATCTTCGTCGTCTAGGGCTTCCTCTTCTTCACGGTTCTTCTTCCTCTTCCTGCGCCGGCGTTTGCGCTCTGCGACCTCGTCTTCTTCGTCTTCGTCTGCGATGAAGCCTTCACCTTCCTGAGAACTTTGTTAGCGCTTCTGAACAAGTAGGTCCGTACGGATATGCTTGCCTGTCGCAGTCGGTCTTCATCATCATCGTCTTCCTCCTCGCTGGAGTCGTCGATGCCATTGATGCCATTTGTCTTCTTCAGTCTGGGCTCACCAGCCTCGCCAGCCTCGCCATCGAAGTCCTCATCCTCCTCCTCGTCGCTGCCTACATCGGCGATTGTGTCGAAGAAGTCCGCCATGGTGTCTTAGACAAGGAGAACGCGTGAGTTGATCGTACTCTCTCGAAAGCGCGATGGACGATTTCGGCTCGCTCTTGGCGGTAAAGTGGGTATCGTGCTGCGGCGATTCAGCGAGAGGCAGATTCAGGCACAATGGAGGTAAAGGAGAGAAGAAGGGCAGATGTCGACTCTCAAAGGTTCGCGCACCCATCGGCCGCGTTAACTTTCGGCCGCACTGACGCTGGTCACGTGAGACTGGGATTCGCGCTAGGCAGGCTACCAGCAGCAAAGTCGACCATACCCAACTTGGTACAGCATGCTATAGCTACGGTTATCAAACACGTGGACTGGACTAGTCTCGCCATCTACGTGTGTCTAGTCATGTACTCTGGTATGGTGTGAGAAGGATGTGAGCTTCAACGTATTAGGGGCTCCAGCAACGACTCGAGCTCTCAATACAACACGTCGACTGCTATCGCCTTCATGCTTCCGCATTGTACTGGTAAGCGAACGAATGCGCATTGCACTTCTCGAACGCAAACGTCGTGGATTTATTCGCACGTTGTATATGCGATTCGTCTGCTGCGCCAGGCACATGCTCGTATGCAAGATACGCGCTCTGGAATTCTGCGCTAGAAGCAGGTGAAGCATGGCGACGAGGAACCATGCGAGTCTGAAACCTCCTGAACAAGGCAGCGTGTAATGTATATGTACTTATCAAAGGCGCGTTCCCTGTAGGGCCCATACGCTCGACAGCTTTCTTCTTCTCCAACGCAAAGTTGCATCTTCTCCCATTTGCACCACCCGCAGCCGTGCAGACTGAGTTTATAGACGTTAGACGCTGCGTGCTTGGAACCCCACCAGCGCGCCCCACTACCTAGTCCTGGATACTGACACGACCACGACCTCTCCTGACTTGGTTTGCTGTCAACATCGCCCGAGACATTCTCCTTCATACCTGACGGCCGACTTTCCAATCGGTCCCTGCATCCTCGTGTCTGCGCACATTCGCTCGTCAGCCGCCCGGAAACGGACAAACCAATAGACGCTGGCCTCCTTTGGGCTATTTCCGTGATTGGCGTACCATCATCGACGCAGCGTCGGGCGGCAAACTCGAACCCGAAGCCGGCATACACCCTCTTGTGCACCTGGACTCCTTGTCTCTGACGGCATAGTCCTTGCCTTGCAGTCGCTGCGCCCGTCCACCTCGACTTGCACCACCACAGCGCCCGGCGCATACCTTCAAGATGGCCGAGTCGTCGTTCAAGCAGAAGACGATGAAGAGGAAGAACGTCAAGGGCCTCGCACTCAGCGCTCCCCCGCCCAAGCCCGCCCCGTCTGCCGGAGACGCCCAAATACCCGGCGCCCGAGCCAACGACGAGAAGCAGGATACCCTTGAGATTGGTGTTGAGTTCCAGCTGGATCTAAAGGCCGAAGACCTGATAGTGCTGCGGGAACTGGGCCATGGAAACGGAGGAACAGTCAGCAAAGTGCAGCATGCTGCTACCAAGGTTATAATGGCGAGGAAGGTCAGTAGCAGGCTATCGGGGCAAACACGAGGGAAAGGACTGACAGGGGCAGGTCATACACGTCGAAGCGAAGAACGAAGTACGGAAACGAATCGTGCGAGAACTCCGAATCATGCACGACTGCAACTCGGACTACATTGTCGACTTTTACGGTGCCTTCCAAAATTCTTCCGGAGATGTGATAATGTGCATGGAGTACATGGACGTAGGGTAGGTCTAGTATGGTGCATACGATATCCTGGGACTTACTAACTGTGATGCCAGATCACTCGATTGGGTCTCACGAACATTTGGACCCGTCCGCGTCGACGTACTCGGAAAGATCTCAGAGGCAGTGCTCGGCGGCCTTGCCTACCTCTACAGCGCCCACCGTATCATGCATCGCGATCTCAAGCCCTCAAACATCCTTGTAAACTCAAAGGGTAACATCAAGCTGTGCGATTTTGGTGTCTCGAGTGAGCTGGAGGGGTCTATTGCCGAAACATTCGTAGGAACAGGCACATATATGGCACCGGAGCGGATACAAGGATCTCCCTACACCGTCAAGTCGGATGTATGGAGTGTTGGTCTTACGCTGATGGAATTGGCCATTGGAAAGTTCCCCTTCGCTGGGAGCGGCGACGACGACGAAGCTGGAGGCCCACAGGGTATTCTGGATCTTTTGCAGCAAATCGTTTTGGAACCTTCACCAAAGCTACCAAAGAGCGACGCTTTCCCATCGATCCTGGAGGATATGATTGCGAAGTGCTTGATGAAGGACCCAGCAGAGCGACCAACACCCAAGGAACTTTACGTAAGTCATCCTGGGCATCGCCTCAACGTGTGTATACTAACCAAAGCAGGACCACGACGCCTTCCTCCAAGCCGCAAAGCGCACACCCGTCGACCTAGAAGCATGGGCCGTATCCATGATCGAACACAACAAGCGCAAATCCCACCTCGCTCCTGCCGCACCCGCAGCGACCATCAAAGAGAAGCTCCGCGAACGATCCCCTCCCCACAAGCGTGACTCCAGCAACCCCAGGCAAAGAGTCGCCAACGGCGACCAGGAACCTGCACCCCGACGACCTTCATACCCAACACGGACGTCGAGCAGTGGCAATGTCATGAACCTGCCCATGCGACCTCCGCCGCCTGTTGATGGCCCGGGAAGCAGACCAGGAAGCAGGGGACCGTCCGCCAACGGATTACCACCCCAGCCTAGGAGGTGGAACAGCGAAGTGCAATAGTCAGACAAGGCACATTTTGGGTTACAAGAAGGCGGATCTGAGCAAGTATATAGGTACATTTTACGGGCATTTTGGATGGTCCCTGCTGGGTGTTGGGACTATATTTATCAAGTACAATGGTCGGGAGATATCGCCTTGATGGCATGTTAGATAGGAGCAGGTTTTGCTGTTGTTATTGTTGTTGTTGCCATTCGACTAGCATCCAATATCAGTTGTTTACATCCCCATTTCAAGTCTCATTGCAACTTTGTGACCAGCAGATCAGAGTTGGGAAGTCACTGTTATGCCCTTTTTGAGGATGTGAACAGCTTATATACTCCCAAGAATTATGGACACAAAGACTGTGTACAGTCAAGGTGCTTTCAGGGTTTAAGAGGTCAAGGGTCATGTTCACGATACAAATAGTAGAAGTGGCGGCTCGCTAGTCACATTTTCTTCATTCTTTACGGGACACCGTGATGGTGGATAGCATTTGGTAGTTTCCATGTCAGTGTCGCGCTGAACGCAGGACGCATGCCTCCCACTGATAACACTCTCAGCTGTTACACATGGGCCTCCTGTCGCCTTTCAGAGTTCCAGAGTCATCGCAATGCCATTCTTGATCTCATTCTCAATGGTACCAGCCTACTCATCTAAATCCGCTTCATTCTTTCGGTCAACGTCATCAACCGTATCTTTCTTCGCCTACTTCAGAGATGTTGTGCTTAATGTGGTAGTCGTTGATCAATGCACAGTTCCTTGACCACCTCATCTCAGCGACTAGGTAGTCCCTGTATCGCCGCATGTCTTCTTCAGGAAACTCTCCGCCAATGTCAGTGGAACCCAGTGACAATCCTGTTTGACTGTGCACGAATCGCATGCGGCGAAAGTAGGCTTCGGTGTAGTAGTCGTCATCCTCCGCACCAAATGTATTCAGCCAATGCTGACACCGATCCCCGTACTTGTCTACGGAGGAGGTATTGTTGTCCCAGTCTTCTCAGTCTGAATGCTTTAATTCTTGTAGGGACAGCTTCGCGCGATCGCTTACACGGTCCTTGACCTGCATTTGTGTTTCAACATAGGTAGTGATCCGATAAAAATGGTTCAGGAACGCCTTCCAATCGAAGGCCAAGGTCATGCGAGTGTAATCAATTACTAACCCAGTAAGCTCGACTTCAATAACGTAAAGTCTGAGCCTGGCAGTTTGTGTCTTCGTGTATTTCGTTATGTATCTCTCTTCGAAATCTAGGTCTCGAAAGGCTATCTAGTTGGCCAAGATAGCGTTGCAAAGAGTGCACTGCTTCCAACCGTGATCACCAACGGCGTCCGAAGTATCGTAATCATACAAGTCGAACTTGAAGTTGGCGCTAAATTGAGCGAGCGCATTATCCCCAATGAGACTGCAGAATTGCATACTATCCAGAACGCAGTCGTACTCGTAATGGTGACCTTGGTGCTGAAAATACGCACGTGAGTTCCAGGATATCTTCAGAGATGGAAGGCCTATCAGAGCGAACTAGCGTTCGGCTTCCGCTCGGAAGGTCTGCGAAACCTGTCGGCAAATGACCCAAAGCGTGTAGTCGTCGTCGACATGGTGAAGGACCTTCGCCCAGAGCTCGACAGGCAGGTGAGGACATACTTGCAGCGCCACCATAGCTGGGGACCTAATATCAGTTAGAATCTGAGTTCATATTGACATGCGCCTTACTTACAGTGCATTGGCGGAGACTGCGTTATCCAACGGGACGGTCATTGTGATCTGCGATCGATGTGACCTAATCGTAGAGTATTCTCGGTCCTAGGAGAAAATTTGTTGGAGGTGGCGGCAAGTGAGTGCCTCAAAGAAAGAGTCTGAGTAGAAGAGCATTTGTTGACGTGGTCAATGCTCACCTTCACCTAGGAAGGAGCGACGACTCAGCGAGGACGAGAAGAGTGGGGTTTGTGTGTAGGAGAAGATTTATAGCGTCAATTCGCTATGGATTAAAAGAATTCATGATGCACCTTTGATCAAACGGGGTAGCAGCTATGCCCAGTACTAAAGAGACTCTCCTTTCATCCATAATTTGATGCTCACTCTTCGACCGCTCACGCGGCAGATCGGCCTTCCCTCTCTTCATTACCACCATGCGAAACCATAGCAATTCTCATACTATCCTGCCGCATGATCTGTCTTTGTTGGTCCCTCACCAGTCTCATGGGCCCCTGATAGAAGGCCGACAACAAATCCGAGATGTTGAACGCATCGACAACAGCATTCAGTGGCCCAGCAACAGGGCTACCCTGTTGCTTGTACGGCAATGGCGAAAAGGCAAAGAGAACGAGTACTGCGAAAATGGGCATCTCACAAGCGAGCATGAGCGAAGCGAGACCGGTGTTGACATCATGAAATGTCATGTATTTTGTAGGCTTGAGCTTCCCGTGACCTGCGAGGAGGGAGATGATGAACTACAGCTATTGTTAGCATATTACGAATAGGTTGGACCGGTTCAAAGACTGTCTAACTTACCGACTGGAGGAAGTTGAGGCCAAGGATGCCCTTGAACGTGACAAGCTTGAGTGTAATTTGATGCTTCTGTAACAGCTTCTGGTTGGTCTTATAGAACCTGACGGAGTTGATGATAGCGACCGTAGTGGTGTAGCCAACCAATATTGTGAGCCAGAGGTGTGCGAAGTGGGTGCTATTAGACTGTTTGCAGTAGGTAGCAGTAGCAAGGGTAGCTGCGGTGGCGATCCATATGATGATACTGGTCGGTATGAACTGAAGCACGCCGTACCAGGTACGCTACAGAGAGTCAGAACAGATCTACATCTCATCAAAGTAAAGTGACAACTCACCTTCAGCCAATCTGGACTGTTCGCTCTGAGCGTACCTTTCGCTCTTGCTCCATCTCCAAACAAGTCGTCGAAGCCCTCACGATGGGAGAGGACCAGATCGCACATGAACAGCAGGAATGCCGATAGCGCGATCGAGCAGCCAAAGTCAAGCGAATGGACTAGGTATTCTCCAACATCTTCTCGCCAGACGACTAAGAAAGAGAACAGCGCTACCCATGGTACCAACAGCACGATTCGGATGATCTGCCGTTGTTGTACAGGGTTCGAGTAGTTGGAGGCGTGAAGGGCAATCAGAATACCGATTATGATTGTGCTAAAGATAGCACAGGAGCCGGATAGTATTGTTGCGAATTGTTGGAATGTCAGGTTGCCGACGAAAGGAACGATCTTAGGGCCACGAGTGTCTTCGATTGGACATATCTTAGAGTCTTCTCGTCGCTCGAGGTGGCCCCTTGCTGCCAGAATAAATGTATCCATGGCCTTGGGTGGGTATCCTGCTTGATAGGATCTGGCGGAATACAACAACGATGTGTAAGAGTGTGTGAATTGATCGAAACACTCAGGAAGATGCAACGACACTCTGACGAAGAGAACGAAACATAGTCATGCCTAGCAGTACGAGCTCTTTATATTTATAGTTCAATCTTCCTTTTGGCCCAACCCGTATACTCCCAAAACATAGCCATGTCTCGCGCTACCGTCGCACTGATGGTCAAGCCATACAAACCTGTCCATCTACACCCACCGCTCAGGATGCCAGATAAGGTAAAGGGCTACCATCGCAGCTCCCGTAAGCACTTGAAGCAGAGCTTGGCGAGGCTTATACCTGTCCCTATGGTGCTTAGCAGACCGTCGACACATTTCGGGTGAAGCGATAAGGCGCAGTCTGGCATAAACCGTATGATTTGTGGATAAGACATGTGCTTGCGTGACAGAGCGCTGATTTTGGCCAATGCCTAAGCTCGCAGATGGCATTCTACCGCTGCGCGAAGGACACCTAAATAGGAGTAGTGGTGAGTCCTGCTCTAGGGCTGAGGCTTCCTGAAATGCGATTGGATAATGCTGTCACGAAGTGGTTCATGACGATTGCATGGTACGAGTCGCGCTTTGAGGAAGATCGAATACGAGATCGTATCCGAGCGACGTCTTGCAATTCGATGAGACCCTTCAAACAGTTGGCGATGTCGATGATGAATGGAACGCACAAGGGGCGCGCTCGACACTAGCGCCGCCAAGATTTCGAGGCGGTGGACGGGGGCAGAAATAATTCTAGGCTTGGGGCATTCGCGACCAGCGATCTTTTGCGCAAAGAACCTCAGCGTATACACTCAGGGACCTCTACAGTCACAAGACTGGTTGACAAGGCGACGCACAAATTGTTGCGACAATACGGACCGCAGCTCTTTCCGAACAAAACATGGCTATGGAACGCGGGCCTAAACCCAGCACTTCGCAACCGCGGCGCAAGTCGCAAAACGCAGCGCCCATCGACGACGAAGACACCCGCGGGATCAAAGAGTTCACAGAGGCGGCTACAAAGCAATACGGACGCGGCGACCGCATACGGCCAAAATCAGTCAAGGACAAGAAGCTGCGATCAAATATCAAGTTGCTCGAGGCAAAGAACAAGCAGGCAGCGATAGAGGCGAAGAATGTCGAAGTTCTGCTCGAGAACAACGCAGGATTGTTGGAACCTGAAAATGAGCTGGAAAGGACATACAAAGTGCGACAAGATGAGATCAAGCGGGAAGTTGGTGTCGAGACGGCAAAGAAGAGCTTCGAGCTGCGGTTAGAAGGTCTTGGGCCATACGACGTGTGCGAATACAGTCGCAATGGTCGCGACTTGTTGATCGCAGGCAGGAAAGGGCATGTCGCAACTTTCGACTGGAGAGATGGAAAACTTGGCTGCGAACTACAACTCAACGAGACGGTACGAGACGCGCGATGGCTACACACGAGTAACCAGAAGAACTTTGCGGTGGCGCAGAAGAACTGTGTCTATATTTACTCTGGCGATGGTGTCGAGATGCACAAGCTCAAGAACCACTCCGAAGCCACACACCTCGAATACCTCCCATACCACTTCCTCCTCGCCTCAGTGTCGACAGCAGGCATAGTACGATATACCGATGTTTCGACCGGACAGTCGCTACAACAACTATACACAAAACTCGGGCCTTCCACCGCTCTCGCACAAAATCCACATAACGCGATCCTACACGTCGGCCACCAAAAAGGTCTTGTTACGTTGTGGTCGCCCAACAGCGCCACGCCCCTCGTCAAACTCCTCCCACATCGCGGCCCAGTACGAAGCATCGCGGTAGACAGGTCAGGAACCTACATGGTCAGCACATCACAAGACCGACGCATGTCCGTCTGGGATATCCGCATGTTCAAAGAGATGCACCAGCAGACGCTTCGCGTCCCCGGCACCACAATCTCCATCTCGGACCGCAACCTCACAGCCGTAGGCTTCGGCACTCAAGCCGCCATCTACAAAGACGACCTCTTCCGACGAAACGCCGAAGACCTCACACCACCTACAATGCCATACATGGGCTGGGGCGGCGAAGGCCTAAACATCGGCCGCGTACGCTTCTGCCCCTTCGAAGACGTCCTCGGTATATCTCACGACAAGGGCTTCTCCTCCATCATCGTCCCCGGCTCTGGCGAACCCAACCCCGATACCCTCGAACCTGGCACCAACCCCTACGAAACCTCCAAGCAACGCCGCGAAACAGAAGTCCACGCCCTCCTCGAGAAGATCCAACCCGAGATGATTGCGCTAGACCCCAATTTCGTCGGTAACCTCGATCTGGCGACCAACGAGGAGCGACAGAGGGAGATTAGGGCGGCGAGAGGAGAAAAGGAACCGGACAAAGTGGATATGCTGAAAAAGAGGGGCAAGGGTAGGAATTCGGCGCTGAGGAGGTATCTGAGGAAGAGTGGGACGAAGAATGTGGTTGATGAGGAGAAGGAGCGGGCGAGGGAGGCGTTGAAGAATATGCAGAAGAGGCAGATTGAGAGGAAGGAGAGGTTGAAGAAGGAGTATGGTCCTGCACTCGAGAGGTTTGCTAGGAAGTGAGCTTCAGCACACTCATCTTGTAAAGGTACCACACTGGCGTTGGGAGTGAAAAGCATATTTTGTATCAGCATTTCATGGCGTTTACATGACTGATGTGGTGCCTCCTGATAGTTGACCGAGGCACTGCGTTGAGAACGAACAATCAAACTCCATACCTATTTTACCTATCTAAAATGCCCAAAATGCCCATGATATCATAAAAGTCATTGACGCGTATGCCTCTAAGCCACAAGCTGAGGTACTTGTTCATCCGACTGCTCCAGTGCTCCCCTCCATGCCCTTGCGCCTCTTGGCCAGACCCTCTTGTATAGACTGACAGCAACAGCGTCCATGGGGCTGATCTTGCCGTCAAAGGTAGCCTTGAAGTATCCGTGCGTGCCCAAACTCTCCTTGATGAAGCCACTCCTTCCACGCTTCGTCCAGAGAGGCAGACTCTTGAACCACTTGACGTCGCCGTCGTTGAAGAACATATAGCGGACTGTGACGACGCGCTTGTTAATCTTGTAAGGATGGCCGGTCAGGATGATGCGCTTGGCGATGATGCGGTTTGTGGAAGGTGGAAGAGATGTGCCTGTCGCAATCAAGCGGAGTGAGGAGGGATGGTCGGGAGAGGGGGTGTTGCGAGTGAAGTAGAGGAGGGGGACGTTGCCCCAGGTCAGGGGGCCGATGAAGGATGCAATGGCCGACTGTCCAGGGTGGAGGAATCGGGAAAATTTGTGCACGTTGTTTGGAGTATTTCCGGCATGCGAGAATAGCTGATATGTTGTTAGTATAGCTTTAGACATATGTGTTAAAAACAACTTACTGGGTTGATTACTATCCTCCTTGGTCCGCACTGGACAATCATTTCAGTCTTCGATTTGATTGGCGACTCGTGCTCGGAGCTGAGTAGAATGCTGTAGTTGCAGGCTGTGCGCTTGTGCTCGTGTCTGAGTAGCGAGAACATGGCCATTGGCCGCGATTGAATGTCTTGGAATTGTAATGGGACACCACGAATGTGTACGCTGACCCGAGTTCCGGCCTTGACACCACCAGCCCAGGCTTCGCGCATGAACTTGGTCGCTGTACGCTTGTAGTCGGAAATGTCGAGCAACCGTTGCCACTCTTCGGGCTCGTATGGTCGATCCTCTTCTGTTTCCCAGTGACTGTTCTTCAGACTCTTCAACCCACGGTAACGGATGAGACGCTCTCGCGCGTTAACGTTCGGGTGCAGTTCAATCTCGTCAGGGAATTCCAGATCCTCGGCCTCTTCTGTTTTCCTGGACCTTCGGTACTCTTCGATCTGTGCAATCTCGTCCTCTGGTGATGGATCTAAGAACATCTCCGACTGTGGGTATTCGGATGGTCCTCCCTCTGTCATGGCCTTGCCGTCAACATCCATGCCTTCTAGGCCATCTGCAGGGTGCGCGGGCTGACTCTGGTTGTCTTCAACGTCCATTTCGTCGAAATCCTCAAGATCAGAACCTGAGTCGGACATGTCGTCGAGATACCATGCGGCCTGGTAGTTACTTGTGCCCTTTGGTAGCCGCCTCTGTTTCGCAGGGGCGACCTCCTCTTCCTCGTCCGAGAAGTAGTGGTGATCATCCAGGAGAACACCCTTGCGCTCAGAGGGTGCAATGGAAGTGGCATAGTTGGTGACGTCGTCCATGAGGGTCTCCTCCGGGGCGAGATCTGCCAGATCGTCTTGGTCTTCGGTTGGGCGCTCCAGGGTGTCATCGCCCTCTGTGTCAACAGCCATCTCCTCTTCCTTGTTCTTCTTTCGCGTCTCTAAAGGAGCCGCGACGATCTTGTCCACTTGGAAGTCGCCCCAGTCTCCCACCTGTACCAGCCGATCGGCCTTCAGTCCAAGGCCTCTGACAACACCAGTAATAACAACATCGCCAGTACCGTCGTCGCTGACAGCAGACTTGCCACCAGGCCAGGCAATATCCTCGATGAACATGTAGCTCCTCTGGTCCCTCCATCGAACACCCTTTGTGGTGGTTGTGCATAGCGATCGGATGAGGTTTGCGCCTTCTTGCCGGTTGTCGAGAGAGTAGACGCGCTCTGTGGAGGGTAGCCAGTGGGTGATATACGACTTCAGCGAAGAAACGACAGAGGGCCTGGCTTTCGCGGGTTCGATCTTGTCCAATCCCTGTACGACGGTGAAAGTGTTTGAGATACCCTGGCTTTCAACCGACTTCAGAATCAGCTCGCCCTCGGCATCGACTTCTTCATGCGCCGACAAAACAAAGACAACGAAGTCGGCGACGCGGCAGGCGTCGAGGGCCGCCAGAAGATCTCTCTTGACGATCAGGTATTGTATTTTTTGCTTGAAGCGGTCGATGCTTGTGCTTGTCCAACCTGCTTCGGGAACGTCCTCTTCAATGTCCAGGCTGGAGTTCAGGCTGCGCGCAGCTGCCGCGGCGGAAACGTCCGAGCACAGCGGGATGAGAGCGGTGATCCTCGGCGCACCATCTTTTCCCGCGAATACGTTGGAGGACTTTGCGTGTTCGTGGTCCTTGTTGATGCGCATCTGCTTGGCGCGGTTGCGGCGGTCGATCTTGCTCACCACTTGCTGGTGGGGTGTCTTGCGACTGCCGAATTCGAAGGAGAGCGAGTTGACCTTGCCTATTCAACACAGTCAGCAGAGCCATGCCTCGTGGTGGCGAAGGACTCACCCTTGCTCTGCTCCTTGAGCGCGCCTTTGGTGGCATGGCGAGACTTGAAGCCCTTCTTCTCCTTCTTGGTGGTGCTGCGGTGGTGGTGCGATTGCGCAGCGATGGGAGCCATGTTGTTGCCGCTGCCACCTGATTTGAAACGGAAGGGAATGGACGCCACTTTGGCTGTTTTATGTCAAAGACTGCGCTACACGGCTGCTTGGTGGAGGGTGGGATGGCGATAATTTTGAATCGTTATCGATAAAGGCGCCTAAGTGGAATAATTTTGGTCCTCGGCTCTGTGGCGTTATGCCCAACATCCCTGCACCCCAACCCTCGCTCTACTACCCTTGACTCCACACCTTTATACTGCATGTCCGGTTACAGCAGCAGACCTAGCACGTTAGGAGACGCGAGCCCGTAGCAACAAACAGCTTGCTAAACAGTCACTGCGCCAGATGCTTACTTCAACAAGTCTCCAAGCGCACCACATCGTCGTCTTCGTGCTGGGGCGAAGACGTTGGCAGAGACTATCATCGCATGCATCAAAAAAGTTTGGGAACCACTGAGTACGCCTCGCGCAGTACCGGCCAATGGTTGGGAAGAGGTGAATTTTACCATGATCATCGACCCTTGAAAGCTTGATTCGGGTTTCGCGCAATCACACGGCTCCGAAGGGGTAGGTCAAGTAATGAGCGACTCTGCGTTGGACCCTTACAGGTCGTAACTTGACGATGGTTACGTTCGTAGTTGTAAGGTAACGCTGATGAGCCACAGCGTTTCCCTTGCGCTTGTTGTTATGCTTTCCTCGCTCCTTTCTGTTGCTCTCGCGGATATTCGCAGTCCAGGCCGGTGTTGTCTCTTTGACTATATTTTAGACTGCGCCAAGTCTATAACTGGCGACTCTCGTGATGCCAGCGTTGTCTCAAGAAATTGTAGACGACCTGAACACAGGTTCGGCAAGGCAGACCTCGAACGCGAGCTGTCAAACTCCGGCTGCGCAACAAACCCACCAGCATACCACTTCACGCAATCCAATCAATCCAGACCCTCCTGCTTCACAAAGCGCTCACCAAAGATTCACTCAGCGCAATCCGGGCAACTCAGAATCGTATCCTTTCGGACCGGATCAAATCGTGGGCCACTCGACAGGCTTGCAATATCCTCGCGATAGAGTGGATGCAGTCAGAGTTATTGTTCGTCTCCTCCTCGATATACTGGTATACAGCTATGATATCGACTTTCATGAGCTCCATCTCGCTCTCGCTGCAGCTTCTCCGCATCTGTACACCGCGAACCTCTCTACCCGGAACACCAGTCTCCTGAACTTCCAAGAGATGCGTGTTGTCCTCGAGTATGCGGATATTATTCATAAAGCATGCGAGGCAGTCGTGGAGAACACTCAGAGTCTGCTAAAGGATGAGGACCGCAACGTTATTATCGACCTCATAATGCAGCCAGCACAGGCCCTTGGAATAGATGTCGCCTACGTTTTCGAACAGCTGTACGCTTTTCGTGCGCACAGGTGCGACGGTGGGAATCACAATAAGACTTTACTCTATACCAAGACTTCATTCTGGAAGCGACGGCGCGGCTTGCTACCTGGTAAACTGGGTATGGATAAGAATCAGAAGCTACTTGCACATCGACTCGTCTCAGACGATATAGCCGTCGCACAGCTCGGGACAAGATCAAACGAAGCGCTCGCACTGGTCCTGGGCAAGGCAATCAAGCAATACAACAAGAAGAACTGCAAATACGGAATGGCCAACATTAAGCGAGACGTCTATGCCGAACCTCCATTCATCGCCTTGAGGAAAGAGGCTATGTGGTGGGAGCTTCTGAGAGCAAAGTCAGCCCAGGACGGAAGCCAGCCTTCCAATGTGAAGATTCAAGCAGACTGGAGGATGAGTATGCAACCAAAATTCGGCATAGCCGAACGACATAACCAGGCGCTCGACAACCGTTCGTATTACAGAATGCACAATCAACCGGACATTCCACCGCGGCGCAACAGCCATAATACACGCAGGCCGCGCTCACTTCACGATCTGCAAGCTATACAAGAACAGCCTGAACGACCCACGAGGCCGCAGTCAATATCCAACGTACGCTCGATCGTTCTGCCTAGGAAAGATCCGGCTTATCATGGCCTGTCGACGAACTTTTAGCACTTTGCATCGACGCCGAGGAAGCTCATGGATCGCTTCAGGCCGCTCTCGCAATATGCCTCATGTTCGATTGTGACTTTTCATAGACCTTTTACTATATGCGGGCATGAATTTCGAGGTTGTACAATATCAACGGGTCGCAATGAACTATTGCCTGATCGATTGCTACAAAACACAACACAACCAACATCCCTAACCCCCAATCCAAGAAACAGCGCCTCGGTCCCCTACTCCCAAAAACACACAATCCTCGCCTCAATACTCTCTCTCGGTTCTTCCCCCTCGGTCCCCTTGACCCTAAACGCCGTATGCGGACACCTCCACCCCATCTCCTCCCTCTTCGGATCCAACCCCTTGAACACGACCATCTCCCACGGTTGCATATCACTCATATACCACCACTCATGCCTCTGTTTCTTCTCCGCATGACTCATAACATAATTCTTACTCTTATTCCCCGTGCGACTAAACTCTCTTAGTCGGACCTGGTAGTCGCTGTCGGGAACCGTGGTCGCGTCACACACGGCTAGAGGATCTTTCTTCACTGTTTTCAGGGGCCGCCAGGCGCCGAGGAAGCAGAAGCGGGAGGAAGTGGTGAAGAGGGCGTTGACGTGGGGTGGGAGGGATAGTTCGGTGAGTGTACCTGAAAGGGCGTCAGGGGAGCCCTCATAATCGACGTGTGGGTGGCCGGAGGGGATATCTTGCCAGCGGCCTTGGGCGTCTTGGATGCCTTTCTCGGTGGGTGAAGAGTGCGCGCGGATGACATGGTTGAATACGTGGGCTTTCGATGCGCCGGTTCTGTGGAAGTGACGGTGTTAGCTTTCTCTTGTTCTGCGATTACTTTTCGTCCTGTCGTGTGACCGATGGTAGGAAGGTGGACGCAAGCATTTACAATTTCTTGGCCACTTCTTCTAGCTCGGGATAGTAGTCTCGCTTTACGTCTTCTTCGCTGCTGTTGCGTCCTACTCTCTCTTTGCGTGCTAACGTCACGAACGTGAAGCCATTCATATCCAGATCAAAGATTTTATCGGCCTTTCGTACATCTCTGATGAGCATAGGTCGCGTGTGTTCATCGCTGTCGTCCAGATGTTTTATCTTCCATGCTGATTTGGGTATGGGGGCGCCTGTGGCAGGGAAGTAGTTGATGTTGGCGATTACATCGGTGGTACGTGGGTCTTGCAGCATCTTGTGTGTGACAGAATTGATTTTAGTGTTTGGAACAAGCGGAGCGGTGCAGTTTAAGTTAGGGAAAGAATCCATGAGACATACTCTTGATCGTACAGCATATTTAATCGTGTTCGCGGATCCGCCTGGTGCATGATGTTGTAGATGAAGTGGGGTAAGCACATGCAAATTGCCAGACCCAGGCCATGAGCTTTCATCATCCCTAACTATTTCGAGTCGTGTAATAATCGTTTATCATATCTCATGATCTTTAGTTACAGTGCATTTTGTCTAGACCAGCTTTTCCGATATCGCTGAAACAAAAAATCTGTTCTAGAGAAGCTTCTTGAAGATATCGATCTGCTCCATGACAGCACTCTTGCTTGTACCACCAGTGGCATTCTTCAGCTCCACCGCGCGCTCGTAGTCTAAGCACTCAACAACATCATCGCCCAACCGGGAGTCGATGCCCTTCAGCTGCTCGAGACTCAACTTGTCCATGGGTACATTCTCGTTCTCTGCCAAGGCGACAACACGACCAGAGATGTGGTGACCCTCACGGAATGGTACACCCTTTCGGACAAGGTAGTCTGCGAACTCTGTAGCTAGCATCTCTGGGGCCAGTGCGGCGTGCATCTTGTCGGCTTGAACCTTCAGGGTTGATAGAACACCAGTGGCGATCTGAATGGAATCGCTGACCGTCTTGATGTGGTCGATGAGAGGCTCAACAGACTCTTGCAGATCCTTGTTGTAGGTCGTAGGCAGACCCTTGATGGTGACATACAATCCCGCCATGTGTCCGAAAGCACGGCCGCTCTTTCCTCGGATCAGTTCCAGAGAGTCTGCGTTCTTCTTCTGCGGCATCAGGGAGCTTCCGGTAGAGTAAGCGTCCGCTAATCGCACGAAGCCAAACTCTAGACTTGAGTAGATGATCAGATCCTCCGCCCAGCGTGACATCTTGAGCATCAGACTTGATCCCCATTGCATTGTTTCGAAGACGAAGTCGCGATCTCCGACAGCGTTGAGCGAGTTTGGGAGCAGGCCTTCAAAGCCAAGCTCCTTTGCCATAGCATCACGGTCAATGCCGAAGGGGTTGCCGGCCAGCGCACCGCAGCCGAGAGGGGAGCGGTTGATGCGCTTGATGACTTCACGTAGGCGCTCGAGTTCGGATGCGAAAGCAGTGGTATGTGAAAGGATCCAATGCGACCATCGGATCGGTTGTGCCTTCTGGAGATGTGTGTAGCCAGGCATAAGCACATCAATCTCAGCCTCTGCTCGCTGGACTGATGTCTTGATGAGGAGCTTCAGGTAGCCCTCTAGTGTTCTGAGCTGTTCCCTTAGCCATAACCGCATGTCGGTCGCGACTTGCTCGTTCCTGCTACGCCCTGTGTGGAGCTTTCCTCCAATGTCCTTGCCAATAATCTCACTGAGTCGTCGCTCGTTGGCGGTGTGAATGTCTTCGTCGTTGGCCTTGACCTCGAAGGAATTTGATGCCCACTCCTCTTTGATTTGTGCCATGCCTTTCTCGATGGCAGCAAACTCGTCGGCGGTCAGGATGCCATTGTTCTTGTTGGCGCGAGCGAACGCGATGGAGCCGGCAATATCTTCGGCGTAGAACAGGCGGTCGTACGGTAGAGAAGCATTGTACTGTTCCATAACTGGGTCAAGGCCCTCTGCACGCGTCTTAGTACCCAGTCATCTGAAGTGTTTGGGGGCTTGATGAAGCCATTGGCTATACAAACCTGTAAAACGACCTCCCCAAAGCATGTTCTCTGCTACCTTCTTTTCCGATGCCATCTTGAGTGTATTAAGGGGACTAGGTTTGTGTAACTGGGTTGTGACTGTTTGCGCGTTCAAGAAAAAGATGACGCTCCGCATCGGCGGCAGGGGTGCGATAGCGCTAAGTGTCGCGGGGAACTTTCCCTTGTCCCCACCTCGCCTACCCCTTAGCCAGACTCATCACCAAGATCATGTACACGTCAATCATGTATTCTCAATCAAGGAGTAGTCTGGTTGTGAGATGTGTAGCTGATTCCTAAATAACATGCGCGTCTTTCATCAGCACCAACAAAGCGGAAACCGTCTAATACATCGAACACACGCTATCGCAAGCACCTGTGGAAGGAAAAAAGTATCCAGGACCACTTTCTGGTGCGAACCTTAGCAAGAGATTGACCAGAAAATTCTAAGGTGAATCTCAGCAAAAGAAACGACGCCAATTGGGCTTTGTGCCAGAAGCCTCTTTGAGCAACCCGGCTTCTAAAGAGCCCAAGCTGTAGAAGTGGTTTGGGGTGTGTTCAAACGACCCCAAAGCAGCACGAAACCTAGTTCCAGGAGGAGACTCAAAAAGCTCAGAGCCTGACGAATCAGACCCTGGCGGTGATAACACGCTGTCCTTTCGCGCAGGAGCTTCGACGAACGAACCTCTAGATACCTCTTTTTCTGCCTTCGTTTCTAGATCCCGTAGGAATGCGGTCATCGGTAGTGGACGAGGCGTTGGATGCGCAAAGCTTTGCTGACGGTATTTGACGATTTGTGGCTTGTCTGGCATTTTCATCATAGGCTTCAGTTGATAGGCTTGGAAAACGTCTGCTCTTATCATATAGGAGAAATTGAGCGATAACTAACATACATCATGGTTACCGTGTGGTGCAATAACGATTGTTGTGACTGGAGCTGCACGAGTGACGTTACACAATGTTGTCGAAACGCGTAGTGATCACGTGGACATGATCGTATCTCCCGTGTATTTCCTGAAGTCCCATAAAGTTGTTTGGATTATCGCATGGTAGATTTCGGTACTCCTGTAAAACTAGGCTACTGCGAAGGTTTAGTTATGAAGATCGTCATTATTCATTACACTCGGCGTCAACGCCAGAAAATGTTAACAGAACAGCCATGGTATACAACTCGATCAAGCAAGTCGCTCCCTTCACACCCTTGATAACCTCCAATCTTGTCATCGCAGCTTAAACACCTCCTACGACCGCGCCGATAACACTTAGACCAAGCAACGCTGTGACGACCCAACTTCCACCTCCACCAATCCTCACACCTGCACTGGCATATCCTCCCTCATCCTCGTTCCTTCTCGCGCCAACCGCCTTGTCCATATTGAAGCAGCCGAATATACCCATGCCACTCGCACTGTCCTTCTCGTATTCCTCCATTTTCTGTGCTAAGCAACTCTGGACGATGTCTGGAGAGTCGGTGATGCAGTACTGGAAGCAGCCGTCGTTGTCTTCGGAGTTGACGATAACCGGTGTTGATGATGCCGACGGCGATGATGTGGTTGTGTCGGGAGCGGAATACGTTGCGATTGCGTTGATGTGACCGTTGCAGCATGCGTCTAGGATTGAGGAGTTGGAACCACCGACGGGTACGGCACAAGAAGGTAGTGTGGTGGGAGGTTGAGGGACGGAGGTGAATGGTTGGCAGGACATTATTGCGTTGACAGGCGGTTCTAATCGCGCTTCGTTGTAAAATGAGAGTTTTTTCAAGCCGACGTTGGAGGATTCTTGGAGCGTTCCGTCGGTAAAGCGACGGGTAGTCGTGGAATGGATTGTCTTTGTCGGGATCAGACACGGCTTGCGCGCTGTTCGAAATACTCTCGAGAGGAGTAAATGAGAAAAGTTGAAAATTGATGGAAACTCCGTCGCTATGCTGAGACTTGACCGAAGGAAAGAAGCAAGTGAATTCGCGAATGAAAACACTGAGTTGTTCACGGAACACACTCAAAAGGAAAGTATTGAATGGAATCGACGGAAGGAAAGAAAGATGTTTGAGGCTGAAGAATACACTATCATACTCGCAAGAGCAGAGCCTCATATGTACATTGCCATTTTCTAAGAATATCTCGGGTGGATAGGCGGATGGGTAGGCGGGTAGTTGACAGCGCGAGATCTAGCGTTACGCGCCGACCCACCGGCTGCGCGACGCGTTGGTTGGCCCGCAACGTCTGGTGAGTTTACGCGCTAGAACCACGGGCAGATCCGAAACAACACGTTCTGTCGTGTTTGAAACGTTTTTATGCTAGTTTAAAGTAGTCGTTATGCTTTCTTGTGTCCAATAAGTGTGTTAATTTGCTGGCTACTCTAAAATCACGTGCGAAGGATCGAACCATCCACTTCCGTTGCCGCTGCCCAAGGCAGATGGATGGCCTAATGATGAGCGAACGGCATCAGTGGCTGATGGAATCGCTTGCCCTGATACAGTTGCGGCTGTGCAAATCCATTACGAGTGGAGTCCACCAGGTGCCGATACCCGTTGCGTGAGTATGGAAAGCAACAAAGACATGTTTGCCTGACCGTTCATACCACAATAAATGGTGGCGGATCAGACGTGTACGTGTAGTTCATATCCGACGCATAGAGTAACCAAATCATTCCAATGCTAAACGCGAATGTGGTGTGCGATCAATATCCTCTGGGCTATGGGACAGAATGCGTTCTATAGCATGAGACCAGCTGTTGCAGGTGGCTTTAACCCTGGCCGTTCTCGTCTTCATCTTCATGCGCGGCCGCCCATGGGCTTCTTTTGCGTAGAGATACGCCTCTTCTCTCGAGCACAAACGGTATAGGCGCTAAGCAGATCGCAATCGCCATCAGTACTAGGCTTGCGTTTCTGGTGCCAACGTTCAAGAACAGGTGTCTTCCGACGAGTGGAAACCCAGCACCAGCAAGATTCCTGATCAACCCAATTCCCGCGAGCGCTGACGCTGAGTAGGTTTTATATGCGTCTTCAGTGTAGGTAAGGGTCATAAGGACTAGATGGAGTTATTAGCGCCATAGAGTCGATATTGAATGCCTGGGCGACTTACTTAGAGTATAGAATGACCAGCCCCAGAAGGCGCTAGCAAGCACTGCAAAGAAAGGATGTATGTTCGGCGTTGCGGTGAGTGCGAAAGCCAAGAGAGAGACTGGTAACACAATAGCTGCCAGTTTTGCGTGGTAGACTCGCGCCTCAGGAACATCACGATGGCCAGCCTGGGTGACTTGTCGTTGGTAGTACCGTTCTTGGAAGATGTTCGTAATCAAGCCAAACGTGATGCCCGCAACGATCCCTAGAAATGAGATACCAACCCCGATGGTGTCAAAACCGTATCCGTTTGGACCGAAGATTATGTGGAATGCGCCATTGAAAAGGAAGCTCAGGCCATAAAGGAAACCGTTGTAGAGTGCGCCAAACTGCACGATAGCCTCAGAATCTAGGAATCGGAACGGGCGTGCAAGTGCTGTGCCGAATAGTTGCTTCGGTCCTCGTTGCTTCATTTCATCCGGTACTTCCAGCTCTCTATCCCCTGTTCGCAAGCGCAACGCTCTCGCTCTTCGCAGGAGAATCACACTATGTCTGGTCTCTCCAAGACTGTATAGTGCAATGACCATGACAATCCAGAAGGCCAAGCAGATGAAGAACATGATCCGAAATACAGAATGCCATGATCTACCGTTTGCGATAAACGAGAAGAGCACGAAACCAGTAGGACTGCCGCCTGTTGCTGCCCAGAGAAACCATGACATAGCCGGCCCGGTGTCATGATGGTGAAAGAGATCCGCGATGGTGCCCCCGAAGTTTGAGATTGTCGTAGATGAAAAGTAGCCTGAGAACAACCGCAGAATCAGGAATGGTCCTAACGTTTCTACATATGTCGTTCCCAGAAGTAGCAAAAGAAAGATGCCGTAAGACACGATATAAATAGGTCTTCTGCCAAAGTACTCCGAAAGAGGAGCCAATGTCATAGGTCCAAAAGCTAATCCAAGCACATACATGCTTAATCCCAGGACCGCGACGCTTGGTGAGATGCCCATGTCCTTCGCAAAATCGCTCGAGACAGGGCTAAAGCCACTTGCTCCCCAGGAGACACTAAGGTCTATGGGAATAATTGCGGCGACCATCAGCCATTTTCGTGCTTTCGACCAGTTCCGCGGGTCGTCCGGGTCGTTGAGTTCGAATGTTATGACCTTGGTTGCGGAACTCCGCAGTAGAGGCTCGCTCTCCCTCTGAGAAGAGCTCATCACTGCGCAAAGATCGCTGAATCTGTGCTCTTTCCTGCTGCAAGGCTGGTTAGTATAATGATGTGTTGACGCGTATCGATGTTGGAGCGGGAAACAGCCCACGGGGTCGTTTAGCCCGACGATGACGTAATTGAAGATAGTCACGAGGCTCGGGCCGCCGCTTAACACTTGTCACATGCTCCCCATGCTATCTATTCATTAATGTACATACTCTTCCCTAGACATCATACTAACAACGGTGTGATATGGACATGAATGGTCATACTTTTTTCTGGAAGTTGTGAGGTCCCGCTGTTCTTGCTAACGATACCAGGAGTACCGCAAGCAAGCCCATATAGGCTATCATGACCGCGCATACTGGCCTCTTCCAGTATTAGATGCTAATCCTTGGCAGTGATTTACACTGAATTTGACCATCGCGATTACGACGACCACGTTTCGTTCTTGTGGTATCCTCTGTCCCGCATAATTTTGAAAGGCCATGTTTTTCCGCATGGCATGAAGCTTCAATCTCTGCTCGTGGTCTTTTGAGGCGTTCTCGACGTTTCCACCATTGTTTTTCTGCCAATCGTCCGTCCTTGAGGCCCGAGGATGATAGTTTCCACGGTATAAGCCTTGAGAGCGCGCATATGAGCGTCGAAGTGGGTCGCGTGTTTGTATAGACACATGGAGTACTCCACAGCCTCTACGCCAAATGGATTCATCTTGTGCTTGGTGGTCGCGCACGCAAGGGTTAATACCTGCGCGAGCCCTGGAGGTGTGGCGCAGCATGCGGCGCGGTTGTCAAAGACCAGAACTCGAGACATATTGAACCTACGGTACACATCGTAGTAACCAAACCAACGGAAGCCAAGTATTACTCACTTGAAATTACAAGGAATCGATGGGGTGCACGATAACAAGGCCGTACCGTCTAGGAGAGCACCTACCTACCGTCATGACTCGCCTGAATTAAAGGCTAGTCATGGGGGCCACCCGCAAATATTGCCCTTCAACAATCCTTCACATCCTCATGTGAAGCCACAACTACTTGCAATCGAATAGATTGTACAGTCTGCTTGCGCAAACATCTTTGGGCAGGTAAGAAAGAACATGTGGGCCATTTTGTCCTGCAAAAGACCCTGTCTTCGGACGCTTTCCCACCGAAGGGCCGATTAGCGTCACTTCTCCTAGGTGCCCTGGCACTCTCTCCTCCTTTACCCCGGATTATGGCTGGGATCAACGAACTTGGCTTCAATTAATTTTCCCGTGTACCTGGATACGACGCGTATAAAAATGGGGGGCGAAGTACCTCCCAGAGCAAGCAGTGCTCGTTGACGCCTTCCATCTTCAATATGCGCTCTACCGTAGCGACCGCCGCAGCCCTTTTGCTGCCTTCAGCATCATGGGCTTTTCTGAGCGCAAGTCAGAACAATCAGAGTCTGACCATTGCCAATGACCGGCTCGTCGCGTCGGTGAGCAAGACTAGAGGACACGTCAATGTCCTCACTCTTGACGGCCAGAACCTCCTCGGAAAGGAAGATGGCAATACCGGAATTGGTCCATATCTCGACTGCTACTGCACTCCAAGCGGCTTCTGGACACCCGGTCGTGGAAACAATGCCCAGTATCAGCTTTTCAGTGGCAATGATTCTACCGGTACCCCGTATGGTGGCATCAGCATGGGCGAGACCTACACACCAACTGGGCAGAGGTTGGAGCAATACTGGTTCTTGAGAGAAGGTGAGACGGGTCTACATACCTTCAGCCGCGTGGTATACAACAACAAGACCACACCCTTCTTGCGCAATCTGCAAGAGTTCCGCACATTGTTCAGACCCAACCACGAACCGGCACTCTTCACACACTTCGTTACCAATGAGAAGTTTGCTGCGCCTCGGCCTGAAACTGAGGGCCAGGTCACCGTTCAGGATGCAACATGGTATTTGCCCAATAAGGAGAGTCCGTACGTTGAGGGCGTAGGAGACTACTTCACCAAGTACACTTTCCAAGACACATGGCGCGACCACAAGGCTCATGGCATGTACGCCGACGGTACTGGCAGCGCTAATGGTTCAACGTATGGTGCCTGGCTCGTACACAACACTATCGAGACCTACTACAACGGCCCCGTTCATTCTGACCTTGTTGTCGATGGCATCGTGTACAACTACATGGTCTCGAACCACCACGGCGTCCAAACACCCAACATCACCGACGGCTTTGACCGTACCTTTGGACCCCAATACTTCCACTTCAACTCCGGCGGCTCGCTCGAAGAACTCCGAGAGGACGCTGAGCAGTACGGTCTCCGTCCAGAATGGAACGCCGAGTTCTACGATTCCATCGCAAAGCACGTACCAAACCTCGTCCCAACATCCGGCCGCGGCACCTTCACCGCAAAGATCAGCCTCCCAACCGGAGCCAAAAACCCCATCGCCATCCTCACAGAAAGCGGCCACAACTTCCAAGATAACGTCTTCGACAACAAAGCATATCAGTACTGGGAAGACATCTCCGCAGACGGCACAGTCACCATTCCCCGCGTGAAAGCAGGAAACTACCGTCTCACCGTCTACGCCGACGGCATCTTCGGCGACTACTTCCAAGACGACGTCTCCGTCTCCGCTGGAGAAGAGACGTCCCTGACAGCGACATGGACACCCGAGTCCTCCGGCAAAGAACTCTTCCGCATCGGCACCCCGGATAAGTCCTCCGGCGAATACCGCCACGGCTACGCTCAATCACCCACAAACCCCCTTCTGACAGAAGAATACCGTCTCTACTGGGGCGCCTACGATTTCGTCGACGAGTTCCCCGAGGGCGTGACGTACAAAGTCGGTCGCGACGATGCGTCCCAGGCACTCAACTACGTCCACTGGGCTGTCTACGGCGGGAAAGCGAATTACGAGCGTCCGGCACCTGTACCCGATCACCCATACAACTGGACTATCTTGTTCGATGCGCAGGCGAAGGAGTTGAGTAACAAGACTACGGCGACGTTTACAGTGCAGCTTGCGGGCGCGAAGACGGCGGCGGGGAATACGGATATTTTTAATGCGAGTGAACCGTATTCGAATCTGCCTTTTACCGTTAATGTCAACGGTGAGGATCTTGAGCCGTGGATTATCCCGTAAGTCCCACTTTGTCTATTCATACATGCCCGATGTTATGGTATACTGATGGAAATGACAGATACAACCAATCCTCATCTTGCGCCGTTCGATCTGCAGTCATCTGCTACAACCTCGCTCACAAGTTCCTTTTCCCTACTTCCATGCTGAAGGGTGGTGAGAACAGTTTGATTCTCAGTCTACCTTACAACGGAACAAATTACGAGAGTGCGTTGTTGCCCGAGTCGGTATACGTGCAGTATGATGCGATGAGGCTGGAGGTGAAGTAGATGGATCCAGTAGATGGGAGCAAAATATCATAATTGTGATGCATTCTAGAAACTCAGCAAAGGAAGAACTCCATGATATGCACCGCTAAAATGTACACATTCTATTTCTCCTTGTCGATATTGCCCCGAGACTGCCATTAAGCTACCTCCTCTACCATCCTTCCACTGAACGGCTTCTGGGTCCCCTTCTGCATCTGTCCAGCGAACACACTGCCGACGGGAGCTTGAAGCCACTCATCGGGAACAGCAAGCTGGGTCCCCTTGGCATTCTGAATGTAGCGTGTGAAAACCGGGTTTGCGCGCTCAGGCTCGTGTTCGATCTCCTCTCCATCTTCGTCCACGTTCATCATGGACTTGCGACCGCGTTTCGGGGGTTGTTTCTTGAGGAGACGGTTGATGGTGTCGAGCTAGGGATAGTAGTCAGCACGTGTGAGCATGTAGAAAGGATTGGGAAGTGAACAAACCTTCTCCTCCTCATTCCTCTTCTCGCTGAGATTCTTCCTTCGCCTTGCCATCTCAGCCCTTCGCATGGCGTGTTCTTCTGCTGTAAGATGTTTCTTCTTCTGTGCCTCGTTGGAGAGTGCCAGAAGCGCGCCGTCGCCTTCTTCGTTGATGAGAGCGCGCTGGCGCTTCGTCATCTTGGTAACATCGGGGGTGTGGTCGCGGCTAACGCCTTCGTCGCTGTCCATGTCGTCGTCCAGGTCTCCACCAGGAGTGACAGCCATGTCGTCGTCCTGCTCACCCTCAGCATCCTCGTCTTCGCCTTCTGCGTCTTCGTCGTCGAGGTCGGAGTCGGGATCGCTCAGGTCGTCATCATCGTCGTCGTCCATGGCCATTTCCTTGGCCTCGACTTTGTCTTGTGCCTTTGTGAGTTTTATCGCCGGCGCTGGCTGGACGGGGACTGCTCTGCTGGCGTTTACGGTAATTCGCGGTGCTGGCGTGTCCTCGATATCGTCGTCTTCGTCCCCCTCGGCGTCCATGTCCTCATCCTCGTCACCATCAGCGTCTAACTCGTTCTCGTTCTCGTCCGAGTCGTCGTCCACATCCATGGCATCGACCTCGTCGGCGGAGTCGTCGTCGTCGTCGTCTTCATCCTCATCGTCGCTATCGAGTTCCTGCACGACACGACTGCTCCGCGACGCGCGTTTGCCCGCGACTATGTTATTCCTGCGGACGCCTGCCTTTGGTACAGCCCCACCGGTGGCTTGTCTGAGCTTGTTCGGCGACGACTTGACGGTGAGGTGTATCGACTGGCGCGTCTCTTCGGGCGAGGAGCGCTGTATGACGGCGGCGGCCGGCGACTGATTCGCAGTTGCGCGGCGCGGGCGAGTCGACGAGGCGGTCGGGGTGGCACTGGAGGCTGTTAGAGGAGCTGGAGCTGCGCGCGACCGTAGGCGAGGCATGATTGCGGCGGCGAGTAGAGAGAACAGCGCAGGGCCGGCAAAAGCGGGACAAGGCAGGCAGGAAGGATGGCAACGGCGTCAGATAGCCCGTCCGTATCTCCGTACCGCTGACGTCGCGCAGGGATGTGCACGCGGGTGGCACAGAGGTGGTGGTGGAACGAGGGCCGTCGGGGGCAGCGACGGCGCTTTGGGGAGTTTGTGCTCGACGCGCTGCCCTGGGCGATGGGTGCAAGTCATTCGCTTGCCTTGTCAGCCACATACCTGGTGCTGTTTCCTCGCGCATCCCATCCGTCACCCTCAGCTTCGCCGTATTCGGTGCTTATGCGCCGCATTCGTTTGGCCGCACGATCTGCCATGGTTGTGATTGGCACAGGGATATTAGATGCTTTGGATGCTATGCCAATTGGTAGGTGCGACGATTTTACGCGTGTTGGCCGCCGGCCGTGTCTCGACCTTCAGATGGAGATGCGCCGGGATCTTCCCCAGGTGGCTGAAAGGGGCTAGCGTGGGCCCGTCCCAAGCCATGCGGGACACCAACGACCCCCTCTCGCCCCATCACATTATCACGCTTAAAGCAGTGCGTGACAGAGACACATTCTTCAGTCAGCCTTCATGTGTTTACTATCATCAAATACATTGCATGGGACGACTACCTCCAACGGCTACCTACATCGACGTTCCCGTTCTAACCCCACACAGCCTTGACCGTCTCCTCAAGATCCTCCTTGGGCACACCCAACTTGTCGTTCCACAGACCCTCAAACGAGTAGTCGCCCAGCTGCTGCTCCTTGCCATAGGTAGCGCCCAGGATCAGGTCAGAGATACCGCTAAAGTCTCCCTTCTGGAGCTTGGCACGCCCTTGCTCGATTTGCTCCTTGGTGCTGGCCTTTTTGACAGTCCACTTGGCGCCAGTCACTTTCTCCGCTGCCGCCAAGATATCATTCTGCGTTATCTGGAATCCGCTGATGTAGACGTATTGGTTTTTAGTCAAGTCTGCATGCTGAAGGGCCTTGACTGTGGCGATACCAATTTGGTTGAGGTTGGTCGCCGAGAAGACGGCTTCACCATTGTCCCAGAGGGTCGCCGTCTTGGAAGAGACGTCAAAGCCCAGGAAACCGAGCTTGAGGCCCCAGTCGAAGAAGGGACCGGTGATGATGCTGGTCCAGCTGATCTCCTTCTCCTTGCTCTTGAGATAGTTGATTATGCCAAACTTGGCCTCGAAGACGGGCAGAATCTCGCGAGTACGCTTGTCAGGAGTGTTGCTGCCGTACTCTGAGGGAAGGAAACGCTGCACGCCCGCTGCGATGGCCGCATCGACCAGCTTGTTTTGGTCGCCTAGTGCCGCACCGCCGACGAGTGAGATGACAGCATCTTGGCCCTGGAATGCATCCTTCAAGCTGTCGTGGGAATCATAGTTGGCTCGGATGACTTTGACACCAGAAGGAAAGGTAGACGTGGAGCCTTCGCGAGAGAGGATGGATGTGTTGAAAGAAGGCTCTTTGAGGAATGCATCCAAGATACAGGGACCGAGGTTGCCGCCCGCCTAATACTGTTAGTTCACGTATTCTCGTGAGCTTAAGATGGATACATACTCCGATGATGATGACGTTCTTGATAGACATGTTGTCAAGGCTTGCGTGGTGATGTGTGTGTGGATAGTATGTGTTGTTTGGCTGTAGAATGTATAGTAAAGTTGGAGATCTAAGCACTGCTGAGTATTTGAGTGACTTCAACGACAAAGATGAGTTCTTATATATGTTGCGACGAAGACGTGATTATGCATAGCTATGATGTGGGTACAGGGCCCCACATGCTTCACTTTCCGCGTTGCTTTCAAACCAGCGCTGTACAATCGCTCTGCTTTGCTAATGCACGCGTAGACTAACGTTGTACCTGAAGGTTATCTGCGACAAGGCATCCCTGCTTGTGGTACTAATGCTAGTCGGTAGTCAGGTATACCTAGGTAGAGTCGGAGGGACTCAAGCCCCGTGGCATGTCGCTCTTCAACAAGCAAGAATAATCAGCTTCGAGTCGGGCAAATGTCAGCTTTCCTTTGCGCTGGTCCTTGAGAGTTAGTTTACTTTGGTGCCTGATATGGTTGTAGCAGCTTTGGGGTGCGTCTCCCCGCAGAAGCTTCTCTGTAAGCGCAGTGTTACACGGGGTTAGGCTATACTTCTCTAGGCTCGGTCCGTACTAAGGCGAGGTAGACTAAAGCGGTAGTCCGTGAGGTAGCGTATGGAATGATCAGGTGGAAAAGAGTTATCGTTGTAACCAAAAGAATAACGATACCAATTCTATAAACGATAGAATAACTAGTTGACAATCTGTGTAAGAGATGAACTATTTGAGTTGACCACAACGAGTGTAATAATGAAATCCGTCCATCCTTTATACCCATTGCAATCTGAACCCGTCCTCCCTGTCCTCCCTTCAAAGAGGGAGACCTGGGAGGGCCGTGGCTTCCCGATCGTCACTGGCCTCCCGGAGGCCCGGTCTTGGCGGGATGCCCTTCCTATCACGTGATCTGGACCCCGTCCTGGATCCACATCCGCTCATCGTGTTCGCCCGATGGTCTTCCTTCATGCGACCTGCATCAAAAGGAAGCAACTCCTTGTTACCTTGTAACACGCAGCACAGCTTGGGACCCTGTCGCTGGACTTCGGTGCAGTAGTTGCGCCGGAGCTATCATGCCACTTAACCAGGTTGAAGGCAAGCAAAGGACTAGTGATGGGGGAAATAGCAACGTAGCTTTTTGTACTACTTTGCTAAGAATTAAATGTACTAGCTTATTGTATTGTAATTAAAAAACATCCAGTATCTTATTTAGTATTTATTACATCTATAATTATAATACATCAATACACTATTTAATTATACTTAGTAGAGAGATAAATAAAAGCTTTAAACTTTAGAAAGAAACACTATAACTAGTAATACTACTATTCCTACCATAATCTTTTTATACCAACTTCTATCTTTCTTAGTATATATTTTCATTTTTAAAACTTAAATATACTATAAAATACTATTAAATGTTACAAGTAACACGAAGGATTCTCTCCTTGACGCGGAAGGTGGGTTAGAGGTCAACCACGTCCACGTCAGTGTTACACGGGGTTAGGCTATACTTCTCTAAGCTCGGTCCGTACTAAGGCGAGATAGACTAAAGCTGTAAGCCGTGCGGGTTGTCTGGCGATTCGTGTGGAAAAGAGTTATCGAAGTTAACCAAAGGTAAAGACAATCCAATTCTATGTGCAATAGAATAACTAGTTGACAATCTGGGTAAGAGATGAACTATTTGAGTTGACCACAACGAGAGTAATAAATGAAACCCTTCCATCCTTATATCCTCGTTGCCGTGTCCTTTGCCATCCTTGCCATTACTGCCATCCCTAGGATGTTAGTGATGTTCGTAATGGCTGCCATCCTTAGGCGTTCTGCCATCCCTCGGATGGCTGGCCTTGGCGGGATGTCAATCACGTGACCGCCGCCCCGCGGTGATCGTTACCTTCTGACGTAGATGTGGTTGACCTCCAACCCACCTTCCGCGTCAAGGAGAGAATCCTTCGTGTTACTTGTAACAGTCAGAAGGTAAATGATCAACGCGGGGCGCGCTAGATCACGTGATTGACATCACGCCAAGACCAACCATCAGGCGCTAATATGTGACGGCAACATCTGAGTGATGGCTGCCATCAGGAACATCAGGCAAGGCAAGGTTTAGGTTGTAATGGCAGTGATGGCAAAGGACACAGCAACGAGGATATAAGGATGGAAAGGTTTCATTATTACTCTCGTTGTGGTCAACTCAAATAGTTCATCTCTTACACAGATTGTCAACTAGTTATTCTATCGTTTATAGAATTGGTATCGTTATTCTTTTGGTTACAACGATAACTCTTTTCCACCTGATCATTCCATACGCTACCTCACGGACTACCGCTTTAGTCTACCTCGCCTTAGTACGGACCGAGCCTAGAGAAGTATAGCCTAACCCCGTGTAACATTAAAGCTTTAGAAAGAAAAAGAAACTAGGAAACTTTATATACTAAGTTATTTATTAGAGATTTTAGTGAAATAGTAGAGATAGTAGGATTACAATTTTCCCTATTACTCTAAAGGACGATGTTGTTGGGTGTGCTTAGCACATCGCGCGGAAACTCAACCTCATGCAAAGACGCTAGCCAACATTGGACGCTCAGTAATCGAGGCCGCCGTCCCTTCGATACTTTGCGCCATCTTCGTCAAATCACCGACACGAAACACAAAGGCGCATCGAATCACTTGAATTGCACAGTTGAGCTTCTTGCACCCTGGAAAATGACTGTGTTCATACCTCAACAGCCTGGACGACCGCGAAGTCAGTCTTCTCGAGTTCGTAATCGAGACTCATTCGGCTCTCGATCAGATTCCCCTATCTATACCGCTTTGCAACCAACCAAGGAATCACATCTCAGCACGTTCAGTCACCAAGCCACCCTGGCTTACCGTCTCGAACTTATCCTTGAGGTGCTGAGTTACTGACGCATCTTCACCCCATTCAAGCAAGCTCGCGCTCAACGCTTGCTGTAACCAACTTAACACTTTCTCCTCCCGATCCAGCTTTTGATAGCATTTCGCAATATCCTGCATCACATGGATCGCACATTTATCTCTATACCCTCGCTCGATCATACCAACATCTTCCATCTCATGCCCAACCACGGAGAAACATATTATTAAGGCTTCTGCCCATCGCCCCAACTCCACGAGAAAGTTCTCGAATTTCCTCGCTGCTCTCCTCGTATTTTCGTAGTGCGCGCGAACTTGGGAGCTGGCGACCAGCATCCGATGCGCCCTCGTAATCCCTCTTCCTGCGAAGCAGCCTGACGTTGGCTGACTGTGCCCGCTGAAGCATATAGGATGCGTTGGTCTTAGTGTGGTGATCAGATCTTGCAACATACATAGGAATGCCGTATCAGAAATCTCGGATCGCTCAGCGTGCTTGAGAAGATGCAAAGCTACGACGATCAACGCGTGGGTTGCTGGAAACATGATTGCAAAGTAGCCGACTAGAAACCCGAGTATGTCACCACGGAGGCGGGGTTCAATGCCAATGTTGGCCAAAGACAGCGTAGTGAGCATCTCATAGATTGACCGGAGTGGGTTCGTGAGGAATTAGTAAGGATTCTCAAAGACATTGTTGTAGGCACATTGGCGAAGCTCAAGGGATTGTGCCAGTGAACTGATTTTACGCATGCAGATACTGCGACCTGTTTCATGCCAGGATTGGAAGTGTTCGTCGATATCATAATAAGCTTCGGCTTTGCTAGAGTCCAAGGTTGCCAGAGTCACTTGTCCAATAGCATGTGTGATACTCACTACACTATGTAGTTCAGGGTCAACCTGTCGGATAAAAGAGGGGCGGCAAACAAGCTAACATCAGCAGACGGATGTCTCCTTACAAGGGTACTGCTATCCGAGAACGAAAAACCGACGTCGATCAATGCGCTGGACATGCAACTAGGGGTCCATCCGGGCAGGTCCACAGAGTGCAGCAAATTATCATTTTAGGCGGTGATTTTATCTAAAGTCGTGCCCGGAATACCTTCCGGATGGCGCAAGGGTCTAAGCAAACAATTGGACCTGATTGGAAGGTCGACAGTGCTACGGATGGCCAAATGTTAAGGATCTCGATAATGTTTTCCGGCCGAGAGGTGATGAGATGAACTGGGATTAGGTATTTGAGGCACATCTTGTGCTATAGCTCGTCTCCCTCGTCCCTTACGAATGGCCCAATTGTTTTGGGCCTGTATTTGTACATTCGGACACTGTAGGTTGACGCTTATCTTGGCCTTCGAAGCATCTGATAATGACATCTAGATCACTACGGGAAACCCGCGCGCTTCCAGGTTACTTACCTTGCTTAAGTTGATGATCAGTCTGCTTGATAGCCCTGATATCCTTGATCGTGTGCCGACGGTATGACAATACGATACGCTTTCGTTGACATTCACAGTCAGCTTCGGTAGGGCCCTCAGTCTCGGTCAGATGGTTTGATATGCGTGACACCATATTGATGCCTAATGTAGTTGATGAAATCAATTGGATGACGGCTTGTTAAACTTGAAGCATGTGCGCGCGATCTGAAGCGCGAGTTGAATCTCTCGTTCAGTCGTTCCCTGCTTTGTTGACCACATATCCCGCAACTCTAGTGCTCGTTTGGCCCATCTCTCGTTGCCTTCGACACCACTGAACTCCGGATATGATTCGGAAAGTTCCGCTTGATCTAGGTGTCATAGAGAGTTTACACAAGACCGACCAGCGATTATCGCCGCTCCTTGGGACAGATGTTCGCCGTTGCGATATCTGTCATCCTCGAGACAGAACCTGAAGGAATTCTGCGCTGCGTCTCCTTCTTCCGAGAATTGTTCAGCGCCTGACTTGTATGATTTCAACAGCCAAACGTCTCGCGCAAACTGTCCCTGTGGGAACGAGTTTACATCGACTATGCATATCTTTATCTCAGAAGGATCAGACGGACTGTGCCCATACGTTTCGCGCCTCCTGAGCGCGCATTGGATAGCGAAGAGTAGAAAACTTGTCCAAGACATGACATTATCAATACTCTCACCCCAAAGTCGCTTCAAATCAGATGCGAGTGTAATAATCTCGCCGCTTTGTCTTTTTCCATTGTCAGTAGATCGATGCGGCTTCTTCCATGCGGATCGGCAGTGCTTGCAACGGAAGCTATCACGTTTTCGTCATTACCTCCATGGCTAGCGACATCAAAGGTCCGGAAGAGGTACCCAGGAGAGTCTTCAAACTTGGGAGACACGCTATTGGGACCTGTTGATGGGCGGAACAGCGTCGACCCGTTAGGAGAGTCCCTCAACACCGCAGCCCAGAAATCGATCCATTTCTGTCTTCCTATGCTGCGGAATTGATTGGATATACCACTACCAAAGGGCGATTGAGTGTTATTCTTCTCTAGCAATTCGAAGTAACTGTCGGCGTAAAGGGTTCAGAGCGGCTGGCGGCTTGCATGAACCACTTTTCAGCAATCTTCCACAGTACGTATTTTTCACTGATGGTCCCAAGCAATTCGCGACTAATAGTTCTAATTTGGGTGTCGAGATGAAAGAACAGTACCTTGATTTGTTGTTGCTCACGAACGGCCCATGGCCCATGATCATTGGGTTATCTTTACGTTGCCGTATCAATGAAACCACTCATTTATTCTTGTAAAGTGTTTTAATATTAGTTCGTCAATAATTGCGAAAGACGTTGTAGGCTCAGTTATTGTCGCTGGTTGTCGATGTACCATGGTACTCCAGATATGATGAAGTACCTCCAGTAACGGTATACACCTCCTTGACATTGCTTCCCTACTACTATACTCATTTGTGTAAAGCAACTGGCATAGACAGCCATACGCAAGCAGTAAGTAAATCGGAAACGCCGGAGCTCAGGCAGCAGTCTGAGGGAGCTGACTCACTCCTCTTTGTTCATCGAGTTCTATGTATTATGGTTTTATTAGTTAGAGTGATGAGACACAACGTAACTGGATTTCTCACCTTCTCTTTAATCCACATCTTCATAGAAATTTACCAAGAAAACACTACAAGCGCGGTGACGGGTGAGGGAACCTTATTGCCTAAGACCAAATAGTATTGCGCGTTCCCACACAATGGAGTTGACAGGAAGGGTAAAGTGAAGTGGTGTACTCTAGGCGAATAGGAAAGTCGCAGAAGAACGGTAGTCCAACTAGACAGGCAGAGGCTAAGGTGAAGGTGAAAATCAAGTTTTGGTAAATAAACCCACTCTAAGTGCAAGTCGCTGCCCTAAGCCACCTTCTTCCACTACACTTATCTACATTTTTATTATGGCCGCTGTACTAACGAAAAAAAGCACGTACTTAGTTCTGCGAGCTCCAAGTCTCGCGTATCGATCAACATGAAGTAAATATACCTCACTGCCCGGGAATCTGCTAGCTGTCACTGACACGCATAGTCTGAGCGACACAATTATTCAGCTGGTCGTCACGCAAGGCGTCGGTGTCCCGGAACTTCTCAACGTTCACCGTGATATTCTTTGCAAGAGCCCGAAATTCTTCCAAAACGCTGTGAAGCCAGAATGGACCAATATGCAAGCGGCACTATACACGATCGATCTTCCTGAACATTCTATAGCCACGGTCAGCGACTACGTTCAGTGGCTGTACTATGACAAGATATCAATCAATCTAGAATAAGCAAGCAAAGTCGCAAAGGAAAAGAGACTTGTATAAGCGGTACAATTCTTTTCGCGCTCATAAAAGCATACATCTTTGGCGAGAAAATTACCGATGTAGGGCACAAGAACGCAGTGTTGCAGACAATTATCGCGACCTAGCAGGCGTTCAATTTATGCTTGGGGTTGGAAAAAAAAATCAAGATCGTCTACGAAGGCACCCCTCCAGGATCTCCACTCCGGTGCTTGGTCGCTGCAAATGTTGCACAACATGCGTTTGATGAATTGGAAAAACGCGTTAGCTGGATGAAACAGTTCGAGATATATCCGAGAGAAGCTTTAGTCGACGCACTGAGAGCCACGGTGAGGGTACGCCCGTCAAGAATTGACCCGGAATTAGGCGTCGAATCGTATCTCGAGAAAGAGTAGTTCTGAGCTGTCTTCCTCGAGGGACTTCCGAAGACTCCGGAGCGGCAATGAAGTCTAAGCAGAAGATTACAAATCACTGGTGTTTACTCAGTAATAATAAAAGTCATGTCAAGACCGTCTTCTACTTCAGCATCCTCAATCTCCTTTTAGCTCTGACTAGGCAATACACCCCATTCATCATAAAACCTTCTCTTCACCTCATCACACAGAATATCATTCGCCTGGTTGATCTCTGCCATCTTTTCAGTAGCTTTCTTCTCGTCTTGCTCAGTACGGCGATCAGGATGCCATCTCAGGCTCAGAGCGCGATGCGCTTTCTTGATCTCAGCGGCTGTAGCATTTCTGGTAACACCCAATATGGTGTATAGATCTGTGGTTGGTTCGATGCCTTCTAGCCGTGGTGTGAGATGAGGGCGGGTTGTCGACGATCGCGCATGGGAGTATGATGGAGGCGTTTGGTAACGAGAAGAGTCAGTGTACGAACTAGACGTCGAGTGGGATGTATAACGAGATGGTGGTCGGGTGTAGGACTCAGAAGGACGAGCACCGGGACAAGACGAGTGCCTAGAGTCGGCAGTATGTGAATCAGAGGACGCGTGGGATTTGAAGTTGTCTGGTACTGGAGGATGCGAAGAGTAAGTCGAGTCTGAAGCGTATGACTCATAGGCTGAGGGTGGCTGGCGGTCTTCCGTGGTGTAGTAAGACTCACGGAACGAATGAGTACGAGTACCATGAGTAGACTGGCGGGGTGGATCAGACCTATCATGGTTGTGAGCGTATCCGTAACTCTTACCTCGTGGTCCTGGGGCCTTGTTTCGGTAGTCGTGGGGAGAAGGGATGTACTCTGGAGCGCAATGACCCGGCACATTCGAATAGTCCTCATGCTGCTCCCGTACGTGCCCAAACAAACTAGGTAGACCCCTCCTCATCTCATAAACGTCGCTATGGATGCCATTTCTACTTCTATATCTTGAATCCACTAGGTTTTCGATATGCCTAAGCAAGTCATCTTTATATGAAGATGAAGTCGAGGACAACTGAGATCGCGATATACTGTATTTAAATACTTCCTCTAGATATCTAGTAGTGGCCAAAGACATGTCTACATTGTGAAATCGTTTGACGTATGTAAGGCTACGTTCGGAGGCTTTGTCAATGGTATAGTCTTCTTTGCGAAAGCGGATGTAGTAAATTTCTCGGAGCTCTTCCTCTTCTGCGGGCGTGGCCATGGTGGTTGTATAAGCACTCAGTCCCTAGAAAAGAAGATCGTACTGAGTATGTTAAGCTGCCGCGCGGGAAATCTCTGGCTAATATGTGACGAAATGAGAGTGGGGCTAGTCTAGCGTCTTATGTGGCCTGCGGTGCATTGTGAGGATCGCATGTCGCTTCACACAACGACTTTTTCGCAGACTGTTTGAATGATCATTGTAATCATACTTGACTTGGCTCGATACATAGGTCAAATGAAGGCACCTAGCACTCAGTATGTATTAGCTTTTGCATCATCTTTTGATGGTGCTATCGTTGTTCTGCATGCATTGTATACACATATCGTACATGCCCCAGCCTCTCTTCACGTAGGCACAGGCGTCAAATGCCCATCCTTGTCGTACTTCGCCTTGAAGAAAGTATAGCTCAACGTAACAGTCTCAATACCCTTCATACTGGGATCCTTGGTAAACTCAGGATCAATGTAGAAGAAGACTGGCATGTCCACCGTTTCCCCAGCGTTCAGTCTCTGTTCCTCGAAGCAGAAACATTGGATCTTGCTAAAGTATGGAGCAACCTGTCCAGGTGTGACAGAGTAGGTGGCTACGCCGATGATGTCCTCTGGCGATTTGTTGGTCGCAGTGTAGAAAGCGAGGGCAGTTTCGCCGGGAAGGACTCGCACTTCTCGTTGCTGTGGAACGAACTTCCAGGGCAAGACGTCGGATACGGAGCCGTTGAACGTTATTCGGATACGTGGGTGGTGTTCTACGGGCTTAAGACGTTCGGAAGGATCGACGGATTGGTCGCCGCCGTGGGCTGCGGACTTGATGGGCTGGCCTCCCCAGCCAGTCTCCTGGCAAATCTGAGGAACACATTAGCTTAATGTTTATAGATGAGGTAACGATCTGAAGCCGCACCATCTTGTAAAATGGCACAGAGCCATAACTTAGAGCTGTAAAGCCTATGATTACACTGAAGACATAGTTCCTGCATCATCTTCAGCAATAGCCCAGTCTCCTAATAGAGATGCGTATACATGACTGTCCGGTTCTTCATCTTGTACTGCGCATGCATCTGGTCCATTCTTGGCACAGTGCCATGCTGCCGCGCAGGTTTCGTGGTGTTTAACCATCTTCGTGCGGTAGAGGCCGGGTTGCGGGCGCGCGGTATCCTAGTGATCGAGCGGGAGCATGCCAAGCAAGTCCAGGAAGCCAGCGGCCGTGAAGGCAATTTTCGGAATGGCGATGCGACAGACATGTTGTGCTGTAAGAGTCAATGTTCCAATCGAGGAAACCCTTGTGGAGTGATGAGCAATGGACCCCGAAGTTCGCCGCGGGATTTAGCCCGATTGAGAACGCGTCTTGGAGAGCAAAAGTTACCACCTGAACGCGAACGTCATCTTCGATACTTCCGCACGAACATTTTCACCACAGTTCCCGAGCTCCCATCACAACTTCGCGCAGATACAACAGTTGCGATTCACACATTTGCAGACACGATGTCAGAAGTCCTATGCGGCGTCTGCAACGCAGAGCCCAAGAAGTACAAGTGCCCGACTTGCACACTCCCATAGTAAGGCTGTTATACTTCATACCACGTTCACAATACTAATCGCATACAGCTGTTCACTATCATGTTTCAAAACACATAAAACAACACATTCCGACATCACATCGGTCGCACCAAAATCAGCAGAACCAATTCTCCCCCAACCACCACCTCCCGCCCCAATACCACGCTACCTGAAGGAGCGCACCGATTTCTCCGTCCTAGCAACCAACCCGAAATTTCAAGCACTACTTAAGACCCATCCGGCATTACTACTCTCCCTCCAACGCGTGTACGCCAAGACTATAAAACCTGATCCGGAGGATGAGAGGCGGCGGCGCATGCTGGAACGGAATGCTTTCCGAGGACGAGGTTCGCGGGGAAGAGGTAGAGGAGGACGTGGTGGTTGGAATAGACCCGAAGAGAGAGAAGAGAGGTGGACGCAGAAGAAGGGAGACAAGGACGCGATGGCAGAGCTAAAGGGAATAAGAGACGGACAAGGGAAAGAGGGAGAGAAAGACGCTATGGCTGAGTTTGTTGGCTTAGTCGAAGAGCTCTTTGGAAAGCATGAGAAGGATCCAATAGAAGAGGCATGATCATAGGCTACAGCACCTGCATCTTACAACGTAATTCATGGGTGGGCCAAGCCACTCTGAAAGCGTAGGTGTAGCGACGCCGCTCACCGAAATACGGTCCCAATGGGAGCTTGGATGTCTCGCATAAAGCTCTTAACTCTCGAGGCTGAGAGGCTGGTGTAGTCATCTTTTCAGATTCCCAGCCGGAGTATATGCGCCAGCTAACACGTATACTTAATTTCCAATTCCACCTTCGGCACGCCCTCGAAGTCCTCTGGAACAACATATGAAATGTTGTAGAACAAGTGGTTCCTCAGCGCCGTACCATACGTCACATTCTGCTTCACCAACCCCTTGGCTTCAACCTCGATCTCCACACATGGCAGATCCTCAAAGCCCGTTATACGTCTTCCGGTTCCCAATGCCCAGCTTGGCGGGACGTTGGACAGCGCAAACGTAAAAATGTCGCTTCCCTCTTGCGTCCGGTTGGGGTAGCTGACGGAGAGATGGTTCGGCGAGGCGACGGCGTGGATCGAAGACGCGGACGGATAGAGGGAGAAGAAGGTGTTTAGCGGATAAGGCTTATGCTCCCTATCTCCAGCCCAATGAACAATAGCCGGAACAAACTGGTCCCCCCTGTTCTCCTCTTCATCCAATTGTTGTCCACCAATCATCAGTTCCTTGCTAATCCAACTTGTCGCAATCCTCGCCTCTCCTCCATCAAGGTCGTCGTAAACGGTTCGATTGAGGAACCTCGGCTCCCCCATAAAGTCCCTTGTCGTAAACACCTCTTCCACACCCGCAGGTAGCAGCGGTTTCACCCCATCAAGAACAAGCGCAATGGCCGCCCCCTGCGCAACATCAAACAACAAATCACCCTCCATCTTCTTCGGCTGCGTCGTCGTCTCCCTCCCCCAAAGCCCCCACAACACCAACGACAAAACAGCAGAATGCTGCGTGATATCCCTCGTATAAGCCCTATCATACGGGCCCACGACATTACCCAAATACCCGTTGTAATGCTCCGCCAAATCATCCATCATCCTAGGCAAAATATAGCGAGCAGCAGCCGTCATACTGGAATCACGGCCACCATACTTGATCTGCGCCCCGAGAGCCCAGACATCAATCCCATAGTACGTCGGCGCGTTATACTCGCTCAACGTCTCTGCGCCTTGTCTCCGGAAAAGCTGCAGTATCTGCCTCCCTTGGTCCTCGGCGAAAGAAGTAAACGTGCTATTTCCACGTCTTGAACCAATGTACTCACACAGTAAAGCGCGCATCATGGCCGGATTCGTATACCCAATCGTCAGGTTATCGTCTTCGGTGGGATATGACCCGTTCCGCCGCATACTACCCACAGCCGCCATCTCGAGACTGTCTTCAATCGAGGTAACCAGTGGGGCGGAGAGGAGGTGCGGGAATTCAGAGAGGATTTGGATGAGTTGGGTGCCGATGAAGTCGCGCCAGTTGGGGTCGTAGGTTGTGTTTATTTTGGGTGGGTAGAGGCTAGAATCCGGGGTTGGATCGGGTTGGTCTGGGGATAGTTTGTAGGTTCCGTACCAGGGGGCGTTGAAGTCGGAGGTCATTTGACATGCAAGGCTATTGTCGTGTTCGTCAGTCACTCCCGGTTTTCTCGTGCTTTTACCTCGTGAGAACTATAGCGTACGTACATGTTTCTGATAGAAGCTTCTGCGTGCTTTACATCGTCTTCCTGGTTCCTGTGTAGCAGTCCAGCTACGTACCAAGCTGTGAAGCGAACAGACCATGGTCCTTTGTCCGAGTATTGGATGAATTTGTATGATGCATCGTACCGGTTGTCTTGGATATGCATTGACCAGTCGAAAAGATCTTGGGCATCTGAAATGCATTCGTTAGTGAGAAAAGGCCAACTGTCGAGTACGAGGCCTTAGTTGGACACACTTGGAGATAGTGCAGTGTCACTACGTTTTGTTACTGCAGCACTTGTCTGCGCTGCAAAGCATGCTGCTATGAAGCTGACTGCCCTCATTTTGATCTCTAGGAGGTCCAAACGCATACACGAGATCCATCATAACATTGGTTTAAATACTCCTTTGGCTGGATGCACGAAAGGACGGATAATTGTACCCGCAAACAAAGTACCTCCGCATCACGAGTGGCGATCTACCCCAGACTTCAAATTTTCGGCACAGTGCTCGCCGAAGTGTAACTTTGTGTGTTCTAGTGAAGCTTGGAAGGATCGAGTAGTTGCATGTATAGCGTGAGTTCAGGTTGCCACTAATGACGCAACCGAGAACATGTACCAGTTATATTCCGCCCTGTGTGTCTAGACTTCCGAGACTGATATTTAATAGAACTCTTGGAAGAGACATCAATCCGTTAGGGAAAACGCGTGTCGCGGACAGGAATATGCTAGCTGGGTAATAAACGTAGGTCGCCCTGTAGTGGGCCCCACCTCTTCCAACTTTGTCCAATTGTAGTCCTGTGGGGAAGTTATACCGTCTCGATATATCTCTTGACTTCCCAGTCTGTCACAGCCTCATCCCAAAGTCTGATCTCATGTTGCCTGGTACCACCAAAGTGGTCCACAAACTGGTCACCGAAAACTTCTCTTGCAACACTTTCTTTCCTCATAAACCGCTCTGTCGCTTCCTTCAGGCTCTTAGCCAGGCGTTCACCCTTGTCTGCTTTTCCACCAACGTCTTCGCCCTTACCTAGGGGCGGTATGCTGATCTCCATCTTCTTCTCGATGCCTCGCCAACCGAGGGCTAGAATTGCAGCAAGGACGAGGTGCGGGTTTGTGTCTGCGCCTGGTACGCGGACTTCGAAGCGTGTAGCCTTGCCAGAGGAGGTAGGGGGAGAGATGAGGCGGATAGAAGCAGCGCGGTGCTCGAGACCCCATGATACAGTGACCGGAGCCCAGAAGTTCTCTACCAACCGTTTGTAGCTGTTCACATTCGGTGCCAGGATAGGCATGATGTCTGGAAGACCATCGATCAACCCTGCCAGGAAGTGTCGACCAAGATCTGAAAGATAGCGGATATCAGAGTATGGCGCGTTCTTGTCCTCTTCACCGCGGTAGAACAGATTCTTGCCCTCTTTATCCACAATGGAAACGTGCATGTGTCCACTGTTTCCTGGGAGGCCCTCGCGTGGCTTGGCCATGAAGCATGGTGTTATGCCGAACTTTGATCCCAGAGACTTGACGACGAGCTTGAACAGAGAGGCTTTGTCTGCCATTGCCTGGATTTCGCCGAATTCAAGAGCCTATGCTACGTCAGTCGACTTTGGGCGTATCTACGGGTCTCATGTGCCTACCGCTTCAAAGACACCTGGTCCAGATTCCGTATGCCATCCTTCAATTCCACAGCCGAACTGGGCGCATGTGTTGAAGATGCCGTAGTAGTATTCTTGGTTGTGGACGGGTCGCGTGATGCTGTATCCGAACATGCCTTCGGTAAGACTTGGAAGCGAGTTTACGGGGTTGTCGCGCAGGAAGACGGCGGTGCTCGATGTGTTCTTCTCGGAGCCGTCGTGGGTCTGAGGAGCGCGGAATTGGTAGAACTCGTACTCGGCTACATAATCACACATGAGCTTCATTGACGACGCGCAGCACCCGATCTTCGATTGGCGTTGGACTCACCTCCGGCCATGGCGCCATATCCATTCTCCTTCAGCTTGTCCACGGCGCGTTTCAGCAGGCTCCTTGGGCATGTGCTGATGGTCTCTCTGGTGTCTGGGTCGTGGAAGCTGATGAGGAAGAAGGGTATGTTGTCCTCCCACGGTATCCTCCTGAACGAGGTCAGATCCGGCATGGCGAGCAGGTCGCGGTACCCGTTCTCCTTGTTGGAGATGGCCAGCTCCTTGAAGTATGTCTGGTCATGCATGTCCCATCCGAAGATGACGCTGCAGAAGCCAAAGCCCTCGTTGGCTATGCTGAGAAACTTCTTCTTGGCCATGAGCTTCCCGCGCAACACGCCATCGACATCGATACCGGCGACTTTGACTGCGATGTCATTCTTGAGCAGTTCGGGCAGTTGTGCAGCCGTCAGCGTCGAGGCATCGAATTCGGTGGCCATGGTGGTGGATGCAGGATGCGAGGGAGACGCAGGCGGTTGAAGCTTACCACTGCAGGCGAAGGAGGGCTGTGCAGAGATAGAAGTATCGCGACGCAATCAGGTCGGGGGCACATTTCAAGCTGGACGGCGGTTGGCGGTTGGCGGCTAGGGCGCGATAGAGCTGAGGTGGGCCAATGAGGGGCTATCGGAACCCTGGAATGCGGACGGGGACAGATGCATCCAACGACATCATAGCCCGCGGCCTGCATGCGCGTACAGGCTATGTGTTGCATAGTCACACGTCGGTTATCGCCCCTTGCGCGACAACCTCTGTATTTCCCAAAGCGACCAAAATATACATGCCCATGCGACACTCGTGACGATGCGCCGATATCGAAGATACTAGGGAGCACACACGTCATGCATCATGGCGGGGTACTCAGCCCTTAGTGTCTGCACGCACAACAGGCGTTTGGGAGCATCCACGCCGTGTATCTGGCTGTTGGCGCGAGGCTACTATCGTGTACTCGCCCACCGCTCCTATGCAAGTTGCCCGTAGATGACAGCTGCCAACGCGATAGCCCTTATCATACTCCGTCCTATCAATGCAATGGGCCGATTTCGGGACCCTGGATTGTCTGCATGACTACCTGCGCTGTCCGAGACTACCCGTTCGTCATCGTCCTCTCTTCGCACTCTGGGCCCCGACACGCGCCTCATACGCCGGCTCGCTCTGGAAAGTCGGATTCAGAGGTAAGTGTGGAGACCGTTCACACTGTTTGCGCGTTTGGCAAACCTTCCCCGTTCACAGAGCGGCGTGCTGTTCTCATGACGCTCTGTCCAGTACATATTAGTCATATTTCACAGCTTCCACAAAACTTTGCCTCGCGCTCGATATCTATTGACCTCATTACAGCACCTTTCCTACACCTGTATCAGCACAATCACCAGACCAGACATTCAACATGGGCCGTCTTCAAGGCAAGAACTGCATCATCACTGGAGGCGCTGGGTAAGCACCGATCCCGCACGTACCACGGCACATATTTCTATTCGTATTTCCATGTTACCGTCATCTATCATGTACCGATTGTCCCTTGAGGGCTTCAACACCGTCTTTCATCTCTCTTCACCCGGAACCAAGAACATGCATAAAATCATGCTGCGGCACCCAACTGCCTGCTAACGATATTTAGCGGTATCGGTCTCGAGACCGCCATTCTCTTTGCTCGGGAAGGCGCCAATGTCCTCGTTTGCGACATCTCCGCCCCAGCTCTGGAGAAGGCTTCGGCCAAATTGAAAGAGATAGTTCCAGAGGCCAACAAGGTCGAGACCAAGATTACCGATGTGTCCAAGGAGGCCGATGTAAAGGCCATGGTTGAGCACGTGGACTCGTGGGGCGGTGTGGATGTCCTGTTCAACAACGCAGGCATAATGCATGCCGATGACGATGATGCTGTCAACACACCCGAGAAGATCTGGGATCTGACACAAGCTATCAACGTCAAGGGTGTATGGTTCGGCTGCAAGCACGCAGTCAACAGCTTCAGGAAGAACGGCAAGAAGAAGACGAGTGTCATCAACACAGCAAGTGTGGTCGCATTGGTTGGTAGCGCAACACCGCAGCTCGCATACACAGCCAGCAAGGGTGCCGTACTAGCCATGACACGAGAGTTGGCCATGGTTCACGCACGTGAGGGCTTCAGGTTCAACGCGCTGTGCCCAGCACCACTGAAGTATGTTCCTCACTGGATAAGATGTCACTTATGGAATACTAACAGCAACAGCACACCACTCTTGCAAGACTGGCTTGGTGATGACCAGGCTAAGCGTCACCGTCGCGAAGTCCATTTCCCCACTGGACGCTTCGGCGAGGCTGTCGAACAGGCTCAGGGTGTTCTCTTCCTCGCCAGCGATGAGAGCAGCTTCGTCAACGGCACCGACTTTGTCATCGATGGTGGCATGACCAAGTGCTACACCACGCCTGATGGCCCGCCAACTGAGGCGCCCAAGAACAACGCACGATAAGCGCGTTCAAGGGTGTGATCCATCGAGGGGCAGCGGAATATAGACGACATGCACGGATAGCGAACGGTATTCATGAGGAATGAATCATGTATTATTTCAAACACTTGTGATGAATAACATGAGCAGAACACTTGCCCGTCTTGCCAGACATGTCGTGATGCAAGGCAGGATTCGCTATGGATGTGGGAAACAGCAACAGACCAACAGCCCCTGAAGCTGACCAAGTCAGGCCGCGAGTCATGCATCTGTCGCAGAAGCTCGTGGCTAACTGCTCACCTAGCAAGAGCGAGCTGAGTGGCTCCGGGGCTCTCTCCACTGCAATCAACACAGTTTCCAAATTACCCAAGAGCGTAAGGGAAAATGGGTATTCGATTCGCTCGGGCATGTGTGACCGGATCTCGTCGACGAGAGATGGGATTTCCATGTGTTGGTGATTCGTTCGGTGAAGGTTGCCCTCGACGCTTGCAGTAGGAAACCAGTTTCAGATGACCACGCGTCTTAGCGTCGAATGGGTCGCCCTTCCAGGGTCCAGGGTCCAGGGCCAGGGCTAGGATGCGACTTTCTTGGACACGCGAGATGTGGCCGCCAGCCCGTCTGTCGCCAGCAACATGGACCGCATTACCGCTCGCGCTGACAACGATTTTGCCGTCGTCTTCTACGGCACGCTCTGGGTAGCTGCGCTTTCTTTGATTTGGTTCACCTGTCGCGCCGACCCCGAGGAGCCTGTCAAGTATGTCCTGGAGACGCCTGAGCAAGCCAAGAAAGGATGGAAGGGCCAGGTGGTCGAGAAGGCCCAATTCAAGGTAAACACTTTTGGTTCCTGTGTGAAGAACTTGGTGGCTGACTCTCCATAGATACCAGGCTCGTCCTTGATCCAATGCTATGCCCCCGCCACGGGTGAAGCCCTCGGGCGCGTCAACCCCTCCACGGCCGACGGTATCGACCGCGCAATCGCCAAAGCCAAGGCCGCGCAGGTACAGTGGGCCCAGACGAGCTTCCTCAAGCGTCGCAAGGTGCTATGCAGCATGCTCAACTTCATCCTCGAGAACCAAGAGGAGATTGCGAGGGTGGCATGTCTGGACTCGGGCAAGACCATGGTCGACGCGGCCCTGGGCGAGATACTCGTCACGGTCGAGAAGCTGAGGTGGACAATCAAGCATGGCGAAAAGAGCCTGCAGTCCGAAGGGAGAGACACAAACTTGCTCATGATGTACAAATGGAGCGAGGTCGTGTATGAGCCGCTGGGTGTTGTTGCGGCTTGCGTGAGCTGGAAGTGAGTGTTAAACGCCGCTGGACTGGATGGATCCGTCTGACATTCTTACAGCTACCCGTTCCACAACCTTATAAGTCCCGTCATCGCCTCCATCTTCGCCGGCAACGCCATCATCGTCAAAGGCTCAGAGGCGACGGCCTGGTCCTCGTCGTACTTTGCCTCGATTGCTACTCGCGCCCTCGAGGCATGCGGCCACTCGCCCGACATAGTCCAGTCTGTCGTCTGCTGGCCTGACGTTGCCGACCACCTCACCTCACACCCGTCCATATCACACATAACCTTCATCGGATCGCGGCCGGTAGCCCACCATGTCTGCGCTTCGGCAGCAAAGGCATTGACCCCAGTTTGCGTGGAGCTGGGCGGTAAAGACCCAGCCATAGTCTTGGATGACCTGCCCGACAGTGACTTCAAGCGCGTAGCCAGCATCCTCATGCGTGGTACCTTTCAGTCTGCAGGCCAGAACTGCATCGGCATCGAGCGCGTCATCGCCCTACCCAGAGTCTACGACCGCCTCGTCGAGTACCTCACACCCAAGATCCGCCAACTCCGCCCAGGATCTATACTCAACAACACCTCAAACACGCCCATCGACATCGGCGCATCCATATCCGACGCAGGCTACTCCAGGCTCGAAGACCTCATCCGAGATGCCGTCAGCCACGGCGCCCGCCTCCTCGCCGGTGGAAAACGCTACGCCCACCCCGACTACCCGCAAGGCCACTACTTCACCCCTACCTTCATCGCCGACGTGACCCCCTCCATGGCCATTGCCCAAACCGAGCTCTTCGCCCCCGTCTTCCTTCTCATGCGCGCCGAATCCGTCACAGACGCTATTTCCATCGCCAACAGCACCCCTTACGCCCTCGGCTCCTCCGTCTTCGGCACTTCGACACGCGACCTCGAACTCGTTGTTCGCTCCTTGCAGGCCGGCATGGTGGCTGTCAATGACTTTGCCGTCTACTACATGGTTCAGATGCCGTTTGGTGGGATCAAGGGGAGTGGCTACGGGAGGTTTGCGGGCAAAGAGGGGTTGAGGAGTCTTTGTAATGTGAAGAGTGTTACGAGGGATCGGTGGGCTTGGGCGGGGGTGAAGACGGCGATTCCGCCACCGATGGATATTCCACTTAGGGGTGAGGGGGCGGGGGATAAGGCGTGGAAGATGGCTGAGGGCATTGTTTGGTTAGGGTATGGGGATTTGAGGGGGAAGGTTAGGGGGTTGAGGGCGGTGTTGGGACTGTAAGAGATGGAGCATGTGGAATAGACTTGTAAGACACCGTATGAAATATATGCGTGTATACATACGATTCTGCACAATTGTTCTTTAGACCAAAGTCGTGTATGCATCTACTCTTGTCTTGCGTAAAGTGCAGGCCCACAATCGAACTACAGACTTGTCCCTCGTAACTTTTCCCAATCATCGTTTCCGTTGTCAGTCTGGCGATGACCTAAGCATCTCAGCCCCTTGTCTTGATCTCCACACACACTCTCTCCCTTGTCATTGCAAATAATAGTGTCGACGGGATATCCCTCGCCAGTGGTGCCATTTCTGTCCCTCGTATGGGTTGCATTCTCCCTCGTTTGCTGCTTTAGCGGCACGTACAACGTCCTTGTACAATTGTCTGAATGTCGACCCAAGGAAACGGCAGGGGCCACTGATACTTGCGTCAGCATGTGCCGTGTACAAGCGAGCTAGCATACTGGAGCTTACTACCATGGAAACGTGCAAGAAGCAAAAGCGGGGACTGCTATGGGCGGAACGAGGAAAGTGGGTGTGAATGCCCATGCCCCCAACAACACTGCTGCTGGGAGGAGTTCGCAGAATACGAACGGAGGGTACGAGGCCATGACTTTGTGCTTTTGAGAGTGTGAGAGGTATGACGACAAGTTATTTGGCTATAAGTCGGAACTCGGGACGTGTGGGATGAGGGAGCAGTTGTGAGTTGTTCGGTCGAAGCTGCTACAATGAGTGAGATGTGAGTGATGAGTGATGAATGCGAACTTTCATGTCAGCGTCAAGAAAGACGCAAAGTGGACCCAAATTGCGAAGAAAGAGCTACATATCCACAACCTTTCCAATCTGCCATTCGTGACTGATGATCGCTCTGATACTCATCCATATAGCAGCCAGACTACTCTCATCACCTTAGCTTAAGAGCGGCCCCAGCAGTGGTTCAGATACGGCAGCATATAATCAGCGCTGTCATCCTTGAGTTTCCACAGGTTCTCGTTTCTCCCAACCATGCGCTTGATCTCTCTGACTAACCTTTTACGGACACTATAGACCCTCCCCAACTGCTGTGAATGGCATTCCAGCATAACAGAGTCTGTTGCATCTTCGCGTTCTGATAGTGCTGCTGCGAGCTCATCCAACCTGCCAACCCAAACCCCTTCCTCAGTGTTAGCCCAAAATTGAGAATTCGAGAGGGTCATTTCTGGAGCGTGCTCACCAATGTTGCCGATTGCAGGGCAGACGTAGAGCGACATGTTCAGATTCGACTTGGCGAAGATAGCTGGCAGTCTGCGTGATTTTGGAAAATTCTTGGGATCCCCTGTTATGAAGTGTGGGTAGTGCAACTTGATGTCGGTTTCCGATCGCTTGCTGAGCTTTGTTGCTAGCATCCTCATGCGTTCCATAAGGCTCCTCGCGCCTTTGGCGTTTGCGTGAAGGATAAGCTTACAGAGATTGGGCGGTAAGATGCCAGCTACTACATCCGAACAACACACCTCAAGTTGTGTCAAAGCAGTGAAATCGGCAAATACCCCACCATGTGTAGGCAGGCTCTCGGCGGACTCCCAGCTGCATGTCTTGAGAGTGTGCAAAGTGTTTGCATGCTCACTTATAATCTCGAACAATTGATACTCGCCCTCATTGTTGAAGTCACGGCTATGCCTTAGGCTACGAAGAGTCTTGCAAGCAGAGACGGCATTTGCAATGGTTGTATTAGAAACCATGCAATTTCTAAAGTCGAGCTCTTGGAACGAAGATGAACGAGATAGGACATATTTCTCTGTGCTGGGTTCTTCAGACCTCTTGGCCTCTGCTGAAAGGCCCGAATCTTATGCATGTTCCAGAACCAGGTTTTTGAGTACGGGCAGATGGAACAACGGAGCAATACATCGCCATAAGAGCAGTCGGAGACTTATCCCCAAGGATACAGAGCACAAATCGAACGTACTTTAGGGTCCAGGCTTAGCAAAAAAAGAATAGCAAGGTCCGGACCATACGAGAAATATTTGTAATCAAGCCGGGCATCATTCGAGTAAAGACAATCATGATGTCGCGAAGATGCTTGGCTAATTCAGGCACTCGTTGAGCAATCAGGAAATACTGTCGAACTTGCGTGATGTCGCCTCTATACTAGCTGAAGGATCCATACAAGACCGGTACTGCGAGCTCGTTGATGTGTTTATTGACTAGTGTCAGTTGATAGAGAGTACTGCGTGGTACATATCTGAAAACATTTGACAAGAGCTCTGGTGTTAGCAGTTGAAGGCCGGTGCTTTGTTTGGGATTTTGACTCTCCATGATCACCAATGATGAGGTATAGGAGAGTGGCTGGTGGAGCTCAAGTGGTTTGATGCGACTTTGTTCTTAGGTTTTGCCATTCGAAGGAATCACCTCGACCGACTTCTACAATTACGACGCGATTGGCCGTGTGTGGCGCACCGCGGTTCTGAAGGCAGCAGAGGAAATTTCGTGTGGTTCATAGCGTTATCCATGGTTTGCCGCTTGATCACCCGTGACTTCTCTTGTGGTGAACGAATCACAAGAAGGTGATGAGAGCTTTGCAGCGAGTGCTCTGAACACGAGAGTCAGGCATTCATATAGCAAATGAGAGATTGAGCCATAACGTGACGTTGACTCAGTCAGTACCCGTAACAAAGGTAGTTTCTGAGATTCGGTCATCTTCTGAAGCAGTTTTCGACAACGACGTTGTATGAGTGGTCCTCCTTTTAGCCTTCTTGGGTTGTTTCGTTGCGCCTACCGGGAACCGCTTCTCGCCGCCACAGATGAGGCAGGTAACGACGAGAATATCGGCCCAGGGCTTATTGCCACCTTTGCTCGGGTTTTCGATGGTCTGGTTAACAGTACGTCCAGGGATAAGCACGGTGTTACAGCTTTTGCACATGGAGCGCTTCAAGTCGACAGCGAGCCGTAGCTGACCTTTTCGTGATACTTGCTGGAGGTCAGATGCAAGCTCGAGTGCGAGCGGTGAATATCGCTGGGTCGTGGGCGCATCGTGAGGATGACTCTCTTTGTCTTGTGCGACATCAATCGCAAACTCGTCTTGGGTGGCCGTTTGCAGAGTCAGGTACGTGGCTGCTTGGTAGAGAAAGGTAGAGCGAGCATGCAGATGCTTGTTCGGGATGCCCTTTGATTTTGGTGCTTTGACTTTGCTCATGATGATGTTTCGTGCTATTCCTTGGTGCTCGTGAGTGGTTTTGTTGTCTCACTGGCGGACAATGAGAGGTACGCGGACCTTTGGTGGTATGGTTCGTGATTCAGCGCTGTCCGGTTGCGGCCTAGGCTAGTGCCCAGCAAGGCGCCCCGAGCTTTTTACCTCGACATCAGCGACTGGCGACCGCTCTTGTCCATCGCCCACCACGAACCTCCACCGCCTCAGCAACCTCGTCGAATTCGCGTATCTGTGAACTCGCGAAACACTTGGTGATCTCTTCTTCTCGTAGTCTTTAGCATAATACCGCGCTTCGGCACTCTCGCGACTCCACTTTGTTTGGCAGCCTTCGTTGCGACACGCGCAACCGCCAACTCTACACGACACCAGCACTCTTACTCCCACACATAACTCATCATGTCTCACGAGGAAGACCTCATCGACTACTCCGACGAGGAGATTCAGACGACTGATGCGCCCGCCAACGGTAGCGCGGCTGCCAACAAGGGCGGCCTCACCGCCGGCGACGCTGCAGGCGACAAGAAGGGCAGCTACGTCGGCATCCACTCCACCGGTTTCCGCGACTTCTTGCTCAAGGACGAGCTCGTACGAGCAATCACGGACTGTGGCTTCGAACATCCTTCCGAGGGTTAGTCTAATAATTCCCCTCAGCCTTATCCACCTACAAGCGTCTGTCCATCTACGAAACGAGCACTATCTACACTGCGCCCTGGTCTGTCTATGTACGAGCCAAGTGGTGAGGGACCCAGTGCCTTCCGCTACCTACGAGCGTCGACACGCACTGCATCATGGCGTGCGCAGCGGTAGATGCATCAAGAAGCCTAGTGGTGCCTATCGGCTCACTTTCGTGGTCCCGAAGGACTGGTTTCCAAGGAGGAGTGCATGGTGCAGGTGTACAAGAGGAGGCACACTCTGAGCGCATGGGGAGGATAGACAGACTGGCACGCGCGCTAGATGGACAAGCTCGGCAGCTCAAGATGGACGGACGCTTCGCATCCCACGCTTCGTTTCGACCGCTTTAAAAGACCATTCTGACATAACGTGTGCCCTACAGTCCAGCAAGTTACTATCCCCCAGGCCATCCTAGGAAATGATGTCCTCTGTCAGGCCAAGTCCGGTCTCGGAAAGACCGCCGTCTTCGTTCTCGCAACCCTCCAGCAGATGGACGAGAAGCCCGAGCCTGGCGTTGCCACTATCTTGGTCATGTGCCACACTCGCGAGTTGGCCTACCAGATCCGCAACGAGTACAACCGGTTCGCCAAGTTCCTGCCCGACGTCAAGGTCGGTGTTTTCTACGGAGGAACTCCTGTCCAGAAGGATATCGAGCTTCTTAGCAACAAGGACACTCACCCTCACATCATTGTCGGTACCCCCGGTCGTATTAACGCCCTCGTACGCGATAGGCATCTCCGCCTTGCCAACTTGAAGCACTTTGTCCTCGATGAGTGTGACAAGATGTTGGACCAGCCCGGTCAGTGTAGACTCTCTATCCGACCCGACAAACACTAACGCCTGATAGACATGCGCAACGACGTCCAGGCCATCTTCCGTGCTACTCCCCAGCACAAGCAGGTCATGATGTTTTCAGCCACCCTCAACAAGGAGGTCCGCGTTGTCTGCAAGAAGTTCATGCAGAACCCGCTCGAGATCTACGTCGACGACGAGAAGAAGTTGACGCTCCACGGTCTCCAACAATATTACATGAAGCTTGACGAGAAGGAGAAGAACCGCAAGCTCAACGATCTCCTTGACAGCTTGGAGTTCAACCAGGTCATCATCTTTGTCCGTTCAACTCTGCGCTGCTCCGAGCTCGATAAGCTTCTTCGCGAGTGCAACTTCCCCAGCACTGCTGTCCACTCTGGTATCAGCCAAGAAGAGCGGTATGTACTACATGATCTTCACCCGTCATTTCAAAGCTGATTTGTCCATAGTATCAAGCGCTACAAGGAGTTCAAGGAGTTCCAGACCCGTATCTGTGTCTCCACTGACATCTTCGGTCGTGGTATCGATGTCGAGCGTATCAATGTCGCCATCAACTACGACATGCCCGACAAGGCCGACGCCTACCTTCACCGTGTCGGTCGTGCCGGTCGTTTCGGAACCAAGGGTCTCTCCATCTCGTTTGTGAGCAGCCCCGACGACGAGGCGGTCCTCAAGTCGATCGAAGAGCGCTTCCAGGTCGAGCTTCCCGAGTTCCCCGAGAACGGTGTCGACTCCGGTACCTACATGGACAACTAGTTGTCACTTCGGTGGAGTGACGGATGGGAGCAGTAAAGGTTTTCTTTTGGACAAAAAAAGTCACCATTGAACTTCGATAGGTGTCGTTGGTCGAAGCAGAACCGCTTTGCAACGATCATGAAAGCAATGGCGCAGGTGGTTCTTGGCTTTAAAGTCTGTTCTGTAATTTAGTTCTCAGAGGCAGCAAAGAAGCTATTGTCTCGCAGGGAGAAAACGAAGAAATTGATATGTCATCTCCCGTCCATCATAAGCTCTGTTGTGGAAAATTGTTTCTAGCTATTTAACCTTGGTTGCTACTTTTTTACGTTTATCGTATAGCCAGCTTACATGTTCTTCTCAATGAGGAAAATGCAACTTTGTGCTACATTATTGATATAACGTTATCTTCACCGACAACCGTTCTAACCTTCCGTCGTACATGTCGGTGTATATTGTTTTTATTTGCTTTACACGCAGTGTTTTGGTCCGGCTCCATGTTTCCACGGCCCGGACAATCGCAGAAAAGCAAATCATGGATCTCTCGTTTCAAGGGCTACATGCCGTGGGCGGGAGAAGGAAAGAGAGGGGAAAGAAAAAGAAAAAGGCTGGAATGGTTCATAGCGCTTGCCGCCTATTTATAGTCATCTTGCGCTTACTTTTGTTCAACAAGACTACGTTCACGGTAAAAGCGAACGGACCTGTTGTGTTGATGTTGAAATATTACATGTGCTTAGAGTCGGAGATGGTTGAGGTTGGAAATGGGGTTTGCCTATTTGTTGCTAATGATGAAGGTTTATGACGAGCAAAAGGGCATAGTTTGTTTTGTTGTTGAAGACTGTGCCGGCAAAGGATAAAGTGTAGAGAACAGGACCCCGTATTCAACTATTATGTACGTTCGCTACCAAGTCGCGTCTTGAATCGTTGGCGAGAAACTACACGAACAGACAAGATAAGGGTTTGAGTGGCATTTTCGGAACGCCACAAGGCCTTGTGTCAAAGCGGTATCGACGCGAACCAGCGGTCCGGTATCTGCAGGCTTGTTTTTAAATGCAATATGCTATACGAATGTCGTGATCGTGTAAACTCATCGATGCTTCTCTAAAGGTGGACATTGTGGCTGGAATCCAGGTAGGTGATCTGCTTGCTAGTTCTTACCACACCACATGCCTGTAATTGCCCTCGGAGTGTTTTAAGAAGAGGTGCCTATTCATATCGTGGTTATGAGACTGCATTGACACGACAAAGGAAGATAGCCAGGTAATTGTCTTCGGGATCATTGGTCTTCTCAATATCTCGTGTCTCTTAGAATTCAGTAGATTTGAGCCACGCAGCAGATATGGACAGTCATTCAGGCTACAAACTGTTCTTCCGGAGACGTCAGACGAACAGCCAGTACTTGTTCGCCATCTTGTCTGGAAAGTCGTCCTCCACTTTATGTATGCTGGATCTGTCCATATCACGAGTGTGGTATAGCGTACCCACTTCTGATATAAGCACAATAGTTTGGAAGGAAGTATACGCCGTTGGGCTGCTGGTCCTACATACCAAATTTCCTCACAGGCAAGACCTGCTGCAAAGGCTCATCTCGCTTCTGCATCTCGTGCCAGCATTGGCGGCGTCTCCGCACCTGCATGTAACCTGTCGTTAAGATTAGATAGACGTTGGAATATGGTTGCGGAGCATAGAGCACGGCTGCGTAAAATTCCGAGCAAGCGATCAAGGCCGCGGACCCCTTTTATACAAGGCGATTGGTGAGTTCGTTCTACAGAACATAGTCAGCATAAGGGAATTATTGGTGTCCCCTTTAGCCGGTACCAAGAAGTTCGCCAAGTTGGTAAGCGGTGTGTATGGGGGACAAAGGGTTGAAAGCAGAGAGGGCCCTGATGCGTATCGCGACCACAATTCGTAAGGTCGGGCGAACCTTAGGCGAAGATCACCGCACTGCTATTCCGATAATTCTGTTGCAGGAATTCATCATGGGAAGATCGGCGGCGGCGACCCAGTCCCTTGTTCGGCAGCCGCGCACATTGCCGGGCCGCGGTGGCGCCACATGTCAGGAACAAGACCGGAGTGACTCGCTTGGCAGGGCGGCGCTCAGGAGCATGAGCGAGGGTGTCGGAAGCGGTTAGTTGGGTCGAAATTGAGACAAGGGTGACAAGATGGCGGAGGGCTGAAGCCACGAAAATCCATGATTCGATAGGAGGCAACGGGACGCAGTTATGTTTTTCAATACTGCAGCGACGATCGCTAGACGTCCATGTAGTCAGTTAGCATGGACGTGGCGAGCCTTTGTCGCCTGTGTGCAGATGAGGCTCCAAGAGGATAGCGTAACGATGCGCGAGGACGAAGATGTGGTTCTATTTTGAGATTTGGGCGGTCGTCCCTTCCAAAAGCGGTTTTCTCACCGGATATGGTAGGGTTTTGCGTTATAGGCAGGGCTGGGAAATCGCAATTCTCATTTGCCATGCGCATTCCATCGCATTCATGTGGCGTCCCGGCTGGTGTGCTTTCGCGTGTGTGGTTGCGGTGGAGGCGATTGAAACAACAAGACAGCCCCATACCCCATATGTACTTTGCGTATCGTCAGACGCAGCGACCGTTGGACGAACGGCATGGATCCTAGTCCGACGCGGTTTCTTGCGTCCGCCATGTTCTGTTGGTCGTCCCAAGAAAACTTTCAACGGCGGGAGGATACGGATACGAGATTCCTTACTCCAGGCGTCGGGGACGAAGCAAAAGGCGCGATTGCTTGACTAGGTCGGCTCGACAAGCTTTTCAGTTACGGACGAAATGGAGCGATCAATCCCTGCCTGCTGGTTCCCGCTGTCAGAGCCAATGATGTCACATTGCAGCTTTCATCTAGGATCTAACAGAGAAGCAGAGGCTGCCCAGGAACATCTGGAGTAACTGTGCGCTAGCGCTAAAGTGATGTGCGACGAGAGTAGCAGGTACGACGACTAAGCAAGTACAATTGAATGTCGGTAGGAAGTCGCGTGCAGCCATGTCATAGTGAGAGCAGGGAGGAGGAAGGAGCGAAGCAGGATCTCGATTACAGTGGGTCGAGAGTCGACGGCGGCAGAGCGATGGTTTCGCTCGCAGACGGACTCGCACAGTCTGAACGTCAGAGGCAAGTGAAATGCAGTTGTGTCGGTACAGATAGTAGCCGATTGAAGCAGTGGTCATTGAGTGTGATTCGCGCATGTCTTGGCGACATGTCCTAGCCAGGAGCAAGACGTGGATCTGCTGCATGGAGCGACATCACAGGCTGATGAGTGCGATTTACGCAGCAGGTGGCGTTTTAGGACGTGGCGACAGCGAAAGCTAATATTGGTTTGCAGGTTGATGGGTTGCTCAATCTCAGACACGGCAACGAATGCGTTGCTCATGTCGTGTTGGCACATGTACCCGACACCATGTCGGCCGGTCCAGCTATGGTCTGATTTTGTAAGCTCAAGAGCGGCTCGGGTGCGGGAAGCAAGTCGAGCCGTGCATTTCCAGTCGGCGGATTAGTCGCTGTACTATACAGTAGTGCAGCATGTGGCTCCGGGCGGAACTGCCGCTCGCTCGCGGTGAGGTCTCGTCGCAAGACCGACTCCAAGCTACTCATTTGACCCACTGGCTATTGCAATATGCAAGGCCTAAGCTCGTAGCAGCAAGAAGCGGGCGTAATCAGGTTCCGAAAGGACTCAGGTGGAAATTGATACATGGTCCTATCTGGGCGGGGCTGTATCTCGGGCAGTGGCAGCCCCTTTTGGAGGATTTTCAGGCTGCCCGTTGAGAAATCAACCAAGGATGGGAAGTGACAGCGGTTGCACGGCCCCCAGTTCGACGGTGGAATAGGCGTTGGGATTGTTTGTCTTGGCCCAGACGTAGCGAACGTCGACGTCAGATGCGCGTGGAGCTGCAGTGACGGCTAGTTTGATTGGTGCTCGGACGGTTGGGGGTTGGCGCTGACGGTGGTGAGTTGTGAGGCAGGCGGGCAAATGTGGTTGAGGCAGCGTGGCAGCGTCGTGTACATATCAACGGCTACATAAAACTAGCCATGGCCGGCGTATTCGCGACGCAAGGCGCGAGCTGCAGCAGGTTTTCGTGATAGGCGAGGGCTTCAGAGATCGTCGAGTGCATGTGGGCGAGGCAGATCTCCGTGGGCTGGCCGGGATGATGCCGCGCAAGCATCAATCTGCCAGGGCTGGCGATGTGGGTTTGTTTCCAGCGTTATTTCGCAACGCGACGCTTGACAGTGTTTGCAGCGCGGCCAGAGGCAATCGACGGCTGCTGCCCCCCATACCAGACTTGTGCGTGCAACCATGGCTAAAGTTGGAGGGTGATCTGCCGTCGCAGCACCACAGCTTGGGCGCGCCACACCGCGCATTTGCCTTTTTATGAAGCAAAAAAACAATGACGACGGGCACGGCCCCGCCCATAATAAATCAGCGATGGATTTGGCGTCCTTCGCGATAAGTGCAGGGCCTGTGCCCAAATCAATCTAGCGGGCGCCAGACAGGCAGTCAGCGGGATATCAAGCCAGTGCAGCTCTGGGTGGCAGCGCAGCCAGCAACCTTGTCTACTATCCACGCCTCTACCCCCCTCCCCCCCAAAACATCTGCTCACTCTGCTCTGCATTGCATCTTTGCTGCCTGCGTCCGCTCGCTTTGTCAGAGACTCTGCCGTGGAACTCGCGTCCAGCTGTGCGCTCCTTCTCACGCTGACCCGACTGCAGTAGTCGTGGTAGCTTCCCTCACCCTCCGCCGTCTGCGCCCGTCACGACCCAGTTGTCCTGTCTTGTCCCGTCCTGCCTTTTTACCCGCGCCTCTCACTTAATGTTCTGTTACGAGTCGCCCCAGTGATCCGTCTCTCAGGCCTCCGCACACTCGTTTCCGCTACTATCTTAATCGATAATTCCCGGCCGCTGCCAGTGTCCGTCGTTGCACGCCAATTGCGCTACATCGAAGCGCGCCCCCAACGCCAACTTTTTGGCTCTTCACTCTCACCTCCGACGCCGCTGTTCTCGCCCACCCTTCCGACCACCCACCTACAGCGATCCCGACATGGCTCCAGCAGTCCCCCGATTACGCATTCTGTCAGGTGCGTCACCCCCCAGCGGGCGTCGCGCTGCAGCCGGGGGCTTTCATCGCCCTCGTCTGCGCGCACGCTCTGCTTGTTCCGTATACGCGGCCCACGTCCACGTCTGCTCCTGCATCTTGGGCTCTCGGCCGCGTCATCCCCGCGACTGAACGACTGCTGACTGTCTACAGTGGGCGGCAATGCCGTCTCGGCCTTCTTGTCATGGCGACTGCAAGCAACAAATGCCTGCGACGTCACCCTCGTATGGAAGTCGGGATATGAGAGCGTCGCCCAGTACGGCATCTCATTCAAGTAGGCCGCCTAGCAAACGTACCTGCTCCGAACGTGCTCTAACATGTCACAGATCCGCACTCTACGGCAACGAGCGGTTCAAGCCCCATGCTGGTACGCTCACCCGGCTCCTATTACCCTGCCATTACAGCTGACACCCCTCGCAGTCGTCCGCACCCCCGAAGATGCCGCCCATTCTTCCAAGCAGCCTTTTGATTACGTGCTCCTGTGCGTTAAAGCCCTGCCCGATGTATACGATATCGCCAACATCATCGAGTCGGTCGTCTCTCCTCAGCATACGTGCATCCTTATGAACACTACACACAGCCTTGGCGTTGAATCATATCTCGAGCAGCGTTTCCCCACAAATGTAGTGCTTTCATTGGTATCTGGAGCAGACATTTCGCAGCTTGGAGCTAGCGAATTCGAACACAAAGGCGCGACCGACATCTGGGTCGGTCCTGCCAACAGAAACGCCAACATTCCGCCGCAGATCCAGTCAGACATGGCTGAGGCCCTAGCCATGACGTTGAGCTCCGGCCAGGTTGACTGCAAAGTTTCCTCCAACATCCGACAACAGCAGTACGAGCGAATGATAGGGTATGTCATCTATCACAGTGTCGCACATCATCAACTAACGTAACACAGTCCAATCGCTTTCCACCCTGCCAGTGTTGTATTTGAAACACCCAATCATACTGAATTGATGGAGAAGGTTGGCGTACGGGCCCTCGTCACCGGAGTGCTTGATGAGATGATCGCGCTCGCCAAAGCCTCAGACTGCACATTTCCCGCTGACTTCCGGGAAACGACGCTTCAAGAGTTCAGCCGTCCACAAGAGAACAATAGCACCATGTGGATGGACTTCGAGGCAAAGCGACCAATGGAAGTCGAGACCTATCTCGGATCTCCTTTGAAACTCGCACAAGAAGCCGGTGTTTCTGTGCCCCGGATCGAGACACTGTATGCTACACTTCATCACCTCAACATTGTCAACCGAACTCGCCCAGCTGCTCCAGTCGCCGCCACACAATCTCCTCAGAATGGCATGCAACCGCCTCCCAGACAATCTTCAGCGCCAATGCCCCGTGGACCCCCTGTTCAGATGAACGGCAACGGTCCCATGAAGGGCGGCCCTCGCCCGGGAAGCCGTGCTCCTTCCATTAACGGAGGTCCTCCGATGATGCGTCGCGGCCCACCCCCAGGTCCCAATGGCTATCCCCCAAGGATGAATGGAGCTCCGAACGGCCAACGACGTCCCTCGTTCGAGGAGAACGGCAACTTGGAGGAGTTTTCGCATCTGATGCTCTACGATGACATGGTTCCAGATGGTGCTGTAAATGGCGGTCCCTACGAAAGCGCTGGAAACTCATCCAACAACCTGTCGCTCCGCGAACGGGAACTGATGCTAAGACAGAGGGAACTGCAGATTAGAGAACAGGAGATGAACATGCGAGGTGGACCACCGATGGGTCGCGGTGGCCCTGGCCCTGGCCCAATGGGTCCGCCGATGGGACCAATGGGCCCCATGGGACGTGGTCGAGGACGACCGCCGCCACCACCCCAGTCAATGGGCGGTTTCGACGACGACGACGATGATGGCGATGACTACTTTGATCCCATGGGAGGTCGTGGCGGAGGCCCAATGATCGACCCCGACAATTTTGACATGATGAGTGTGACTTCTCGTCGCAACCGCTCCACACCCAGTGCTAAGCAGATTCGTAACAACCCTGAGAACGCAGGCTTCGCTCCTGGACCGAACAGAGGAGGACGCAACCCATTCTCGCGTCCAGGAATGAACAAGAATCGGAGTAGTGCTCGGTTGATGGCAGACGTTCCTGGTCTTCACGACTCAATCATGAACAATCCTCTCATGGGTTATTCATCGGATCGTTACGGACATGTCGATCGCGGCGCTATGGGCGCGCAATCCAGAACGAACTCACTCACATCAGCTCGCCTAGATGAGCTCTCGGGTGGCGGAGGCTACGGTGCTTACCCCACCCCGAACAGCCGCCGTATGAGCCAGTCACCTGGCAACCCTCTCAGCCCGGGCCCACGACCCATGGGCCGACCATCACCGCCAAACGGTTTCAATGGCATGCCTCCGAACGGTATGGCCCCGAATGGCATGCCTCCAAACGGAATGCCCCCCAACGGGCGGCGGCCATCGCCCCCTAGCATGGGGCAACCAGTACCACGACACCCTCCTGGCCAAGGAAACGCGGTGGCGCCACAACAGGTTGAACAACACGCTGGGGTGAGCAATCTCTACCCGCCCAAGTCTCGTCCCCAAGTTCGCAGTCTAACTGGAAGCGCTTCAAATAGTTCCGCTAGTGCCAAAGCTGTAGATTCGACGGAAAACTCTGCGCACAGCAGCCAAAGCAGCCTCGGGCCCCGTCCCCCAGTCGCGGTTCAGCAACAGGGATAATGTTCGACTCAGATTTGTCAGCCATCGGTTTTGAATGTTGATATTTTGCATTGGCACTGTTTCAACTTGGGCGACATTGGCGAAATCATCTACTGATTCTCGATCAACACATCCTTTCTCTTTCAAAGACGGCCAGCAAAGCGGGCTAGACGTCTCTTTCATCACCTTCTTCCACAAACACGTATACGCACCGAATCATCACCATCCGACGGACCACAGTCCCTAGGAAGTCTGGGAGGCTTCATGGACAGCCGGTCACCCGCTCAGATGGTGGATGTCTAATGACGAATAGAATTTGGGCCGGGAAGGGACACATTTTGACGTACACAAACCGGCCACACATGACTGGAGCCGTTGCTTTCGGGTTTTCTCTTTTGTCTATATCGTACATACTTGTAGACCGCTTTCACAGCGGCGGCGGCGACAGCAGCAGCCTCTTCTTCTCTCCTTCACACACAGACTGTGGCAGCCCGCTAATCATGTTATCCTTGTCTGCATGGGTTTTATGCTCAGTGGAGGTTGGGTTATTTTCCCTTACCACTTGCTTGCTATACTACGGAGTCTTCGATACATGCATATGGATTTTGTTTGCTTGTTCATTGTCATCCATTCATCTCTTTTCTTTGCCCCAGGGGCTTGAACTATTCCAAAATGCTGTGTATAACTCCTATAGCTACACGAGCAGTAGCAAGTATCATGTTGGTGGCTGGATGGAGAAGTATTTCGTAGTTGAGCATAGATAGGCCGACGAGCACAAAATCAAGCAAGACGTTCCTTTGTCCAAAACACACTGCAGGATAACGTGATGAGACCGATGGAACGGACAGACAGTGAAAAGTCCTGGTTTGTCGAATCTGCGATGGAATTGTGCCGTCGTTCCGCATCAGCCGCCTACGTAAATGGCGGCAAGTACGTGGGCACGTGCTCGAGCTCCTCACTTCACGATGCCGACGGCTAGACGACTGCTCGCTCCAACCGCTAGCGCAACTTGCCGTGTGAAGAGTTCTCAATCAAAGACAATGTTCTCGTCCCGCCTTTAAACCAATTGCACGTCCTCCGAGTGATCTTGCCTCGTATCGCCACGCGTTGGCATGCAAGTGATGGTGTTCATGCATGGTAATTGCATGCCCAAGCTTGCCTACCCCTCGTTCTCCGTCATAGCTGGACAAGGCGGGGCAGAATGAGCATCAGCTCGCTGTCACGCTCCAATAAAGCCACACGCCCGCTTCAGAGCCCGATACAGAGTGCGTGTCCAGATCGACGAGGACCTACAAGAAGTCTTTTCGCGACCCACACGGTAGGCACCGTTCTCGTCCTGCTACTAGCGCTGGGTACCGGTTTCTTCGCACCCCACCTCCCACACGCCGTCTTACGCACTATTACCAACAAACAGGCCCCTTCCTTCACCCTCCGCAATCCGATCGTGCTACAGGAACCTGCCATCTGCCCCAAGCCCGAACCTCAGGTCGAATTCGTCGGAACCTTCAACACCCAACACAAGCGCAGCATGACACTCGCAGACCAGGCGAAGCGCGTCGCCGCCGAGTTCGACTTTGACGACAATGCCGTCAACAAGGCCGTCAAGGAGTTTATTCGGGAGATGGGTACGCATATGGACAGAAATTGGGCAATTGGACAATTGTCCGCTGACGACGCCCAGACGAGGGCCTAGAGAAGACAGGCACCGAGATGAGCCAGATCCCGACATACGTCACTGCCGTTCCGAATGGCACGGAGAAGGTACGGCTTGTATATGCGCGGGTATTCGCTCCTGTCTAATACTGTATAGGGTCTCTACATGGCCGTCGACTTGGGCGGCACCAACTTCCGCGTCTGCTCCATCGAGCTTCACGGCAACACCACCTTCTCCCTCACCCAGAGCAAGGTAGCGATCCCACGCGAGCTTATGGTCGCGAAGACATCCAAAGAGCTCTTCTCCTTCCTTGCGAAACAGATCGAAGCTTTCCTGAAACTGCACCACGAAGATCACTACGCCGGCACACTGAGGCGCAGGGAGGGAAAGGAGGGCGAACCACAAGATGAGGAGATCTTCAACCTTGGTTTCACCTTTTCGTTCCCTGTTCAACAGATAGGCATCAACAAAGGCATGCTCATGCGCTGGACAAAAGGCTTCGACATCCAGGATGCGGTCGGCAAAGACGTATGCGCTTTGTTGCAGCAGGAGATTGACGAGCTCCATCTCCCTGTCAGGGTGGCTGCTTTGGTGAACGACACAGTCGGAACTCTCATGGCACGCTCATACACGTCGCCCGGCAAGACCGGTACATTACTCGGTGCAATTTTCGGAACCGGTACCAACGGAGCCTATGTCGAGAAACTGGAGAAGGTCACGAAGCTCACAAAGGACAAGAACGGTGGCGATTACGACAAGTCGACTGGAGAGATGATTGTCAACACTGAGTGGGGCAGCTTCGACAACTCCCTCCGCACCCTGCCCAACAGCCCTTACGATGTTCAGCTCGACAAGGACTCTGTTAACCCTGGAATCCAAATGTTCGAGAAACGTGTTTCGGGCATGTTCCTAGGAGAGCTTCTACGTCTTGCTCTGCTCAAGCTTATCAAGGACCCTGCTGTTCCTCTTTTCACTGACGACAACTCGTCCTCTAACGATGTCCACAGCACCACACAAATCCATGACAGCAGCCCGATATGGAAACAGTGGGGTCTTGACACGAGCTTCCTCAGTGTGTGCGCCGGCGACAACAGCCCTGGCTTCCGCATGCTACGACAGACTCTCGACAAAGACTATGACATTTCCGCCGTCAGTGCTGAAGACGCAGAGGCAGTTCGCGAAATCGCTGGAGCCATCGGTCGTCGTGCGGCCCGTCTTGCAGCTGTCGCCATTGCCGGTACCATCATCAATACTGGTCGTCTAAACAAGTCCTCAGGTTCTGCTACCACTGAACAGAAATCAGGCATCGAGCCCGCGCGTGGAGACGTCGATGCTACCGAAGGCGATGAGATCGACATTGGCGTCGATGGCTCGCTGGTAGAATTCTACCCTAACTTTGAGGAGTATATCCGCGAAGCGCTACGTGCGATACCCGAGGTTGGCGCAAAGGGCGAGAAGAGGGTCAGGATCGGTATTGCGAAGGATGGATCTGGTGTTGGTGCCGCTCTCATCGCGCTTGTCGCTGGAAAGGTTACCGCGCCGCAGTAAGTAAGGTTGCTTGAGATATATACGATGAGATGATTTGGACGTGAGATATGTAGCATATGGGTGCTCTTTTGTGTAAATGAATCTTGAAAATAAACGACACATTTTTTACCATACACAAACTTCTTATGTGATTAATGCATTACTCCATGCTATAGCTATGCAACAAGGCATCTCTGCAGTCTCTATCTATTTAGGTTGGACAATTTCGGAGCTCGAAGAAATCGATGACGCATAATCTGACGCGTAGTGGGGTCCGCGCATTAGACAAACCACTAGAAGCATGACTCCACCGTCCCCACCATCATTGTTTGTGTCGATCTTCCCTTGAGCAAACGTCTTTTCTGGTGCGATTAGGCTGTCGTGATAGAAATGCTGTTATATAAATGTTATCACCATCACTTTGCTCATCAACCACATCACAGCCCGGCTGGCACAGTAAGAACTTACCATTCCTACTACCACAACATAACAGTTGACTAACGGGCTTGTTCAGATTGGTTAGCGCGTGAGACTTTTAATCTCAAGGCTCAGGGTTCGGTACGCAGCCTGAACTCACTCAACTTCGAATCGCCCCACTAACGATCTCCAGAGTCCCTGGTCGGGCGACGTTCTTTTTGCCCATATATACAAGAGATCTATCTCTCTGCTCTTTCCTGCATGATAGCATGGAACAGAATTGTGATTTCTTTGGCCGATGAATTTTGAAAGCTTGATTTTTGTGGCAGCGTCGCGGTTGTTCCTACACACTGTTGCATTTTATGGCGGCACATCTGACAGTGTCTAGACTAATAGCAATATCTTCGTTTTTGTTACTAGGGCGAAGAGTCCTGGTGCTCATAGCAGAAGTTCATAAGATATATTTGTTCTCACGATTACGGCAAGCTGAGCTACTTATCGTGGTCAAGCATACGACGCTTGATCACATCTTTCAATTGGTTCACGGTCTTCTTACTCTGAACCGACAAGTTACCGCAGCTTGAATTGAACTTCTTCATGCCTTCTGAAGCAACAGCGGAGAAAGATTGCGCTCGACGACGCTGCCATTCCTCATTGTCGTCTTGTTGCCAAGATCGCAGCTGGTGGTACGGCAAGAAGTCTGTGAAGTTGGCATTTGAGCGAGGAGATGTACTACCCTCAGACTTTGAGACTGGAGGCGTGAGGTTTTGGGTGACAAATTCATCTCTCATCTTCTGAATCGTCTCTCGCGCAGATTGTGGAAGTGGCTTGCGACTGATACGGAAGGCCTTTACGCCTGGTGATGGTTCGGGACGGAACTGGTTGTCCACAGGGGAAGCTGGCTTTGGGGCTGTGCGATTGTGGCCAGCCTCTAACGCTTGGAGGTTTTCCTTGGTGAGTTTGATGCTTCCGAATTGCTCGATAAAACGACTCTTTCTGGATATCTCCCTAGGTTCCTTCTTGGTCGTAGTAGGTATAGCGGCACAGGCATCACGAAAGGATTGCTCTGTGCCGGAAGACTCGCCCTCCCAATTGTCGGAGTCCGGAGATGACTCCCTCATCAGCTTGTGCATACCCTCGGAGCTGCTTGATGGAATATCTGAGGATCCGCGCAAGTTTTCCATTGAATCGTGGAACCTTGGTATTGCAATGGACGGAAAGGTGCCCTCTGGGTGGAGTTGTTTGCTTTTTGCCCTGGTCGAAAACTCACAGTCGCGTGTGCAGTTGCGTTGAAGTGACTGAAATGTGTTGCAGGTCTGTTTTTGAGCAATGAAGTTCGCGATAATATACTGGACCTCACGAGCCAGGTGATTTCACTGTGTGACGATGTGCTATAGCAGCAGCTAGTAGTCGCAGCGCCTGAAATGGTTCACCATCCGTGTTTTCTGGAGTCAAAATTGCTTATCCAGTAGTTTCAAACTGTCAGGGAAGTCGAAATCGCGATGTCTGGAACATCTCATTTGAACGTGACTGTTCGATGTCTTGAGCTCTTGCCGCCTCGTCAGTGCAGACTTGAGTGGAAGGCCGCTTGGGGCCTGAGTTTTCGCTGGTTTATTTGCGAGCCTTCCAGAATGTATGCTTTCTTTTGATATAAACCTTGTAATGTGCACACTGTTATCTGCAGCTGACCGGGCATCACCCTGGCTGCTCTGGGGGAAAACGTAGTGGCGGCGTTGCAGCATGTTGGCGCGTGAGACAGCTCATCCGACGAAAACTAAATTTGAAAGGCCGCTTGAGCAAACATTGGGGTTGCACTAAGAAGTTGAAGAAATCATGTATGCTGATGATAGTGCAGAGTGCGGTCAAACATTGACGTGTAGACTGCCAAGCTAGCCCACCACTTTACGCGTCGCCGGGACGCGTCTGGCTCTCACGCTCCACCGATTTTCGCAACTTCACAATCACGACCACAACAGACTCAAACAATGGCGCTTCTAGTAGATAAACATCGGCCGCGTAATCTTGAAGCGCTCAGCTACCATCCCGAGCTTTCAGACCGTCTACGAGCCCTCGTAAGCAAGCCAACGAGATCATCCATCAAGCAAATCGCGACTAATACAGCATCGCATAGGCACAAAGCGGTGACTTTCCACACCTCCTCGTATACGGTCCTTCGGGCGCAGGCAAAAAGACGCGCATCGTCGCAACGCTCAAAGAGCTCTACGGACCTGGTGTCGAGAAGATCAAGATCGATGCACGCGTCTTCCAAACCACGACAAACCGCAAACTCGAATTCAATATCGTCGCATCCGTATACCACCTCGAAATTACACCATCAGATGTTGGAAACTATGACAGAGTGGTCGTACAAGACCTTTTGAAGGAAGTTGCGCAAACACAACAAGTCGACTTAGGCGCAAAGCAGCGTTTCAAAGTGGTGGTGATCAATGAGGCAGACCACTTGACAAGAGACGCCCAAGCAGCGCTACGGCGAACTATGGAGAAGTACAGTCCCAACTTGCGATTGATCCTGCTAGCGAACTCTACGAGCAACATCATCGCACCTATCAGGAGTAGAACACTACTTGTGAGGGTTGCAGCACCGACAGAGACCGAGATATGCAGTGTTTTGAGCAAAGTGGGCAAGAAGGAGGGTTGGAAAGACGTTGAGAGTCTGAACCAGAGGATAGCAAAGGACAGCGGGCGTAACTTGAGGAAGGCGCTGTTGATGTTTGAAGCAGTACACGCTCAAAAGCATGTTTTCAAGACTACAAACTCCTCACAGATGCTAACATACCACCAGCGAGAAAATCACCGATCAAACGCACATTCCTCCGCCTGACTGGGAAGCACTCATCCAGCAAATCGCCCGCCAAATCGTCGAGGAGCGATCTCCGCAACGCCTGCTACAAGTCCGCGCTTCACTTTACGATCTGCTATCGCATTGCATTGACTCTACTACCATTATAAAGACGCTCACATGGAAGTTGATACCTTTGACGGAGGACGCACTGAAACCCGAGGTTATCAAGTGGGCAGCATTCTACGAGCACAGGTGTAAGATGGGCTCTAAGCAGATCTTCCATCTCGAAGCTTTCGTCGCAAAGTACATGAGGTTGTACGAGAGGTATGGGCTGCACTCTGAGAAATTGAGGTTGAAGCTAACAATTGACGCAGCTACGCTATGGGTATCGATTTCGATTCGGCATAGACACTGATTCGCATGTTTAGTCAAATTGTAGGGCAAAGGTAGTCAATGTGTCATCATACCAGGGCGTTCCGGCGCTGCAGAGCGCGTCTCGCGTTCGACGTTCGGTGGTTACGTCATAGCATGGAGCTTTCCCCATACCTCGAGTTTCTAACCTTCAATTCCACTACAATTTCACCAAATTCAAACGATCTCATACATTTCCCATAAACCAACCTCTTCCTATAGAACATCAGTTGAACCCCAGTACTTGCAATTATGTCAGACAAGCTCATGGACACCGAGCCTGGCGGCGAGCGCCAGAACCAGTATGAAGGCGTTCATACTTTCATCCAGCCTCACGCCAAGGAGGCTGGTCAACTAGGCGGTATGGATCTCCTCCGCATATTCACTTTTGTCTGCAGTTGCTGATCATTGGCTTTTGCAGACCCCTCAGAGGGCACCTTAGTCCACAAGAAGACCTCCGATCCTGGCGCGCCTAACACTCAAGGCATCACATCCGCAGATAAGATTCGATACGGACAAAGTATCCAAGAAGGCGGTATGGGCGGCAAGACGACAAGTTCGACGGGCGAGGCTAAGACTGAGAGTATGTCAATGACAAATGATCATGGCGTGTGGACAGTGGGCTAACAACCAGCAGGTGGATTTGGCGGTACTGAAGCCCTCAATGTGGACGATGATGATGCGGCCAAACAGAGGAGAGCACAGGGATTTGGTGGAGACAAGGATATGGATCGGACTATTGGCGCATAGTAGCACAAAACTAGGCGTTACAAAACCAGGGACGGAAGGGAAGGAATGGATACAACCCAACGCTAACTGCTTGGTTGATAGGGAAGCTCAAACAGAGCTTAGGCATATACACTACTATACATTGATGATACAACTTGGGTATCCCGTCTAAGAATGCCCATCTAGTCATATGTCCCAAACGCCGTCGCTATGCAGCCGAACCTCTACGTTAGTCGTACGAAGAGCGTGAAGAAACGAGGAGGGATATCTGAGCAGAGATAAAAAACCAGATCAGAGAAACACAAAAGCCTCCCACACAAGCGGACAAAGCCCACTTCAACGTCTTGTAGCATCGTCAGCCCTCTGCTCGACCTTGGCCAACTTCCTTGCCAAAACCCTCTCTCGTTCCATGACACTGGCTAGAGTGTCACCCCTCTTGGTTATGCCTCCCAAGTCTGGTGCACCTGGCAGCATTGTACTGCCCATGTCCCCTCGACTGACCCCGTTCCTACTGCCGCCACCCCAGGCGCCAAGGCCCCACGCATTGCTCGGAGCTACCGTTGGCCTGGTAGGCTCCCTACTGACGAGCGCACCAGGTCCATGACCATACATGCTAACCCGTTGCACCTTACGAAGCCTTGAAAGTCCGTATACTGCGACGAAGAAACCGAAGACGGAACACCAGGCGCTTATACCGAAGAACCCAAGATCAGATTCTTCGATGAAGTTTTTCAGATTCATACCGTATAGAGCGGCAACGAAAGTTCCGGCCGTAATCGCGAGGGTAAGGATGGAGAATTTGAGGTCGAGGAGCATGAGAGAGTTGCGGTTGGCGTCGAGAATGGCTTTGACACTGTGGGGAGTTAGTATGACAAGAGAGATTCAGGGATGATGGAACACATACATCTCCTCGGTGTTCCTGATGCTCGACACCAAATTCTCAGCGGCTTGTACGATTTCGTCGGCAACCTTATGGTAGGACTCTAGAAGCATTTCGACTTCGGTGTGATCGTCGTCTTCGCGCGTCTTGCCCTCCGCCTTTTCTGTCAAGTACATGGCGCTGAGATCATCGTCGGCTTCCAGTAATTCCTCGAGTGCGTTCCTGACCAAGCGTGCCTTTTGTTCGAAACTGCCCAGCTTCTTGCTGTAGATGAGCAGGTATCGTAGCTTGTCTCTGTCGATATCTTCTTCGAGCTCTCTCAGGACTCGCACCACTGGCTCACTGACACCTTCGAATTCCTTCTCCAAACTCAGTGTTACGCTTATGAGGACAGCTTCAAGTGCTCGGAATTCGTAGGCGAGGGTGCCGTTGATCGTGGATTCTTTCTGGCGGAGTTTGAGGTCGAGATCGTACATGAAGACGGACTGCGACTTGGAATCGGTGGTACCGTATGCATCAAAGACAAGGACGCGGTTGTGTTTCAGGAGGACACGAAGGTTGAGGAGGTTTATCAGAATCGCGGAAGGTCGAACGAGAATGTGTGGGAGGAGCGAGGAATCGATCTTGCGAAGGTCGCGAGGAAGCAGACCGTACTATTTTTGACTATCAGTTATGTAGTCTGAGCAGACCCATTGCTGTGCATACCTTAGCGATAAGCTCGCTCTTCTTGAACTCTCCACTAACGAGCGTGACATTGCCATGTTCGTCAAGTTCCGTACAACGCATCTTGAGTTCGTTCGTAGGTCGCATTATGCGTCCCAGGCTACTTCCGAACCCTGCCGTGCCTGAAGACGTTTCATCTGGTGGCGGTTGCGGTGCTTGCAATTGGGCCAATCTTCGCATCTTTGCCGAGTTGAAAATGTTCCACGCATTGTTCGAGGGAGTTGTAGAGAAGTTGCGATGGCCCTGAGGATCAACATCTCCTACTGAAAGAGCCGTGGTCCGTGGGGCCACAAGTGAAGTCTCGAAGACTGGCTGCAAGGTCTTCGTGCCCCAGAGACATTGCGAAGTTGCAAATGTTCTACTCTCAGCGCCCGCTCCTCTCTTCCAGCCTGGGATACTCGCCTCACATCCTGTGTCTCCCGATGGCCTTTGAGGTCTGATATTCGTGCCGTATTTGCGTCGCTGCGGGGCTACCTGGGCGCATTGCGCCAACGGCCGCTCGAATGCATTGGTGACTTGAGCTCTCAGGATGCTCAGAACCGACGGTGATGGGGCGGCGACTCTATGAAGCAGAATAGGCTTCATAACTTCCCATAAGTAGAGTTCCGTATACGGCAGCGATCCATACGGTCGTTGTTGAAGTCGTTCGAAAATCGTTCAAGCCTCGCCTGCACGTCATTAGCATTCCGCGATCTTGGAAAATCGTTTCGCGCTAGTGACGTCACGTGCAATCGCGTCCACCCGTGGAACGCCTCCTGCAGCTACGTCAAACACATTATTCCGAGCATACAGCCTACCTTTTGCGTTTGGTGAATATACATTGATGGCATGTCTCAGCCGATCTACAACGCTCTGATCCGAACCCATCACATCACTTCTCGCAAAAAGGTTGCCAAGCTCAAAGCTGCAGCATCAAATTGTCACATCTACGCTCTGCTACGTTATGGCGGCCGTCCAGGTATCATGTATTGCCAAGGCTCTGACACAGGTGTAAGGGAGTGGGTGGCAAATGTTCAGAGGTTACGTTATAAGGATTTCCAGCTAGTCAAGAAGCCTGCGGGAAAAGAAGTCGACGGGAAAGAGGTGGGAGATACTGTCACGTATGGAAAGTTGGAAGAAGTGGATAGCGTAAAAGACTTTGGGGCTAGCATGCAGAAAATGGGTGTTTGGGGCTGGTGGCGGAAAGGCATGGGATACGTTGGTGACGACTCAAGCTTATGATTACCAACGCATACTCCAATTCTGGAGCAATGAGTATGTGTTACTTGTCACGATCGGATGAATGGGTGAATGCTTAGGCATAATGAGCGGTACCCAAATTTCCGCCCCAATTAGAGAAAGCGGAGATCAACAACGAGGATTGCTTGGTACTCTCTTCCCTCAGGAATTGTTCAGGCCATCGGTCGCTGATTGCCTGACTGGTATCATGTCCATCGCCTCCGTCATACGTTCCCGAATTCTACAACCATCCAGGCTTATCCTGTACTTTTCAGTATGCAAAATTGCCAGGCTTGTCGCGTGGGGACATGATGGGTACCTATGCCGCCTACATCATGGTCACACCAAAAGCGCTGTCAGCGCTAGCGGTAGCCAGCAACAGGCGACTAGTCTTCCACATATACAAACAGCAACCCACTATCCAGTAGCCAGTAGGTCAAGTTGGAGCCATGGAGCCCGCATAACAAGAGAAAGGCTACTAATATGACCCTTCAGACCATCACAGTGGATAAGCAGTACGATATCCTCTCATTCCTGCGCCATACGGGGAAAAGAAATCTCATCTAGTCATGACCGTGGATGGACATTCCATATGTCGTGGCTGATAAGCTCAACCTAACCGAATTCTCCTCCGTCTCATGGGTGCAACCTTGTCCTGCTCCCCTTCACTGCCCAGTAAGCATACGCGCTCCCAATGGTCCCCAGCATTGCGAACAAGAAGTGCGCATCTATCTTCAAGAAATTGAGGGCCTCCTTCGTGTTCAAAAGGCATGGCTCTAATCGCTGGATGCTGAAGGAAGTGTAATGCCACAAGCGAACCCACTGGCAGAGTGTCCTCGACCTCTGGATCGTCGATTCTGGAGCTCGAACATTCCGTGGAACTGAAAAGTCTTGGCCGCCTATTCCACTCTCCATCTACCCAATCGAGACAACAATAATATGCTTCAGAACTCCCCGGGTCTGCTTCAACCATTCGCGACGTAAATGCTTCGATTTGGATATAATGGCTTGGCTGGTCAGTGTTGTCAGCTTGACTGTAGTCTTGTAGGTCGCCATATTGATTCTGGTAATTTCCCCAATCCAATAGTCGTCCTGAATTCAATTCTATCTTTATATCCATGGTGCCTTCTTCTGTTGCCACTAGAGGAAGTTTGTTGTTATAGTCTGTAGCATAGTAGTCTACCTGACTATTGGAGCTAACCCAAGACCAACTGGGAAATCCTTCTCGTCGAGATGTGGTATCCGAAGTAGTCCAGCGCAGACTCATCTCAAAAGTGAATAGACCGGAGCGCGGCGAGTTTAAACCGCTGGGTAAGAAGGGGATACCCCACAGGTGACGAATTTCACTACTACGGTAGTAGAATGCTAGTATACCGAGTATGCCGTTAAGAGCATCAGTCTGATACGTAAGGTTTCGCGATGAATATGCGACAATGCATTCCCACACATGCAAGTGTGCAGGTGAATACGGCCGATCAAGGCAATTGAGATCGCACGCAAAATCCTTGGGCTCAAATGGATCCTCACAGCTCTTAGTAGATATAATCGTTTCACTCTGAACATCCCGAGATGTTCCGAAGAATAATCCATTGTCTGTGAAAAAGAGTTGCCGCTTCGACACAACAGCTTCTTGATACGTCCACGCGCGTGTTGCTCAGACACTGGAGCCAATTATTTCTGTAGGGTGAAACGCTGATTGAAGCTGTCCAAGGCCATGTACCTCGATACGGGGACATGGTTTGCGCAGCCTAGAGATCCCTGAAAGACCATAATTTGGATCCTCGCCCGCACAGGCGACGATGGTCAAAGCGGAGTTCCGGTATATTTGGTCCATTTGGCTGATTTGCACACTTCGAATGTGATTGTTTTTCTGTGGTATGCAATAACGATCAACCCACAAGTATTTTATGTTTAGCGCGTTGCAGACGACAATGCTGTCGCGGATCGTGTCCGGGAGATGTAAAGGCACCTTGTCGTTATCAGGATCTTGTGAAGAAGGCTGGACGGGACCCCAAACATAACTCAGCGTTACATAGCGATCCCTATTGTTTAGAGGAACGAGGGCTCGCGTTTCGCAGTTGATGACGGTGAGAGCCATGCGGAGGCTGGTGTTTTCCTTGTACTGGCAATCTTGTTCCACATCTTCTTCCTCTTCTTTTCCCAACCAACCAGATACAAGTGCAAGATCAAGCATTGGGGACAAGGCCTTGAGCTCTCTCGTTTGCAGTTGTCCCCTAGGTACACAAACAATTGGTGAGACTGCAGCTAGTTTCCATAGGTTCTTTTTACCAATTATGCGTAGCTCCATATATCCCAGGCTTCCCTCGCTGTTGCCCGGCCCATAACACCAGAATTCCCCCTCTTCAAGCTCTCCTACATCAGGATAAGACGTATGTTTTGTGGACACTATCCACGTGCCATCCGCGTCTCGCACTTTACGCCAATCTCTTTCCGGTAAGCATTCCACAAAGAAGTCGCATAGCTCGCATAGCCCATAATCCCCCGGGACCCAGTCGACCCAAAACGGACCGAGAAAGTTCCCTCCCTTACATTCTGGGTCGACACCAAACATATACCCAAGCTGGAGCTCCTGACAGCGTGTGCATAATGAACCCTGTGCAACAAGCTTCATGCTCGCAACTGAAAAACCTCGTCTCCAGCGTTTTATAGAGATGAAGCATAGCAATGCACAAGTAATCAAGTGGTAGGGTGTAGCTCTCTACATTCGATGGTACTCCTGGGTATAGTCTTCTACCAGATCTGCCCTGGTTTAGATATCGATAGTATGTATGGGTCTGGGGTTGAACAGTCTAACGGCCATTAACGAGGGTTGCGATTTAGTCTTGAATTAAGATGTTGGCGCCAAAGCCATGAGAGGTATGGAGCGAACAAATGCACGCGATGCGAGCGGAGTATGCAAAGACGTAGTAGAGTAGGGAAAATTGTGTCAGCAACAGGCAGGGGGCTTCTGCCTGTTGTTTCGCTTACGAGCGAAAGATCCTAGTAAGCTACGCCTTGTACCTGTTACCATCACCAAAAGCATGCGAACTGACTGGAAGATTTTCAAACGAGTTGTAATAAATGTGTAACGATGGGATAAATAATTATGCTACGCTAATGCGCTGTGAAGTGTCAAACAACTGCCCCTTCCTTCTAGTACTCCTTCGCCAGCTTGCTCCTTGCGCGGAGCAAATGACCGTACTTGAACATCACGAAGGGAATCAAACTCAAAACCGTTCCGAACATTGCAAGGATAAGACCAGCGTATTGACTGCCCACGTTGTGGAAGAACGCGCTCGCGAAAAGCGGCGTTACGGCACCGAGTGTGTTCCTCATCAATCCCTGACCAGCGATAGCCGAAGAGGAGGTCTCACCGTAGCAGTCGGCAGTGTAGGAGTATGTGCTCTCAAATACGAAGAAGATGCCAAATGCGATGGGCGCGAGACCGATGACGGGGCCAACCCAGCTCAGGTATCCGTATTGTGTGAAGGAATAGATGAAGAGACCAATGGGGAGCCAGACTGCGCCGAACATGGCGCCGTAAAGACGGTGCTCAGGAACGATACGGACATTGGGGTCTTCCTGGAGTTGGTTGTACTTTCGCATCTGGAGGTGGTGAGCAGCCCAACCGAGGAAGGTACCGACGGCGAGAGAGATGTATGGTAGACCGCTGACACCTTCAGACCAGCCACGCTTCTCAGTGAAGGTGATGGGGATAACTGAAAGGAACAGGAAAACTACCGCCCAGCAGAAGGCAATCCAGAGACCGAAGGCGAAGACGACTGGTTCAGTGACGAGCATACGAACAGCCTTGACGGAAGAGGCCTTCAGCATAGACTTGACGTCAGGAGTGTAGATATCGTCCTCTGCGACGTAGCGATCGTCGCCAGTGGCCTTTTGAAGCTGCTTGGCTCGTTTGTGTAACTTAGCACCACCGCGGGTCTCGGGGAAGGCGACGAAGATAAGGATCAGGAGGGGAATGTTGGCAAGACCCTGAATACCTTCAACCCATCGCCATCCGAGCGATTGGTCGATGAAGCCGGCGTATATGGGTGCAGCGACGGTACCGAAGATGGCGACGAAAGCGAACATGGCCATCGGGCGACCACGCTTATGAGGCTCGTACATGTCGTCGAAAGTACCACCGACAAGAATGGTACCGACACACCCGAAGAGACCGAGTAGTAGACGGAGGCCGATGATGGTGGATATGTTCTGTGCGAGCGCAAGACCGATGAATATGAGCGAAAAGCAGAGGAAAGCACTGGCGTAGACGATCTTGCGGCCGACAAGCTCACAGAAGGGTGCCAGTACCATGGGTGCGATGGCACAAGAGATATTGAAGGTAAACAATCCAAGCTGACCATAGATTGTGTCGACACCGAACTCCTCGCACATCCTGTTGATTCCCGAACTGTATGCCGTTGTCGCGAGACCGATGAATAGCGTCATCAAGTTCAGCATCGTAGTGATACTGCGCTTGTACCAGGGGTTCCAGTTGAACGGGTTCTCTTTGTCGCCAGTAGCGAAGCTGAGTACAATGTACTCTTTGCCCTCGTGGTTGACCATCTCGGTCAGCGTAAGAGGCATATCGATGTCGACTCGTTTGACCTCGCCGCACTCGGGATCGATGTCCTCAACATCATCAGTGAGATGCTTGCCACCTGCGATCCTTCCAATCATGAGTTCACCCTTCTCGTTGCGTAGTATCTCCGAGTTCATTGAAGGGGTTTCCTCTTTTCCATCGGCCCCATTTTCTAGTTTACTGTTCACTCTTGAGAGTAGTGCGGGTGTTGAGGGACCGGTGTTGGCCGCGGTGTTGGCAACAGTCTGTGCCGCAGTCGTACCGGCGATTGTGGCGGCAATGGAACCGTTGCGAGGCGTGGTGATCGAGCCATTTCGAGGAGTGACAGGAGTGCTACGAGCTACTCTGTATGACGAGTTCGCTCTCGACGCTGCCAGAGATGGTGGTCTCGACGATTTGTGATTAAAGGATGGACCGTAGTAACCAGACATTTTTGTTAATATATAAAGTGGGGGCGTCTTTTGGGAGCGAAAAAAGGACGCGGACTGACCGCCGTAATTAGGGAGAGGTATGGTATTTAGGAGCGAAAGCAGAAATGTACACCTTGCTTATCAACACCGGCGAGGTCCCGGCATCGTTAGCCACTAGGGGCGGTATAGGATGAATTTTGTCGTGTTAATGGCCTGACCGTAAACACCCGACAAGCTGGCACGAGAATGCTGAGCCATCGTAAGGGGGTATCCATGTGTTTTCACATTCGACGTCATAGTGCCTGTGCATAGCTGCTCAGTAGATTCGCTCGGTGTCGTCAGGCAGTGTGATCGGACGAGAAAAATCTGCTACCTCTAACGTGTATGGACACTATGCGCTCTAGCGTTCCAAGATTGTGACAAGAGTTTGGTGTTGAGGCTCTGCGGAACTCCACTTAGTGGGCGGTCCGGCCGGCAGGGAGGCGGCATGACGTCGCATGTGGGTAGCCTTAAGCCAAAATTTGCATGCTGCATGGTATGTTTTGGGCAAGCCTAATCGTAGGCGAATCCTCGGCGGCCGCGCGTGTCCGAGCACGCGTGCAACGGCGTTCAGTGGTCTGATCCAAGGGTTCCTCGTGGATGACTTGGAACACGTCGGTGATCGTCGTATCGCTGCCTCCACTATGTGCCTCACTATCCCACGCGATAGCAGTGCGTGGCGGGCTCGATTATTGTGCATAATATCAAACATATAAGGCTGTAGCACACTACAGATGTACCTTTTGCTCGTACCTGTTTCACCACCGAGAGAATATCGACTACTGTGACAATAAGCCTTACTCCCTCAAACTTGTCCCAGCGCCTCTTTGCTATATCCCTTGGCAGGTGCAGTAGAGTTTGACGATTGAGATGGATTACATGAGATTAGTCGAAGTGGTGATAAACATCATGGATGTTTTGTCGCGGGTTCAGATCACATGTAAGCGAGCAGTGGCACGTTTGTATCTGCGCAGGCTAGACTTCCACAAGTCGAGCTATCAGCCACAGTCTATGCAGCGCGAAGGGCAATACTAGGTATCGTGACGATGCTACTTTCATTGCGTGACCGTGTCCCTCGTCAACGACGATCGCCGTTCGTGCAGGTATCAAGATAATAACACTAACGCATATCTTTTTAGTCAATATGGTATCCATGCCTACCACAACAGCACCATGACATACCCCAGGAACGCGATGAACCTGTAAGGCTAGTGACGGGACTAAAACCGATGGACAGGCTGCGAAACGACATGACAAGCCGCAGAAAGATACGTTCGAACCTCTCACCAGATCACCAGTGCATTAAACCACAGTTTTACCGCAGGGCGAGAACAGCGACAGTATTTGTTTTGTCATGATGGTGCCATTGCTTTGTGTGAATTCCTGATAAACCCATGATCGTTATGAGACCGGCATCCGAATGCTACAATGAGCCCTTTTATCGGATCATGACTGCCGATGCAGAGAAAACGCTCGAAGAACTCCACCCCAGTGCCCAATGTTCCCTTAAACCTCAGCAATCTCACGGAGACGACGGATCGTTGACCTTGTGGCAGCGGCAGCGGGAGTACTGTGGGTAGTAGTTAGCACTGTTCTTTTCTCCGTAGATAAAGCGAGTCTTTGGATGCTGGTTTATGGATGCGATGATGTGCGGGGAGTCTTACGAGACGGTGTAGGCTCCTCCAGCGGTGGTCTTGCGGCAAGATCGGCAGTTCCAGATACCGACGGCCTCACGCTTGACAGAGTTCTTTCCGCAGAATTGGCAGACGTAGCGGGCGTGTTGTGTGATCTATCGTAAGTGTGAGCGAATCGTCCTTGGGGGCTGTACTGGGGTTGTCTGAATGTGCGCACCTCCATCTTCTTGACCTGCTTACGGAGCGAGGCACCGTAACGGGTACCGTACTTTCCGGTGATGCCGACCTTCTTTGTGCCTGCAATCGCAATCAATAATTATCCATATTCGAGGGCCTGGGGGGTCGTACGCTTCGTCATTTTGGCGGTTGTATGAGTTGACGATGTAGATGGGTCGAGATGTGGGATTCGTCGCGACTTTGCGTGGGTTGCGCCAAAATGCTAAGCGAGACCCCACGTGATTTCGGCACCGGAACAACCAACTCCGGGCCAGCAAACACGAGAGCATAACATTTCATTTGTTTCTCGAAACCACACATGTTGTCTTGACCCGTGTCTGGTCAGCTCGCTATTGGCCTCTTAGCAACATATTTCTGCAGTGTTCGTGCGCCGCATCGCTGCCGAACGTCAGATTCTGCTGGTTCTACCAAATCTCTACTACATTATCACTTCAAGGGGAGAGGAGCAATATTTAGTCTCACCTAAAGAAATTTCGACATGTCACATCTGGCGGCTTAGAGATGGCCTTTGCAGAGATCGCGTGACGCACGCAGTACATGTTCTCCAAGACTAGAGAGCTTCGGCAACCGTAATTCCGCGTCACCCACAACCTCAGGCAACCCTGCGCCTCATCTACTCATCGCAAACACAAGGCTCAATGAAAGGCGCGGCACAAATGCGCAAGATGCCCCAAGGCAGGCGTTTGGCAGAAGCGCCCGGCTGCCCAGCTCCCGACTCAAGATGAAACCGTAACAGCTAACAGGCACACCCAGGCGCCAACAGACCGCTAAAAACGGCAGTAATGCGATCATGTGCGCTTATCGTCTGGAGATTAACGATTTTTCAGTGCAGAGCTCTATTTTGGCCGACAACTGCCAGGAGTAACGGCCTTTGCAGAGTTTGGGGCGGTGTATGCGGCGTGCATGTTGGTCTTGGACTTCACCTAGGCAGAGTATGCAAAAGTAGTCGAGGATGTATATATCCTGCGCCTACACGCTACTGGAAAGTGAAGACAGTGATATTTACGAATCATACCTGAGCCCAATTCTTTCCGTCTAGCATCCACCCTCCCTTATTGCTTAATTTGCACATCATGGTTATCCGCTATCTCAGACATGCAACATTCATCGCTGCTCTCATTGCATTTACCGCAGCGCAAGGCGTAACGATCATACCTGATGATCTCCAGACCGGTTTCCGTCCAGACGGCGATGAAGTCCAGGTCTCATTTACTGGCGATGCAGTCAATGGCTTCAAGGATGGAACAGTGTTTGAGAAAGATGGTTAGTTCCTCATCATAGTATGTGATTTCGAATCTTATATGTATTCAGCAGTAGAAGAGGAGCCAACGTTCGCCCTTGGTGACAGCAGTGGGATCTCTTCTACCACGTTATATACGATCATTATGGTCGACACGACATGTCCAAACTCCCGGAAGCTCCACTACGCTCGCGCAAACTTCAAGTATAACTTCGACATCACCAACATCAACACCAGCTCTCCCGCTCTTCTCGACTACATTGCTCCTAGCTCTCTTGGTGAGAAGGGCGATAACCGCCAGTATAGTTTCTTGATGTACATGAACCCCGGTAGGAAAGAGATTTCAGATCTGCAATTGCCGGAAGACAACGATGCTTTCGATATCACGCAATTTCAGGATAATAATGGGTTGGGGGATGCTATGGCTGGGGTTGGTATGGTTGTGAAGCTTGGGGGTGATGCAGACTGTGCAGGCGGCAATGCGGAGGCGTTACCTAGTAGTCTGCCTACACCGAGACCAGCGAAAAGTACAGGAGTCGTAGTATCGAGGACTTCAAGTCCAGAAAATGCGACTGCGGGTACTACGCTCACAAGAGACATCTCGTCAGCCGCGACTCCCACTCCTATGCCAGCGTCATCGAGAAGTCCAGCAAACTCGGTCATCCCGTCACCGAGCAACCTTCCTTCCCCGGAAGCAGCGTCATCGGCAACTGTCTCAACAATCGTTCTGTCTAGTGCGGATGGGACGGGTTCTTCAACTGCAGCTACTACAGCGGCAGAGCAAACGGCGAATGCTGCCCTGGGATCATTACGCTGCCAAAGCTGGGGCGTGGCTTCCCTGTTGGCCATCGTCAGCCTCATATCTTTGTAGATGGTAGTGAAGCAGGCAGCGGTGGAAAGGGATAGTTGCTAGTGTCCTTCCCGAAATTGCTTCGATACTTTTCTTGTCATAAATTTACAGCAATGTTACGACAGGCTACTTGGTCTCTTGACTAAGATCTAATATGCTTACAACATTCTTGCGATTTACACTCCATATCCGCCTCACTGCCTGTCATCAATTGTAAGTGAGCAACCCCCTACAGTACAACTTGTCCGTCCAACTACTCCTTGACAGCCTCGGCATAACTCTTGTCTAGCGATCCATTCTTCTTGATCAGCTCTCCAACGACAAACGGTATGCAGTCTTTTGGACCATAGTACTTGAGATCAAACTTGTCCCATTCGCCTGCGTCCCTCAAGAATTCTGGCGTATGTCTTTGAAGTTCGCATCCACCCATGAAAAACGGCCATCCCAGAATCGTATACACGAGCTGCATGAGCCGGGCAGCCATTCTGCCTTCGGTTCTCCAAGGATTGGCCACGTGCTCGCAGATCACCATACGACCGCCAGGCTTGAGAAGGTTGTAGAGTCCCTTTATGGTTTGCTCGGGATGTGGAACACCACAAAGCACGCGAGTGCAGCAAATCTCATCGAATACACCATCTGACGCCAATCCACCCTTTCCACTGACATCCAAGACCCCACTTTTGTGCAATGCTGGAATTAGACTCTCGGGCTCCGCACCACAAAGCATAGCATGGAACTTGCTGCCGAAGCCCCTCTTCTCTGCGTTCTTTACCAGTCCCGGATGCAAGTCCTCAGCTGGCTCCGCCCCATAAATAGCAGTAATGAGATCCGGGTCAAATCGCGAAAGCACTTCTCCAGATCCAGGACCGATATCGAGGACTACACCTTTGCATTGGCCCAAAAGAGAGAATGTGGGGCCTGGCATCTCAGCGGACATTGCTTCGCCATTGTTCTTCCAGAGGCGTGTGAAGCCTTTCAAACGGAGCTTGGTGAGGTTGAAGAGAGTAAAAGGGCGCCAGTCGTACAACACGATTTCGAACATTGCCATGAAAAAATCTCAGTGGTAGTTAGTATGACCTCCCCAGCAGATAGCTATAACACAACTCACTATATGCTGCAATGGAAAGCAGTATCGACGGGCGGAGAAGCGTTGGGATGTGTTCGCCCAGCCATTGTGACGCTGTCATGATGTCCTTCCTTTCTATGTATTACAAGTGGTGGATATACGATGCTTCAGGAGCGGGTCCGCAAGGCGGAATAGTAAGGAGAAATTCAAGGACGGAAGTAAAGGAAAGAAAAGAGAAAGGAGAATCCAAGAAGAAACATGCTCAATTAGGCTCTGATGGAACGCTCGGGAACGTCTGTTAGTCAGACAGGATGTAGCAGTCAATGACATGATAGGTCACTTGCTGGTTGACACGAGCAGGGACCTGTGTGACGTCGACGCGCTAGTGGCAGAGACAGCCGGGGCGTGGATCATCAGAATGTGCATCGTGGGCGTGAAGCTTGCAACGATCGACATCCCGATATATTTGCTCGTACGCTCGCAATGGCTGAAGGAAAGAGAGCGCAGTTTGCGCTGATCACTGGGTAAGTGTGATGTCTGCCATAGCAGTAGCAGGCTTGGGATCTTCTTGGCTCTAGCTGACGCGACCAGATGTACACCTGGCGGCATTGGACACTATCTCGCATTGGAATTCGCTGAAAGAGGTGAGGATAGTACTCGTTCCGAATTTCTGCGGCTGCTGATTTATGTGTAGGTTTCCAAGTCTTAGGAACCGTGCGCGACCCGTCCAAGTACACCTCTCCGCACCCCAAGATCACCTATCTGCCCCTCGAGCTCCCGCACAAGGAATCAATACGCGAACTACACAAGCGCGTCACCGAGATCACCGGAGGCAAGCTTGACATATTGTACAACAATGCCGGACGTAACTACGTTGTTCCGGCGCTGGACTACGATGGGGATGAGCTCCAGGAACTCTTCCAAGTGAACGTCTTCTCTGTAATGGAGATGTGCAGGACATTTACCCCACTTGTGGTGGAAGCAAAGGGCGCCATCGTACAGACGGGGTCAGTAGCTGGTCTTATACCTTACGTTTGGGGCGCGCCATACAACGCTTCCAAAGCCGCACTGCACGCCTACTCAGACACATTACGCGTCGAACTCGCTCCTCTCGGCGTGCGCGTTATCAACGTCGTGACTGGCGGCGTCAAATCGAACATCGCACGAACACACCGGACACTGCCACCGGGCTCCTACATGCAGCCGCTTGCTGCCGAATACGAGCGAAGATTGGTACACAGCCAGGAGCTGGGCATGGACACGAAGCAGTACGCAAGCAGTTGCGTGAGGCAAGTGCTTGCTGGCGACGGCATACTCTCTAAGACGAGATGGATATGGGAGGGCAAGATGAGCTGGATTGTGTGGTTCGCGTGGACATACCTACCGACTTCGGTGCTTGATTACTACTTCACCACAACGTTCAATCTGAACAAGTTGAGAGGGACTGTAGGGCCGGATAAGAAGATTCGATGAGGAAATGTAAACACTAGGTCGCAGGCCCAGACGAAATGAGTGGTAATACGACGTTGTATGCCACGGGACAAATGAAGGCGAATGGTCAAGCTTCTGTTCCTCGTCTTTACAAACTGCCGGAACAAGACCTTTTCAAGGGTTCTATCGTCCACTCGCTGGACCGATCTTTGCGCTCAAGCCTTCTACTATGCAACCTGCTTTAAAAAGTATCATGTCTAATGAGAGGCTATAGAACAATAGTGTGTAGTGGCGCAAGAGCCCCAAGTTAATGCACAAGGAGTTTAGCCTCTCCCTCTCGATGAACAGAGACCTACTTGTCAACCTTGCTTCCTACGAAAAGGCACTGCAGTTCTCAAAGCATTTTTTTTTTGCTACTCAATGAAACCGCCTACGGGATTTCGCCGAGGTGCATGATGAGGAGCCAAGATTTTTATCCGTGCGTCAATTTCCAACTCGTTTGCCAGAAAACGGCCTAACCACTTATTCGTACATCTATTATCGTGCACATCGCGTACCACGATATTGGCCAATAGCAACAGAAATCTAGTATGTCTAGAAATGCTATTGAAGGAGGTCCTTCACTTGCCGGCGTTCCTAACGAGATTCTTCTCCTCATCTTCGATCGTTTCTTTGACGAACAGCGTACGACACGCTATACTCTCTGACACGCACCTGCCATAGGCTGTACGATGTGGCTATGGAATGTTTTCATCAAAAATGCGTCTGAAAATTCCTGCATCCGCCTGCAGCTTTTGTGCAGGGGATTGCGCTTGAGCCGAATCGTGGCCCATTTGGAGATTGCAGGTACATCGAAATATTAAGAGATCGTAATGATGGAATGTCAGGGTACTACATAGCAAGGTCACCAGAGGTGCTGGAGAAAGGTTTGGCATGGCGAAAAGACTGGCCAGCTGATGTGCTTGAGGAGCATCCCGCTCACATAGAGCTCGCATTACTTGTTGCGAGATCACCCAAATTACGAGAGTTTAGCATGGATGTCTTTCATAACTTAGGTCCTTCGAAGAGCTTCAAACTCCCCATGTGGCTTTGCCCCATCGTCCAAGTCGCACGAACGACCCATTCTACAGCGATCTGCGAACTATCGACATACATATGCAATCCAACTGCACTCCAGATGTGGCCTATCTATTTGCTTTACCAGGTCTCCGAACGCTTCGTCTGAACGCGATGGAGAGTCTAGTTCCATTTGACAGAGAGGCACATTGGCCGGTTGAGAACAGGTCGTCCTTTGGTTGATACGCTCATACTATACGAAGTGAACATTCCGGGCCCGTTTATCAGACTTTTGATCAGTTCCTGCGAAGCTTTGTCGAGATTCGACTATGATCACAAACCGACTAGGATTAACCACAAGAACATGCCACCAAGCTCCTTAGCAGAGATCATGTCTGGTTTTAAGCAGCAGCAAGACTCGCTGCACTTTCTGCACCTCGATCCGCACGACAACGACTTTACGATCTGCCCTAAAGACACTAAATACCGGCGCGTTGACGGCTTTGATAAACTGCATGCTTTGAAACGACTCTCCACACCGTTCCGAACCCTCCTTGGTAGACCCCTAGAACAGGACTATGCTTGGCAATACTCGCACGTCCGAGACATACTTCCGCATAGCCTACAAGAATTATCATTCCGCATGACACCGGGAATGATATGCGATGGACGCGAAGGACATTACGTGGACCTCTTCCTGAGCGCTCTGCTCTTGCAAGGAAAGGAGTCCCTCCTGAGAAAGGTCCGCGTGGACTAAAAACACTTGTTTGTAGGCAGGGAATTGCCCACCAGCTTTTGGGACATCAAAAATACATACCTCGTACGCGGAGTTGAGCTTGACTATTCCATATCAGTCCTACCTCGCTTTTTTGGGTACGTCAACTGCACGGTTTCTCTGTAATGAGAGCTGTTACTATAACCATCCGCGTTATTGACTTCACTGCATTTTGTGTTTTCTTTTGTAATTGATTCGAGTGCTCGCTGATACAACGAATATATTCTGGGAAATGGACAACGGGCGAGTCCACGGTACGTAGCACTCGATAGTGAACATACGCCCGTGGACGAGCGAATCAACGACTTGGTTTCAGTCCTCCTGCGGTACGGGCCAAAAGCATTCGAGATGGCTCATCATCATACGTGCAATGGGGAGCAAATGGTGTCCAAGATCCTGTTTGAGCTGGGCTTACCTGAAGATTGGATGAGTAGCGAGGAAGGTCGAAAGTACATGTTTACTTCCTGAACTAGTTACCAGCGAAGTAACGACCAAAAACCTCACCCCTTCTTTCCAATACATCACAACGCGACTCATGACGTCGTGGCTCAACACCCACACTACACCTCACTAACGGGATCCCGCTCCGACAAAAACCTCATCGCAAGCGAAAACCATCGCAGCCCAACCTCACGATGCGACGCGCCACAATTCCCTCAGGCACATGAGACTTGTCCCTCCGCCAGTCTTCCACCATCACCGATAAAAAGCGCATCACATGCAACATACGCATTCCACGAGTCTTCCATGCAGCACCGCTATCTCCACCTCTTGCAGCCACCCAATCTATATAGATTGTAGATCGAACCCAATAGCGCGGTTTTTGCGGATCAGATACCTATATCAGCCGGTTGTTATGGCACGTGAGGGAAACTTGACTTGGCGATCGGTGCGACGGCGAAATGAAGTCTCCACGACAGCAGGTGCTGCAAGAATCTGCCATGTGGGGCCAAGAGTATCGTAGTAGATCGCACGTGGATGGTCGATGCGGAATGTTGGTGAAACCTCGAGTCTGGGGCTGGGGTCGCTGTCCAACCTTCTGCTTCTGGTAGATGGTCGGTTTCACCGTCTCAAACTTACCAGAGCGAAGTATGAGATTGCGCCTTGTTTTTCCGTATGCCCGAAAAACGGTTGCAACTTGCAGAGGTCATTGTTTGCAAGTCTGAAGTTTTAAAGCTGATGTAATTATGCCTGATGTTTTGCTATTATGCGCATGAGTAGAAATGAGACCTGCCCTTCTTTCTACCCAACCACTTCTACGATAAGACTAAATGCCATCTGAAACTCCGTGTGTAAATGCGAAAACATCGCTATGCCCCTCCAAAGATTTCATACCTCGTATCCGGATACCCAACCAGACTCGTCTACCACTCTTAACCTCCCCAATTTTTAAAAGTCCCAAAGGGTACCGAAAGCGTGCATACCCTCCTTAGCACATCCCTGCATCATCTCATCGTTGCCCTGACTGTTACTCGTGATGAAGATGACTTCCGCTCCGAATCTCTTCCATGTGTCTCTCAGCAGCTCCATTGTATCGGGGCGTCCACCTCTCTTCTTGCTATCCCATAGAATCATGCGCTCGGGCTCGATGTACTTGTGGATGAGACCCGTGACTGTAGGGCCGAAAGTGCGCTCTTGGTCGGAGCCGATCCAGATGAGGAACCAGTTAGGTGATTGAATGCAGGTTGAGAGCGCGGCGCCGATGCCGGTACCGGTGCATATGCGAATGCCGCGCTTGAACATTGCGGATGCGTGACCCACGCCAGCTGCACTTATGTCAGTAGATGTAGCTGTGATAGAATTCGAGGGAATTCCATACCGAACTTGAGCTCTCGCGTCCAAACAGTCTTCGGCGGATTGGCGACAAGGTTCTTGGTGAAGTCTCCTTGAACACCACAGATCATGTAGTGATGGGTGGCGTTACGTCCCTCGCTGATGATGCCAAAGGCGTGGTATTCCATGATGGATGTGCGGCTGATTCGTCCTAGGAGACCTTGCTGCATGCCACGCTCAAATTTGAGGACAGCGACCTTGGGCGAGGGAATCTCAACTTCGACCGACACCTCTCGAAGTGTCACCCATGGAATGAGGACACTGAGATAGATCAGCAGGAGAAGTAAAATGAGACGCGAGAGTTCTTACAAGACCGTCATGAAGACTGCGAACCAAAGCTCTTGTGCACTGAGTAGGCTGTGAGCGCTGGTCCTCCACTCGCCGCGTTTGATGTCATAGGTGTTGCCCATGATCACAAACACCCACGTCATCTAGGAGATATTAATAATAGCTCAGATGAAATGCCGCGAATGAGGTTACATACTGCGAGGCCTAGCCATCCAACAAATCGGTGGTGCTTCTCGAAAACGTTATGATACGTGCTGACAAGGGCGTAAGTATGGTACCACAAAGCTAGACATTGATCGAAGCTACTAACTTGCGAACCCAGGGAAAGGCGCTCAACACCGAAATGATGATGAAGAAGTTGGTGATGATTCCGCTCGCGATCACGGCAGGATGTTGCACGGCGCGATATCGAATGATATCGACACATTTGTAAATGAGCCAGCTAAGGTCCTCATTAGTGCTGTCTTGGTTTTGTCTAAGAGGGTTGACTCACGCAGCACCAGATAACGCGCATCCGGAATGTATGCCTCCAACATGTTGTAGAACAGACGTCGCAGCGAGCTTCACGCATACAGGTGCCCACTGTCATGACTGGTTAGCAAATTTCGGGATGAAGAACAAAAAAACAACCTACTCCCAGCCCATATATAGCGACCACATATAAGAAGCGTATCCATAATTCATTCCTCATAAGGATAGCGCAGAGAAGGTTGCCCAGTACCAAAGCACCAAGGTGTTCCTCGGCGTATGTGAAGCGACCGCAGGCGCACAAGATGATTCCCGTGAGGTTGAGCAAGGTGACGAATGTAAAGAACTTCCTGTATGTGTTGAACCAAAGATCAAACAAAATCCATCGGCTGATCTTTGGCTTCTGAGGTTTCTGTCCAGCTGGCTTCTTCACGGTGGTATCTAGCTCGGCGGCATCGGTAGGTCTTCGTCCTGATGGTAGAGATAGCGACAGTTCCGGTATACTCGTACATGGTGTTATGCCTTGGTGGACGGGAGAGGCGGGTAGTAACGATGTGACGATGTCTATCGGTCGTGTTTGCTCCATGTACACAAAGCCAGGTGCCGTCAACTCCAACGTGCTATCATACATCCCCTTTTCCGCATCGTCGAGAGAATCAGCGCTGCAACCTCCAGTAAGGTGGCTTCTCGATGTGGCTGACATGTCGTTGGTGGCAAGGGATAACTACACCAGGGTCCAGAGATAGAGGCACAAAGGATGGAAGGCAGGGGTGAAAGACTGGTGACTTCGGCTGAGGTCTGGTAAAGGAAGCACGATGGTTCCAGTGAAGAAAGATTGGTAATGAGCACAGGCTAGACTAGGTGCTTTCAAGAAGTACTTATTAGGGACATGGCCAAGAGGCGCACTGTCATGTCATCTGGGTCATCAATTCCTGCGACGACACCATCCCACAATTCATCTCTGGAGTATACGGTGACAATGTCCGTAAGCATCGAAGCCAGCGGAGGCTGATGATGGCTCATTGCTCCATACCAGCTTCCGCCGGTCCCATCCAGACAGGTCCCAAGCTCGACAAACTGATAGTCGGCACATCCGCTCCGTGCTCAGCTCGTAAAGGATTCCCCGTGGGGAGCGTAGGAAAATTCGGAACGGTCCATGTCGGTAGTTTTTGCCCAACGCTGGGTCAGCAAGACATCCCCACAGCCTCGATATCGATCTGGAAACACTTCTCGGCCGGGACGACGTCGTCATAACGCATTTGATATTACGGTCGTACAGACATGTCGGCAGGCTAGGATCACGCGACTTGGTCGGGATATTGCAAGAATATACTACGAGGTCAATGCGGTGTTTGTTGTGACGCCTCGAAGGGACTTTTGGGGAAAAAGACAGGGATATAGAAAGAAGTAATAATGTGGAAGCGCAATATCATTCGACGCGTCTGGTTGCATTAGCGAGGACGCGATAACGTCAGACGTGCTGAGGCGTCCATCGCGAAGTCACCCAATCTACCTAGGCTCAATTTCTAGTTCTTCACGTACAGATCGACGTATTCGTCGATGTCCATGTTATCGAGTGACTTGCTATCTTGCGCCAATGCGACAAGCTTGTCAACATGTTGCGCCGGGTAGTGCGGGCCGAGATGCCTCTTGTACTTGGCGAGGATCTCAGGCTTTGCTTCTTCACGTCGCAACCGGTGGCCAAGAGGAGCCTCAACAACCTCTTCTTCCAACACGGTTCCATCCTTGAGCGTCACGGTTAGCGCGTTGGAAATGGTGCGCTTCTCAGGGTCGTGGTAGTCTTTGGTGAATTGCGGGTCCTCTACACAGCTAATGCGCTGTCGGAGAGACTCGACGAGTTCCGATGTAGCAGCTTCGCTATCGTCTGGGTAGTCAGTGGCTTCAAGGCGGTTGAAGACGAACATGGTGGAGACCATGTACTACCATGATGTCAGCGCGAGCAGGCAACCATGGGGGGTAAGACTTACTTGAACGCAGTGATCGCGGTCAGCAAAGTTCTCCATAGGCTTAAATTGCTTGTCGATGATGCGAATGCACGCCTCATGTGTTCGGTTTACGACACTCTCGATGTCTTTGGCGCTCTTACCCATCGCTGCCAACTTCTTGTTGAGACGTTGCGCGGCCTCGACAGCGGTCTGGGAGTGGAACTCAGCTGGACCCGATTAGCATTCACAGTAAACGAATAGCATTGGCTCGAAGGAGTATTATTACCGGGGTAGGAGACCTTGAAGAGAACGTTCTCCATGACGTAGCTGCCATAGCCCCTCTGGAACTGGAAGGGCTTGCCTCCAAAGTTGACGTCGTAGAAGCCCCAAGTGGGCGCTGAGAGAACAGTGGGAAGACCCTGCTCGCCCTTCATGACCTTCAGCACGAGGTTGACGGCCGTCTGGCAAGCATCACCAGCAGCCCAGGACTTCCGCGACATGGTGTTGGGCGAGTGTCTGTAGGTTCGCATGGACTGGCCATCGACAAAGGCTTGCGAGATAGCATCACGTGTCTGAGCTTCACTGAGGCCCATCATCTTTGAGACGACAGCCGTGGAAGCCAGCTTGACTAGGATGACGTGGTCCAGGCCGACCTTGTTGAACGAGTTCTCCAGAGCCATGCAGCCCTGGATCTCATGTGCCCTGATCATTGCCTCGAGGACATCTCTGACCTTGAAGATCTTGCCATTGCCGAGATTGCCTCCAGCCTTGTTTGTTCGTGTGATCCAGTCGGCAGTTGCGAGGATCGCCCCCAGGTTGTCTGAGGGGTGGCCCCACTCGGCAGCGAGCCAGCAGTCGTTGAAGTCGAGCCATCGGATCATGGCACCAATGTTGAAGGCACCGTTGACGGGGTCCATCTGGTAGTTGGTGCCAGGTACCTTGCAGCCATTGGGGACGGTCGTGCCTTCCACAACGGGGCCTAGGATCTTCCTGCATTGCTCGAAGCGCAGCCCCTCAAGACCGCAGCCGAGCGTGTCAACAAAAACCCAGCGGGCGGTGTCGTACTAGATGAAGCTTGGTTAGCCGCGCGATACTCGCTCAAAGGCGGATTGGGCGTACCGCAAGCTCCGAGTCGATGGGAGTGTTGTGGATATAGTCGGCCATGTCCTTGATTTCAGGGTCGTACTCGCGCTTGCTCAGCGTCTGCGGCACGGAGCTCTTGAGGGACGCCATGGTGGAGAAGGAAGATGCAGCTGCTGTTCGCAATGTGATGGGGTTCGAGGGAGCAGTTCGGAGAGCAATTGGCCTCAGAGCTCTCGTTACGACGCTGGACCGTGATCGGAGGTTTCGTGAAGCGGTACTGCACAGGTTGCGACTGAAGGCCGACATGTTGATTAGCGTCTGTCGTGCCAGACGACGTCAATGCAGCTGTAGAGAAAAGGGACAGTCGTACTTGGCGCTTTTGAGGGAACTGTTGGGTTTTGAGCAAGTTCTGGACAAACGATGAGTATCGCTCGGCTCGCAGAATTCGGGGGGATGGATAGCCCGTCGTCAACCGAGGCAGTACATATCCGCCAGCCGCGCAGGATGCCTTGCAGCGTGTACGGCAAAGCAGACCTCACGATGGAATTTTACCATTGCGCGCGCGCCATTCACGTCTATCACTGCAGTTTAATGGCTGCTGTCGCGGCTGCCATGTTGAGCACAAACGCCTACCCGCGTCTCACTCCAACTTGCTACCCCGCACCATCCCGCGGCAGGTACGCTTCGGCTATAGTTGCTGGGGGCCCGCTCCCACAAGCCTGCCACTTGGCTTCCCCAGAGCCCCAGAGCCCCAGAGCCTCCAAGAACTAGACATGTATAAGACGTGTCTCTCCATATCCTCAAGCTCTTCGTCCAATTCTCGTTCCAGCTCGTCTCGTGCCATCCTTCCAGCCTCCTCAAGCTGCTCCTCTACCCGGTGGACCCTTCCGCAACGAAAACATTCCTCGTTCACCCACTCGTATTGTGCGTCCACCTGGTCAAGCAGATACTGTTGACCGTTTGGTAGCTGTACGAAGTAACCTCTGTAGCCGACCAACATCCCTAACCTGCCCAGCCTCCTCATCCATCGCTTTGCGTCTTCGAGCTGGTAGCCGTTGGCGACTAATAGAGAAACTTCCAGAAGAACATCGCCTTCCCTTTTGGAGCCACCAGGGTTGTCGACACCACTAACAGATGCGGTGCGGCTGTATCGGAGGCCGGAGATGTATCTCATGCAGCTGTGTGATGTAGATGCGGCCGCACAAAATATCTTGTACATGTGCTGTTCGTGTTGTATGTTGTGGTCAGATGAGAGGTGTTGAGCCACAAGGACGCAGTTCTTGATACGATACGCTATGGGATGAACAACGTTGTTTCCAGAGCATCGCTGTGTTTCGTTGTACAGTGCCGATGCGAGTAATGCATTGCAAAGGGAAGTCTCCAAGGTAGGCATGCGATATGCCAGGAAAGGATAGTATGGCAATTGGTACAGACTCAAGCGCTGATGCAACGCCCGCCGTATCTCCTTGTCGAAGGCACCTACCCTGAACGTCAGCTCTTCGTCTCTGTGGTCGGAAAGGCTTATGACGTACGACACACGATCCTTAACTTCAATACCTTCAACATGTCACGGCATTGCCGCTTTCTGTACTGTAAACATGGGTCCATGACATGTTCGATAATCTGACTCCACAGCTCCACCGGCAAAGCTTGAATACCATCGAGTCGCGACTCTGCTATGTTCCTCAATTTCTCTCTTGAAAGCTCTCTTAACAATTCTTTCAACTCTTGAGCAACCTCTGCCTGTCTTCGCGCAACCCTGTTTGTCCGGACGCTATCAATGGCGTTGATGCCAATTGCGCGTAGACTACGCATGAATAAAACGAAGTTCCATGCGCGTCCAACAACGTCGATCTCGAACCCGAACATTAGCCAAGTGTGAAGTGTTCCAAGACCAGACTCTTGAGAGACACTGGAATGAGGGAGCATGTCAAACGTGTACGCATTCCTCGGGCGGGACATGTAATGTACCCAAGTGACAAATCTTGCTGCCTGATTTCCTCACCGTCGACACACGTCCGTGCTTGGCTACGAACCGCGCCTTCTACAGCCTCGGCATAGGTAGACACCAAATCTCCAGAGTATGAGTGTAAAGTACTCTGATCTTCAGAAGAGGATAATGAACACGATCCTTGCCTTGAAATCCTTCATTCAAACTCTAAAAAACATCACCACGCAAGATGGCCATCCACCCACTACAATTCCTACATCTCAACCTCTGAATACCCCAACCCTTCCCACCGAACTGTGGAGCACCATAATCAAGTACACAGTCCTAGGTCTCATGAACCAACCCGCTCCACCATTCAACAAACTCTCAGCGTCACTGAAGCTCAGACTTGTGTGCCGTGAGTAGCTCACTGTACTGACTGACATACCTCCCAGGTATGTTCAACAAACAAGTCCTACATGCCTTGCACGCCCACATAACAATCGCACACCTCCCTCAAACATCATCTACCGCCCTGCTCCCCTCTTTCTCTCAAACTCCAAACACGCATACCATCTTCAGTTCCGCAATTCTAAACACATGCCATACGGTATCCCTCCCCGTCGCGTCTCGCAAACTAGCTACACGCCTACTGAATTGTCTCGTAATAGAGAGCAGTCTATCTCGTGCTGACTACTCTGGATCGCACTTCAATAGCACGATGACGGAGGAGCTTTCCCCGCAGAGACATCATGCCATGGACATGCTGTGCAGACTATGTGATGCAGCTAGACTGTCAGGCTGCTGTCAGGCTGCTGTCAGGGGTACATGTGTAACCCTGACGTATTTTACACTCGGTACGGGAAAGGTGCAAGACTGCAGGCGGACAAAGACCTTGAGATTGCGATTCTTGTTTCTTGTGGGTACGAGATCGAGTGGATTGAGAGAGGGATGGCTCGGCTTGCGAGGATAGGAAGGTTGATGGGGAATGAAGATAAGGGGTGAGAGATGAATACGCCACTTTTGAACACGAAGAATATACTTTATCATTCTTGGTATCAACTATCGCTATCACCCCTGTTAGCCAAGTGACTCTCTTCTTCAACTTGTCTCTGCTGCTCCTACTACAGTGCATCACACTGTTACGTCTTCTGCCAACTCTTTCCCCGACTTTCACATTGTATAGCTGGCACGTTCGCGTCTGAACGGGGCTTCGATCGGCTCGGCATGTCGACTTGAGGCTGCTTTGAGCACCTATGAGCTCTCTTCGTTTACCAGTCATCCTTGTCGGACTCGTCGTCTGTAGACATGTTAGCATACAGCCAATCCAGCCAAGATACACCTGTACTTACCACTGTGACTAACTTTGGACTTCCTTGCCGCAAGAGCGCTAGCCAATGCTCCAGCCAAGCCGGCCTCTCCAGGTGTCGCTGCGCCACTGGCTGCTCCTGCAGCGGGTTCCGAACCAGGGACTGCCGCTGCACTGCGGTCCTTCTTTTCTGAATCCGAAACCTTCTTCAATCTCGCTCCTCCACGAATATCCGCTAACAAGCCATCTCGTCCTGCCGCCGGTTTGGGCAGAGGTGCGCCGCCACCCGGTGGTGGTGGAGGGCCAGGCGGGGGTGGTGCGACTGCGCTCCGTGAAGGCATTGGCGGTGGGGCAGGAGGCATCGGGGGCGGCGGCGGTGCTGAGCTGTTGGGCATCGGCGGAGGAGGGGGAATCGACCGGTTCGGCATAGGCGGTGGTGGAGGTATAGGTGCTACATTGCTTGGCGGAGGTAGAGGCGGCGGAACTGGTGCGACGCCTGAAGGGGGAGGTGGTGTAGGACGGGACGAAGACGGTGGTAGGGGAGGCGGCGGTGGTATGCCGTGAATAGGGGGTGGTGTCGGCGCTGCCGATGTCTTCGGGGGAAGTGGGGGAGGCGCGGACGGGGTATCTCTCGCTGGAGGAGGTGGCGGGACTGGGCCGCGACTTGGCGGTGGTGGTGGAGGGCCTGAGGGCACGCGGTTGCCTGTGAAGGGCGGTGGGACGCCAAACTTGCCTCCGGCTGGGGCTTCGTCGGGCACTGGTGTCTTGGATGGGCGTGGCGGTGGTGGAGGTCCCGGGTTGGCGGCATTGGACGAGGCACGCCCTCTGTTTGGCTGTGGTGCCGGAGGCAGGTTCGCAAACTTTCCTGCTTCTGCAATCGGCGGAGGTGCTCTGAAGACTGGCTTGGGTGGCCCAGGGGGGGGTGAAGCTTCCCGCGGTGGTGATGGCGGGGCCGGGCTGCCCGACGAGTTGCGATTGATGGCAGCGTCTGTCCGTGTCCTTCGCGCTGGCGGGGGTGCGGGTGGAGGTCCTCGCCTCGACCCACCAGTGTTCTGAGGGCTGAGAGAGGCAGCTGCAGGGGGCGCGCTCGGCGGGGGGGGCGGGGGCGCTCTGGATTTGCGCTGGTTGTTCTCGTCCTTGAGCTTCTCCTCCGTCTTCCTCTGCTCAATGTACAGCTTGATGAAGTCGGCGTTTTCTTCGATCTGGTCCTCGGTAATGCCCATGGCCAGCAGTTCCTTCAGAAGCGGCTGCCATGACGGGTCTGTGGTGTCGATGGCGGAGTTGCGGGCACTTGTCGCGTTGGAGTGGGTGCTCTGGGCAGGCGACGCAACGTTGGTGGGCGGGATAATGGATGCGGGCGGCGGGCCCGGCGCGGAAGAATGGCGGTGTCCGAAGAGGCCTCCCAGCAGGCCGTGGCCATGGCCGCCGCCGCTCTTGCCGTTGGCTGCGGGCGCGCTGGTGCCGGCGGATGCGCTGAAGGGCTTGTTCTTTGTGTTCTTGTGCGCGTTCTTTTCGCGGTCGTCGAGCTTCTTCTTGAACGTCTTGGCCTCCTTCTCGTCGGCGAAAGACAGGCCGGCCAGGCAGTCCTCGAGCTCAAAGGTGTGGAAGAAGACGCGGTCCTGGTTGTACGAGAAGGTGTCGTAGATCTCCTGGTCCCATATGACACCGCGACCCTGGGGCTGCATCCGTCAGTCGTGCGCTGTGTGCTGTAGCTGGGCGGGCACCTACCGATATGTCCACCATCTTGAGCCAGAAGGTGTTGCCGACCAGGTCGTTGGCCAGCACGACGGCGCCCTGCAAGCCCGTGTAGGTCCATCGGCGCGGGTCGGGGTAGGCAATGTACAACTTGGCGACGGCGACGGTGTGGATCTTGTTGGCCGACTTGGGCACGGTGCGCTTCACCGTCTGCTTGTCCTCGTCGGAGAGAATCGACGGCATGGCGGCGTGCTTTGCAGACTCGAGCGCGGAATGCGAGGAATGCGCGGAATGCGAGTGCTTCGGGGGATGCTCGAGTGCTCAGCCGTTGGGCGTGGGCGTGGGCGCGGGCGCGGCTGGTGGGGCGTGCTGCTCACTCCACTGCTGGGCAGCACATGGGAACAATCGCAGTCACGGGGTGAGTCGGTGTGCTGCGCCGAGATCGCCACGGTCGTGGTAGCAAGAATGGCGGTGCTGGTGAAGGGGAGACGTCACTTGCGGCTAACATGCCGACTGGGTGGACGACGGAGAAACCCATCGAACCCTCTCTGCCCAGCCACCGTCACGTTTGCCGGCCGCCCGCACCACTTTTCCCAGACAACTGCTCAAACCCATCCTGACACTTGCGCCCGAATTCCCTCCACGGAAATACGACATGGGGCTGGTAATTACCGACATCGCACTGCTTGCGAGCGTCGCCGCCTTCCCACGCGACACTGACATGCTTCGAGGCCAATACGGGACTAGTTGCGCTTCGAGGAGACGGCCGCTTTCCTTTCTCATTGCTCTTCGAATGTGTGACTTCCGTGTGCCGCCAGAGAAGATATATACGCACCATGAAGCAATCCTTTGTCCTAGCGTCTCACGTCACCGTACACTTCGGACACGCCACTGACGCCGAGCCTCCGACTTCCAGGCAGGCCTACAACAATGACACCTTGACAGCTTGCCGTTGTCGCAATCCATGCAGCTACCACCAGTGACATGGTGAATTGCTTTTGGCAGTACTACACCTATCTCATTACCTGTCGTACTTTCAATCATGGACGATTTGTTTGATGGCTACATGGTGCTGGATGGCATAGGCGACTTCCTTGAAGCCAGTGTTCCGGCCAACGATCCCATAGTACCGATAGTCCCGCAAACCAAACAGGACGCACAGCCATCCAAGCAAGCCATCAGGCCCCAAAAAGATAGTCTGAACGACCCTGGCCCATGGTAATCCCTTCGTGCGATCCAGAGGGTTGTATCATACTGACATCCAGCAGCACTACTGTGTCTAGCGGCGACACGGCCGCACAGGGAGGGTTACGACAGCGACGCGGGCACACTAAAAGTCGTCTGGGCTGTATCCCATGCAAGCGGCGCAAGATCAAGGTACCGCGTCAGTACTCCATGTCTGGCCATGCCACTGAACTCCGTTAGTGTCCAGAGACATGGCCGTCATGTACGAATTGCGACAAGCGCGGACGTAAGTCGGGTACGAAGTCATGAACCAAACCCCACAAGCTCACCAACTGTTCAAGTGGTTTGCAGGTATCCAGATGTATTCAAGCACGCGCAGCGTGACTACATCCAACCGGAAACGCCAAGTCCGCGTCAGGTTGTTAGACTTTCGGAAACACCGACCATCTACAGTCCAGATGATATGCAGTTGTTCCATCACTATCTCATCTCGGCGCATCCTTGCATCCTTGCATCCCGCACGATTGGAAAGACCTTTGGGTCAAAGAGATCCCCGTAAAAGCCAATCAAGTAAGAGGGACCTTCTTCACCCAGTGTAAGATGTCTGTCGTCACTGACCATTCAGTATCCGTATCTCATGGATGCTATGCTGGCTTTAGCTGCATCTCATCTTGCCATTCAGGTCGAGAACCCAAAACTTAGTCTTGCACTGCAACATCGACAAAGAGCAATCGTTGGGCTCGAGGACTCCTTCTCTAGATGGCCTCCAACTGCCGAGGAATCTCATATCATGCTGGCCACATCTTATTTGCTGTGCTTCCAGTCTAGCTACATGGAGGACGGCTTTCTGGAGCATTTTCTGTCTCTACGTGGATGTTCGTTTCTGTCCCAGCTAATCTTAGGCGAAGGTTTCCGTGGTCCCTTTTCCGACCAAAAAGGTTTAGGTATGATACGTATGGACACGAAATTTTGCAATTTCCCAGTAGTGGATCAGGAACTCCTTCGCGAGGCTCTGCTATCGATAAAAGGCTTTTCCGGTCTGATGGCCGGAACCGGTGCGCATCCTATCGAGAAGGCCATTGTCGGACAGCTCATCGAAACGCTCCAGTGCCTACTGGTCTCAGAGGTAGACAAGTCAGAATTGACAGAGGCATTCCATTCGACCACTGAAGATGATGAGGAGAACGATCCGACTGCAATACCAGGCACACATGTAGTACCAGGCTTTACAAAAGCAAACACTCTGCCAAAAGTAACTTCAGAACCGAACCCACCTTCAGATCTATATGCGTTCGCCAACCCGATTCTACCTGGAGATCTCGGCCCATTTTTCGACACGATTGACTGGGAAAACCTCACGACCGCTCCACCAGGCGCCCCGTATCCGCTCCAATCTTTTATAGCCATTATGGCTATCCTCACCATCTTCTCTACCTGGCCACATGACGCGCTCATGCACGTCTTTGATCCCACGAATCAACTTGGTAACGTCGTCATGGCACATTTCTGCGCCATACGTTTTGTGCTTTCACCACTATCGGCACCTAGGAATGCATTAACAACCCCTATAAGGGCGACTACCCAATGGTCAGCCAGGATCATAGCAGCCATAGATGATAATGAGAGTGGAGAGTGGGCTCAGTATGTCGAATGGCCGAAGAAAATACTTCGGTGTATGGAGGCTTGCATCGAGAAACACAAAGGCTTCACCATGGAGGATGTACGTGATATGCTGTTGCGTGATCCTGGAGCGTTCAAAGAAGGAAGAGCACAGAATTACTGAGCGTGGAAACATCATAACCGGATGTATCAACTACGTATCGCTTTCTCACATGGTGAATCAGTGTAAGACAAAGAAGAGACATGTTCAATTCTGGTTTTGAGGAACATGCCTACTTCCATTTGCTGAAATCGTCAGTGAACGTGTGTGCCGTGCATTCCCCCAGTGGATCTTTTGATGGACGTCATCAGGCTCGTGTGCGTGATGCTGAAGAATGGATCACATTTTGGAGTCAGCTTGTTGTCAACATGAACCGCATCAACGAGGAGGTAAAGAAGGCAGGTAGAAACGTGGTTCTTGAGTGGACAACATTGATGGCACCCAGCGAGCTGTAGTGAATCACGACGGGTAAGAGCTTAGATAAACATCAATGTCAGAAGTTCAACATGTACTGATTGCGGTATTCCACGGCTATCTAGTCGTCAATCCGATTCAGTTCAGACAGACCAGCTCCACAACCCCAATCGCATCATTGCATTTACATCTGCAACCCAACTCCTCCCTCCATTCTCCAGGAGCCCTTAGGATCTTCAATACGCTCACTCCTCTTGCTCTCTCTTGCTCTGTGCTTGCAAACGTGCAAACCTGCTGCCCATCATGCACATACCCACAATTACTAAAATGATGCAACTCCGCAGGCTCCAACAGCACAGCGGCAGCCAACGAATGCCCAGGCGCATCACCCCATGTCTCATAATAAAACCCACCGTCACAATCCAGATATTTAAAGATCGCACGATACGCATCGCCACGAAAGAGATCCATATCGGCAATCTCGAAGTTGGACCAAAATTCACACATGTTCCACACGTCACCCCCCTCATCCCTATTCCGCAGTAGCGATGGTATATAGCGAAAAGGCCAAGGCATGTAGCTTGCGTCGATCATGGCAGTCCAGAGGCTGGAGGTGGGGAGGTGGTATTTATTCTTGAAAAGAGAGAGAGAGTTTGTTGAAGAAGGATGGGGCTGTCTGCCCGCGTTCTCAGAGTGCGGTCGTGTAGCCGTGACGCTTTTTGTGTCGTGTCATTTCGACCAAGGGGTCGTAGGTTATGGCGCATGTGAAGGATATGAAGGGTTCGACGCGCCAGTAGTATTTGCAGAGGAGGATGGCGGGGTGGTTGAAGAAGAAGCTGTAGTGACTCCATCAATGTGCTGTCTTCGACATAGGCTTGGGCTGGGTAACATACCCAGATTGAAAGCGACACATGTGGTGGTAGCTTTCTCGTCCTCCATATTGTATACACCGGTTTTTCATGGATTACATACTACTTCTTGCACAATCTTGATCGGTCCACTCGTGATATCCCCACATCTCTTTATTGATAACCTCAAACTTTACTTCTACACCTTCTCCCACTGCTTTGCCCACTTTTGTCTTGAAATCCTCCGTCCACTCTTCGTCGTTCAGGAAAACCCATGGATACCCAAAGTTATCGTTGAACTGCTCTTGGACGCAACCTCGGGAATCACATGTGTCGGGGACCGTCTACAATGCACAAGACCAGGACCAGGAGTACTTGATCAAGAGGGAAGATTCGCATGTTTTTGGATTACAAGTCCAAATGTGATGCTGCGAGGCAGGCTGCAGGTGTCTGGTCTATAGAGAAGGGAAACTCATGCAGGCAAAATTCCGCACACAACATCTTGTGTTGCGTACCGCAAAGATTTTTTGGACTCGGGAAGCATTCTTGTGTGACCATGATATGGGCTGCAAGAACCATAGTATAGTGCTACGATTAGAGTTTGAGGATTATCTGCCGTTGCGAAAGAAGACCTGGTGGTGATCGGACACACACACAACAGCAATACGAGTATTTTATCGAAAGGGATGCTCACTTATCACGAAAGTGAAGACATGCAAAGACAGTGTGTTACACTGCCTTAAAGGTGGAGAACATACCTATAGATTGCGACTGAGCAGGGTATCAGGTCGTGTAGCGTCGATCCACAATGACGTACAGCAGCGAGTTCGCAGTAAGATGTAATAGTCCAAAAGAAGTTATTCAAAGTAACACAAACGACGTAAGCAGGGTACCGCAAGTAAATCAAAGTGAAACAAGTTGAAAAGCAGACCTGGGTATTCCCAAAAGCAAAATTCCAGCCAAACGCAACCAAAACGCCATTAGCCGTGAGGCTTTGCATTCTCTCAAGTATGCCCCCGGGGTTTTCCATGCCGCGAGGCTGTCCAGTCTTAGTGGGTATAGTATGTGTGTCCGTGGGGACAGGCTATGTCTGTTCGTGGTGGTAAAGGAGTGTATGTAGGTCGGTTCGTGTAAAAGAGCTTGTTGTACTGGGGATATGCCGGCCCATTGTACTGGAATGCGCTCATATCCGGCGATCCAGACGGTCGACGCGCGACTTGAATCCTTTGACAATCTCTCCAATGCGACGGACTTTGTCGAATTCCACTTGTAATTCGTCGATTTCGCGAAGGATAGCACGGAAGCGGGCGATTTCAGCGTCGGCCATTTGCATGGCGTTGCCAGCGCGGTCGTACTGCACTTGGGTCGCTGTTTGTGTCTGCTGAGTGAGCTGGCCATTGTCAGCATGACGCCATGTAGAATCGAGACGACCTAAGTATATGAACAAGACACACTCACATACTGCCAGCGCTGCTGGATGGAGTACATCAGACGGTCAAAGTGGGCGCTGAGCGCCTGCAAACTAGAAGGATCCAGGAGGAGACGGCCTTGGCTGGAGGCGTGAGAGGCAGCACGCGACGAACTGGAGCCTTGCTGTGAGGCGGCGATTTGCTGCTGGAGATATCTGCTCTCGCTCGAGTTGAGGCCCAGTTCAGACACTGGGATGGCGGACATGTGCACATAATTATCTTAAGAACATGGTCGATCGGGAAGTCTGCGCCCTGGCTTCCGCGTGTGCGACGGCTGGATAGGATCCGGGCGTAGCAATTGTCACTAGCTGGCTACCGATGCTGAGAAACGTTACAGCAGCCTGCGTGGAGGAAGAAGGGGAAATAATATGCAAGCTGATGTTGTTTGAGATGAAAAGGGCGGGTGAGATGCGCTAGAGCGGACATTCCGGCTGCCCAAAAGCAAAGCAAAGACCTACCACTGCGAACGCCCTCTATTCCACACCCTCAGTCCTGCAGCCCTATGTAAACTGCCGTTCCATGCGCCAGTACGCAGCCGCCGTTCGGTCACTGCATATGTCTTTATCCGCGACGCTGCGCGTATCGCCATGAGCGAGCAAGCGGCCAGCAAGTCCATCATCCCCCCCCCCCCCCCCCCCCCCCCCCCGCTCGCCCACCCACTGCGACATGATGCTGAATCACGACTGTCTGCTTTTGCGCCTGTACGACGATAGCGTTGTGCCGCACTAGACTTCTGTTCTGGCTCCCATTAGAGCGCGGGATAGTGTCTCCGCACGCACACCCTTTCCACAATCCGCGACAAGGATGCATTGATTGTGCCGCGAGGTTCATGCCACATGGATGAACGAATAACGACCCCACCGGCTCGCATGTGTAGGTGCAGGGTACTCCTGGCCGACCGTCGGCGAACCAGATGCAGAAGGTGACAATGGCATGAGAGCGTGACAAGCATGTGCCGCTGAACGAGTACACCAAGTATCAAGCCTCAATCTCTACACTGTTGGTGGTCTGGCACGCGGCACATCTCTATGGCGTAGCTGCATGCCATCTTGCCGAGGCAGAAAATGCATGACAAGTTTCACCCGGAGGAATCGCGTCGAGATGCCTGCATAGCATCTTGTGAAAGTCTGTGTCACATTCAAGGTTCGCCGGAAACACGCTTCCAACATTGGTGTTGGAGTTTACTTCTTCATTGAGATGGAGACTGGTCGATCCAAGCCTTCAGCCAAGCATCGGAGAAGCAGCCGATATTGACATCGTCGATCGTCATATGGATACAAGAGTGTGGAAGAACAAAAGAAATGGGGTATATACACCAAGCCGTCCGACGCTATGCACAAAACAAGAGAAAGAAAAGTACTACCCACGCCTTATAGGGCGTAGTTCTCGGCGTGGAGGAAAATCTCATCCCGCTCACTGTCACTCCACACACTCCTCTGCATTTGTGCAATCGTCTCACTCACACTGATGCGCATGGTGGGTGGCCCACAAACGAACACGCATGTCCTGCGTCCAAAGTTCTTACTCAACCCTTTGAGCAAATACGGTATATCTGGGCGCCCATACTCGGTACTCCAGCCATCCTTCTTCTTGACAGCCGCAGGCAGAAACGCAAAACGCATTAGATTCTTCTGAAACTCAGTGGGTGTTGATGGGAAGCCAAAGTCGAAGCCTTGTGCGCCTTCGGTGGGATTGTGGATTATGGCTGGATTTATGGCGCCAGAGCCTGAGGTGACGGCTTGACTGATGTCCAGGAAGAGATTGCGCTCCTGACGTCGAGCAGCAAGGCCACGTGGCGCAGGCGCTATCAGATCGGGATTGGAGCTGTGTGCTGATTCGGCTGAGTTCCGCGTACTATTGTAGCTCGAGCGCGGTGGCGCGAGGTGGCCCCTATTGACGGGAACAATATGCGCCTGTGGAAGTGCCGTGATGCTATCTTCATTCTCGCGACGCAGCTCAGACTCCTTCTCAGGATCTCCTTGCGCTTCGTCACGGATGAGAGCAGAGTGTCGCTTTGAGGAAACACCCGACAGGCGGTGGTCAGCAATGTTCTGGAAAGCATCGTTGACCTTGTCGTGAAAGTATAGCGATACTGGACGTGTGGGTGTTTTCGCGCTGACAAGTCCACCACCTGGGTTTCGCTTCGCAGCGGTGATATAGAATTGACATTCCACAGTCTCGGGCGGCGCATATTCACGGCAGATGCGCAGTTCTTCCTTGAACCACTCCATGGTTTCAGGACGCTTGAGCGCCCAAATTACATGGATTTTGCGGGTAACGGCTTTGCCATCGCGCATCTTCTTGATTAGAGAAAGCAACTGCGAGACAATGGCAGTGATGCCACTACCTCCAGCAATGAGCACGACGTCATCAAAGGCCTCAATGCGCCGTTGCATGCCTCCATATGGACCATCAACAAAGGCACGGTATGTGTGCCATGGGCCGTGGTCGAGAGCGTTCTGGAGGACCTTCTTTGTGAAACCACCGAACGGCCGGAAGACGAGGACCATGTCCCGGTAGCCTTCACCGTACTCAGAAGGGAAGTCCTCACTGCATAATGAAGCGATGGTGAAGGGGTGGTTCTCAAACACTGAGATACCAGGCATACGAAGATAGACATACTGTCCAGGTCTCCACCGCATCCGAGTTGGGATAGTGATCTTGATGGCGTTCTCTGGCATGAGTGTTACGGCGGCCTCGTCGCCAATAAGCCATGATAGTTGACCTGGACGAGTCCAATTCAGATAAAACAGCCGCATGAAGTAGGAGAGAAGCCAGATGCCCAGAGTGGATAGCAGGTAGTGCCACGATGTTAGGTAGTTGTTGCAATGCCAGAACATCATTCCGAGAAAGACGATGGCAACAGGCACGTGAAGTACCACAAACAATTCGTACATTCGGTGGCGTAGGGGTGCAATTGAATGCGTGCAAAGGAAGCACAAGGGCACGAGTGCTGCGATACCTGAAACTTGTCAGTATGTGATCTAGTCCTTAGATGAGGAGGTCATACCAGTGCCGTAGATGTACATTCCGCTCTGTTGCTGAAGCAACTGCTGGAATGCCTGGTGTGCACCCTTCTCCCAGACTGGGGTGATGTAGAAGGGTACAGTGTGCAAGATGCTCAACACAAGGCAAATATACGCCGCCCATCGGTGCAACACGTTCAATCGCTCATGGCTGATACCCGTCACCATTGAGATGAGATTCGCTTTAGTCGCAAGCGCCACGATCCATGGCATCAGTGCCACAGCCATCATGCCGGAGCGAACTGCCAATGGAGGTGAGCCATAAGCGATGCTTTCCCAGAACAGTGGCTGCGGAAGGGTGCAGTAAAGGACTCCCAGGAGCAGGGCTAGGAGTACGATCACAACAACAGCCAAAGATGGGAACACAATTGGCCTCCATCCCTTCTTGATTCTGATCTGTGGAATCGGCCGGTAGAAGATGAACCGAAAAAACGCAACCATGTTGTTGATCGGCCCGAAAGAAGAAACGCTTGACTGTTGTTTTGGCGCACTGGGTAGCGGGCCTTCGCGCGGGAAGAACTTCATGGTGGACTTGTCAGTATCAAGTACCGACATCTCGTAATCTGTATCGGGAGAAGATGTCGTTGAGGACTGTAATACCTCTTCTTGGTGTAGTGCTGTCCGGATCTTATCCGTGAATAGATGATAATATCGCATCAGGGCTGCAACGACCAGCAGAGGTATACAAAAGTAGACGTATGCGAGCGCATATTTGCCGCTCCTGTTCCATGGATCGACGGTGTTGGCTTCTATTAACCCGGCTGGGCTTGTGTTGTTAAAAGGTATGTTTACGCGTCGTAGTAATGTCGAAACCGATTCGACGATGTCTCGTTCGGCGTGCGACACTACCACGCCCAGCTGCTCCATCGCCACACCCGTCCGCTCCACAAAAGCTTCCCGAAGAACCGGCATTTTCGAGTCGTCGAGTTTGTTTTCGCAACAATTGGCGTGGTGATGGTGAAACACTTCTGCCAGCAGATGCCGGAATGCGGCAGAAATGCGTCCTAGACCAACGGATCTTGATTTGGGGTAGTAGAGGCTTAATGAACATCCGAGGCTCCGTTCCTACATGGGTACCAAGACGTAGGATTGACTGTGACAATGCGTGCGAATGTGCAGCAGGAACTCGATCAGGAGATTTGGTCGTACCGTGGCGCAGAGATCCCTAGGCAATGAGGACTTATCCACCGCTTAATCCATCACACAGTATGATAAGGATGTTCAGTATGGATGCTGGTAGACGGCGCAAGAACAAATAAAAAAGTGTGCAACCATGGAATGCTTATGTTCAGATACCGTGCGCGAGCAGCAGTCCGGTTCCTTAAGTTCCATGCGCGAGTGGAGTGCGGGTGACTCGCAAGGGTAAGACCCGTCGTATCGTGGCAGCAAATGGAAAATGATATTCAACCGCTCACCGAAACCCACGCTATTGGGCCAAGATGTGATAACGAGTCGAACCGGGGGTCCCGAAAGAGAAACGACGAGCTCAAAGCGCCGTCACATTCGCGGGCTGCAGCAATACACATATTAGATTATCGGAGGGCTCATTGCTATCGCCGCACTGCGCATCATGCAGGATCAGCGCTGTGACTGGCGAGTGGCGGTCCGTCGAGGAAGCGGTCCGGCCTTGGTCATCCCTTTTGAGCGGGAGGCGCTCTCGGCTGCAGCGGACATCGCCATTCGATCTCTAGCCGGTTCTTACATACTCTTCATCTTGAGATAGCTCTCAGGTTGTTGCACTGCATTAATGTCCAAGCCCCCCCTTCATACTGGTCTTCCATCTGATGTCAGACAGTCCGTCATCTTGGGACCAGAGCACATTCTGCTCACCAGTCTAGCGCTATGGTGTGTTAGCAGAGACACCAAAACACATCGCGCAGCCGTATCACAGACTTCAGGGTTCTCGCTCCTCAGTAGCTCAGGTCCATCTGATGGTCCAGAGTGGGCTGGCCTTTCGTTCGCATGACCGTGAATTGAGCGAATTAGAGGATTGAAATCCTGATGCCCTGAGACCCTTGCTGTATAGACTAGCAGCCATGCATGAGGAAAAGCAAGATTGTGGAGCGGGGTGCATCGGTATTGCGAAGCTTTGACTGGCCGTCGATCGAGGTTCTAAGCGCCGACCACCTGGAAGGAGCCTAGCTCAAAGTCAAGCTTTTGATGACCCGCTGAGGAGTCCACGCTCGTCCCTCGTTGGTTGAAATAGTTCATCCGACACTCTATACCATGAATTGAACTACATCATGTACGAGCGTTGAAGCTTGGTAAATCGACCGAAAGCATGATGCGAAAGAGTCGGTCAAGGGCCTAATCACCGCGTGGGTCGGTCCACACCTCTTCCCGTCCCATCTCTAGGCAAGAGTGGATCCTCTCTACCACGAAGTCCACCACAGCTCGGTTTTGATCTTGGATTCGCCAAACAAGCACAAAACGGTCACAGTCCGGCAGGTCCGGCACACTAATCCTGGTAAAAGAGATAATTGCCGTGATACAGTCATACCCTCAAACTCGGACTTTGTCTCCTGCATGACCCTCAGATCACACTATGCGGCCCAAGGCCAGACCAGTCGTGTCTCTCTGTATACAACCTTGCAAACATGAGTTCCAGCACCTCGCAACTGTTAGGCGCCCAAAGACCGCCCTGGAGGCCGCCCCGCACGTCAACGCACATGCTTGATGCGTAACCGCCAGCCCTACGACCCTCAATTTGCCCAATGTCATCAGGTTAGGCTGAGTATCGATAACCCAAAGTGCCGGATCTTCAGGTACGCTCAGTTTCCAGACTGTTTACGCGCTCAGCTACGTGTAGTGGGGGTTGGTGGCTGCAACTTTAATCGAACGTGCTAAGTTGCCACGATGCAGTCAGCTCGAGCGCCTGGATAATGTCTCGGGCGTCTTGATGGGCCTAGTGGCGCTTCAAGCGTCTTCGAGAAGTGTGGCGACGTAGATCTTGCTGAGAATACAGTGCTTTGCAGTAGACAACGTGGGTTCAGCGAACCGAGTGCAAGTACCCTCAATGCGGTACTGGGATCGCTTCTCGAAGCACCCAATCAGCACAACATCAGTCAGTCACGGTGCGATCGGCTACTAAATAATGCGTAATCGGCGATACCAGATAGGATCGCGATCAAAGTCTTATATGAATACTCACCGAAGCGTGCTGCCAGTACTATGTATGCCACTTCGACTCACCTCCGTGGGTCTTACCAGTTGAATATCGATCATCATACTCCAGTTTGAATCAGAAATTGCAGCTTACGTGCACTTCAGCTTCGCTTGAGCGCGGTAATTTATCCTATCTTACCTGCAGGACACGTTTCGAAACATCCGCCCAATCACAAGGCTGCCTCGGAGCGAGCGAACGCAGCAAACGGCGCTGTGCATGCGTCCTCATATATTTCCAGTAACTCAGTTCCCTCTCTCGCTGTTCAGTAGCAGCTCATGGAATCATTCGGGATTGCAACTTTCGGTCGACGCTCCTGTGCTGTGTCAAGGTGAACATTGTAAGCACAGTGGTCTAATTCTAGACGTGCTCCACTCGTAGTCAATGCCTGACACCATATCACATCCAACCAAAGCGTTGGATATTGACTAGGTAAGTCTGAAATGGGAACCGGAGGGAACTGACCTAAGATGAGCATAATAGGCTCCAGCGCGCGCCAGGTGCGAAGATGACGCGTACGATGTACGCATATCCCTTTAATCATATTCCGAGAAGATATTGTCTTTTCTTGTCCCGAAGTAATCAAGATGCCAATTCGATGATCTTATGCAAGCAATGGGTAAGTCCAGCATAAGGGATATGAACTATGCGGAATAAGTTGAACTCATGGCATATCTCACTTTTCTAGATGCGATTGAAGATTTTGAAGCTTCAGACAATACGTAATTAATCATTAAAAAGCTTGAGAAAATATAGGTAGTAGACGAACCATGCTAGAAAGCTGATACTACCACAGCATAGTCTCAAACCTCCCCCTTAGCTATACAGCTCAACCCATCTATATCTCCGCATGAGTCGCAATACCCCACTTCTGTAATAAGTTATGTCTATGCCAGTAGCTTCTATAAATTTTACCCCAGAAAAAGAACACGGGAGTTGTGATGATCATTGCGCCGGAAATGCCCGCAAATGTGTAGAACACAACGGCAGGCCCATCGCTCGCCGCCCAATCGTTTACAAAATATGAAAAGCCATAGAACAAGAAGTTCTTGAACACCATGTTTATGATGAAAACTTCAGAGCTGATATCGCGGAAGGAATCCAAGACATAAGACGATGCGGAGATTGCGGCTGTGACGATACCGAACAGGTCCATGCCATGGAAGAAGGCTGTAAGATAGTATGATTTGCCTTCTTCGGCATAGTAACCGAACAGGCATAGACCGATGACGATTGTTACGGATGGAATCATAGCGAGTAGGCGGTACTCCGGTTCATAGACTCCGTTGTTCTTCTTCGCGCACCATTTGATGAGGGGGTCGAGTGTCGCGCCGAGGAGAACCGATCCGAGAAGACCACCCAGGAAAGGCCCCAAGGAAAGGTAGCCAACACCAGCTGCACTAAGCAGGTATGGAGGGGCCATGAATATCTGAGCCATGACGTATGATTGCGCGACAAAGAAAGCGGTGAGCCCTCCTGTCACTATGACCATCCATAGTACAGCCATGTTTGCGCAAACTGCAAAGGGGGCAATGACGAGCTGCAGCAAGTTATCGTTTGAGTGCGTTCCGCTGAAGATAGCGAGTTCCTGTACGTAAGTCTTCTTTGGGGGCATGACAGGCCGTGAACTGGTCGCTGTCTCGATCTTCATCACATCGTCACTCTCTGCTTTCTCGCCGTCACCGGCATGTCGCTTCTCAGCCGCTGCAAGATCCGCAAGGTTGTCGTTGGATAGCTCGTCGATGTCGTACCGATGATCACGATTGTAGTTGGTTTCGGGGACAAAGAAGAAGAGGAGGATGACTTCGAGAGCCACAAAGGGGATAAGGATGTGGAACAGATAACGCCATCCGAGATTTGTTGCAATAGGTCCGACGATGATGGCGGAGAAGTTTGATGCGGCGCCCAATATGAACTGAATGAGTGTCATGAACCCGCCGCGCTGGTGGACGAAGAAGAGATCACCAATCATGGCGACTACGAGCGACTCGAAAGCGGAGCTGCAAGAACTTAGCATGTATCATCCTGAGAGTATGATCATACGTACACGGAACCTCCTTGAATGATACGTCCAGCTAAGAGGCCCTCATAGCTGTTTACAGCACTGCCAACAACAGTTCCAAGAAGACCAAAGAGCGACGCAATCAGAAGTTGAGGACGCTTTCCGTACTTCCTAGACAATGCACTGACTAAAGGCCCGACGCCTCCAGTCACCAGTAGCATATATCCCGAGATGACAGTGATGTCTCCGACACTCTTTCCATAGTCTGCTGCGATGAGTACTAGTGCGGGTGACAAAAGAGGAGATAGCACGGAAGCGTAGAGTACAGAGCCGTAGGAGAGGATGATCATGATGACCATCTTCTTAGTGTAGGACCAGTTCAATGGATCGTTGGGGTCTTCGGAACTGCGTCGCGTCAACGCTGCCATACGTGTTATGGACTGAGCATCCTCTTCTTCGGGGATACATACGGTTGTGGTATCAGAATGACGTCTGCATCTTTACCAGTGCCACGCTTCAGGCTCGCTGTAGCCACTTCTGAGACGGTGAGAGAATTCTGTTCCTCGCTGAGGATGACGGTTGCAGGCACATGTGCAAGATGCTTATCCTCGATGATACCGAGAAAACCCATGGTGACGGCTGTACCCGCACAATACTAAAGAAAAATTTCCGAAAAGACAACGAAGAAGGTAAAAGCAATGTTAGATAGGTTTGGAGTTCCACAACTGGTTCCGAATGCAGACGTCAATAACGTGGGATAGCGCGCGTTATGAATGATCGGCATCCCCAAGTCTCGTCGAGCTCTGCCGCTACCATAGACCAGGGGTAGCGTGCGCCTCCTGGGGTTCAGTGTCCAAAATGTGGTCTCTGCGACCCCCGCACAACTCTCATTCATCTGAAGCCCCACAGTGGGTCGGCATTCTGTGCGCCAATGTTGGAGAAATCCTTGTCGACAAATGCATGTCTGAGCTTGGGACGAAAGAGCTTTCAGCTTACCTCATGTACGAAGGATAACGGACCGCGATAGCGGGTATTCATGCATCTCAGATGCGTCTAGCCTGATTGCATCTCCAGACGACAGTATTGAAGGCCACCAAAGCGAGCGTTTGAGCATAGGTAGGACGTACAGCTATAGCAAAGCTGTGCACTCGACTGGTAAGTTTGGCCATCGCGTCCTACGAAGACGGGAGGCAGCCACCAACTTTGCGGAGAGCACGCTAGCTACCCCGCAGAGCCCCACAGCTGAGACTTAGCGCGTGAATTGACTAGCCGTGCAAGCCCGAGCGGTGCCACGAGATTTTGCAGCCGTGGCCTTTTCTCCAACTCTTTGATATAGTCATCAAGACATCGCAGCTCTCGCGGCTATCGAATCGACCTCGACTTCCGCCATGTGCCGTGGGGTAGATGACAGCACTTTGTAATCGCGACCCTCGGCAGCCATGGCGCTATCTTCGCCGACTCGAACAGCATGTATGCCCCCATCCATGTGCGATGCAGCATGGATATGGCCATTCAAGCCGAAACCGAGCTTGCGCACTCTATCCACGATTTTGACCGCCCGCTACGGACGCTCTCCTTGTTACGAGCACTGCTATCAAAGCATTTGCACAGAACACTCGACAATGGTCCAAGATGTGTCACGGATTCCAGATCCGTCATCTCGTCGCGCAGCCGAGTCATCTAAAGTCGAATCGAGAGATGCTGTTCTTATTTGTTTTTCGATAAGCGAAGACTACCTAGGTAAAGTTTCAGGTTTGTGGCGCTTTCGACAGCTGGCGATGACGGGAAGGAGTGGCCAATGCGCCTAGCTTTCATACACTATTTCGGGCGATCGAAATTTGTATGTATCCCTTGGTTGTAGCCAACATCGGAGGCACGAGCATAGCTTCGCATGAAGCAGTTTGAAAGTTAATTACAGTGTGTATCTGGTCTGATTGAAAGGCAAGCATGAGAAGACCTTGCACTCTTGGCCTTACTGTGACACCTACTTCTCTTCTTGTATCGGCATCCGCATATCCGTTTCCCAGATACCTTGTAAAAGAGTTTATCGTAAGCATTGACGCTTGCTGCTGATGGGAGCCGGGAAGATACATGCAACCAGCAGATTTCGAAACGGTCGACGTACACCAACATTGTTCTCTGAGACCTAGGTCCAACAAAGAACGAAAATCTTTCGTTAGTTTACTTCGTCATTAAATTAGTGATCTACCTATGTATTCAATCGCGTGCAAAATGTACCTCACACCTGCTGTCCAGCACCCAAAACACCGAAACGGCCAATGGACAAGAACGAAACACTCTCGGCTTTCTAGTATATCCGCAAAAGATCCATTTGGGCTCTCTTTCTCCCGACACTATTCATAACCTGCACCACCGGTCCTGAAACGATGGATCCACCACTCTACACTCTACACCCTACGTTCGAGACAGCTCCTAACGATACCAAGGATATCTTTCGTCTGTATCGTTTCCTCCTAGAGAACATAGACTATCCCTTGCGTGTCGGCCAGGGAGCGCTTTTAGATGAATTTACTTACTTACCTATGTGTCTTCCACTCGACTGAGGGCCGTATGTGATATCTCGAACCATGGAACAAGAACGTAAAAGATACTTGCCTCTTTGCACTTTATACAAACCACCTGAGCGTATGTTCAATGCAGCCGGTACAGGTTAACTGCACAAGCGAGTTACATTCAGCTATATCACCATATCGTCCTTTCCTGCAAGGCCTCGCAGTTAAATCCATCATAGGCGTGCTCGTGGATTGCAAGTTACAAAGATCATCATTTCGTTCCCAAGGAACGGTTCGCAGCTTCCCGTTCCAACGTCTGCACACGTCTAGAACTATTCTGATATAGATTTCCATGTGCTTGGAATGACCGAGAATTATTGGCGCATCTCACTGCTGTCGACGAATTTGTAGAAGGGTTCGCACCCAACCCAAGTACGAAGATACTCGAGGCTCCGAAATAATTTGCTTTGGAGACAAGTATCGAGGAGAAAGTATATGTCACCCCTGGAACGGACTCTGTGGGCTGAGATAGGCATGCAGGGTCTAACGAACGCTGGTTAAAGGTACAGTGATCTATTCACTCGTAGATTTCTAGCTTTGCCATCAGCTCAAACCATCAGCTAGTACCAAACGTTTGTCAAGAGTGGCCCTGTGTCTTGATTCGTCGTTTCCTCGCACTGAACCATGGTCCATGGGACACAGGCACGTTCACACACTCTTGCAACTTCGAAGAGAAATTGATCTGGACACCTCAGCTCTTCTTCGAACGGAAATCCTCAGCTACTTTTCGCTTAGATAGATCCAGCCCCCCCTCCCCCCCCCTTCCGCCCTATGTCGTCGACGCAAAAAGTCAACACTCTCCAGCCGGATCGGATAATGCTCTCTATCTGAAACGCGTTCTGATCGACCACCTAGCTTACACACACAATGTCAGCTTCGCCTTGCTTTTTGAGGCTCTGTCCACTACACCACTAGCCTCCACGCACGCGGTCGATGGCGTCTCATCTGTACTCTCGAAAGAAGAAATAAAACACGCACGATATCTGGCCAGACTCGTACAACAAGGAATCTCCAAGATCGCGGCACGACAGAACAGCACCATTCCACGCAGCGACCTCGCGATCCTGCTCGTGGACATCGACTTCCCCGCGGATGATATTGGTGTCAAGGCCTCTCATATATGATGGAGTGGTACATCGAACGCTGGGATCTTTGCCGAGCTTGTAGCTCAAGCTTCTGTCCTTTGCTAGCGCGACCAAGAGTCCTGTTTGATACAGTGTTGTCTACATTATTCGCAATGGAAGTGCAAGGAAGCGCACATGTGGACAGAGAAACTGCGCGTGAGAGCATAGCAACAATGTCCGAGAAGGAATGAATATTGTGTCATTCCATTCAGAGGTTCGAAAAGCCGCGCGCAAGAATGATGTATGCATCGTCATATATGTGGATTGGTTACCAGGAAATATGAGGCCACTTGCCAATGTTTTGATCTTTGAGATCGTGTTTCTTGCTGCTGTTGAACAACAGAAGCCTCCTCAGCAATCATACGAAGTAGCCCAAAAGTCTTCATCTGTGTCCCTGAAATCAAGAATCTTGAAGGTACTCGCTGCATGTTAAGTTGTAGTCTGTCGAGACCAAACATCGCGTATATCTTCAAAGTGAGTTTTGCTGTCGGGTGTCTTGACTGAAGAAAGGCAGTGTCTTCGCAAAGATTGTTTGAGAATGCCGATCTGTGCACATGATTCTCAAGATTTTTTATTCTCAGGAACGCTCTTGGTGTTGTTAATGCATTCAAACTCATGTGTAGTACGGACTGCTGGCGTGGAACGGAATAGCGGTAGATTGCCATCCCAGTCTGAGAGGTGGTCCGCAAAAGCGGTGACATACCTACGGCACGGGTGACGAGACCTAAATGGCTGCAGAAGGCGCTCGTCCTAGAGATCTTAATTTTGCTCCGCTCTCAGTTCACTGGCTGCGAGTATGTCCATGCCTATATGTCCCCCCAACGATCGGAGCCACAACATGTCGCGAAGGCATTTAGAACCATGTATCATCTCAACATATTCCAAGCACAACGAAGATTGTAGGCTGAGCCTTCGAACCAAACTTTGAGCAAGACACCACGCTGGCCGCTCAGTTGGACTATAAGGTACCTACGTAAGTAGGTATGCCACGCTCAACTCGTGAGGTCTCGGTCCTGCTGAACTTCTGGAGGTCCACTTCGAGTTGCGATTTGTGGAGTTACACGGGCTGATATCTTCACTCCAAATTCAAGTAAAAGACAGCTCCAAGGTGAAGGTGAGTCGCAGAAACTTCCCAGCAGCCCACGTGATATCTTGACACCCAGCAGTCCGTGCCCGTCGCGCCTTCCTGGCAGTATTTGACCCCACAAACAGAGCCTGATCCGTTCAGCTACCTCACCTCACTGGAAAAAGTCAAGGCGACTTCCACTTGCTATCTCACTGGCGATGATGCGCCGAGGAGGCGCTAAGCCAACATATCACTGCGCAATCTGTGAGCAATCCTTTACCAGCAAAGCTGCTCTCCAACACCACACTGCCAACCACAGCGACATCAGCAGCAAACAGCTCGTTTGTGCCGTCTGCGGGTGGTGTTTTGACGACTCTCATGCCCTTGAGCTCCACCAGATTCAGAGTAGCCACGGCAATTCTCAGTCAGCTCCCTTCAACCCACCAAATGAGAGCTTGAAGGCCCCCGCAGAGACATTTGACATGGCCGTTACCTGCGATAGGTGCGATAAGACCTTCAAAACACAAAAGAGATTCAGCAATCACCGAAGCGACATGGCCTCTAACTGTGCTGACTGGAGGTACACCGCGTCGAATCACTTTGTCGCATCGCTGGCAGTTCCCCAGGGCTACGTTGACCTCGACAAACCCAAAGATGAAGTTCCCAGTAATCCCTCATACAAGGACTTCTCCGCCTCGTCATCATCATCAGAAACTGGCACCGTCGACAGCGAGAACGGAGTCAAGTGTCGCGCCTGCAGGCGGGTTTTCCACTCAAGGGGCCAATACAACAACCACATGCTAGGCTGCACGCCCATCTTGTCGTCCAAGAAGAACCGCGAAGTACTTCAGGCTACTGGACCAGGAAGCAGCACATCCTTAGTTGCGAACCACATAAGGGTTGGCGCACAGCAACGTCATACTCCTGCAGCAGCACCCGCACCTCACGCATCGCCTTTCGCATTCACCTCGTCTGCTCCGACCAACGATTTAGCAACCTTCTTTTGCAACGCAAATGGTTGTAGTATGTCTTTTAGGTCAGAAGCTGGCCTGAGACAGCACAAGAATGACGCCCACGGTGTCGGTAGTCAGGCACTGAATCCGAATGGCCGAGCCGTGCGCGAGAGGATGAGGCAAGAAGGTCTGTTGCTGCCGCCTCCTCCTGCATCGCCTCGCGGCCGCGGTGGTCAGAGAAGCCGTCCTGTCCCACGTGCATCACCTTCTGCCTCTCGCATGGTACCTTCTGCACTTCCTGCACCTCCTGCACCTCGTATGGCACCTCCACATCGTACGACGCAGCAAGTACCCCCACAGCCACCTCCTTTCACTCGACCTATGCCGACACAGCATCACATACCACCTCCTCAGACAGTCCAACCGCCCGCCAGTATAAGCATTAGCGGGGTTGCCGAGCTGGATCAAGCTAAACATATCCAGGCGAAGATCCTGCGGCTTCTGATCCAGTCCGACATCTTCATCCAACACTACGGTAGCATGAACGTCTGCGGGATCGACTGGACTCGAATCGGCGTCGCGAAGCAGAATGAAGTGATCGCCATGTTCAATACCATGTGCCATCTCCCGAAGATCCTACAAGGCGAATACGTACCGGCTCCAAAAGCCTTCAAGGACGACTACAACGCTGAGTATCCGCACAGCGACTTCGAGCCCTCTCCCACCCGTAACCCATCAAATCCCGCTTTAGGCGCTGTCGCTATCTCATGCAGCAAAGTCGTACTCAAAGGCGGCCTTCAGGAGATTGTGAAAATCGCAGCTGTAGACCTGGTCACCTGCCGCATCCTCATGAATCACCTCGTCTGCACAGATGGGCATGCCGAAGTCTCAGACTGGCGCTCCGCGATCACCGGCTTGTTTAGCTGGAAGGATATGGAAGCAGCTCGAAAATCTGGATACAAGGTCTTCAAGGGTTGGGCGGCAGCACGAGCCGCACTACACAAGTTCGTCGACAAGAAGACTATCGTCGTCGGCCACAATCTGCGCTCGGATCTCGATTCACTGCGCATGATCCATGGACGTGCTGTTGACATCGCCAAGGTCGTCGAGAAGGCGGCTCAGGGTCCCCTCAGTAAGGCGCAGCTAGGATTAGATAGTCTGTGCCGGGACTATCCCGACATCCGTCTTTCGAGTGACCCAGACTATGGTCGGGATAGCCTCATGAACGCCTTCGCGATACGTGAGTTTGGCCTTTGGTCACTCAAAAACAATGAGGAGTTTGTCCGGAAGGCTAAACAGAAGAGTCGGGATTACCAGATCATCATGCCGAAGGCTGCTGTTGTAGTAGCTTGAGGAGATTCGCAGACTTGAAGAAAGATAAATAGGACTACGAAAAGGAATGCAACGAACTAAACCCACATACCTGCTGATTGGCGTGCATCGTGACCTGTAATCTAACTCTTCTTCTGCTCCTCTTGTTCCTTTTCCACGACATCAACCACAAACGCACCACCTAGCAATATCGCCGGCTCTTCTAGACTATGGTGCTCATAGCTCAGCGTACCCACACCACCGGCCTCGAGAATCAGGCTAGGATTATCCTCCAGCTTCTTGCCCACCCACCTTGCCGCAAAAGCCCTCAAGATGTGTCCATGTGCCACAATCAGCACATCATTCGGCTTCCCATGCTTGCCAAACTTGCCCTTGTGATACTTCTCCCTCAGCTCCTTGATCAGCGTATCCAGCCTCTCCGTAACATCCTCCGGACTCTCGCCGCCTTCACAGCCGTCCTTCCAAATGTCCCAGTCCGAGCCCAACCCGCGGCTTTCGCGGTCCTTTTTGATTTCCGATGTGATGCGGCCTTCGTAGGCGCCGTAGTCCCATTCCCGGACGGCTTCTGTGACTTGGATTGTGGCGTGTGTGCGGATATCTGGTGTGTGGGGTTTCGAGCTGGCGTGCCAGGGGTAGCGTTCTTTGCAGCCTAGGTTGAGGAGTTCGAGGGTGCGTTGGGAGCGGGTGCGGGGGGAGACGTAGCTGTTGATTTTCCATGTCAGTCAGTCTCGAGGTCTTTGTTCTGGAGAGGTTCCATTGCGGGGATCCAATGAACGTACATGTGTGCTAGGTTACTGGGTACGATTAATCTGTCGTCGCCTACGAGCGCTTCGCCCGTGGCTTTTACACGCTTCTCGCCGTTCTCTGTAAGTGGAATGTCGGAGACTCCTGTGTGGCGTCCGTTGAGTGACCATTCTGTTTCGCCGTGGCGGACTATGAAGACTCGTGGGTCGGGCATTATGTCTATCGAGAGACTGGCTGTTGCGGTTGATGCGAATGATCAATTGGGGAGACGCGACGCGACACGAAGGGACTGGGTCGATTGAGGACTGCGGGATGTCACGCGTGCAAGATATGGGATAAGAAGAGATGTGATCAACGCAGAAGTACAGGGACAGGGTAAATCCAAGTATGCGCAACAGGTGCGCGGCAGCTAGCGGAGCTCAGTTCCGTATCTATGACGTTCGTATGGGGAATTGTTTAGCATGGTGGGGCATGCCCAGGGACACGCTGAAGTTACCCCACCATGTCCGCTTCGTGCGCCTTGTCATGCTTTGACGCGCATAGTAAGCCTTGGTCACCACCTCTTACCCAAAAACACGGGCGAAGGGTCGGGTTCGTGGAATGGTGAGCGCTGTTGTTTAAAAAAGGGAAAGAACAGCTGTTGCCACCGCAAAAGACGAGCGTGAGATATTTGGACTAGCATTCGATGTTGAAGTGGAATTGAGTTCTGTCTGAGGATGCCTGGGCAGAAATGGACGCGAGAGGTTTGTACTGATCCTTGATCCAGGTACCTATAGAACTCGGTCCATCTTACTCTTCCTCCACAAGGCTTTCGTCTACAAGGCTGTCGTCTGCTACACACTGGGAGTACCATTCTGTCGGGAATCAGCTTCATAGTATAGGAAGGAAGTTGTATAGTTCTCCACATACCATTCTGAACCACGCAATTTGCTCCCTTGACACACACTGTGCAACCTGCCCAAGCGACACCGCCATCCCAGCCTCCGCACTTGTAGTAGACGGGTACAGGACATCTAGTGCTGCTCGGGCCAACCTCCTCAGTGGTAGTCTTGGTGGGCTTCTCCGTCGTCTTTGTCGTCGTCTTGATAGTGGTCTACGCAAGTTAGAGGAATTCCCATCGAATACCACATCCGATTGATCTGTGACTGACCTTTGTTAGGGTGGATGTTGGCTCTGGCTTCTTGCTCGTTTTGGGCGGCTCTGGCTTCTTTGTTGTGGTCGGCTCAGGCTTCACGCTCGATTTGGGTGGTTCGGGATTCTTTGAAGTAGTTGTGGGTGTCGGCTCCGGCCTCGTGCTTGTCTTGGGCGGTTCGGGCTTCTTGCTAGTTGTAGTTGTGATTTTGCTTGTCGTTGGTTCTGGAACACCCGGTGTAGATCGGCTGATGTTGTCGGTGCATCCACCCTTTGTACATGTTATAATGTACGTCTGGCGTGGTTCGAGAGCGATATTGTTGTTCGCTGGCGCCTGTCTGTTGGTCAGTATAAGACGTTTGGATTGATGGCGAGATACGTACCGCAAGGCACACTGTTGAGAGGCTTGTCGCCAGGAGCGCAAGAATAGTGAGCTGCATGGTGATCCAATAAATGGATGATGATGCTTCAGCAGATAGGAACGCTGATCCAGTAATGAAACTCAGGCTCATGGAACATTGAAAGCATCTTATAGCCACGGACCTTTGCTGCTAGTCTGCGAAAGTCAACACCAGGCTCAATAACTGCTTCATGGCTACAGCTCTAGATACCCGCGGCTCCATTGTAGGCGGCAGTCTAACTGGGGCCAAGGTAAAATACGAGGCCATCCTAATCTGCTTGTGCATTCGCCTATATTGTGGCTAGCGACTCTGTGTGTCATGGTGACGGTACAGGCAATGTCAAGCCTAGGAAGGACTTGTATAGTCAGTCAGAGGTGGCAAGGCACTCGGAGTGACACGTTTGGAGGAGGCGGAAATAATGGAAGACAGTTTCACCTGGGCATATGTCTGTGTTGGATGTTGTGTCTTGCAGACAGATTTTCGAATAAGGCTGCTCACAATGCGTAGCTACGACCAATGTTTCCATCTACTCTTGCTTCGGCCACAAGTCGAAGCTCGGCTGCGTTCCGAGAAGGTTCGCGCCTGATCTTGATGCTATTCCTATTCACGGCGACTCTTATAGACGGGGATGTGTTTTAGCCGCAAATTTATACCCAGCCGACCCCTGTCCAGCTACCAGACTCATGTGCCATCCAAGCCGACCATGAGTTGTGTGACTTTGCAAATCGCGATAGCTTAGATTGCTCGATACAAGCAGTGAGACTAGCAGTCGGAACACGTTACGGAAAATCCGAGCGACGCTGGGGATGATCGCGGCATCGTGCCGTAAACCGGGGGCAGATGAATGTGTGGCAAAAGAGGTGATGCATTGCATACTGGGCCAGACTGTGGCGTATACACTGCTCAAAATGGCTCTAGGCAAGTAAGGTTAGCAGTGCGCTTACACGCACACGGGCCAGGATGAAGGATGGTCGGTGTCCAGGGCAAAAGGATAATGTCCAGATCATTCACCGCCTGCTCCGTTCTGTTGCAGAGCACCATTGCCCAGAAGGTCTCCGACGCCAATCCACTTCCTTACAAGGAAAGCACCCTGGGGCCTCAGCTTCCGGTAGTATCCCTCCTCTCTGTCCAGTATCTCGAAGTTCCGCTTCTTGTACCATTCCATGCCTTCCTCGTTGGCCTCCCACACGTGCGCCGTGACACAGCGCACGCTGTGGAGCTCGACGGCCTTTTCCACTACGGCTTGTAGGAGGTGCATGGCAATGCCGTGGGTGCGGTAGGGAGCCAGGACGCCAATGGTGGAAATGTAGAGTTGCGAGGAAGGGAGTATGCGACATCGGATGGCGCCTACGAGATTGGGCTTCTCTGCAGGCGGTGCCGAGTTGGCGTTGGTGGGCGAAGAGTGCCATACTGCGACGAGGGTGATGCCGTGGTGTGGCTCCGTCATAGTCTCCTTGTAGAAGGCCTCTGGATAGGATATAGGAAGCGTGAGGGTATTCAGGCGCCTAAACGCCGGCAGCAAGTCTTCGGTAAGGGGTACGAGTTGGACATTGGGCGGCAGAGGGCGGAGGGCGAAGAGCTGCGGAATGGCGGGTGGCTGGGCTGAGAGGGAAATGGGCGAAGGTATGCGCGAGATGGCAGGCGTGACTGCTCGGGACGGACGGGGGCTTTTCTTCGATCGCGGCCTGGACGGGGCTTGGAGGAAGTCGTCGGGTATGTCATTCCAGTTCTCCATTGCCGAGGGCGCGGGCGTCGTGCTGGAGGGAACGCGCGTAGGGGCGGAAACCGACTTTGGCGGAGGCGGCGGTCGAGTCGTCCTTGGCGATACGGCGGGAGGGGCATTTGCGACGTTTCCAGGCTGCTTATCCTGACTTGGCTTCTTCAGCCAACTGTTCAGCGACGACTGCATCGCGAGGTGGCTGTGGTGACGTAGACAGGCTGGAGCAACACCAGTCTAGCAGCGTGGCTTTGAGACCAACGAGGCGCTCGACGTCTATGCTCGCGACAATGTGCACAATGCCAAGCAAAGTTGTTTACACTGGACAAGCACAAACCCGAGGGGAGACTGTCCGGTCCTTCCTGACGCGCCTTCGCATCGGCTGCAGGGGTGGTGCCTAGCGTGCTTCCGTCGGCCAAGCCGTCAGCTCCGACTTCTCGCAGTCCAGCATCGTCGCCCTCGAGATCCCCAGTCCCACCACCGCAACCATGGGCGCCGAGAACTCGAAACCCTCGTCCGAGGTCAAGCAGCATGTCTTCTCGTCGTACGTCCCAGTCCCCGCTACCAATGGCTCTAGCCCCTCGTACCAGACTCATCGAATGGGTGACGTCGTGTGCTGATAATTTGCGCGCAGAGACCACCCCTACAGCTTCTCCAACGAGCTCGTCGGATCGCTGCAGAAGAACACTTTCGTATGTCTCGTAGCGCAAACGGGCGAACTGGGACTGACGCCGCGTAGACAGACTCGGCGCGCTCAAGACAGCAAGAACTCCAGTACCAGGAACGCCTAACCGCCGAGCTCCAGAAGCTGCGCGAGCAAGAGACGCAGAACTTCTCCAAGTTCAGCGAAACCCTGTCCGGAGAGACGCAGCAGTCTGGTGAACCCTCTCTAGTCGAGAAGATCCAAGATGCGACGTCCAGCAGCTCAACCCTCGCCGAGAAGCAGCGGCAAAAGGACATGAGCAGGGACAGTGTCACCAAGGAGATCGAGCAGTTGAAGGCCAAGTTGGAGCAGAGGAAGAAGCTGGAGCAGGCCGACGCCGACGTCACCAAGGCAAAGGAGGCGGTTGTCTCATGTCTGAGGACCCACGACCGACGACCGCTGGATTGCTGGAAAGAGGTTGAGGCTTTCAAGCAGGAGGTCGGTCGGCTGGAGAAGGAGTTTGTACAAAAGACCATCCGGTGAGTGACGCCGAGCAATCGACTGTTTGGGGTTTGGAAGAGGTGCCCTTGTGTAGTTGGGTTTGGTAGGATATGGCATCCCAGGAGCATTTCCTATCTTCAAATCCCTGCCTTGTCTATCACCTTACCTTTACTTGTGTCTTGATACGCACACCGCCACCTTTTCCACCCTTGAGACTAGGCGGGGTAGCCTTACCGCCGCCTTCTTGCAGACCATAAGCCACCTCTATTTCTACCCTCTATTCCTCACTCACCACAGCCATCTTTCTCTTCCATTCTGTCCAGGAAGCTGAACACCAATCTTTTGCAGCTGACTCCGCTTCTGTCGCTTGATGTCACTGCTTCACCGCTCCTCTACAATGGCTGTCCTTGCAACTCACCTTCACCACGCGTCCCTACGCATGAGCGCTTTTAGTCCCCTAATCGTCGTCGTCGTCGTCGTCGTCACTTTGTGCCCTCATCTCGCAAGCGCTTTCTCCCACGACCTCGCCTCCCGCAGTCTCACGCACACTGCCCAACATCACGGACACGCACAGTTTTCCGGCAAGTGCCTGATAGACGGTCTTGCTCGGTACGAGAGACGGATCCTGCAGCACTGAGACATACATGCACAGCGACAAGACGGCACAGCTCGCACCCTACACTTCTCGTGTGCGAGAGTACAGCCGCTTCGCTAGCTTTCTATCACTGACATGTCCGACCGCCGCTACGACGCTCTCGATGACGATGCTGTCGAATATGGCGACGATCTATACGAGATTGCCCTGATCGATCTCAGTAAGTTCCACGCTCAAGCTATATCAGGTTTAACATGCTGACGCTTGCTCCCGTAGCAGACGAAGAAGGGTACGACGCCTCCGGACCGATTGACATCGACAAGAAGAGTGCAGAGCTCGCCAACGCACATGTACAAAGTAGAGCACCCACGACCGATCGTTTGCGTGCTCGCAACAGCACGACACCTAGTGCGGATGTCCAACTCGAGACATGTCGGCTCCCTGACGGCACAGTGATCAAAGTAGGCGACGCTGTCGAGCTCCGGAAGCCGAGCTTCCGAGAACAAGGACTCCAGAGCGGCGACTTCCTGAAAGTCTCCAAGATTGTGAAGAATGCCGTCAACGAAGAGGTCAGTCTCTCCGGGCACAGATTCGTACGCGAGAAGTATCTCCTGGGGCGTGGGTCAAACGGCAAGTCAGCACGACTGAACGAGGTCATGATGCACTTGGAGGCTCGTGAGGACGACAATCGGCCTGCTATTGTCCAAGGACTGGTAAAGATTCCTCTCGAGGAGGTCAAGAGAAAGAGGGACATTATGCTCACGACTAAGCCATATCCAATGCTTTCCTTTAGAGATCAACCAGCAGCTATGTACCAGCGCATGCGCCCGAAGGAGGAGATCAAGCGTGACATCTTTGAACGAGGTCAGTTGTTCTGCCGTTGGAGTAGAACTACGATCCTCAGTCCAAATGGCATGGCATACGGTGGTATCATGAGGCTTCTGTCTAAACGGGAGACTACTAGACCGGATCGGCATAAGCCTCGCTCTCAAGACGTACGGGGACTGGCAGCATCACACGACCAACGACTGCGTAAAACTCTACCGGTGAAACGACTGGCTCGCACTCCATCTCTAGAGGTTCTAAACAACCCGCCAGCCAAGCGCGGGAATGCACCCCCTGTCAAAAAAGAAGAGTATACATACGTGGATGTCTGCTGCGGAGCAGGAGGCTCATCAAGAGGTGCAGTTCAAGCCGGTCTCAAGATCATCGCAGGGCTCGACTTCGATGAGCTGGCCATGGATGCATGGATAGCGAACAATCCAGGTGGATTACCATTCTGCATGGATGCGTTTGACTTTCTGGCCCAGGAGCTGTTCAAGATCATCGGCAGAGTTCATATACTGTCCATCTCCATCTCATGTAAAGTTTTCTCTTCCGCGCAGTAAGTCATCTTCATCTATAACAACATTTTTTACTAACACACTATAGTACAGTTGAAGGTCGAGACGACGAAATGAACGTAAAAGCATTGGACTTGATTTTGCCCATGCTGGAGAACCTAAAGCCTAGGATCCTAGTGCTAGAGAACACCGCAAGCCTGGTGAACATGAAGAAGAACCAAGCACACTTCAATCGCCTCTTGAGGAACATCACCAGCGCTCAACCTGGATACAGTGTCAGCTACAAGGTCGTCAACATGGTTGACTATGGCTTGCCACAGCCCCGTAAGCGCCTGATTATCATCGCGGCTAGGTTTGCCAAAACACTCGATCCATCATCTTGCCCAAGTGCTAATCTGAAACAGACGAGGGGTTCCCCTTCCGCCCTTCCCAAAGCCAACCCACGGTTCTGCAAACAGCGGACTGCAACCTTACGTTAGCATTGGCGACGCTCTCGAAAAGATGGAACGTCTCGGTCAGCGTGCAAGCAACGACCCCTACCATCAACCAGACAAGATGAAAGTCTACAACAGCGAACCCTACGACGCGTATAGCAAATTCATCAATTGTATCATGACAAGCGGTGTCATGAGCTTGCATCCGAACGGCAAGCGAAACTTCACCCCTCGTGAGCTCGCTATCTTACAGAGCTTGCCACATAACCATCATCTCACCGGTACCGATGGGAAAGCGATCAAGCAAGTAGGAAATATGTTTCCTCCGGTTATGGCGGAGATTGTTTACCGTTCCTGCGCTCAAACATTGGAAGCGTTTGACCACGGCTTCATCACAGCGGAAGATGAGATTGAGGATCTCGATATTACCCTCATTGAGAAGGGCGTCATCATCCCAGAACCACGAGCTCAATCTATTCCACCATTCAGTTCGACCTTCTCGTCCAAAGAAACTCAGTATACCCACCGCTATCTCCGACCGCCGCAATTGAGCGATGCGACACACGCGGCCCATAGCTCGGCATGGCAGAAACGGGAACTGACCGGACGAGTGGCACCGCAACGAAGGAACAAACGCGCACCATCAAGTGTAGTCGCTGATGGTGACTACGACGATGACGAGGCAAATTATGCTACCCCATCCCCTACGTCAGTTCGGGAGCAGAAACATACTGTGCCGGGTAAGAGCCGCCGTGAAAAGCAATTTTGGGAGAAGTTCAATGGCAAAACTATCGACTTGAGCATTGAGAGTGACGAAGAGTCCGATACTCTATTCGTCTAATGTCTAACGTCCAACGTCTCGACTTCTCTCGTGAGGATGCTCATAGCCGTACGGTACACATCTTGACGCCCTGCCGTAACATAACGGCCTACGTTGAAGACAAAATGCGAACGGCCGTGATTTCGTTAGCCCGAGCGTTAGAACTGTCGTAAGATGTGCGTATATATAATATGCGGCCAACATCCACGTCACGATAATATGTCAGTGGGCAACTTGTGGAAGGAAGCGGGCGCATGTTGCGTTTTTATATAACACAAGGCGCGGCTAACCTAATATCACAATATACACAATGCTTTCACTTCCTACCCTAGGTGTATTTGTGACGGGACATACTACGTGCAATGTCGCCCTGCTAGACTAGCTGTCTATATAGGACATGTAATCATAATCACGCCTTTGTCCAACTTTACGGCGATATAGCACACTATAAATGGACGTATAGTAGCAATGATATTCCAGGTCTAGAGAGGGTTATCGCGGCGGGGTTAAGCGCCTAGGTAATACACACTTGTTCAAAAAGACTAATCATTGCATTACTCTACAGCAGGCGGCGGGTCAACGGTTGGCAACCGATCAATCACATGACATTTACCCACCCCAGCTTCCTAACTCTAGGTGCGTATTCGCTGTCCATTTTCAAAAGCTTAAGCACCGCCTCCGCCACCAAACCCGGGTATGACAACCCTGTCACGGTAAGACCCTTTACATGATCTCTCAAAAGATGAGATATCCGCGTAATGGCGCATACGCCCAGAAGACCGACGTCCACCCGTCTTATGGAAAACATCGTACCATTCTGAGTTCATATTGTCCAGGATGTGGGAGTCAAAGGGTAAGTAAACTTTGAGCCGATAACTACTGTCCCTTCCGCATCACTGGTCTCACCGGCATCTTGCAGAAACGACGCACAGGCATTACCCATGCTGGCTTCCCTCTGTCCTACATACGACATGGTATTCGTGACCCTGCATTTGACCACAAACAGATCTATCCTCGGTTGATGCCGATCAAGCAACAGCGTCCTTTCACATGCACATGACGAGGCGAAAAGAAAAGAAGAAAAGTAGAGCAGCGAATTAGAAGGGGTCGGCACGCCTTCCACATCCAGACCGGAATCTGGATAGATTGCTGTCCGTCGGCCAAGTTGAAAGATTTAGATTGCAACAAATGCACGAAAATGCATGAAAAGCAATTTTTTCGGTTTTCCTTTCCTTGGGAGCGCTCCAACACCAAGATCGGACCGTTTGTGATTGTAAGCGCCCGCCTCGTCACGAGAGGATGTGGATTCTGCAAGATGAGAGTGCGGAGTTGTATCCGGTTACACACCGCTACCTTTGTATGGATCAAAGCGTTTTCCCAGAGGTGTTGTTTGCTGGAGAACAGGGACTGCTGTGCAGCCCGGGCGTCTTGGAAGGCGCCATTAGGATGCATTGTGGTATGTGAGGCGGGTAGAGCGGCAGTAAGACTGTGCATAGAGCCCTAGAGGGGTCATGGACGATGCGCAGGGTGAGCGGGAGAAGATGTTCAGGGACCGATTGTATAGTTCGGAGAGGACGCAAAGACACAGCGTGACACGGGCGTTCTTCTTGGCTGGCTTGCCGCATGTCAGATTTGCTCCCATGGTTCGTCGTATTCGGCTCCTTTGTTCGACGCGGGATGTAGTGTCGATGGTGAGGGCCGACAAGCGCGATGCGATGAGTAGCGGTAAAGGGAGACAGATCAAGGCCCAAAGCCCAAGGCCAGGTCAGACGATGTCTCGACAGTGCATCAGTCTTGCATGAGTGAAGCACAACGCTCTTTCCGGTCCAATGAAACTAGAGATGGTGCGGAGCCGACTTGAGCGACTCCTCCGTCCATCATTCGCGTGGAAGTGTTCTTCCCGGCCCTCTAGTGCTGATCCTGCTAGCGTGCCATGTGCGTTCCCGTCCTGGTTCTCGTATCTTACATGCCGTGGTTTTGTAGTGCTGCCGAGAGTTTGGGGCTTGCGCGGCGTGGCTGGTGCATAGCGCGCCACCGGATCGCATCTGCGGCGTTGGCTCAGGCGCTACAAGGACTGGCACGGCAAGATATACCCGTAGTCGACATAGCGGGCTGCAATCCAGGACGTCAGGCTGTTGGAGAGTATCCACAAGGGGGTGGAGTCGACGTGGACATACGGCGCCGTTTTCTCGGTGTGTCGGGGTCTTCGGCCGACACGTCCATGGGGGGGGGGGGGACAGAGAACAGGAACGATTGGAGTCTGCCCGACTAAGCAAAGTCGCCCTACTAAGCAAAATCGCCCGCCTTCCCACGCCCACGCCTTCCCACCGCCACAAGAACATGCCGACGTGGTAAGAAGCAAAAAATACAGTAAGTCTGCATCTACGATGAGAAATCCACTTTACACGATGCCGTATTCTCGCTGTGTGGGCCTCATCAACGCTCTTCATGAGACTAGCATCAAACGTGTACCGCTCAGGCTCCTCCGCGCCAGCCCGTAGAAGCACTCTAGAACACGACTTGGAAACCTAGCGCAGCCGATATGCAAGACTGCACCCTTGATTATATGTTCTCAATCGAATAAACCTTCTCTCCAATGTTTCTAGAAACGCGCCATAGACGCGCTACCGGACCTTCTCCCTGACATATCGGGGCGGTCGCACATGCCATTCACCTAGCCAGCCGCTCGACATGCCCTCCGGAGCCTTGCCGAACCACCTGAGCACCTACCATAGTTTCATCACCTTCTACACCGGTACATTGGGCGCAGGGGTGTCTGCAGCCGAACGCCTCAGTGCTTCCACATGATCCCTGCGAACATCGATGATCTGCACGTCAATGGCGTCTTTGGACGGCAGAACTAGGAGTATTTGGAAGTATGCATCGTGAGCGCATGGACGTTTTTCCTGGTAAGGGTATCCCAAGGCTCTTGCCAGTGAAGGGGTTCCTGGCAATATGGCTTCCTAGAATGCTAGGTGGAGCGAGTCAAGTGTAATGAATTCATGGGCTTGCGACGGATGACGATTGCGCACCGAGTCACTTGATGCCATGCAACGAGAATAAAGACTAGGGATCTGCGCGCTGTTGTGGCTGTTGTTTGTTGTTGGAAGCTGACCTCAACAATCATCTCCCACCGAGTAGTCTCACGATCCCCAGGGCCGGCCTCGCGAAGGATCTAAACCCCATTTCACGTTGCGGCATATCGGCCAATATTCTTCTTACCAACTAATCAGCCCAGTCACTCACTAAAACTCGACAAAGAACCCGAATCCAGTGAGAAGCTACCTATCCATCATGGCGAAAACAACACGTTCACCCTTCCTCGATATCCTGCCCCCTGAACTTCGTCTACACATCTACACACACCTCCTCGTCACCCCTTCATCCATCAAAGGTCCCGTTGCCCGTCAAGACACCAAGTACGATCTCCATACCGCCATCCTCCGAATCAACAAGCAAATTCACCACGAAGCCCGCTCCGTATTCTTCGGCAAAAACACATTCTACATCACCTCCATACCGCCAACTCCATCCAACAGCAATTCCAGTCAAGATTTCGTGGAGGAAATGGAAGAAGAAGAAGAAGAAGAAGAAGGTTCCGGCGCCTTTGAACCCCCACTTCAACTCACAGACCTCCCGCTAGTCCGCCATCTTGAAGTCGATCTCCTGTACTATCCCAACACCATGACAACAACACGAGACTCCTGCGACGGTGTCTGGAAACCCGTCTCTATCGGTGCCGGACGCTACACGACCAGCTTATCCTATCTACTTAGCACCGTCTTGCCAAGTCTGCTCAGCTTGACCCTCTGCGCAGACACACGCCGCTACATCGACAACAGTATTAGCCAGGACCCTCATCGTATCAGCACCAAATCCGAAACGGATCTCGAGCGACTGCAAGTCCAGAAGCTACTTACTGGCTTCTACATGGCGGAAAGCAATTCTCATTTCAAGAAAGCATTGAAGGATCTGCTCGTGAGAAATGTGGGCCTGCACTTCGATTTTCCGGAAAGCTACTTCGACTTCGTCGTCGAGAGGGAGAGGCTTTGTGGGCAGAGTCTGGTAGAGTTGGCGGGTCAGGTGCTGGCGGCTAGGAGTGAGATTAGGTTCAAGGCTGCAATGCAAGAGGCGGGTGTAGGAAATGAGGTTGCGAAAGAGGGGACGGTAAATCTGATTCCGTTTCCGTGCTGAGAAGTTGCTAGTGGGGGTTGGAAAATAGACAAGAGGATGCAACGATTTTGTTTGTATACAAGCGCTGGCATAATACCATGAGTCGAGAGTACGACGAGCATTAGAGGGCGTTTGTTGCATGCTTCGGTTTGGGAGTTACATGTACAGGGAAGTGCATTGGAGTATGGGAATACATCATGTTTACGTTTTTCTTCAACCATTCTTCTACATAGCAGGTAACATCTGTACAAACCAACAAAAAATAAAGACACAAATCGAGGCGCTGAGCTCTCATTCCACACACACGAGTGTCATTCCATATCGCATTCTTCGTTGTCGTCGTAAGTCATAACGTGTCGTGCCGTATCCATACAAACACGCCGACAAGGCACTCAAAACAAAACAAAACTGGAACGCAGAGGATGGACAAGCAGCGGAAGAAATATAATAATACAGTCGTGTTCAAGGATACACTCTCTCACTTTCCTGGACGCATGTCTAGTAGTCCCTCTTTCGGTGTCGCCTCGTCTTGACGGGGCTTCCATCACCCTCAGAGGCGCTGCTGAAATAGTCATAATCATCGTGACCATAGTCGTACCCATGGTCTGGACGGCGATCGCGGTCGCGCCTATCATCCCTTCGCGAGTCGCGATCGTCGTGACCGCGAGACTTGGAACGGAAACGATCGATCACACTGCGGCTTCTAGCACGCAGGCCGGGGCCTTTGCTGCGCTCGCGCTCATGCGCGCGAGTCCGAGAACGGGAGCGAGAACGGGACGTGGAGCGGCGATCGCTTCGGCTTCTGTGTTGGTAGAATTAGAATTGTAACCACTCAAACACGGGGGTGGCGTTACTTACCTTGAGCGTGTCGCAATCTGCCTGGCACCCAACGCACCCGCAGCTGCTCCTGCAAGTGTGGTCAGCCTACTTTTACCCAACGACCTGCCCGCAAACCCTCCCGCCAACGCACCTCCCACCGATGCCGCCAAACTCTTCTCGCGCAGATCCATGCTATCGAATCTATCACGCACTTTAGTCATGCGCGAATCATCTCGACGGTGGTCTTTGCTGGAGCGGGACTGGTGGGAGTGGGAGTCAACGGACCTAGCCCTGTGGCGATGTTCACGACGAGGCTTGGTACTCTCACGCCGAGAGCGAGGTTGCGACTCATTGTATGCGACCATTGGCTGTTCGGCGGATGGAGGTATGTAGGTCGGGTAAACGGCGCTGGGCACAGGCGCGAAAGTAGGCTGAGAATTGGAACGCTGGCGGCTAAAGGGCGGAGGAGATGGTTGGTAGCCAGCGCCAGTCGCAGGGAATTCGGTATGGTGGTAGGGGTTCATAGGAGAATTCGATCCAACAGGTGGAGGCGGAATGGGCGCGTCCACCGCGGGCGACGGCGCGTATCCAGGACCAGGAGTATACCTAGAACTTCTGGGAGCATCGCGCTGGCCATAGTCTAGAGCGATACCCCGAGGTTCTGCAGCTACTGGCTTCGGAGTGTTAGTAAGTGGGCGCTGAAGCAAGGCCGCAAGAGGCGGCTCGTAGGACGGAGTGAAAGCAGCAGAAATGGGCGAACCGCGAGAAAGGGTACGAAGCAAATGGGGTTGAAACGAAAAAGGGCTAGACGAGGTCGACGTTGTCCGGCTTCTCAACATAGGCGGACAACTGTTCGCCGGTGTTGGATGCTCAGGCATTGTCGCAAGCGTCGCGCGTCGAAAAGATGAGAGATTGTTTACCTGAGGAGAGTAGCCGTAGGCAGGAGTGGCAGATGGGCGACGATCTTGCACGGTGCTAGGAGCATACTCCTGCGGATTATACGGCTTATACTCGGATGTAGGCGGAGGAGGGAAGTAGGGCTGTCCCTGCTGTGGTTGCGCCATGTCTCTTGGATCGCTGTGCTGTCCGTCCAAGTCGCTGCTATGTTTCCCGTGTCGTCCCCGACTCAGACTTCTACTAGCAGTCGTCCCTGTACTCTTTGCACGTCGTCGCTCTCTCTTCCGCCGCTCTCGTTCGCGCTCGTAATCGGTATCGTCGGTATAATAGTCAGAGTATTCAGTCGGCGGGCTGCGCTTGCTAGATCTCTCTTCACTGTGGCGTCGTTCTCTTGCCTGTCTGTCGCTGCGATCTTTGCGGTTCTTCTTGATTTCTTTCTGTTCTGCTGGCGTGAAGTAGCCTCCGGGAATCTTCTCGAAGAACTTGTCGGGAATCTGCTCTGCGCCATAGCTGATGGCCTTGAAGGCTAGGGCTGCCATCTTTCAATGGGGCCGCGAAATCCGGATGTCGAGGTGACGTAGGATTGTCTTGTGAGCAGCGCTATGATTGGAGCGCAATCGACCGGTCCCAGCGAATCGACGAGGGAGCCTTGTTGGGGGAATAGTGTGCAGGAAGGCCGGTTGTTAATGGAATGGACTGCCCAGCGGGAGTTATAGTGTATTAGCGATATAGATTGTACTTGGAGATGGGAGAGGTGTGTTGTTAGGCGGCTTCTTCTGAAGAAAAGCGTGGGGGAAGTAGGCGAAGGATGGGATGCGCCGCGGCAAGTGACTTTTGACGTACGGCGGCAAGAAGTAATCAGATTTATGACAATTGGGCAGGTGCGCTTAAAAGACGACAATATAGCTGATTCGATGCATAGTGGGATTCGTCCATATACATCGCGAAAATGACGTCGTACGTCATCGGCATGGCTCGTGCACTGCTGTCATTGCCTAGAGCCGCAACCCGGGGATCAGCATCCTCATGAAAGATGAATCCTACCATGCAAAAAGCATCTCGATCAACGGTGATCTTGCAGTCATCCATGCACGACACGAGCATCTGGAAAACGCCTCTTTTATCCCCGCAATTTCCCCATAGAAGCTGAGGCGACGCGACTGTGGCCTGCTGTGACCCTCAGAAGTCATGTTCAATCGCATGCGACGCATGGATGCCATTCCATCTACTCTCCGCATATAATCATACAAAATTCTGGCCTCACTGCCCGCTGGGAACAGGACCAAGCCTCCTCGGATCACACATTCCATATACCCCTTGCCTGAAACCGGGTCGCAACGCGACTTAACGCAGGGTACCTTCGAGGAATTACCCGGACGTGGCGGGCGCAGCCTATCGTGAGATTGTTGTGCGTTGGCAAGGCTCGTCAGCTTCGTAGCCTCAACCACTCAGACGCTTGGGGCCATGTGCGATGACGCCATGTTCGAGCCTCCGTGCTCACCGCCATCACGACCTGCGTCACGAAGCATGACGTTCTTTGTGCACTCATATGGCTTTTATTGAGGAATGTGATCAGAGGTTGGGCGCCCAAGTGTTTAGGCATGGACCGGGTATCTTGTGTATCAAACTAATCAAATGCTCTGCCAACAGCGAAGAGAAGGGGTGGAGATTGTCCAGGCGCCATAAGCCGCTTTACACCACTCGATCAGCAGCTACAGGTGCAGGGCTGCGTATTTCCCCAGCGGGTCTGCCAGCGCTGTCCGGGACCTCAACCATTTCCTCAACCATTCCGAGGAATCTTTGTCTGTATTCATCGCTCGTGGTAGTGATGCTCATGGGACCGTGATCTTTTCCAAACTTCAGCGTATTGAAGAGCTTAACCAGCCCCGTCATCGTGTGCGCCTGAAGAGCGTCTTTCGACCAAAAGAAGTCGAGAATGATGGCCCGATAAATCCACTTGCCGTCACGCGACACGACACCTGTGCGCCATGCAGATCCTCGACCAGGGGGCGGCGGCACGTCACCCGAATTCAGGTCGGCGGGATAGCGGACGAGAAACAACGAGTAATCGACTGCATTGTTGGTTTGTAAGATCTTGGAGTCCCGAGATAATTGTGTGATCAGCTCCTCCTTCTGGTCGATAGTCACTCGGACCTTGTCTTCGAATTCATCAATGAGTCGCTCCTTGACACTCTCAGGTGCCAGTCGTCCGTTTGCCACGTCGCGCTCAGGATAGAAATAGTCGTTCGGCTTCAGATCGTATGTCTCCCAACGTTTCTGCTGGTCCTTACTGCAACTCGACTTCCCGTAGAGGATATTCTCCATTATGATGTGATGGCTCGGTGCGGCACCCAATGCGGCACCGATGGTGGCAGTAGGGGAGTAGAGGAGATCGGTTATGCGAACCAGGAGCGAGTCCTCGTTTAGCTCCATGTGTTCGACATAAGGCTCGAGAAGGCGATCGCGGAAGAAGGATTGCTCAAACTGTCGCGGTAGTGACTTAATCAGGTACTTGGAGTTGGGCGTTGTGAAGAACGTCTACTGCAATTAGCTGCTGGATCTCAAATATCACAACGTGCGCATACTGATCCAGAGTAGCCCAGGTCTCCTATGGGGATCAGATCGGTCCGTTTGCTTTTACCGGGGCTTCGAAAGCTCTCAGTGTATCCTTCCTCTTCAATCTCCCAAGTGTCGATTCTCAACTTCTTAAACAGGGACGCGCGATATCGGACTAGAGTGAGACTGAAGAAGGCGAAGAAGGCATAGATGCGCGCGAATATGCCCAGGCGCGCGCCTTCATCTTTGCGAGGCGAGTCAGATCTGAATATGGCGCGTAAGATAGACGCGCTGATGAGGCGATCTCGGCGTCCCATTTTGAAGTTTGGGGGTGAGGTAGTTGCCCAAGTGTTTGCTGGGATGAAACGGAGGTCTGCGCTGTGGACGCGTGAAGCGCTCCATTGTCGCGACCCGTTGAATATCAGAATGACGTCACCACGCTAACGATAGGCCTCCATATATTACCTGCCTGGGCATGTCTTGACCAGTGCACCAAATCTCGTCAGCGCAGACAAAGAATCGGAGTTCTTACCATGTGGGTAAACCATTTGGATGATCCGCGACATCTGACGGAGCGGCTGGTGGGCTTCTTGCTCGCTGCAGCTAACGGTTAGTATACGGCGCAGCCACCACAACGGCGCCACAGATTGTTCTGATTCGTAGTTGTAAGCTTCCATAATCAATTTTTCCAGTAAGATATGGAATGTCTTGCCTTTTGCAAGAGGAAACTCGATGAGTACCTTATCATGTGTAACACGTAGTTGCAGTGGATGTCCTCGACAAGACTGAGTTTGCAGCTTTCTGCCGTCATGCTGCAACCTGGCAAGAAGCACTACGAGAAATAGATCATCCCTGTACCAAACTCTATAATTATGCTGATACGCAACCAGCCGCTTAGGGCGTCACTGGTCGCGCCTCGGGATCTCCGTGTGTTTGGCCTACGACTGCGAGGAGAGTTGCTTGCTACGCACCCCGGGAGTAGGAAAAACCTACTGGTTGCAGCGATGACTAAACTCTTAGTGTTTCAACATTAACTCTATTAAATCTGGACCCAAGCTTTTTAGCAACAGCAAATTCCCTCTGGAGCTTCCAATCTCGGCCGTGTTGTTTACTTGGCAATATCAATGCATCTCGGAACCAGAGTCTCGACCGTGGGTCCCGATCACCTCAGATAGGCGAACTATATATTGCTCCTCGGAGTCGCGCCCCAACCGATCTCCCGCTCGGCACGTCTTCCGTTGTTTCACCCTGGTCCCTTATGCGCTCGCATTAAGTGTGCCGCCACAGCGCTACAACGGCGAAAAGCAGCGTCTAGGCTTCGGAGTTCTGCGACAACAAAGCAGAGATAGGGATGGGATCTGGAATTGGACTTCAAGCCTCGCAATGAAGTCTCAGTCGCTGTGTAATATTTCCATCAAGCTAACGGCTGTGTACCACCCCCAGAACGAATCCATTCGACGTAGGTCTTGACACGGTATAACCCGACCATGTATGCATCTAGACATACTCTTCTAACAGACTAGACCCTTAGGCCCAGGCAGTTCTTGCCCCGGCTGTCATCTCGATGGCTGGCACCCCACATCGTTTCGCCTCTGCAGTTCGCCTTACTGTTCGAAAGCTCGCCCAACCGCTTCAGCATGCCCTTCCGGAGGTTCCTAATATCCCCGTCCTCAAGCTACTGGATAAATCCTGCGTATCACAACTGCAGGGTCATCAAGCCACTATTTACTGGCCTCGTCTCTTATGGGGATTACCCTGTTCGGCAGACTACACTCGGCATATAAAGCGCGGAGCTCTCCCTTTGGCTTGACAGCATACTCGTACCGCCTTGAATTCATAGCATCTTCCGTCACACCAGACTAATAGCTGGCATAGTTGCGCGTGTGCAGTACCAGTATTTCATCTTAATACCCTTTCATCTCGTTCATCACATTCATCCCACACCCCAGATCCATACAATGGCAAGTGCAGACGTTCAGCCACCACCTGTGCAGGAAGCTGCACCCGCGCTACCCGACTACCTCACAAACCCCGATGCTGTTCTCGGAGACAAAGATGCCAAGTGGCGATATGGCAGAGCCCCAGATTACTCAAAAACGAGAAAGACTTTTGCTGAGAGTAAGTAACTCCATGCGGTAGCGAAGCTGCATGTCAGACGTAGTACAACGTACTAAGAATGCACAGCAAAGCAAATGACGCACGAAGCCGGATCTCTTCCGGAGCTCGTACAAAACCTCGTCAAGAACTGGGAAGTCGAAGCATCCTTCAAGCCCAGCATTGATGACTGGCGTACAATCGACCAGGAAAACTATTCATTTGCCATCAATGGCGGCAAGCCTGAGGGGGCGGAGGCCATGCTCAAGGTCGGCACGTACAATGCTATTATCGCACCAAACGAATACTACTCGCCAGACTACTCCGACTTCGCCTCGTCACACAAGACTTTCAAGCGTATGATGCCTACATTCGCATGGGAAGTATTAGAAGTCTACAGCGGCCCACCAACAGTCAGCTTCCGATGGCGGCACTGGGGCCAAATGAAGAACGATTACGTCGGCTTCAACAACAAGGGCGAGAAGGTCACAGCCAAAGCACATGGAGGTTCAATCGATATTCAAGGTGTCACAGTCGCCACAGTCAACGAGAAAGTACAACTCCAAGCTGTTCGCACCTGGTTTGACCCTATGGACATGTTCAGGCAGATCGCACCCGATGGTGTAGTGAAGAAGGAAGAGAAGCCTAAGGATATGTCACCAGCAGAAGCTCTCGACGAAGCTCAGGCTGGTGTCAAGGCTCCCAAGGAGCAGGAGTTGCCTGACGAATTCATTCAGACCAAAGAGGAAGTTGAGCAGACCATTGCCGCCCTCGATAAGATGACGCCTGAAGAAAAGATGTCAGGCTTACAGAGCATACCCGCTGACCACCCCGAAGTGTCAATGTCTTCCAACACCGAGGGTGGGTGTCCTTTCATGCCTGGAGGTTTCCGTTGAGGCATATGTCAAGACAAAGTTCAGGTGACGCAATATTCATAGCATTTCGGGTTACAAAGAGTTAAGAGCGCACAAGTGATGAGCATGAGGAACGCTAGGTGGGTCTTTATTCAGAGCTTATTGGTATACATGGTATCCTCGCAATCAACCCATTCATTCCCATTTCCATCATTGTGTACCGGAGTAGCAGTCGCATAGATCCATCTTTCTCAGTCATGAAAAGCGCATTGTATGCACATCGGCCAATCAACCAACGGACTTAATATCAGCGATCAATCCGGACGCAACGATCCTACACCATAGCCTTCAGATGACTCAAATCATAAATGGCGACGTTACACTGCGATCGGCACAAATCCTCCGAACATTGAGATTGTTTGGTACGATGCGCTGTTAAGCATGTCTTAGGCAATAGCGGCGGCTAGTGAGCGAGTACACCCAGACTCCACCATTGGAACACCTCCCAGCCCACCCCAACGATGCGAGGACCTCCAGCCCTAGCTATCAGAACACCGAACTGCCCCGCAGCAGTCACTGTATGCTTCTAATTGTTCATTCGTGCAGCACCAGCCTCCTCCATATTTCTACTTTTCCTCGTCTTTCGCTTCCTTTCCTTTTCAGCCTCACCCAGGATCTTCATAAATCAGTTTCTCAGTCGCCCTATGTAACACGAGGCCTGGCAGGTCGATTTCAACTTCTTAGATTTATCCAAAATCTCTAGCAACCGTTGATTTGGTGTTCCTCTCGCTAGATTCAGAAGGTATTGACGGCCTTCCTTAGGAATCTAGGGAGGAGGAGGAGCAGCCACGGACCAGACAGCGTGGTTGCCTGGGTACAGCAATCTGCTGTTAAACCAGAGATCCAGATACACTAGCAAAGAATGGCATGCTGGAAAACACCAATTGGACACCGGCAAAACATGCAACGCTTCCTGCAAAGTGTCAGTTATGCTCTTAGCAGGCAACCGCAGACGGTGGTGGAGGTATTCTTCTGAACTAGGATTAGCTGCAGCATCCACCAAGTCCCGGCGAAGTTTCCCAACTAGGTAAAGACACATCAAGATGGTCTCGCAGTGGTACGTTCCGGTAAAGATTTTGTGCTCAAGCGTGGCGTTCTCGAACTTGGAAGTGGAGCTCGCCTTGCCATATCCATAACCTTCAATCAACAACCAAGTCCTGATTATCTCGACTTCATCGGGCGTGGCGACTCGCCCTGGGGAGATCTTGACGTCTTTGAGGTACTTGGTGGCAAAAAGTTACTTATCCATGAGATCCTGGGAAGCCTCGATGTGGTGGAACCCGAAACGTTCCTGGTGTGTCCAGAATGGCTCAGGCCAAAAGGGCTGTAGGTCGTCTTTCCTGATCAAGGAGAATCTGCATAGGTATATGCTGAATCTAGAGTGGATGAAGTGGCTCCCTTGCTCTTAGATGGTGTAGAAACCAGGTCTTTGCTGCGCTTTTCCCTGTCACTTTTAACATTCTCCAGCTCGTAAGTAAACTGTATTAGATGGAGGTTAGCCTTAAGAAAGTCCTATAGGGCCTACTTGCATATTACGAGAATACACAACTATAAACTTGCCTCAGCTGCTAGTGCATCTGAACAGGAGCCCGACTCTTTAAAGTTCTTGCTAACTATTAGGTTATTTACCTTTTCTATTAAAGCTTCTTGTTCGTAAAGCCATGTTGACGTCGAAATATTGGGATGTCGCTCACCAGGTCGCATTTTCACCATAATTCCACCAAGCTACACTTCCTTGCACATCACAACCCACAATGAGTACCAAGTCTGACAAACTACTCAAACTTGCATCTGACATACAAGCACATGAGCCGTTTTGATGTGTATTTGCACTTGGAAACATCATGTATCCTTTCCCCAAAGCCATCCACACAAAATATTCATTTTCAGCCCTAGAGTTTGCGCTCCAACTCTACACGAAAGGAGCCAATAGACTACGACGTCAGTTTTGCGCCGGTCAGACTAAAATTCTTGGAAAGGAATATGATAAGATCGTGGGATGGAAAGACATGTACCAAGAAGTAGCAGGCAGCAGTTGGGAAGATATAAAGATGCTAAAGGAATTGAAGCGCTATCAAAGAAATCTGCACTGGACATCCACGATATGGCGCAAATATCCACTCTTGTAGTAGGAGAGTGCAGCGTATCTGCTATCTGGTACTGCTAGGACCGACTTCCAACCTGATACTGTAGCCCTTGGTATCCGTCCATGGAGATCTAACATCTAAACCCTCCATACTTGCGGCAAACGTCTGCCTAAAGTTTTTCATGACGGTCTTCTCGCACTCCCGCTTGTTGCCCGTCGATAACGCGACGTTTATTGGTAGGAGCAGACGAAGTGGATGGTAGAGACTGTGCGCGAGGTGCAGGTGTTGTTGTTGTTGTTGTTGTTGTTGTTGTTGTTGTTGTTGTAAGAGCCTGGCGTTACTGTCGACTACTGTGATAATGGAGGTGCTGGCGTCCAAACTATCCATGGCATTGAGTTTGTAGTCAACAGAGGTTTGTCGAACGGCCTTGGACTGATCAGTGACTATCATTTTAGAAGGAAAAGGACTGCTAACAATAGGGACGGAAGAGAACAGGCATACATGCTCCTGCGTAGTAGACGTAGTGATCACCGAGTTGAACGGTGTTGGCACAGGCCGAGAGAAATGACCGGACTACGGAGATGCCTGATGGGTCCTACGATGTGGAGGAGGTTCGATTGACCATCAACTGATCAGATGCGCTCTCCCTTGAAGAGGTACCTAAAGGCTGAAAATAGGAGGTGTTGTGGAAGCAGAATGCAGTGGCGACAGGTATGGCGGAAAGAGAGGTCGAGTAGGCATGTTCATCCAAGTCGCATAATTGAGCTCACAGTACCAGAAGACAAGTGTGAATATGTCAGGCACAGGTGTGAATGGAAGCATCTAGCACTTGCAATATGAAGGAACAGTAAGCAGTTGCCGAATGAGACCGTGTGCAATGTAAGACGGAGCTCCTACCGGTGTAAGCCATAGCAGGTCAAAGATAGAATGGAAGGCGATATAGGATAAAGGTTAGAAGACAGTTTGCGGCATTTGCAATCACTGCCCAGTATCAACGGGCAACTCTTGCAATACCTGACACATGTACCTCGATCGCCGTTCCCATTTTGCTTACGCCATCGATGCAGCCTGAAATATGTCTCTCCCAGTTGACCAACACCTTTCGGGGTTTGTTCGTGTGCAGCAGGTGACGCTATCCATCGGAGCCTGCGTACCCTGCATGAACGCATCCACTCTACTATCGAAACGATGGGCTCTCTTATTACGGCATTTCAGTCTTTGTGTTTGAAGATTTGGATAGCTGATGTTGGAGTGGCCAAACAGCTCCGCCCCAGCCTTGCCAACCATGGTTGCTTGCCCAACCGACTCGAGTTGGTATGATTTCAGGATGACCTACTGTAGGCAGCAGTGAGTCATACTTCCTTTACTTCATCATCAACACGGCGTGTGGTCATGTTTTCATGCTAGTCCGTGGCTACGCGCCAGGCTTTTCGACGCGACTGGTGAAGACACGGTATCATGTGTCTTACAGCTGGTACGGGAACCTTGCAAGTTGGTCATACAGGATTGCGCAAATTTTAGCGGTTGAACGAGGCAACGTGTTGAATGGGTGGCACGCTAGAGGGCGTGTCTCGTCTGCCTGCGACGGAGATGGCGAGGTTGCTCTCGTTGGTGTGTCGAGGTGACTCAGCCCGCAAACCAAGGCCTTGTTGTGCCGGATCAATCCGGCATCCGGTTTGGCGCGAAGCTAATGGGGGGCGGGCAAGACCGATGAGTCGTCAGCAGATCGGTCTCTTGGCGCTTCTGGAAGGGGCGACGATGAACATGCAGCTGCAAACTCTGCTGAGGGCGTGGGAGGCGCGAACCATGGTCATCGCTTGCTCTGGAGACATTGGAAGAGTGGTCGGATGAAGAGAGCCGAGGCGGTTTGCAGGCGCACGCATTTGGAATCGCTTTGGGGAAGAGATCCGGCGTCATCAGCCACTGCGGTGTGCGCAAGTGGAGCAGCCCATGGCAGAGCAAGGCGGCGATGTGTTGGCAGCAGTTCATTGCTGCTTGCGCCGTTTGCGTCATCGCCACGGCGTTGTGTGCCATGGGCGATTGCGCTGCGGGATTTACAGCCGTGTTTGCATCACGGCATGCAGCGTCGGATGAGGTGCAAATGAAGGCGTCGCATGCTGAGCAGCTGAGATTACGAGCGTCGCAGCAGCCGTCGAGGGGTCGGCCGCAAATACAGCCACGAAAAGCACGGGGAAGGCACAAAATGACCTCTGTCGGGGATGGCGTCGTTTGGCGCACCCAATGGCATGGCGGGCAATGTGCAGACGCGTCCTTGGCTCCCAGACGGCCGGTCCCTTCATCTCAACATGGCTGAAGGGGGTTGTGAGGGGGTGTAGCAGACAGTCTGGGACTCTGGCGCTACCATGGCACGGAGCGGTGGACAGCAAACGCGTCTAGTGGGCAAGGACAGGAGACGCCGTGTGTCGCAGCAGCTGGTCGCGTCGCAATCAGCGTAGACAGGCTCGTTGCGCGCGCAGGGAATGGGCAGGTTGCAGAGGGCGATTTACCGCTGCGCCAGGCATGGCGGCAGGCCGTGTTGGCATGCCTGCCTGTAGCCTAGGAGCTATGCGTGATGATGGAGCGTCTCGTCTCGCTGCCCTTCAGATGGTAGTCGCGACACGGTGGACAAGGACGGTATGAGCCATACAGTGGGGGATGGCGATATCGCCGCCCAAGCAACGGCCGCTGCAAATCACGTACTGGCATTTCCACCCGCGATGGCAAATGGAAAAAAGCGCGTGCAATGAGTCTTCCAAGGTTGGGTTGTGTGGCAAAGGCAAGCTGGCCATAGCGCCCGGGTGCGATGACTGGACTGGGGGCGCTGTAGGTTACGGGGTTCCTATTAGTATCGCCAGCGCCGCCCAGCCCGTCACCCTCATCAAGACAGCAGCAATGGACTTCACGAACATCTACAGCGCCCCCTGCGGCCTAATCTAGGACGCCAGCCGCTTCCCGTGTTGTCCTGTTCTCTGTCGCCTACCCAACCTCTACCCAAGTCGCAAACCGTCCCGTCCTTGTCTAGGTAGCAGCCCACGCTTCGACCTCTGTCGCCGCCACACTGCCGCCTACCGCATAGACTCATCTCGCGCCTGCCCTCACACACGAGCCGAGAGGGCCCGTCCTTTTATACACCTTCCCCCGTACCTGCGTTGCGACCAGACCCCTCTGTTCGCGCCTTCCCACCTTTACCGACTCCCCGACCGCCACTTCCTCACACGTCAGACCTACACCTCCCGTCTGCAAACAGCTCCTATGTACACCAACACCCAATAATAATAAATCACCAACAAACACCCCAAACAAACAGCAAACCCCCGGCCGCGCTCCCACCGCAAACAAACCAAGTCGCTCAGCCTGGTGATCCTTCCAAAAGGCCGTCACCATCCCCCAACACTTCCCACAGCGCGTTCCATCAGCACAATGTGCCATTCGGCCAACACTACTCCACTCACTCGTCGCTCAGAATCCACCACTATTTCCGGAAACAAGGCCTTCATCGGAGGCTTCGCTTGCTAGACCCTCCGCATCCCCTCAGACATCCAGTTCTTGCGACAGCGCCCGCTGCCCAATAGCTGTAATATCAGAGTGCTTCGCGGACCGTCTCTCACAACGGCCTTGTTTCGGTGATTCTGCAGTTGACAGTGACTGGAGCCCGCTCTAGTCCGCACCTGGCAGCTTTTCGACCACTTGACACTGCTCGAATCCGACTTCCACCTGCGACTTCGTCAAACCCCTCAGCCTCCTACGTATACGTCCCGCCCCTCGAAACCCACCCTCTTCCAGAACACCACAAAGAGAACAGCGTCTCGAGAATATACGTCAGAGGCCACAGGGTTGCCCTCTACGGTTTGTCCCATCGGTTAAGTTCCCGGTCACCCCACGACCACCCGATCACGCCTTGCGCCACCTCTCCAGGTCTACCTAACGGTCAGCACTTCGAGACGTAACGACAAAGCCTAGTCACCCATCTCCGCTCACTCCTTATTGTCTACGTTTCCTTCCCAGGCCCTGTCCTGTATACCCCTCCTTCAACATGAGTCTCGCTATTCCTCTCCCTAGCCACGGCTACATGGCCGAGACCCACCCCTATTCCGCTCCCTTTTCTTCCTCTGCTTCCTCTTCCACCTCATCAGTATTCTCAGACGCTGCCTCACAAGCGTCCAGCGTAAGCTCCACATCGTCTCACTCAAACTGGGACTCAGAAGAGTGGACTCGCAACCAAGCTGCACCGTCGACTGCTGTCGACCTTGCAAGCTTGTCAGCTTTCCAGCCCATCAGCCGGGTTAGCACGTATCCCCAGTATCAGTCTGGAGCATGCCGTGAGCCCGCACAGGAGAGGTTACCTTCCCTGCGCAATGAGCTTCTGGCACCACTGGAGCAGCGACAGAATCCTCGTCGGTCTTTGGCTGCTGTCAACCAAAAGGCTCCACCCCAATTGGTACGGCAATCCGATCGAAAGGTCAACTTCGTCGATTGCCTCGTCGGTTAGTACACGCTTTACCCCTGGACCATGGTTCCTCCGCTGATTCATCCTCCTTAAGATTCTGCCACCCAGATGGTTGAGGTTATCTGGCAACTTTCTGAGCCCAAGAGCCGATGTGAGAATGCTTCTGGACGCGGAGTACTTCCTCTCCGCATGTTCATCCAGGAGACACTTCGTCGCTCTCGCACAAGCTACTCCACGTTGCAAGTTGCCTTGTACTACTTGATCCTAATCAAGCCTCATCTGCCCAAGCACGACTTCACCATGTCTCAGCCTGAAGATGCATCTCTTCGTGCCCTGCAGTGTGGTCGTCGCATGTTCCTTGCTGCGCTCATTCTCGCATCAAAGTACCTGCAGGATCGCAACTACTCGGCTCGCGCATGGAGCAAGATCTCTGGCCTCAAGGTCTGTGAGATCAACACCAACGAGATGGCTTTCCTCGAGGCTGTCAATTGGAAGCTCCATATCGTCGACTCGGTGTGGGAGAAGTGGCAAGAAGTTGTCTTGAAGCATACTCCTACCCTTCCACCGCCATCGCCTGGCGCTCCCATTCCCAACACTTGGAAAGACGTCATTCCAGTCCTGACGCCTGAGTTGGACATCGTCCAGGTGACGCGCAAGGCACCCAGCACTGCTGTGCGTCCTCCGCTGAGGCCGCAACTGAACGCTTCACCCCACCGCACCCCATCGCTCGATAGCTACGGATCTCAGGAGAGTACCCCAACTCCATCTCGCTACCAAGTGCCTCGCTTCTTGGAGCCGAAGCCTGATCTTCCTCACACTCCATCACTGCCGTCCCTAGCTCGCTTGGGTCCTCTGCCAACGCCGTCTCTAACGCCGCAATCCATGACCAGCAACACTCCTGCAGCGAGTGCCATGGCTTTTGGATCATCGCGACGCCCATCCATGTGCTCGGCAATGCAACAGGCACAGTGCTCGTCACTGGCGCGCACCTGTGTTGATCAATTCAACCCAAGCATCAGGAACGGACTAGAAGCTTACCACTTCCCAAGCCGACGACCTTCCCTGGCTCCATCCAACTCATCTCTGTCATCCTCTCCAGAGTCAATGATCTCGGACAACTCACGCACTTCTCGTGCTTCTTCAATCTCGTCGGTCTCGTCCGCCGGCTGGGCGCCAACCCAAAATCAGGCCAGCTTGGCTCGATTGGCGACCTGCCGCAGCGCGAGACTCCCGTACCCAGTGTTGTCGAAGTGCAAGGAGCAGACCGAGTATGCTCCAAGTGAGCCCATGTCCTCACCCGATCTGGACAGCTTCCATATTGATGATTCGGATTCTTCGCCTGGCAAGGTTGAGAGTCCTGCCTTTGTCGCTCCTGCGAGCCGCAAGCGTGGCAGGTCTTCAGTCGACCTCCAGCAGAACGTGCGTCACTTGCTTCACAGCACTCGCTCCGCATTCGACCTTCGTGGTCAGAAGCCGTTGCTTCCTGGTAGATCAGTGTCACACTCATTCGCCCTCTCATCGCGCAGTGAACCCAAAGGGCTGCAGTCCCCAAAGAACACTGTTCCATACTGCTCGCGTCTTCCTATCCAGAAAGACTTTGGCAAGAAGAGGTCGTGCTGCAGTACCGAGGTTGCACAAGCCTTCCGCCCACAAGGCCCAGGCATGTGGGCTGGCATCCTCTGAATATGACAACATCGTCTACACAGTACTGATAGCCCAAAGAAGGCTAAATGATAAAGAAAGAGGAGGAAGTATCAACGCATTTATTCACTGTTCGTATTTCACACACACAGTCACACACTCTACACACCCGTGTATATTTTCCTTCTCCACCTCCGAACCAGCCATGTGTGTCATCTCCTTTTGGGCGTCTCAACAGATCTCCTTTGCTACTTCAGCTCCGGTATACCTATTTGGTTTACTTTTGGCGTTTCAACTTCACTACCAACTTGGCGTTTTGTCTGTTCACGGAAAGCTCGGTCATGAGCGAAAGGTGGGGAAATACCTTGATTGCAGTCGGATGTACTAGCATGGGTTCAACGGAATTAGGCGTAGTTTGTGTTAGCACGCACATGCGCCCCTTTGGTTGGGTTGGATGTACGTTTACGCTGCGGTGTGGTAAGGTTTATATCCAGTGAGTAGGTAGCGAGCAGTAAACTGATGTTGATGATTCTAATACCTCATTCGTTGTTATGTATGTATGTGATGGTGATGTCTGCTTGCGACGACGTGTTTCCTACTCTAGATCTTCCTTGTATCATTAACATGTACCTCTTCCCCCTCTCCGACCCTCCCCATAGCCCTAGCAACCGTAACACTCTCCCTCAACGCCCTCCCCACAACGCCTCTCACCCCGCCCTCCTCCAACACCATCACCCCCGCAATCGTACACCCCTCCGGACTCGTCCCCATATCCCTCAATTCCCCCGGCTGTATCCCACTCTGGAGCATCTCCGCACTGCCCTTCATACTCTGGTAGATTTGCTCTTGAGCTATCTTACGAGGAAGCCCTACGGCCACTGCAGCGTCGATGAGGCTGTCGACTATAATGGCCCAGAATGCGGGTGTGGAGCCGCTGACGGCTGTGGTGGCGGGCATCAGGGAAGGCGGGATGGGGAGCGGTTTGCCGATTCGAGTGAAGATGGCGGTTGCTAGGTCTGAGTAGTGGGTTGGGAAGTCTGGGGAAGGGTGATGTTCGATGGCTGTTGGAGACTGCGAGACGAGTGCTGCTACGTTGGGCAGAGTACGAAGGACCCATGTTCTGTTTCCTCGGTCTTTTGATTCTTGGTTGTCGACGCCGATGAGCGCTTCTAGAGCGGAGCGCGACCAGCCTGCTACGATGCTGATTAAGAGTTTGCCCTTTAGAGATGCTGCGATGCCGTCTTGTTTGAGTGTTGCTTCGACTTGTGAGGGGTCGACGCCGAGGACTATTATGTCTGCGTTTTGGATGGCGGCTACGTTGTTATTTCTCGAAATGCGCATGTTTTCATGTTGGGAGAAGACGCCTTTGAGCCGTGTGTGCGAACTTTCGCTTTGAACGCAGGCGATGAATTTGGTGATGCCACACAGAGCGTCAGGGGGGGCTTTGATGAGGCTTTGTAGGATGGGTGTGCCGAGATTGCCTGTCAAAGAATGGGTTTAGAGATTTTGCCCAAAGTGTTTTGTCGTTTTGGTGGGGATAGCTTACCACATCCGAGCATACAGAGAGTTAGATTTGGCATGCTTCCAAGGCTATTTGCGAACGTTTTTGGTGTCTGATTTTTGGGTAAAGTTATTTTTTTGTTGCAACCCTATGTGATAATCAATCTTCTTGCGACCCAAATGCTCGTGAAAGAGGAGAAGGATAACTGAAAATTGGTAAACGTCAACTTTACCTATGCGCATTCAACCCAATGGATTTGTAGGGTGGTTCTCGGGAAGGGAACCGGTACCCACTCTTCTTCGCGCGACTATCAGCGGGGAAAGCGACTACGGAGACCCACTTGTGCGCATACATCTCTTTTGCACCCAAACACGATCTCGACGAAGATAACGCCCAGGTGCCGATAGTAGCCGCCATTCCGTAGTATGCAATCGTTGCACTTGGCTCTGTAGCGATGGGTGAAAATAACACCTCTTACGACAACTTGTCCATTAAATCAGTCTACTTCATCCAGGTCCATTGCCATTCACTGCAACCTCACTGTCGTACTTCAGTCATGCCCAGAAAAACCTCCTCCTAACCTCTTTTCTTAACGCGGTGAACTCATCTCTAGTCCTCAACACGGCATCGCGATTCTCCACTGCTCTTCGAAGCAAATACCCCACACACTGGCCCATACTGCCCCAGGTCGTGCACTTCAATACTTCAGGCGCCTTGCCACCCTCGCCCTTCTCGGCCAGCAGAGAAAAGCTGACTTCATCTGACATTCCGTGTAGCTGTCCATAAGCGACAGGCACAGTGGGTAGACCAGCCTCCAAACGCTGGCGGTGGAGTCTGTGGGCTGACAGTACGCTTTCGCGGTTGTGGGATGCGAGGAAGAGGTTTACGGAGGGAAATGGGTGTGCGGAGGGTCCGGAGGTACCGAATTTTCCGATTTGCTGGCGAAGAGCACCTTGGGCTATGGTGTTGTAGGCGTTGTCTGTGTCTTCCTTTGTGTCGTGGATTAGAGAACGGTTGTCGGAAAGTATGTATGCGCCTCGCACGAGCTTGAGACCGAGTGTGAAGCCATCTCTTTCTGCTTCGGCCATGTGGTATGCGAGTACGTCTGAGGTGTCTTTGAGGTAAGCTTGGTAGGTATTGTAGATAACGGCTTTGCCATCGCGGTTGAACTTCCGCATAAGCTCGAGACTTGTACGAGCAATGCCTTGTTGCCAGTGTTGAGACTCTGCGTCAACGATGATTTGAACATTGCGTTCTTTGCACTTTGTTGCGATCTCGTCTAGGGCGTCGAGCATCTGTTGTGGTGGCAGGTCGCCTTTGCTGAAAGCTGTTGAGACTGCTGGGCCACCTCCTGTTGTTCTACGGCAGTGTTAGTAATGATATTGCTTCCTCCTTAGACCTCTTCTGGCCGTCACACCTACTTCAGAGCCAAGATATCTCCCTCCGAGATGAGATCAAGAGTCCCCAACGTGCCCGCCCTCCACGCCTCGATATCCGTATCATGTGCTACAACAGCCTTTGCATCAACAAACTTGTCCGAGGTATGATGGCTTGCAGATTCATTCTTGTGATCGAATACCATTTCCTTCGCATATGTTAATATCACCCCTTTGAACCCCAGATCTTTGAGCTGCTTCACACACACTCGCGTTTCTTGTTCCGTCTCCCCCGCACAAAATTGATTGAACAGCGTGCTCTTCAAAATAGCTTTCAATACGGGATTTCGGTCCACATTGAAGAGGAGGCTTCGGTTTGGTTTGGCGAAGAAAGATAAAAGATTGAGAGATGGTATTAAAAGAAACTTGTTAGATGATATTGTGGCGATGAATAGTGACCGCAGTAACATGCGCGTTGGCATCGCTGAAAGCGGATATTGCGCAAGCGATTGGTTTGGCGTCTGTGCAGTTAATGTTTTGATCCTGGGAAAGGCGGTTGTAGAGCTGAGCCGGATCTCAAATGTACTGAAGCCATTGATGAGGACTTTCCTGCTGGCAACGCAATGCAGCGTAGACCTAGTGACTCGTTGTTGTAGCATCATGAATTCAATGTGTGGTGGCGAGAAGAGAGAATCGAGAAAAGACGGTATGGTTCTACAAGGTACTCATCTGAAGATAAGTGTGAGTATCCCTTCGTACCGTCTCTTTACTACATACTCTTATCTCAATCTATCCATGTATCACCTAGTGCATGACCCCGCTCGACGTTTCGAACGTGGGGCATTGCTATACTCGTGACTATCGCGTCAAAGACCGTCACTCGGACGTGCAGCCGAATCGCGTGGGAAGCCCGGATACGGTTGGCACTACTACTAGCAGAATGCAAGATGCGAAGTGATAAGCATTGTAAGGCCAATGGTAGAAATGAGCGAACGCGAAATCCTTCTGCAGGTTGGCTAATGCGGGGTTGATTGATGATGCGGCTTGGATCGGGTTATGCGGGTGACGATATCGGCCTTATAGCGGACCTCACCTTTACACATAACACTCTTGAACAACAGGAGCATTGGTAGGTCGTTTATACCTTATCCAGAGTAGAAAATGGGGAGTGTAGACAATGCAGTACCCCGGGCCCTACATCTGGGTGAGTTGCTGTCAAACGTCAAGACCACCACCAGCTTTCTCCAAGTCGACATCAAAATGACGCGTTGAGACTACCTCTTCCATGAAGACTGATAGCCCACCCAGATTAGAGAGAGTCACAATCTCTTACTTTCTCATGAAAGCACTTACTCAGCTTAGTATTCACCACCATGCCAACTCCAAAGGCTGGAACAATCCTTGCACATCTCATCCCTGTCGTAGCTAACAAGCCCTTTTAATTCTTTGTATTCGCTCCATATTGTCGCCCTCTGGGTTGGTGTATAGATCTAAGCCCAGAAGATGTAGGGGAGTTGCCACCGCCCGGGAGAGAACTGGCGTAAAGATTTGTATTGCTGCGTTCTTGGCCACAGCATCTGAGATGAGAGAGTCTTGTATTGATACAACTGAACTCAGCATTGGTGGTATATTGATAGATCCGAATATGGTAATGGCGTCGCGAAAGTGGAAAGTTGCGGTTACGGTCCGCGAAGACCTAGTTCCTCGCGCTGGTGGGATGGGATGTATAGATGAAGCCATTGATCTCGTGTTTCTCACTATTTTGGTGAGGTTAACCTGCTCTGCAGGTCTACTATATGTTTGGACGAAGCGCATGTCTTTCCATACCCCTAGGGGTACGTTGACATAAACGTGATGAAACTGATGAGTATTCGATCCACTGCCGCTGTCAATGCGGTACCTACGCTCTCGACTGTATTGGCAGTCGTATATGTGGCTGTATAGAGCGTCCAAATGTAGAAGAAAGGCTTCGTTGCGAAGAGCAGCCGTGGTCGTCGGACTGAGTTGACGATGTGAATTTTCAAAATAGATGGCAGGGATTGATTGGCTGAAGCAGCGTTCTCAAGTGCGGACCTAGAGTGCTGTTAAACAATGAGGTTTGAAACGTGAAATAGGACTTACCGATCAACGGCTGTCAAGATGGGACTTATCGCTGTTGCGGAAATGGTCGCTGCGGCGATATCTCCCGCCAATACAGCTGCCAGTGCCTCCTTTTTATTCCAGGCACCCATTCCACTCTGCACAGGCTGCTGCGACATTGTGTAGTGCTATGCAGGTCGTTCACCTCATCCGAGACTTGTACTCTACGCGCGTAGGCCTAGGATCCATATCTACCAATTTCCACATTTATACACCAAATTGCTTTGGTAACACATAAATGATGGTCCATAGCAGTATGCCTCAAGGTCTTGTCGTCTATTTGTTGTCGTCTCGCAACGTTATCCGACGACTGGTTCTATCCGGGCCACGCAGGCACGACTGGGCGATATTGGTCGAACCGGACATCACGTTCATCTTCGCCCATGGCAAAACCAAAGGACAAACTCTCATCATCGTCCATGAAAGGAAAAAATAAACGGGCGGATAGTTTCGCTATTGCGTCGGAAGGCCATCCGATCGTGCAGGAGAAGAGCGCATCGCGTTGCGCGGGTGTGCCTTATCGATAACGCTAGCGTTCATTGGATGGACCAGGGGGCTGGGATCACGGCAGGATGATAACGCTCACAACATCTGCGGGGGTCGGCGATACGTGCAACAACGGCCTCGTTCCCGTATTGACAGTATGTTAGGACCTCTGTTTGTAGCTCCATCTGATGACCAGACTTGGCATACACGTCGCATGAGTACACGAGCACATGCACAACATGTACCGTGACCCTCCAAGGTCTTTGTATTTGCAACCACATCTTACGTCTTTTACCATCTTATGACTATGACTGTCTCGAAAAGCGATCCCATAGCCATCATTGGCGCTGGAGCATTCGGTCTCTCCGCAGCTCTTGAACTGTCAAGTAAAGGCTACACAAACATCACGGTTTTCGAGAAAGATGAGGAGATTCCGTCGCGGTGGTCCGCTGCAAATGATCTGAACAAGATTATGCGGGCAGAGTACGAAGACGAGTTCTACACAAATCTGGCTGTTGTAAGTTGTCTCGCTATTTCAAGCATCGTCATGGGACGATGATCAATGGGCCAACAAATGACGTACCGAAAGGAAGCCACCCATGCCTGGCAAACTCCTCTATACGCACCTTACTTCCACCGCGTCGGCTTCCTCAACTGCGTTTCTGGTGCTGCACCACAAAAAGCAGTGAACACGATGCGCAGATTCCAAGCGGCTGCTGATAAACATCCGGAGATGAAACCTTTTCTCCATTCCATCTCGGGACCTGAACAAGTACGTGATATAGCTGGGGCATGGCAGTTCACTGGAGAGATGCCTGGCTGGAAAGGATACTTCTGTAGATACAACGGCTACGTGCATTCCGCCAACGCGTTGAGGGGAATATATCGCGAGGCAGGGAAGGCTGGTGTCAGGTTCTTTTTGGGCGAGGACGTCGGTGCAGTAGAGAAGATCGTATATGAAGGGTCAGGGAAGAGCAGGAAGAGCATCGGCGTTCAAACCAAAGCCAGACGGTTCCACCCTGCGAAGCTAGTCATCGTCACCGTTGGCGCTGCAGCACATAAAATTGTTCCCGAGCTCGGTACCGAAGTGTCCGCCAAATCATGGTCCGTTGCGCATGTCCGCCTCACCGACGACGAGACCGCAGCACTGCGTGGCATCCCCGTTACTTACGCCCGCGATCTCGGCTTCTTCTTTGAACCAGACCCAAAGACAAACCTCCTCAAGCTGTGTCCAATGGGTGGCGGCTATATCAATACCAACCCAGCCACTGGAGTTTCTGAAGCACCTGAAGGACTCATGCGTTTCGTACCTGAGGAAGACGAAAGAAAGATGCGAGAGCTGCTTCGCCAAACGCTGCCCTACTTAGCCGATCGGCCGCTAGTAGAGAAGTTTATATGCTGGTTTGCGGATACCGCGGACTCGGATTTCATCGTGGATTACGTACCAGAGACTTGCTCTTCTGTCATGATACTCTCAGGTGACTCCGGTCATGGTTTTAAGATGTTCCCGATAGTCGGGAGGTGGGTAGATAGCTTGCTAAATTGCCCCAACGGAACGCAAAGCATCTCAAGATGGCGTTGGAGAATACCGAAGCACAAGGCGAAGGGAGAGAGCTTTGATGATGACGTGAGCTGGCGGGTAGGAGATGTTAGAGAGATTCGCGAAGTTCAAGAAGAAGAGGCCAAGTCCAAGCTTTGAAGCTTTTCGTATATGAAAATGATGAACACGCCTCCTATCACTCATTGCGTAACGTAGAAATCCTATTATCACATTTTATTGCATGCTTGGGTCAAGGATTTGGTAATCATCTAAAGTCGCGAAAGACAGCCAATCCGTTCCCTCAATATCCATGGACTCTGCCACAGCCAGGATCTGATCGGCCGTCAAGTCGTCACCAAATCCACTCCCCTCGTCACTTAATCCTGCATAAGGAGGCGGCATTGTGTCCTCGGAGTTCAGTAATCCGGCTGTAGATTGATATCCTTCAGGGAAAGAGAGCCGACGCTGTATGCTTGGCCCAGTGCCGATCATGTTTGGTGACGCGGCGGATGGTCGTTCCCTGTTCTCGGAGTACTCCGCTAGCATCTCTTCAAGTTTGCGGAGCTCCACGTTTCGAAATGCCGCGATCCGGTTGCCACCAGATACTATGGTTTCCATAAAGCCATAGGCTTTGTCCAGGTGACCTTTTTGGTTGTCCATCAAGCTGAAGTCGACGAAGCGCATTAGGATGAGAATCATAGTTGATACGAAAAGCGCGTCAAGATCCCATGGGAGGAACGTCTCTATCATGTAGTTAGTATAGAAGACAGCTCAATGATTTGGCTCTCATACCAAGTAATCCTTGACCTTGCAAACTCTCTAAAATATTCAAGATTTTCTGAGACGCTTCAAGTGAGATGTGTAGTAAATGCCGTATCTTGCGTGACGAGATCAATGGTTGCACTTCCCTTGGTGACTCGAAGACTTTCTTCAAGCAGCAGAAAAGTAACGGTCGTGTCACGACAACAATGGTCTAAAGATCTGTCAGACTGTGTCAGTGCCACAAAAGGGGTGGGTCTTGCCTGGTAGTAAAGTAGATGCAGATGTGCCGGCATTCTCGAGATACCCTTGAAGCGTTCGTCGGCATGTAGAGGGAATGACTGTCGGAGCTCTTCTGCCAATGAACCGAGATGATCCAAAACAGTCTTGATGCTTACGACAAACTTCTTGCGTAGTCGACCTTTCGAGCCATACACAGCTAGTTGATCCAGTTAGTTATCGCTTGTACGAGATGGATGTGACGTTACGTACTTCTAGCTATCTCGGCATGTATACGTGCAAGTCTGATCTGCATGTTGAGCGCTGCAACTCGTTGAGTAGAGCCTACGAATTCCGGGAGTTGACAGGAGATATCATCATCTTGGATTGATTGAGGCAGCCCCATCAGAGAAGTCATCTGGCGATCGAGGATATAGACTGTCCACCAGATTTTGCGGCATCGCTGGACAAGAGGCTGACCCAAGTTCTCAACTGGCATATCTGTGTGCATTCCTTGAATCATTGAGATGCGCATAGCTTGACCTATCTAACCAACGTCAGTGAATGCGTGAGCATGGGGATGATTGCATACTGTTACATGCGCTGCATTTCTTGAATCCAAGGCTTGCAGGTACAGCGCTATACAGCAAAGTATCTCAACCGCCGTTACAGGCTCGCGGCACAACCGGTTGGTATCTGGAAGTAACTGAAGGGCTTGTATAAAGAAGTCGGCACCAGGCGGTCGTGGCGTGTTACCTTGTGCCTGGATGAATGTCTTTCCGAAAGCCAGTAGGAGAAGGAAATGTATGTACCATAAACTATCTTTCCATGCACCTCTCTCTAAGTTGGAGTAGAACGCATGCAGATTTACCATGAATTCTTCTTCATCGAAAAGATGTACGAGCTGAGCGCAATGAAACTTCACAGCATTGATTAGGAAGATTGCGTAGTCAATGCTAGGAATGATCGGAGAAGTAGAGTCTGGAAGACTGCGAGTACCATCCCAGGGCAGATCGTATGCTGAGCCATCGAACAACAACTCGGCACTAGGAAGAGGTGATTTCCGAGTGTGTTCATGTACTAGATTGAGTATCTGTCCATGAAACGACCAGTTTGAAGAGGTACCGAGGTAGACTGCAAAAACAATTAACTGTAACTCATTGTAGGCGGCTGACAAGCTTACAGTTTCGTCCAGAAGAGGATGACATGAACTTGGAGGATTCAATAAGTGGATTGATTAAGTTTGATTCGTCGGGCTCGGGTCTATGTCCAGGCGAATTGTCTCTCGTACCCCCAATGCTAGAAGAATTCACCAGCCGTTGGCGATCATACAGTTCTGGTGAGTCTCTATCCCCTTCCTGAGCCGTTGGATCGACTGCGGTCGTTTGCGCCTGGGCAATCACTGACGCATTCCCTGCGTTTTGCTCCAGCCGGGCTATTTTTGCATGAAGGTCGGAGAGATACCTAGGCAGCATAAGCATAAGCGCCTGCCTTCCCAACTAAAATAAGTCAAGAGTTACCCTTGAGTGACCATGACCTTGTTTTCTCGATCATCGAAGGTACAAGTAAGGCTTCGTCTACTACAATTCGAGCACGGTTGCTGCCCTGAGCATTTGATCTTCTGTCTTCTGCATCGCGCGCAACTGTCCGTAGATGTTATCAATACGCTTTTCCGACATCATGCGAGTTGCGTACGCGTTTGATGATCGTTTGGTCACTTTCCGATGGTCATTGAGAGTTGTCATCGCGGTTGCCGAGGATCACTCATGAGAACCTCGCGACCTGGGAAGATTGGTGGAACGAGCCTGGACAGTTACTGTAATCGGTCGATACCGACAACGCGGAAGAGAAGACGCGCCAGCGCGCATACAGAAACTCTACGCTCGTGAGCCAGGGATGTCGACGGCTGAGCGAAGATAGATGCCGCTACGTGCGGGGACTGATGGAGATCTGACGTCATTGCTCTAGCTTGGTCTTCCTCCGCACGTGGCTGCCACCTGTGCTTTTTCCGAAGCCGCCGAAGACCGCCTACATGCTAAGCATTGTTTTTCTGTTTTTTATTACTGCGACACGATATATCCAGTGCTCAGTCAAAACCTGAAATTGCGCCTGGAGATTTGGATGCCTCGCTCGCTTCCCTGGATCGCCGGGCGGAGGGGTTGGTCTAGCGCGACACGCACTTAGATGTGCGACGGATGCGCTTCCGTCCCTCTTGCAGGAACACTCATCATCAGGTGTTCTGAACACTTCCTCAGGCGAAGGACTGACTGCGAAACTGAATTGTTCGAGCTGCCAGCCTTCTGTGAGAGAGAACTGTTGTCAAGGCATGAGAAGTGGCATTTCTGTTATGAAAGCCCCCAGAGCATTGAATGCAGCTCGAAAACCAAGAACGTGCAGCAGCAAAGATTAGTTCGACAAACCCAAGGCATGTTCTATGGCGTGTACAGTAAACCTGAGTAACGATTCTAAAGGAGATTGACTGTTTTCAGAACCTCTCAAGTGTCGTTGTCGTCTACTCTCATGTCCATTTCCACTTGGACTGCCACGAGTATGGTTACCTATCTAGACATGCATCGGGAGGCCTCCCGATCAACTCGTGATCTGATGCGAAGTTAGGTCCGGCGTGGTAGGCTTATCGACCAACCAAAAGCCACCGTACTATATGTCGACAGCGGATATTCGCGGGCATAGGAATTGCAGCGATGTCGCTATGCGTCGCGAATGATAGTCGGACCGCGTTGCCGTTGTGTACTCTCACGAAGTGGTGGCTATAGGAAGCGTGATTCAGCAACGGAGTGCTTCTGTGCATCACATACTCATGCCCCTCAATACCCCACTATCCTCCCTAAAATGTCGAACATGCGATCTCTTATACGACTCTCATATAATAGCAGGCGGCCTCTGATAAGTACATCAAGATGCGTGTTGCTTCACTGTCAACTACGCACAAAAGCGACAGTACCATTTCGGTTACCTGATGCCCGTAACGAGCCAAACCCG